>JAGEMR010000006.1:0-588290 GCA_021030915.1 Astrothelium macrocarpum | reverse complement strand
ATATATTTATTTATCAAAAATTTTAAAAATAAATTATTAATAAAAAAATTGGAATTAATTAAAATCGGATCATTTTTAATAAAAGAATAAAAAAAATTAATAAATTTTAAATTGAAATTATTATTAGATATTAAAATTCATTCAATATTTTATATATTTTTATTTTAATTAATAGATATAATGATATCATATTAAAAGATTTTTTATTTTAAATTAAAAAAAAAAACGAATTCGAAATAAAAGAAATATTCAATTATTATGACGGATTATATCTGATTAAATAGAAAGGATATTTATTTTTAAAAAATATATGAGAATCATTAAAAAATCTGAAAAAATATCAGTCAAAAATCAAAAAATATTAAAAATAAAAAAATCAATCTTTTTTTTCAAAAAAAAAAAAATCAAAATTTCGAAAAATTTTAATAAAAATTTCGGTAAAAATTTCAATAATAATAGAATCAAAATCAATTTTTCAAATTAAAGAAGAATAATTATTTAGAATATTCCAGATTTCAGAATTTAAAATAAAATTTGAAAAAGAATTATCTGAAATTAAAAATTGGTCGCGTTTTTTTTATTCTTATTTCGCGATTCTTTTTTTTTTTATTATAATCGTTTCAGCCGTATAACCGTCAAATAAATCCATTTATTTCCATAAATATATTTTTTTTATAAATATTATTTACAAAATTAAATGAATTTTAATCTCTTTTTTTCGAATTTTTTATTATTTCATAAAAATTTATTTAATATTTTTTTTTAAATATTTCTTTTCAGATTTCAATTTTTTCTATTCTGATTTTATAATTTGAATATTATAGAATTATTCATGATGAAGATATTTATTATATTTTCCGGAATGAAAATATATTTTATATACACGATAATATATGAAATAAATTTTATATTTTTTTATTATGACAGTATTTTATTATTCAATAAAATCCGCGAAATAATAACAATAGAGGATATTGAAAATGATACAAAATTTCAGTATTAAAATTGGAAAAGGCGGATTAATCTATATTTATAATGAATAACATATGAAATCATATATTAGAATGGAAAAGAAATAATATTAAAAATAAATATGAATCATGAATATTTACGGAATAGGCAGAATCCGGGATATAAATTATATAAATATTTAATATTATTTATTATGATTTATTTATTGAATAAATATTCGGAGTGATCAGAATATTCAATCTTATTGAATAAATAAAATATGCGGAACATTTCAAATATATAAGAATATAACGCGACTATTATGATCTTATTATATTTAAAATCATTCTTTAAATTAGTTTTTGATAACGTTTTTAATAGAATTTTGAATTATCAAATTATATCATTTTTTATTAATTCAGTCTTTTATTAATTCATTTTAAAAGTCATTTTGATTCAAAATAGATTTATTTTAAAAATATTTAGAATCATAATATATTGAATATTTTTAAAATGAATTAATAAGAATAATCATAGAACGGCGATAACGCGTCTCAAATTGGAGGAAACCGACCTATATTCCAAATCGGAAGGAACTGAATCATATCATAATTTGATGAAAAAGTCAAAAAATCTGACGATTTCTATAAAAATCATTTTAAAATAAAAAATTGATTTAATATAATCCAATTATATTTTATATTTGAAGATATTATGATAAATAATCAATCTTTTTTTATAATCATATTTATGAAAGAAAGAATATTTTATTAAATCTAATCATATTTCATTAATTATATAATAAAAATTGGAAATCTGATGATCAATAATATATTTCAAAATTTTGATATATTTAAAAAAAAATTATTAAAATATTCGGAATATTTAATCAATAAATAATAATTGAATAAATAATTCTGAATATTAAATAAAAGATTTTAACGGCGGATTATATAATCAGATTCTAGGAATATATTCAATAAATCAAATGAGATAATGAAATATTCCGTTTTATATTTTATAGAAAATTTAAGAATAATATTAAAGACGAATTAATATATTATATAGATATCACAGATATTCTACCGTAATTAATGAAAATAATAATTGAATTAGATGATAAATTATATATAAAAATTCTAAAAAAAAAAGGAAATTGAAAATTAATCGTTGGACAGAAAAATCTATAAATTTAAAATAATGATTATAATAATCTGATGGATTTTAATTTTATTGAAAAAGGAAAAAAGAAGAATAATATTTATTCGAAAAAAGGATCTAAAAATAAAAAATATTATTTTTGTGAAAAAAAGAGATATTTCGCGAAAAATTGCCGATTTAAATCTAATATAATATAATAAAAGATCGTAATTATAAAAAAAGAAATTAATATGATTTTAATAAATTATTCGAATGAGAAAATTTTAATTGAAGGGATTATTTAAGAAATATCTGATAAGAAAAACGAATGATAATTCGATTAATAGAATGATGGTGGAAAGGATAATCCATTTCCGATATTAGAAAATCTGCAAATAACCCATGAAAGAATATAAGAATATATTATACGAATAAATCAATAAATAAATCGAATTATATGAGAATAATTAATAATCGAATTCATATTTTAATAATATATTGGAAAAATATTAAAATAATTTAATCATGAAAATCATTTTATGGCCAGATTATATATAATTTCTAATTATTTAGTATATATTATTATAATATAAATTTTTAAAAAATAATTCGGGATTTTAATAGAATTATTATCAAAAAATTTTAAAATATAAAAAAACATTTTATATAATATAATTAATCTAGATCATAAATGATTAACTTTATCAGAAGAATATCAAAATCAGGAATATCAGTTATTAGAATATCGGAAATATTGAAAAATGAAAAAAAATATTTGACGAAATAACATCATTAATATATAGAATTCACGATATTCTGAATACCGGAAAATATAATAATAATAATATTATAATAAAAATTATAGAAGATATATATATGACCAATAATAAAAGGGCGTATTTATAGATGAAGAAGTAGAAAAAATTATATCCATGAATACGTTATTATTCAAAAAAAATATAAAATATTTTCAAATAAATTTATTAATATAATTTATTTATAATTATTGGATTAGAAATTATTTTTAAAAATAATTAATTATAAACGGAAAATATTTAGATTATAAAAAAATATATTATTATTAATATGAGAATGAGAATTATGAAATTCATATAATAAAAAAATTAGAATAATACGAATAATAATTTTGAAAAAATTGTAATTTTATTAATTATTTTATTCATTAAAAATAAAAAAGAGAATATATATTAATTAATAAATGATTCTGTAAAAATAGAAAGAATTATTTATATTATAATGATTATGAAATAATATAATATCCGTTTACGTTTATCAGATAAATTGCGGTGAGAATATATTTATTATAAAAAAAAGATTTAAATTTTATATATAGAATATGTATATAGATTTAAATATTATTTAAATATCCAATCATTTATTATATATTATCGTAATATTGGAAAAGAAAAAGGGAATTAAGGCGTTAATCGATTCAGAAATAAATGGGAATTTTATATTTAAAATATTTCAAAATTTATTAGATTTATCAATCAAATTAAAAGACCGAAAATATGTAATACGTGTAATAATAGGAGAAAAAATGTCAGAAACCGGCGAAATTTCGGAAGAAATTCGGCCAATATTCATGACTATCATAGGATATATTAAAAAAATCACGTTTGATATCCTAATTATGATCAGATATAATATTGTATTAGAATTATTTTGATTGTAATAATATAATCCAATAATTAATTAGAAAAATAGAATATTGAAAATGAATGAATATAATTATAGAATTATATCGAAATTTTTATATTTAGATGTGATAGAAGATAAGACGGATGATTATTTTATATAAATTATTTTGAAAAATAAAATTTTTATTAAAAGAATTTTAGATATAATAAATGTTCTAATAGAATAAGAAAATTGAAAAATTAATAATTTAAAAATAATTCTAATTATTTCTGAAATTCTTTTAAAATATAAAAAATAGATATATTTTTTTAAAAAAAAAAATTAGATATTAAAATATTATTTAAATATTAATTGTGGAATTATAAAATAAAATTTTTTATAAAAAAATAATTTACATTCAGATTTATTTATATATTATTCAATAAAGAGTTTGAAATATTAAAAGAATATTTGAATAAAAATTTAAAAAAGGATTTTATATAAAAATCGGAATCATTTATAAAATATTCGATTTTTTTTATATCAAAAAAAAATGAAAATTTATAATTTTATATAAATTATTGATAATTCAATAAAATAATAATCAAAAATCGATATTTATTATCAAATATTATAAAATTATAGAATAGATTTTTAAATATATAATAATTTATCAAATTAGATTTATTAAAAATCTATAATTTTATACGAATGAAGAAAAATGAAAAATGAAAAATAATATTTCGAATAAAATATGGATATTTTAAATATTTTATTATATTATTTGAATTCATAAATACGTCAGTTAATTATCAAATATTTATTAATAATATGTTAAAATTATATTTCGATAGATTTATAATAACGTATTTAAATAATATTTTCATTTATTCAAAAATCAAAAAAGAATATATATGATATATATAGTTAATAAATATTTGAATAATTTAATAAACGAAATTTATGATTAAAATTATTAAAATACGAATTCTGAATTAAAAAAATAAATTTTTTAGATTATATCATTAAAATAAAAATCATATGAATTGATTCAGATAAAATAAAATCAATTGAAAATTGGCCGGAATCAAAAAATATAAAAGATATTCAATTCTTTTTAAAATTCGTTAATTATAATCGAAAATTCATTAAAAAAATATTTTTTTTAAAATATAATTTCTGATAAAATTAATGAAAGATAAAAAAATATTTTTTTTTAGAAAAAATAAAAGAAAAATATTCTGTTGTGACCACTGAGAGGGCCGTGTATACGTCCGTGTACCCGCCCGACCTCTGGCTCAGAAAGCTCAAGCTATGAGCCAGGAGAGCCAACCTCTGGCTCAGGAGTTTCCTGCTGTGAGCCAGGAAATATTGCAAATATATAGGAATACAACGCGACCATTATGGTCTCGTTATATTCAAAACAATTCTCTAAATTAGTCTTTAATAACGTCTTTAACAGAATTTTGAATTACCAAATCATATCATTTTTTGCTAATTCAGTCCTTTATCGATTCATTTTAGAAGCCATTTTGATTTTAAATAGATTTGACCCCAAGAATATCTAGAATTATAATACGTTGAATATTCTCAAAATGAGTCAATAAGAATAATCATAGAACGGCGATGGGTTATTTCAGATTAGAGGAAACCGACCCATATCACGATTTGACGATAAAGTCAGAAAATCTGATAATTTTTATAAAAATCGTTCTAAAATAGAAGATTGATTCAATACCATTCAATTATATCTCATATTTGAAAATATTGTAATAATTAATCAATTTCTTTTCGTAATTATGTTTATAAAAGGAAAAATATTTCATTAAATCCGACCACGTCTTATTAGTTATATGGTAGGGACTGGGGACCAGATGACCAATAGTATATTTCAAAATTTTGATATATTCAAAAAAAAAATTATTAAAATATTCGAAATATTCAATTAATAAATAATAATTGAATAAATAATTCTGAATATCAAATAAAAGATTTCAATGGTAGATTATATAATCAGATTCCAGAAATATATTCAATAAATTGAATAAAATGATAAAATATTCCGTTTTATATTTTATAGAAGATTTAAAAATAATATCAAAAATGAATTAATATGTTATATAGATATCATAAATATTCTACCGTAATTAATGAAGGTAATAATTGAATTAGACGACAAATTATATATGAGAATTCTAAAAAAAAAGAAAAACTGAAAATTAACCGTAGGATGGGAAAATTCACGAATTCAGAATAACAATTATAACGATCCGATGAATCTTAATTTTGTCGAAAAAGGAAAAAAGAAGGGTAATATCCGCCCAAAAAAAGGATCTAAAGATAAAAAATATTATTTTTATAAAAAAGAGGGATATTTCGCAAAAAATTGCTGATCCAAATCCAATATAATACAATGGGAAATCGCAATTATGAAAAGAGAGATTAATATGGTCTTAATAAATGATCCAGATAAAAAAATCTTAATCAAAGGAACCATTCAGGAAGCGTCCGATGAGGGGAATGAATGGCAATTCGACCAACAGGATGATGGTGGGGAGAATAATCCATCTCCGGTATCAAAAAATATATAGGAAACCCGCGAAAAAATACGCGAATATATAATATAATCAAATCAGCGAATAATTCGAATTATAAGAAGACATTCAATGACCGAATTCATATTTCAATAATATATTAAAGAAATATTAAAATAACCGAATTATAAGAATCATTTTATGGTTAAATTATATATAATTTCTAATTATCCAGTATATATTATTACGATATAAATTTTCAGAAAATAATTTGGGATTTTTATGGAATTATTATCGGAAAATTTCGAGATATAGAAAAATATTTTATTTGATATAATTAATCCGGATTATAGGCGATTAATTTTATCAGAAGAATGTCAAAATTCAGAATATCAGTTATCAGAATATCGAGAATATCGAAAGATGAAAAAGAATATTTGACAAAATCATATCATCAATATATAGGATTCACGATATTCTGAATATCAAAAAATATAATGATAGTAATATTATAATAAGAATTGCAGAAGACATATATATGAATAATAATAGAAGGGCATATTTATAGACGAAAAAATAGAAGAAATCATATTCATGAATGCGCCATTATTCAAAAAAAATACTGAATATTTTCAAATAAATTTATCAATACAATCCGTTTATGATTATTAGATCAGAAATTATTTTTAAAAATAATTATTTATAAATGGAGAATATTTAGATCATAAAAAAAAATATTATTATCAGTATAATGATATGAATTGCGAAATTCATATAATAAAAAAATTAGCATAATATGAGCGATAATTGTGGGAAAGTTATAATCTGATCAATTATTTCATCCACCGACGATAAAAAGAAGAATATATATTAATTAATGAATGATATTGTAAAAATAGGAAAACCTGTCTCTATTATAATGATTATGGAATAACACAACATTTGTTCATATTCATAAAATAGGCTACAATAAGAGCATATTCGTTGTGGGAAAAAGATTTAGATTTTATATACAGAATACGTATATAGATCTAAATGTTATTCAGATATTCAATCATTTATTATATATTATAATAATATTAGAAAAGAAAAACGGGATTAAGATGTTAATCGATTCAGAAATAAATGAGAATTCCGTATTCAAAAGATTTCAGGAATTACTGGATTTATCAATCAAATCAAAAGATTAGAAATACGTGATACGCGTAATAATAGAAGAAAAAATATCGGAAACTGGTGAAATTTTAGAAGAAATTTGACCAATATTTATGATTATCGCAGGATATATTAAGAAAATCACATTCGATATCATTATCATGATCAGATATAATATTATATTAGAATTATTTTAATTATAATAATATAATCCAATAATCAATTAAAAAAATAGAATATTAGAAATAGATGAATATAATTATGGGATTATATTAAAATTTTTATATCTGAATATGATGAAAGATAAAATGGATGATTATTTTATATAAATCATTTTGAAAAACGAGATTTTTATTAAAAAAATCTCGGATATAACCGATATTTTAATAAAATAAGAAGATCAAAAGATTAATAATTTAAAAATAATTCTAATCATTTTTGAAATTCTTTTAAAATATAAAAAATGGATACATTTTTTTAAAGAAGAATTAGATATTAAAATATTATTTAAATATCAATCGTGGAATTATAAAATAAAATTCTTTATAAAAAAATAATCCATATTCAGATTTATTTATATATTATCCAATAAAAAATTTGAAATATTAAAAGAATATTTGAATAAGAATTTAAAAAAGGATTTTATCAGAAAATCGGAATTATTTATAGAATATCCGATTTTTTTCATATTAAAAAAAAATGAAAATTTGCGATTTTATGTGAATTATCAATAATTTAACGAAATAATAATTAAGAATCGATATTTATTATCAAATATTATAAAATTATAAAATAAATTTTCAGATATATAATAATTTATCAAATTGGATCTATTAGAAGTCTATAATCTCATACGAATGAAGGAAAATGAAAAATGGAAAATAATATTTCGAATAAAATATGGATATTTCGAATATCTTATCATATCATTTGGACTCACGAACGCGTCAGTTAATTGTCAAATATTCGTAAATGATATATTATAATCATATTTCGATAAATCCGTAATAACGTATTTAGACGACATTTTTATCTATTCAAAAATTAAAGAAGAATATACGTAATACGTATAATAAATATTTCAAGAATTGGATAAATAAAATTTACGATTAAAATTATCAAAATACGAATTCTGGATTAAAAAAACGAATTTTTTAAATTATATTATTAGAATAGGAATTATATAAATTGATCCAGATAAATTAAAATCAATTGAAGATTGGCCGGAATCAAGAAATATAAAAAACATTCAATTCTTTTTAGAATTCATTAATTATAATAGAAGATTCATTGATAAATATTCCTTTAAAACGCAATTTCTGACAGAATTGATAAAAATTAAAAAAATATTCGTTTTCGGAAAAAGCGAAAAAAAAATATTTGAAATATTCAAAGAAGACTGTCTATAGAACCCTATATTAAGGACCATCGAATTATCAGAATCAATATAGATTGAAATTAATGCGTCCGATTTAATAATAAGGGTATATCTATACCAGTAAATACAAAATGGGAAATGGCATTTAATAGGATATTATTCGAGAAAATTTTCAGAATTAGAATAAAATTATGATATTTATGATAAAGAATTTTTTATCATAATTGTTATTTTATAATATTGGAGAATATATATTGAAGAATCATTATTTTTAGAAATTTTTATAAATCATAAAAATTTCATCTATTTTATAATAATAAAATAATTAAATCGATAATAAATTAAATAATCAGAATTTTTAGAATAATATAAATTTATTATTAAATATACGTTAAAAAAAAATAATCTTAAAATCGATATTTTGAATTGAAGACTGGATTATATGACCAAAAAAGTCAGAAATCAGATAATTCTTCAGATTAATCAAAATGGTATATTATCAGAAAATTGTAAAAAAATCAATACAATTCTGACCATTTTTAAATAAAATTGATAAATAGAATAAAAAATCATAATTCTATTAAAAAGAATTAAAAAAATTATTAAAAAATATCATATCGGATTATTTTATAAATATTCAGAAATCGCATAAATTATGAAAAATATTCAATAAAATTATCATTTCAAAAAAATAAAAGAATATATCCAAAATTATATTATTAAATATGAATTATATTAAAAAAATAAATATAATATATAAATAAAAAAAAGAATAATTATATTAATAGAATCATTGTATGAATTATTCGAATAAATTATTATGGATTTTATTATAAATTTATTCAAATTAAAAAATCCAATAATAGAATTAAAATATGATATAATCATGATCATTATAAATAAATTAATAAAATATATTATTATTGAATAATTCAAAAAAATATATAAAATAATTTATATAATTGAATTATTATTCCAAAAATTAATTAAATATTTTAGAATTCCGATAAACGTTATATCTGATAAAAATCGAAAATTTATATTGGTCTATTAAAAAATAATTCTAAATGAATTCAGAATCAAATTAAAAATATTTATAATATATTATAAAAAAACTGATGGTCAGATAGAATATATAAATCAGATATTGAAATAATATTTAAAATATTATATGAATAATCAGTAAAATAATTAGATATCTTTATTATTTATAATATAATTAATATTAAATCAGAAAATATTATTAATTATATAAAAAATATTAATAAAATATATTTTAAAATAAAATAATAAAAATCGAATTAAATAAAATATGGAAATATTTTCAGATCAAATATAATAAAATATATCATATAAATTAGAAATTCTAATATAAATATAAAAAAATATCCAAAAAAATAATTAATAGATATTAATCAAAAATATAAAAATAAATATTTTTAAAAAAAATGGATTTTAATTAAAAAAGAAAAATAAAATATATTTATTTATCAAAAATTTCAAAAATAAATTATCAATTAAAAAATTAGAATCAGTTAAAATCGGACCATTTCTAATATAAAAATAAAAAAAATCAATAAATTTTAAATTGAAATTATTATAAAATATTAAAATTCATTCAATATTTTATATATTTTTATTCCAATTAATAGATATAATGATATCGTATTAAAAAATATTTTATTTTGAATCAGAAAAAAAGAATAAATTCAAAATAAAAAAAATATTTGATTATTATAATAAATTATATTTAATCAAATAAAAAGAATATCTAGATTCGGAAAATATATAAAAGATATTAAAAAATTTAAAAAATTATCAATAAAAAATTAAAAAATTTTATAAAAAAAAAGGGATATATTATAAAAGATTAGATCAATTTCTTTTTTTGAAATAAATATTCCAATTATCTGGAAAAATCATCAGTAATTTTTGAGATATTATTATTCAGAAAATTCAATAAAAAATCTAAAAACGATATATTGAAATCCGGAATTTCGAAGATTTCGTCGGTCATATTCTATTATATAGGATTTATTATTTTATCAGTACGAATTTCTTCTATATTCTGCATTTTTTGAATAATAAGATTTTATTATTTCTGATGTAATAAATTTATCTATAAATTTAAATGAATTATTCACGTAATAATTTTTTATTGTATCCGGATATTTTTTTGTATTTCATTTTATAATTGATTCATTTGAATATTGACCTTTTCGAACGCCCGGTCCGAAATAATTAGATCGCAAGGAATCGCTTTTTTTATATATTCGGTATATTTTTCTGAATCCTGGGTCAGATGACAAGGACAATCACCCTAGATACAGTTCCGATAAGGACACATAACGAGAGGAATAGAAGATAATTTCAGTAAATATTATATGCGGCGAACAGAGGAATAAAAAGGGCGAGATTTGGAAACACGGGAAGAAGGAGCCATGGTGACCTTGGGACACGTCATTATAAATATATAAACATATGAGGTCACGTGCCGAAAAGGAGGGGATAGTGTTGTGACCACTGAGAGGGCCGTGTATACGTCCGTGTACCCGCCCGACCTCTGGCTCAGAAAGCTCAAACTATGAGCCAGAAGAGCCAACCTCTGGTTCAGAAGACTCATGCTATGAGCCAGGAGAGCCAACTTCTGGTTCAGGAGTTTCCTACTGTGAGTCAGAAAATGTTGTAAATATATAAAAACACAACGCGACCATTATGACCTCGTTATATTCAAAATAATTCTCTAAACTAATCTTTGATAACGTCTTCAGCAGAATTTTGAATTATCAAATCATATCATTCCTTGTTAATTCAGTCCTTTACCGACTCATTTCAGAAGCCACCTTGATCCCAAGTAGACTTGACCCCAAGGATACCTAGGATCATAACATATTCAAATCATTTAAAGAAGATTATTTACGAAATTCTATATTAAAAATTATCGAATCATTAGAATCAATATAAATTGAAATTGATATATCCGATCTGATAATAGAAATATATTTATATTAATAAATATAAAATAAAAAATGATATTCAATAAAATATTATTCGAGAAAATTTTTAAAATCAGAATAGAATTATGATATTCATGATAAAGAATTTTTTATCATAATTATTGTATTATAATATTGGAAGATATATATTAAAGGATTATTATTTTTAGAAATTTTCATAAATCATAAAAATTTCATTTATTTTATAATAACGAAATAATTAAACTGATAATAAATTAAATAATCAGAATTTTTAAAATAATATAAATTTGTCATTAAATATATATCAGAAAAAAATAATTCTAAAACTGATATTTTAAATCAAAAACCGGATTATATGATAAAAAAAATAAAAAATTAAATAATTTTTTAAATTAATTAAAATGATATATTATCAGAAAATTATAAAAAAATTAATATAATTTTAATCGTTTTTAAATAAAATCAAAAAATAGAATAAAAGATTATAATTCTATATGAAGAAATCAAAAAAATTATTAAAAAATATCATGATAGATTATTTTATGAATATTTAAAAATTATATAAATTATCAGAAATATCTAATGAAATTGTCATTTTAAAAGAATAAAAGAATATATCCAGGATTATATTATTAAATATGAATCATATCAAAAGAATAAATATAATATATAAATAAAAAAAAATGATTATATTAATAAAATCATCGTATGAATTATTCGAATAAATCATTATAAATTTTATTATAAATTTATCAGAATCGGAGAATTTAATAATAGGATTAAAATATAACGTGATTATGATTATTATAAATAAATTAATAAAATATATCATTATCGAATAATTCAAAAAGACATATAAAACGATCTATATAGCCAAATTATTATTCCAAAAATTAATTAAATATTTTAAAATTCTGGTAAATATCATATCTAATAAAAATTGAAGATTTATATCAATTTATTGGAAAATAATTCTAAATGAATTCAGAATCAAATTAAAGATATCTATAATATATTATAAAAAAACAGACGGCCAGATAGAACGTATAAATCAGATATTGGAATAATATTTAAAATATTATACGAATAATCAATAAAATAATTGGATATCTTTATTATTTATGATATAATTAATATTAAATCAGAGAATATCATTAATTACGCAAAAAATATCAATAAAATATATTTTAAATCAGAATAATGAAAATCAAATTAGATAAAATATAGAAATATTTTCAGATCAAATATAATAAAACGTATTATATAAATTAGAAATTTTGATATAAATATAAAAAAATATCAAAAAAAAATAATCAATAGATATTAGTCAGAAATAAAAAGATTAATATCTTCAGAAAAAATGAATTTTAATTAAAAAAGAAAGATAAAATATATTTATTTATCAAAAATCTCAAAAATAAATTATTGATAAAAAAATTGGGACCGGTCAAAATTGGATTATTTTTGATATAAAAATAAAAAAGACCGATAAATTTTAAATTAAAATTATTATAAAATATCAAAATTCATTTGATATTCTATATATTCGTATTCTAATTAATAAATATAATAATATTATATCAAAAAATATTTTATTTTAAATCAGAAAAAGAAAATAAATTCGAAATCAAAAAAATTATAAATTATTATAATCGCAAATATCTGGTCAAATAGAAGAAATATCCATATATAAAGAATATATGAGAATCTATAAAAAATCTAAAAAGGTATCAGAAAAAGATTGAAGAATATTAGAAGAATAAAATATACCAATAACCATTCTGGAAATTATCAGAAAGAATCTTTAATAGAAATTTCAGAAAAAAAAAAAATCTTCAAAACCGAAATATCAATAACGATAATTTTTAAATTTTTTTCATTCATTTTTTCAAATTTCCGATTCAAATATAATAATTATTCTTTAATACATTTTTTTATCTATTTTAATATAATCTATTTATAATAAAAACGAATTCGAAATTCTTTTAATTAATTGAAAAAACGGTTTTATTTTTTTTCATTTTTATGAATTTTCTTTTTCATTTTATCAAAAATCCGGTTCACGTTCTTTTATGATATGAAAATATAAAAACGGTCTCGTTTTTAATATTCAATATACGTTAATTTATCTGATATTTTAATACAGGAATTATTCAATTTAAAATAGAAATTATAAAAAATGGCGGTAACTGAATTTTAATGACAGATACGACGATAATCAAATATACGATTGCGATGGATATAATTCAAAAAAAAAAAGTTAAAATTTTCGTCGGAATCCATTTTGAATCCGGAAAAAGGGGCCATATCATTCATTATAAATAATACGTGAGATCACGTGCCATAAAGGAGGGGAGGTAATGTTAAAAACGCTAGAAAGATATTATATTTATAAATTCAGTATGAATTTTTAAATAAAAGATTTACAGATTTAACATGAATTCTTGAATAAAAGATTCACAGATTCAGCGTGAGTCTTTGAATAAAAAACTCATAGATTCATTTCAATATAAATATATAAAAACACAATACAATCATTATGATCTCATTATATTCAAAATCATTCTTTAAACTAATCTTTGATAGCATCTTCAGTAGAATTTTGAATTACCAAATCATATTATTTTTTATTAATTCAGTCCTTTACCGACTCATTTCAGAAGCCACCTTGATCCCGAGTAGACTTGACCTCAAGGATACCTAGGATCATAACAGTAATATTATATAAAACGATTTATTCAATTCTTTTTTATATCCTTTTTATTAATATTAATAACGAAATTTCGAATTATTCGAATAATGGGCGGAATATTTTGATTAATTAGAATATTAATTCATAAGACGAGAATAGATTATTATTATTATGAGAATTTCGCTAAATTATTTTAATGGATTTCGAATTTATTTTTAATGATTTCTTTATGGCGACGCGATAATATCATTCGATCAATTCCATACAATCTGACTAACTGGCTGTAATTAGAAACTTCTTCCGCATTCGCTGTTTCAATCGCTACTTCAATCGGGCCCATATTGGTGGAATAATTCGTTGTTGAAATAATTTGGTGGGACGAATTTTGAGGTGTGCATGACGTGGGGCCGTGCATGAGGTGGTGAGATCCTCTACGTAAGCACAAAGAGTTTCGAACACCAAGAGACTTGCCTAATTTCTTTGATAAAATATTCAACGCGAACGAGCAATCAACTGAACCCGTATTGGGCCCTTGAAACGTCTCGTACATATGCATGCTAAGTTTGTAGTGGGAAGGCATACAAAGAACAGTATATCGTCTGTCTACACGAAGGAAGGCTTTACCAAAATGCTTTTATTTTAACTACACATAAACTCAGGAGCTTTTTTAGGTTCTGATATACTTAAGGAGTCATGAATCACGACTCAATCACAACAGAAGAGAATGAGTAAGTATATATTGGATCAATGTGTTGAGTCAGTGAAAGCTGAAGTAGTCAGATTTGATAGACTACCTAGTATTGCTGCCTCAATACTCTTCATTGAGCGCAAGTAATAGATCAGGTCTTACCGACCGAATCATTATTGAGCCCATCACCAAGGATATCGTGCCGTGTGCCAGTGTATTGGAGGTAAAGAAGAAAAAAAGCATCACAGAAACAGAACTCCGACAAAGACCATTCCTCCAGCAATGTGCATCATTAATTCCTACCACAACATCAATTTCCCTCGTTACTATGCCGGCAGAAACTACAACTTCAACCCGGCTCAAACACATAAGATGATCGATCATCCGATAGCTCCACTGCATCCGAAGCCCGTGCATACGAAAATCAGAGAAGAAACCCCACCCGAACTCCAACCACCACAGTCCCTCAAGTAGTCCCTACACGTGGTATGAACGCCGAATGCAACCATTAGAGATTCTGCAACAATGCTAAGAATGACTTCGTGAATGAATCTCAACATGACGTGTCTCGATGGTGTGTGCGAATGGTGAATGAACAAGAGCAAACTTATTCCCAGTAAAGGGAGCGCTCATCGATCAGGGCTGGCCGACTAATGCGTGCGCGCTTGATGGGACGATCGGTCGGCACATGCGGGTCACGATGGGATGCATGGGTGTCAACTTCATCTGACACGTAGCCACGCTTGCGAGAGCCTCGGGTGAAACCCAAGGAGAAACGACAAGGATCGGTAGAAAATGGATAAGAGTGAGAAGCTTTGCGAGATGACGCCGCAGTAATGGGATCAGGAAGTTCAAGGTTCATGCGAACCGCAGAGAGAACTGGCTGGGGTGCAACAGAAAAAGTCCCCATGCTGTAATCCCCGTAAATTGGGGTGGATCGAACGTCTGGTACAGTCTGCTGCAGCTCAAATCGATCGGTTATGAGTCTGCGATCGTTCTTGAGTTGTAACAAACCCTGTACAGCCTCAGCCTCGGACTCTGTGAGCGTATCTGGTGTAGGAGAAATCGGCCGCTTCGGTGCAGGATGTGTACTCGCAATAGGTGAAGTGGAACAGCTGGATTCGAAGCGCTCGGGGTTGATGGGCCTGCTGCAACGTTGTAATTTTAGGAGATCTTCAATAGCGCTGGTAGACTCCTGCGAATACCCATCCGACAAAGTTAGTTCCGAGCTCTGCGATCGTGGAGCCGCCACAGGACTTGCGGTTTGTCGTGTCGCGCTACGAGACTCTGGGGGGGACAGAAGAGTTGCTGAGCCTGGAACCTGAAGAGCCTGTTGAGCCAACATTTTGGCTCGCATGTGCATCACTTCCCGGCGGATACGATTCCTCGGATCGTCGGGAGGGTAGTCCGGTTCATTGAGTCCATATTCGGACTCGCTATCCTGTGGGCTATAGGTGGGCGAGTTAGATTTTGGTTCATTGACCGCTGTGAAATTGCCTGATCGCGCTTTGGGTGATTGCCCAAGACGCGAGTATCCATATCCAGTCTTGTCAGCAACAGAGTGGTGCTCCACGTTGAAGCGGTTAGGAGCTCCACCACGAAATTCACGGCTGTCCGGATAGTAAAATGGTGTTGGTGTGGTCTGGCCAGAAAAGCTGTCATAGTCGTTGTCGAATTCAAGGCCAGGCGTCTGGATTGAATGATTCATTTTTGTGCCCGTCGGTCCTCCATGCGAATAACTCCCTGTGTAACCACTGTCACCCTCATCGTCATCATTATTGTCATCGTCTTCGTCATCATAGTTATTATCATCGTTACCATGATGTTTACCGTCTTGAGAGTCTTCGTCATCTTTATCAAACGTCTGGCTCTTCCTTCCCCTACGCGGCACTTTGAAATCGTCGTCAACTTCAGCGAGAAATTCGATCCCTGGAAGGTATGCTGTCAAATCATCCTCGATATCGTACTTCATATCATTGACAGTGCGGAGACAGTCTTGAAGACTCTTGTTCTCACCAAGATGTTTCTGGTAGCTCCTCACAACCTCAATGGGAGCATCTTTATCATTCTTGACATTAGTGCGGCCAGTCTTGCCTTGGCCCCTAGGAGCCTTGGGTTGAGCAGGCTTGCCTCCATTGGCGGCTTTCAGACGCTTTTTCTCTTTTTCAGACAAAGCAATGGTGTAAGTACAATTTGGACGCCACTTTTCGATGAGCAGCAGCTGGACGACAATCCAAGTAATCTTGCCAAGAGACGACTGGCTTCCAGAGTTGGGTTTAGCAGTCGGTTTGTGATTCTGGTATGCACCCCTTTGGTAGTGCTTTCGGCACCAGATTACTTGGTAGATTTCCGGAATCTGCTGTGCATTCCGCTTGTTCCGACCGAAGAAGTCAGAAATTACTTTGCGAAAAACCGTCTGGCCAGTGCCACATGCATTCCCACTGACGCACATACACTGTACCTTCCCGTGGCGATCATCGTTGTCGATGTAACGACAAGCATCCTTGGCCTTCAGAATGAGCTCATCAATTTCACGCTTCATGGCCTCCTCCTCCGTTTCTTCTTCCTCCTCTTCATCATCCGAATGATCGGACATTACCGCATCTCTATGCGGCCCAGTTGGAGGAGATAGCAGGACAGTAGAATCGTTCGTAGCCTGCAGCTCATGCATGGCCGAAGAAGTGTCGGTGATATCATCAGTTAGTACACTCCCGGCAGCAAGAGCAGACGTGGGTTCAAAAGTGGTCAGGCTCATGTTAGGACTAGTGCCATCCGTAGAGGCCATCGTGATAGGTAGTCAAAGTAATGAAGATACTTGGTGTATAATGTTCTCTGAGGACTGGTGGTCAGAAATGGGTCTTAAACAGAGGTAGGTTGAGTGCCGTAGCTGGGACTGGAGTTAAGACCTGCAGAGAAGATGGAGAAGAGGTTTACGTTCTGCACAGGCGCGCGACGAAATATAAAGAAGCTCGCCAGGGATTTCCTGACTTGTGATGTTAATACAGGTGGGCGGTGTAATACAGCACACAACTGGTATTGTGATAATGAGAGACAAGTTTGGAAGACGCGTGCCTGTCAACGACGATTGTCAGACATGTGATTGCTGGAGATACTGGGACAGTAGCTGATCAAATCCACTACAGCGGTAAGTACTCGATTAGTATGTTGGAATTGGTGAAAGTTGCAAGTTATAATGGAAAAGTAGTCGAGTTTAGGAAATTGGAGGAGTAAGTAAAAGGGAGATCGGTGACAATGCCTGCCTTAGTCTGTACTACATATTGTGTTGACAGCGTACCGATGAGTCGATCCGTGTGTGTTGTGCCTGGTACAATTGCTCATGGCAAGGCAAATTAATCAGCTGCGTAAATCCCATGCTCCGGATTTCTGCATGTTGGGATGTGCACGCCCCTTAAATTGCATTCAAACCCGGATATTTGTCAAGATACATACCGATTGCCGTCGGCAGCGTGATATTTCAGCACAGCTGGCAGGTCAGGAGGTGCAGGATGCGCAGCTACACACAGTGAATTGGACGGGGGATTTCGGGGGATTAGAACGAATTCGGTAAAGGAAAGTGATCAATATCAGATACGTACCTTGCGCTTAGGATCGGGACGTCCAATTCAGCTATTGAAAACAATACTGTTTGGCGAATGATGATCAATAGGTTGACGCAAGTCGAAGCTGCCGAAGCTCAGTGGATAACAATGCAGCATGCGAGCTTTGTCAAGAGCAGTGATGCAGTCCCGCTTGTGACGATATTGAGTCAGTGATTGACTATTGAACAGCACGATTGTTAGTAAACGGTAAATTGATGCCAGTGAGGCGGAGCTGGAGTTTATTTAGAAAGCGGGTTGACTCGCTTGAATTGGGTGGCTTGATGAGCTTGCGCAGGGACCTATTGTATGAACTTGTGACTGGCTCTTGTTGTTCACATAGCGGGGCATTTTTGTTTTGAATGTTCCAGTTGTGTCCTCACACATACAGACTTAACGGCGGCCGTCTTTCCGAGCCTTGGATAAGGCTGAAATAGTACTCTCACTTGAGCCGGTTTGACCCAGATTTACTGCTCACATTGATATGACCGTGAAGATAGGGCAAGATTCGGAACTATCTTATTGGTGGCCGGAATAGGATATCTTTCTCCAAGAGATGTACGAATACAATCTTTTATTCGAAGTTTATTCAATTTGATTCTTCATATCTGCAGGAAGTTCTCAACTAACAAACACATCTTTCAGCCTTTTCTTGTCCCAGATTAAAAACACTCAAAGCAGTTGAAACTAAAAGTCTTTCGGGCAACCAAAGAGTACCATTTTGGAGATATGGCGGCAAGAAAGCTGAAGAACCCAGCGAGAGCCTGGCAAGTTGGCATGAGTTGCAGAGTCTGTGGAGCTGTTACAGCATTGGTCCGTTTAAATCCAACTGAACACTGGCGCTTTAGCCCATATACAGCACGGCCATGCTGCAAAGTGACGTTCCAGTCCCAGCATTGCAGCACATCTGTCTGAACCAAGCAGACATGAGCCTTGTGGGAAGATATGGTTTGACGACCTAATGGACTTTGGTGCTATAACTATGAAGGGCAGTCAAATAGGAATAAATGTGAGGGAGATCCATAGCTCGTAGTAGAACGCCCATGGTAAGGAGTGATTCATATACCATTAAAGCAACCAAAGAATGGGAATACCCGCTCCTTCGCATGGAAAGAAATGCGAATGAAAGACGGACTCTGCTGATTGAAAGAGACTGCAGACTAAATGGAAAGAGGTGGAATAGGTGACACATATTGATGTCGCCACCGATTGCCTTTTGTATTGGTAGACTTGATTGCGGATTAGGGAGCCATATAGGAGGTTTTTAGTCATTCTAAGTCCATTCAAACATGAGAAGAAGTGCAATGCTTCCATCGGCAAAACCCAACAATGGGGTGAAGTTGGAGTTGCTTCTTCACTTATCCCGTCCCGTCTCCGGCACATCACGTGCATAAACTAGATGGGATCAGCCACCTAAAGCTTGCAGCACCCAAGTCAACCCATCATCATCCACCCAACATCTCCCACTTCATCTACCTGCCCAGCTTCTCCAGTCTACTCTCATTCCATCATCGAAGGCTTCTAACGCGAGTCCCATCGACCTCATAAAATCAAAATGAGTACCGAACTTTGGTAAGTCACCTCGGGCTTTGCTCTCATGTACGAGAGGACATGTTGCGATAACGCCTCTGTTTTGAAGAACCACTTGTTTCATTTACTTTCTGCATTAGCATATCAGTGCGTTTGTTGAGATAGATTCTAACATCGATGATGATGTAGTCCCGTTTACGCCGTGAGTTCTCCTCAATCAGCTACCTCCGAGTGCAGGCAACACTTCGAAATTGCACGCAGGCACATCTACTCGATCCAAACTGACACATTGTGGATAGTCGTTCTTTGGCGCGATGGGCTGTACGTCAGCTATCGTCTTCACCTGTTTCGGGGCTGCCTATGGTACTGCCAAAGCCGGCGTCGGTATCTCAGCCATGGGCGTGTTGAGGCCTGATTTGATTGTCAAAAGTATGGAATCTGCACCTTTGAGACTCGTACAAACCGTTGCCAGCAAATCTAATCAATCAATCTAGACATTATTCCAGTCATTATGGCTGGTATCATTGCCATTTACGGTCTCGTCGTTTCGGTGCTCATTTCCAACGATCTTCAACAACAGACTCCCCTTTTTACAGGGTTCATCCAGCTTGGTGCTGGTCTGGCTGTCGGCTTAGCCGGTCTTGCTGCTGGCTTTGCCATCGGCATTGTCGGTGATGCGGGCGTGAGGGGTACAGCTCAGCAACCAAGATTATTCGTTGGCATGATCCTTATTCTCATTTTCGCTGAAGTTTTGGGTATGGCACACCACAATCGGGGTAAATTGCTGGAAGATGTGGCTGATATTCATTCTACAGGTCTTTATGGACTCATTGTCGCTCTGCTCATGAACTCTCGCGCAGGTCAAGACGTAAAATGCGAATAGTAGCAACATTTGTTAGTGCGGCAAAACAGCGACTGAATATAATCAAGAGATGAGGGACTACAGGAAGCAGCATGGTTCTCAAAGAAAAAAATCGTCAATGTCAAAGCTTTTGCTGCTGAGCGAGACAGAAAGATCTAGGATAACCGACAGCCAAATGGGAGGATCCCGCAGTGTATGATTCAAAACTTGTATTTTCTGGTCACCGGATTTTTTCTCTACGCAGAGCGGCGCATCATCTTGCATTGTCGCATTAGATTTATACAACACGACGAATGCTGACATTGTAGGTAGTTAATGAGAAGTGTTGTATGTCAAATGCTCTTACATATTTACTTATCCCATCAACCTTTCAAGTCAAACAACCTCCGTAGACGCCATGTCCGACTAATAAAAGCTTAAAAACATTCTTTCTCGGACATCATGGTTGAAAAATCGGACATGCTAATACTTTCACCTTGATCGTTCTCTTCACAGATCCTTCCATTTTGTGACCTTGAACGCGTGGTTTTCCGTTGTTTCTAACAGCTCCAGTCGCATGCCAACCTCAACAACACCCTCATTTGTCGGAACGCACAACATGCCAAACACTGGCTTTCCAGGCACCTTGCCCTTCTTGTCAATCTTCCTGTATTTCGTCAATGCTCCCCACGGTTGCTCCTTGTGCTTCACCCCCGTCTCGGGATCCACGTTCGGCACCTGACACCGCAAGCAACGATTCGGCACATCCAACCCGAAGGAGATCCTCTCTCCTCTGTTATCCGCCGCATCCCTGAAAATCCTTATCCTCTTCCAATTATCCTCACTCCATGGCACCCCGCCTTTCACCACAATGTTCGGTCGGAAGCGCTCAATCGTCAACTCCGAGTGACCCTTCTCCCGCAGGCGTCCATTCAGCTCTATTAGTGAACTCTCGCTACCAACCAGCACGCTCATCATGTCAGCAAAGTGGTGCTTCTGTTCGCGTCCCAGTAGCTCCGGCGTGCCATTTCCGCCATTGAGACGTGGCGTGGGGCCTTTGTAGACAAGGCGGACTGGAGCACCAAGCAGCTCAGAGGCGTGCTGGGAATAGGACTCTGGGTAAAGCCAGGCGTCGGTCTTCTCATCCCAAATTTCGATATTGGGATCGAGCACGCAGTTCTGCTCTAGCCACGTCTGAGTTGGAGGTGCTGGAATACTAACACGCTTGTCGGTGCCGCGAATGGTCAAGTAGAGGTGGCCATCAGCAAGAGAGGTGTCGATGAGAGTCATCTTGCTGTGCTGGCGGATGGTGATGAATTTTTTCGTGTCAGCTTCGACAAACATCCAGTTGCGGTCGAGCTCAAGGCCGGACTTGAGGAGCTTCCAGGAGGAGACTCGTATGCCGCGGCAGGATTTGACGGGGTAGACACGGAGGGAGGTTATTTCGGTGGAAATTTTGGGGCGGAAGAGGATTCGTGGGAGGGATTTGATGGGATCATATGAAGTATCTTGGACGCTTGCATACAGAATGGCAAGGAAGATGGTGACGAACGCTATTATGGCAGCTGGAGAGCTAATGCGCTCGAAGATTGCCGTGTCGATTGGAATTGTTGACATGGTGAACGGAGTATGAGTAGTCAGAGCCAGATTGGTGTGCGAAGTGTGGAGTTCATGAATTGAAAAGCGATAAATTGAATATCGACCGAGAAGCTGGGTATAAAAAAAGGCAAGGGAAAAGCAAAAGCTTAGTGACTACCGGTGTTCTAAGGCCTTTGTGCTTACTCAAATCACATAAGCTCGTCTTGCATGGATTTAGAATTCAACAGCAATAAAAATAAATTTTCGTTTTGCTTGTCTGGTACATCTACAGGCCGGGAATAAGGGCACAAAAGATGATTAATATAATTCGACGTTGATTCAAAGATGCATTGTAGCTTTGTACATGTAAGAAAAGGTGTCGATTGCGCCGAAAGGTGCAGAGATAAGGTATGTACTGCTTCATGTAATAGAGAGATGATCTTTGTTGATTGACTACGCCGCAATACGTAACCGAAGCGCTTTGCCTCATTAAGCTTAGTCTTCCTAGCTTGGATCTTCGACCTCGAAATTTCGAGCCCTCGCACACCTTCAATGATATTTCAACCTCGCAATTTTGAACTATCAACTTTCCGTATTGCCGGTCACCTTTACCCAGCCTCCAAAACGCTAAGGGCGAGCTGCAAGGCCGTGAACCCTTTGCATACATCCTATTCTCTCAGCACGTGTCGAAGATGGCCGACACCAGTGCAGCATGGCCTCTCGCGGATCGTAAGTCTCTCTACCAATTCGTTCCGCTGAATTCGTATTAACCTAGTTGATAGAGGCTTTAAGCGTAAGCGCTTCTATATGACCTTCGCACAATCACCACTAAACCAGACTCAGCAAGAAATCCTTGATGTAATACAACAAGCACATGCATCGCGACTATTAAAAAAAGGAGCCAACGAGGCTACCAAAACATTGAATAGGGGCACCAGCGAGCTGTAGGTTCTAGTCGTTTGTCCAGTTCAGGATATGATGATTCTAATCAGTCTTAGCATCGTCCTGGCAGCAGATGCTCAGCCACTTGCCATTATTCTCCATCTTCCACTTCTTTGCGAGTTTGTGATCCATATTCGACAGCTTTTGCCCTATTTCCGCTGACTCGGCTTCAGAGATAAGAACGTCCCGTACGTCTACGTACCGTCGAAAATGGCCCTTGGTCGCGCCGCTGGCGTGAGCCGCGCAGTGGTGTCGGTCTCTATTACTACAAATGAAGCAAGCGATCTTATGAGTCAGATTAGAACTCTCAGGGATAAAGTGGAGCGTCTCATGATCTAGATACCCATTTGGAGGATTTCTTGGTTAATGGCGTTTGATTCATCATTGAAACTTTTATAATCGACGTTACCAGCTTTACCATGGAGACAAGATGTGCAGTCGACGATGAATTGCGAACGGCCATCTATGCTGAAGAATATTTGAGAGCTGAGGGGACTTGGGTGCGAGTGGCGAGTAACACAGCTACAGCGGATCGCAGCAACGCCAGAATTCTTAGTGGGCAGTGATAATTTAGAACAACGCTTCTAAATCTGAGTCTATCTATTCTGTATTTGAGGAGTTTTGGCTCTGTCTAGCTGTTACCCTGACGGAACCCAGTGCGATAAAGTAATTCCGGGTACAATATCTGCCCACCATTGGTCAGTAAAAATGCATCGAATTTATCACATGCTGCCACGCTTGTTCTCATTGCTTCAATGTAGTCTCCGAGCGCAAGAATACAATTCTTACCCCTGAGCTTATAGACCTCTCCACCAACGGAGGAAAATCGGGTAGAGAGCCATGTCAATACCAGCTTGATCTAAGTATGGTTCAGAGTCTGTTGAATGGCAAAGTGCATCCAGGTACTCTTCTGAATTCTTTGCAGATAGGTTGAGCCTCTGGAGTGGAATCATTTCAGAAGTCTGGCACAGGAGAATGCATCTGGAAAAATTCATCTGACCCCCTATATCGTTCGGAAAGTGGTTTACAGTCCTAGAGAATCACATCGGTTAACGGGGCTCGACAATCAAACTATTCTACAAGCGGGTTTCTTTGTTCGATTCGAACCTGATCGAATGGTTCATTAAATTATAGATGTCAAAGGAAAAGGACCATGTCCACAAAGGGCTGACGTGATCCCGCTCAACGTACCAGCTCGAGCTTGACAGCATTGTTACAATCAGCGACATAACGAATGGTATCTTTGACTGAATCGCGAATAGCCACGATCGAGATCTGGCCATGACTGTTATGGATTCATGGCATCTCCAGCTTATAGAATGGACGCAATCTGGTAAACGAGTGAAGTCACACAATCATAATGATCGCTATGGTGTGTTTATATCTATAACTGCCGTTATTTCGTTTCTGTTGCCTTGGAGCAAAACAACTCATGGCTAAAAGTCGCCATTCATGCAATGTCTAATAAATTTCTAATCAATAGAGCGACTCAAAGAAAAAGAATGACTTAACGTCGCAGCACGCCACCATTCTGTGCGAGCTTCCACTCGGCTTCTGCAATCTGTCGCGCATTCGCTTCCACATAGTTACGAATCACTGTTGACGGTCGCTCCTGCGTCAACGGATCTGCTTCGACTGGCACTCGATTGCTCCCAAGATCATGTTGAAAGCCCGCTTCGAACAAGAGTCTTGAGGGTCCTGGTTGTTCCATTGTCATAGTCTCAGTGCTTAGAGTTTGCTGCCGTGGTATAGCAGGCAAGCTTTTCGAACTCAGCAGCTTTTTACGAGCGTCTCGATTGAGGCTTCTAACCAGGTGTGGCACCTCAGCTTGCTCCGTGGGCGACTCAGACTGTTTGGGATACACTCTGTTCGTAAGCATCTGGACATCGGGGACATCATCGAACAGGCCCTCTGGCAAGTTGTGCGTAGGGGTCCCAGTGCATACGAATGAGTCGTATGTAGCGACGTAGCGTCCGAGCGCTTTAACCGAATATCCCGAATATCCCGAACTCCTCCGAGAAACAAGGCTTAGCCGGCTTCGATTGTTGGTGGGCTCGACTGTACGGGATCGAATAAGACCACGCCTAGCATCCCAAAAGCTCAGCCGGTCATTTTTAAACGGTAGATCCACCTTAGTCCAGCTTCTGTTGTCTATACCAGTCCCTTGACTGTCAGCAGCCGATACGCGATCGGATTCAGCTGACCAAATGTCGGCAGAGACCATGGCAGATGCGCTGTCTGAAGCATGAAGAGTCCTGAGCGAGCCTGTTTGTACACCTTCTGGTCGGGTTCCACTGACAAACGGCCTCCTGTTAGCAACATCTACCTGCCCTTGAGAGCTTGCTATGCTTGAATTCGGAACCTGACCCCTACAGTGCCAAAACGAGGAGCTAGATTTGGTGCGATTTGCGTACGGACTTGAGAAGACTTCCACCTTAGGCAAGGAACGATGAAAGTATTTAGCCATTCTTTTTGTCTTTGACTGCTCTGGAGCGGGGGAGCCTGAAGGTTGAGCAAGTGCAACGGAACGCGTATCATGCTCTGGGGTGCGAGGAAGGCTGGTATCGTGAAGGATTGACGTGCGACCCTCTGCCTCGACTGTCTGATTCGGACCCATCCCACCTTCTGTTTCGGTTGTTTCATGGACGCCATTCGTAGGCTGATTGACAATACCACGCTCAAGATCTTGTGGCTCTACCGGTGTTAGCTCAAAAGGGCAATGTTGGGCAACTCCGGTTAGGCATGCTCGCAACCATTCGGTGACAAATAACGCCGCTCTGAAAATGCAAGCAATGGCTTGCCAAAACTTGTCGCAGAGCCATGCTCTCTTTCCCTGTGGTTCAGTGCCTCTCGTTTCCTGGTGTAGCGGGATCTCATAACGTGACTCCATAGAATTCATGACTGAACGAGAGAAAAGAAAGAAACAATTAGAAAAAGGAATGGTAAATGAGTGTAACGTACCAGATTCGCCGCGGGCGAATAGGTACTATTCGAGCATAGGTACAAGAGAGGAGAAGAAGTTGCGACGCGGGACAAACCAGGTAGATTATCAAGATATAATTTTGCTGTGATCGTCACTTTTGCGACTTTGAAAGAAAGTGAATGTGATTACAGGAGAACTGGGGTAGTCGTGCATCATCGCAACACACAAAATGACAGGACGTGACACAACGGTTATGCTTCAGACAAAGGAGTCATGTGGTAAAGGCACGGAGTCCATCCAAATGACCAAGATCGGCCACTAAAGAGGAATAAATGAAGAAAGTTGCCTAATTCCGACATTAAATTAAATAATTGGTGCTACATGATAATTGCGGCAATTTGGAGTGGTTACCTGGTGGTCAAGCTCAGATTGACAAAGACCCGTAGGCATGGACTTGCGTTCTGACTCAAATTCTTGCTGTTAATTTCAACGTCTTTTGTTTAAAGGAATCTGATCCTCAATGTCCCAAGCACTAGGATAGACGAGCTTCGGAGGACGAAGATCAAATGCCGAGTATGGCGAGCCACAACGGGGTAACTTGCACGAGTAGCTTCTCAAGATCCGAAAATTACTCGAACCGTGGAGTCTTATTCAGCATGATTTTGGTTCCCAGCTTCGTGTGCGTCACTCGGTATCGATATGAAGACAGAAACCCTTAGAAAACAGGGGATAGGGAGATATTTTGCGCGAGTTTGGTCTTGAGTCTTTCTTCCCTTCTCTTACAAAATGCCTACACAGATTTTGCCACACAATTTCCAGTGAAGATTTCTTGCCTTTTGCTGTTGCGCACAGACGCCTTTCCTATTACTAGCTCCTGGTGATTCCTTCTATCAGCGCGTTGGTACCGTTGCTTGGAAAATACTCGGAAAAGGTAGTAGAGGTCCTAAATTACCAGGGCACTACATCTTATCCAGCCACGGATCTTCCATTCCAAGGAATTCCATAGGCCATTTAAGCCACTCTTGCGAACTTGGACCCAAGACCAATGCAATTGCTAAAGCCAACTGTTTGCCGATACCCTTGCACCACCTAAATCAAGTTAGCGTGCTAGGGCGACACGAAATTTGTCCTGGACAACCTACCAATAATCACCCACACGATCGATCAAGATTGCATAGTATGACAAAAGTAACAGTGCCGCTTTATGATGCTGGCCAACCAAATCAATAAATTCTACAAGCTTAGATGTCGGAAACGTAAGGAGGACCGTTCTATCCGTGAGAACAGGTGAAGGGACTGACTGCTTTTGAATGGAAGTGTCCTGAAGATGATGAGTCAAGTTTGTTGTATCCGAATCATCTTGTGGTGAGCCCATCAAAAGCGTGCAGCTGAATCGAAGATCTTCAAGAACTTGATCTAACGTTGTTCGCACGTCCACTGACTCATCAATCCAGAGTCGTTGCAAGGCGAGGAGATGAGCGTCCTCGATGCGCCGGCCAATTTTGACTTTCTCTACCGCCTCAGGAATTGGATCCTTTGGCAAATAATCCCGTGAGCAGATATCGGAGAAAGGGCCCTTGGTAATGAGAGGAAAGAAAGTTTTTATGACATAGAGTGATCCGCGTACAGCCTGGAAAGTCTGGACATGACGGAAGAGCATTAACGATCCAACTTCAAACTGTTTCTGACGCCTTTGGGTGCTGCTAATTGGTAGAGAAGCGTAAACGGGAAGAGACGCGAGATGAGCTTCGCAATCGTTCAAAGCAGTGGCAAAGAGAAAGACAACAACAAGTGAGGAGAAAATGAAGAGTGCTTCACAATTTCCGCTATGCAAGTTCTCGAGAGTGCTGCGAAAGACAGGGAGGGAGTCGTTAAACTTGCTAATGGCTATGCGTAGGTACGTCGTTGCCACCTTGGAGTTGTCATTCTGCTGGAGTCTCGAGAGATGCAGAGCTGAAACTGCAAGGATACCGTCAGTCACAAAAGGCTGGTGAAGCGAGAGATAAGGGACATCTTTCGACCATGCACGCTGAACCCGCATTCGATCTGACAAGGACAGAGCAGTGTGCTCGGTAAATATACGCAGTAAGGTGCGGTCGAGCATAGGCGTACCGATCGACGCAGATGTCAAATCCGTAAGATCGGGCAGAGCTGGCTGTGAATAAACTTTTGAGCGAATCCAATCGGTGTGGGAATTGACCACAAAAGGTGGAGGCGAAGCAGCAGCACGGCATGCTTTTGGGCGGCGTGCCAAAGTAGTCGAAGGGAGACCAATTGGAACGATGGCCAAGAAACTACACTCAATGCCTTTTTGACGGCACCGCTGACAGCTCGGCTTTTGTTCATCACACTAATATTTTAGTAAGTTTCTACCATACAATCAAGACGCAAAGATTTTGTCATGATGCTGCTATGCATGGAGACACAAGACGCAATAGGGATCGCAGGCAGGACATTGTCCTACGTACCTGGCAGCTGTCTTGCAGTTGAGCAAAAGAATAAGACAAGGATACATCTGAAAAAGGAATGACTGGAGATTTGCGTTGCATAAATGCAGTGGAGAGAATACAGTCTACTCCATGTCTAAAGAAATAGCGCACTATGCCTTCAACGGTTTGGATGAAGCGTCGTGGTGATACGTACCTTCAGACGGCGATCCTTGCAAGACTTGCATCCAGCCCTAGTCTTTCGATGATACCTCCTAGTAGCCATGCCAGTCGGAAACGGAAGTCAACGCAGTCGGTGTTATCGGATGTCTAGAAAGAACGAATCTCCATGGGAAGAGGTTCGCATAGAGATGACTTTTATTGGGTGGAAATATTACAATGAGTAACCACGGAGAAGGCATTGCTCCACACCGGACCTTTCAAGGGGTTTGCATGAGAGTGGTAGGCCTGATGTATTTGATTGGGGCTTAGTGCTGAAGCCGTGATGCAGCTATACCCGAAATTGATACAGACCAATCATAGGTCGCGAAGAACGACGTCACGTGATATCTAACATCTGTGGATGAAACACATTCATTGGAGTAGTCAATTTTCCCAATACGAGCAATTACTGCTTTAATCGTCTGCTTGTACTTTTCGCAATGTGCTCAGGCTTCATAGCCACATTTGTGGGTACCAACCGACTCGCATAAGCCTATCAGCTTCAAAGGTATTCGACGGTCCACGCATTCTCTATAGCCCCTTTTTCAATAACCCTAAAAATGCTAAACGAGCAAATCTGTGTTTACTTGGAAGTTAGATGTCAAACATATGCAGACTTGTATTTAAATGGCTCAATGTCCGAGTAATTCTTGGGCTTAGAAGAACCCACTCTTGAGGTTTTCATTTCTTGATCTCTTCTCTATACCCGAATTACTTCCTTCTCCAAATTTTTAATTATTCAAATATTTCAGTTCAGTTTCAAAATGGCAAATCCTAATCCCACTATCCATGAGAAGTTTGTCTTCTATTACTATGATCCCAATCTCGGCGCTGCAATCTTCTTCACCACTGCCTTCATTCTCCTCACGCTCGCCCATGCAGTCCAAATGATCCGCACTAAGATGTGGTCTTGGCTTCCCTTCATTATCGGTGGCTCGAGTTCGTCCCCCAGCTCCTTTGACGCACATCTCTCCCTTCATCGCTGAATCGCCAATCTCAAAACAATGTCCTAACCCCAACCTGCTATAGTGGAAGTCGTTGGCTACATTAGCCGCGCCATGTCACACTACCATGACCAAGCTCGCAACCCTTTTATTATCCAGTCCATCTTCCTACTTGTCGCCCCCGCCTTGTTTGCTGCCTCCATCTACATGACGCTGGGCCGCATCACGCAAGCCACGCAGTGCGAGCGCCTCACACCCATCCCGAGGCGCTGGCTCACCAAGACCTTTGTCTGTGGCGACGTCATTGCGTTCCTCATCCAGGCTGGCGGGTCAGGCTTGATGGCGGGTCATAGCGCGAACAGTCTGCAGCTGGGCGCAAATGTTGTTCTTGGAGGATTGGGAATCCAGATCGTGTGGTTTGGCGTGTTCGTGCTGGTAGCGTGCGTGTTCTATCACCGCGCTGTCCAGCTGTCACAGCAGGTGAGAAGCGAACATCCGCTGAGGAGTTTGCCATGGCAGAAACATATGCTGGTGCTCTACTTTGCGTCTGGCCTGATTTTAGTGCGATCAATATTTCGGATCATTGAATATGCCATGGGAAATGCAGGATACGTAATGAAGCACGAGGTGTTCGTCTATATCTTTGATGCGACGTTGATGCTGGGAGTTGTGCTCGTCTTCTTGGTTGTGCGTCCCACCGAGGCATTTGGCAAGGCAGACATACCGCAACGGTATGTGGAGAGAATTGAACCTTATAAAGGAATTGGCATGAATCGTGTCCGCTCTGGCGCATAAATGCTAACACCATGACGCGGTCATGGTTTATCTCAAGAGTTATGGTGGCAAGGATTGTGGAAGAATCCCTTAGCTATCATGTAGCAATGTCGGAATAAAGTGTTGTGGTAGGAGGAAATCAGTCTCATCAGTGGGTCAACCTCTGAACCAGTAGATACGTCAAAATTTCGAATAAATCTATTGTTTGTCCATCGTCTTTCATGACATATGGAACTTTTCACTAGAAGTAAAGACTATCCCACAAGGCGGAATCAATGATCAAATCGTATCGCTCAGAACCTGCCCAAGAGCGTGAGGTCGTCTTAGACTAAGCTACGATGATTAAGCAGAAGAAAGATTCTATCTAAAAGAATGAAACAATTAAGATCAGAGCACGTTTAGTGATTCAGCTTCTAATCTCCCGTGCAAGCTCCCAAAACATTTCCATTGCTATCAGCTTGTGCGCCTGATTTGACCATAGCATCATTGATACAGGAATACTGCACATCCTCATCGATATATCCGCCTGCAATGAATTGAAATCCAGCACTATGGGCTTCGGCGTTGAAATTCGGGTCGTCTGCCAACCAAGTATATACGTATCCGGAGATAACGGCACATTGTTGCAGGTTTTTGTAGAGTGAAATGCCATTGTTGAGCGAAGTTTCATTCCATCCGTAACCCTTGATCACGACTATCTTATCGAATTCTGAAGAAGTGAGCTGGCAACTGGTGGGCGGACTCGGTACAGCGAGGTCGGTGGAGCTTTCTGCTGGTAGCGAACCCTTGGGTGGGTCGCGCATGGCGGAGAAAACGAGTCCTAGTTCCTCTATGCTGGCTGAAGGGTACGCTGAGGCGCTGAGTTGGGCTGCCGATGACGTTGGAAGTTCCGACAGGACGATAGCAGATGAAGTGGGCCCAGATGACATAGGGCTCGATGAAATGGACGTCGAGTTGGTACCAGAATTGAATGGACATGCCACCAACTCGAACCCATCAATTTGACTAACATTAAAGCCTTCCCACGTTTCGACTGCAGTACCGTTGATTACGGCTGGCAGATCCGCTGGAGGGTTGGATGCGGCCCTGGAGACTATTTGATCTTCGGTCATAGCGTCATTTGCAATAAAGTTGGTATCACGTTTGACGTGCGAGCCTGGTGTCACGGGACAGTAGTTCTGCCATGCACGGTTGACCGGGACCGGTAACCCGTGGACGAAGTTCAAAGGGTAGTTGAGAGGCGGGGTGTTAGGAGCAAGCATTTGATTGTTGGTAAAGCGAGAGAAAGCGCCGGACATGAGCAGCATCTTGACCTGGGCTTGGAAGACCATTGGATTATCGGACAATGTGTCGTAATACGTAGGGATCGAGAAGAAGTATGCGATCAGACTAGTGATAGTAGGTGCCGCCAAGCTACAGCCGCCCAGGAAATGATACGCAGTATTATCAAAATTAGAACCCACTTTCACGCTGGATGCTTGTGCATATGCCAAAATCGCACCAAGACCTCCGTTTGACGGTACTCTCGGAGTAGTCCCCCACCACAGAGTTCCACCGGGATTTACTCCGCCAATCGTGATCACTGGGTAGCTGTCGCCTCCAGCGAATTTCTGAGGTATTAAGTGGTCTAGAGATGCAGGTACAGCGCCAGGTTGGCGGACATCGCTGGATTTCCAGGTCATACTTGGGACTGTAGCCCATTTGTTGCCAAGATTACCAGCCGAAACAACGACAACGATGCCGTAGGTTTGACATTGTGCTAGAAATGTTTTCCACATTTCTTCTATCTGGTCTGGCTGTGGCGCGTTCGGTCCTGGACCCTCGAAAGCTGCACATTGGTCAGCTCAGATCAAAGCTTAACTCCCATGACACAACGTACCACCCGATACGTTAACAATTGACTTTCTCCGCTTCGTTTCGTCAGATCGGACATCTTCAATGATGAAGTTTAGTGCCGCCTGAACTGAATTGTAGTTAGGGCCTTTTTCACGCAAGCCATCGGGTGTTGATCCAGCGCTCGAGTATTTGACAACAACGAGTTCGGCATTTGGTGCAAGGCTGAGTGTTGCCCCCCCAGCTAAGCTTGCAACTTCATTTCCATGACCAAGATATACCTTTCTATTGGGGTCCCATTTAGCCCAATCGAATGGATCCAGAGGTTGATCGCCACCGGTTGCCCAATTAGGGGCACACCACCACCGCGTCAGTCCGGGACGGGTCGTAAACTCATGGTGATTGATATTGAAGCCTGAATCTAGGACGTATATTGTCGATCCTCTTCCGAGAGCCGGATCGTATAATAATCCGTTGAAGGCATTTGCCGTTGGATTATTTTGCTCATTTGACAGAAGCACAAGGTGATGAGCAGCCGGAACTCGAGTCCAGAGGTTTGGACTTCGGCTTGGCGCGTCTACTCGCTTACGTAAATGGCTACTGAAGCCATCATCCTTTGGAGCGAATGCAGGGAGATACGTTTTGTCCGTCGTTGATACACCGCACACGCGCGGTTCCTTTGCGATGTCCGATATTTTCTCATATGTCATGTTACAATAATACCATTGCGCGAAGGAACCAAAATTAATTTCAATCGTCCTACCATTTTTTGGGAGTCCATACTGTCCTATGATTTCATCCAGCTGCTCCAGGGTCGTGCCCGCTTTTGTCGCAAAGACATATTCCTCGACTGCATCTCTAGATTCGATATTGGACTCAGTGGATTGAACGTTTGTGGAAAGATTCGATGAAGAGGTTGTTGGATAGACATCTGGAGTTGATTGAGGGGTGTCTGTGAGACTACTAGATGTAACACCTCGAGATGACTGCTCAGGTTGAATAGCCGAGGAACCATTCACAGATACTTGAGAATTCTCGCTGGTATTCAGGGCTGTCGAATCTGGAGGGGAACCATCTGAGGGAGTAGCTAAAGAAGCATTGAGGGATGTCTGAAGAGCATTGGTGACATCAGTGGATATGGGAATCAGAGGATTTGCAGACAAAAGGTAAACAGCATTGCAAAGCCACAAAGCGAGAAGCGGCCTCAGAAAACCACTCATGTTGGAATATTCTGGCTCGACGATGAGTTGAAGGATTTAGAGAAGCACTGAAGCCAGATAGTCGGCCGTACGAACATGCTGGAATGACGGCTGGGGTGGCACCCATTTCTCGCCTTTTTTGGTCGATGTCTGTGACGGTAAGATAATTAATTTCCTAGTCCATCCTAAGAATGTCACAGATTTACAATAATGGTCGCAAGCCAGCTCAAATGTGATTGACAAACCTCGTTCCGATCATCAGATGCACACAGGGTGAGAGGATCGATATTATTGCCTAAGAAGCATAGCTACCAACACTGGTTGAGAATGGATTCTTAGAGACACAGTCCGAAAAAGGAGCGTGATACATCTGAGACTTGCAGTCCCAGGTATCCACATTTTTGACATCCGAGTTCAGCCGCTCGCCACAATATTTCAAGCATGAATTCTCAGAGGGGCAATTTCTAGGTACAGTGTTGTTGGCCGACTGCTGAAACGATAGCTGGATGTTGAGGTAACGTTCGTCGAGGTCACAGACAAGTTTGACGCCTTCGGAACTTCTTCCACACGCCGACGCCGCATCCTGATTCGTCAACCGAGTAAAATTGAATTCAACCTCCTTTCAGATCACCAACGCGCAGTATTGTGCAAATGTTGACTTGGACTCCACAGAACACGATTCTGAGAACAGCACTCCTCGACGACCGATCAATCGTTCAATATGACTTCATGGACATATGATCATTTTCACATCTCGTTTCCAGCCGACGGAGTAGCACATGTCGAAATCAATAGACCAGAAAAACTGAACGCTTGGATTGAGCCGTAAGTCACCTTACTCAAAACCCAGACTTGATGTTCGGCTCTTACGCAGAACTAGAATGTGGCTTAATCTATCGAAGATCTTCACCCGCATCTCTCACGATCCTGATATTCGAGCCGTTTTATTAACAGGGGCCGGTGACCGTGCATTCTCAGCGGGATTGGATGTTCAGGTGGCAAATTTCTATCTGCAAGCTTGAGACTGCCACCTAATGTTGTGCATCATAGGCCGCATCACAAGGTGGACTGCTTTCGGGAGGTTCAGGAGATGGCGCTCGGGTAAGATTTCCCGCATCATCTACTTACGAAGTCTCTAAAGGCTAGGTTCATAATCTCAGAGAGCGAATCGTCTCCGAAGGTTCATTCGCGAATTTCAAAACTGCGTCACTGCGCTTGAAACATGTGAAAAACGTAAGCTGCCTGCTTGCTCTTGTCGTGTGACCTTGATACACCAAAGTGCCTTTCATCCTCTCTTACAGTAGCAGAAGTTAACTCTTTCTGCGCACTTTAGCAATTGTTTCACTTCTCCACGGACCGTCTTATGGCTTTGCTATCGATCTAACTCTTGCAACGGATATCCGCATCTGCACAAGCACCAGCCCGCCCACAACCTTCTGTGTCAAGGAAGTGGACATTGGAATTGCTGCGGATATAGGAACATTGAGCCGATTGCCCAAGGCCGTGGGGAATTCAAGTTGGGTAGGTTGCTTCTAATGTACTTCAAGGAAACGAACTTGGTCAGGCGGCAGTTTTGTGAGATTCGCTAATGATTGTCACAGGTGAAAGACGTTGCACTGACAGCGCGCCCGTTCGGCTGGGAAGAAGCGCTAAGGGTTGGATTGGTGAGTGCGGTTTATCCTAGCAAAAAGGAAGGAGTTGAAGCTGGGTACGTCATCCCTATATCTTTCTTGTCCACACCTCTTTGCCTTTTCTTTCATCCTCATGTTTTCTTTTATAATCATGGGATGAATGCTTATGGAACACAGTCTGAAACTTGCAAGTACAATTGCGGGAAAGAGCCCTGTAGCCACGGCAGGAACAAAAAGGTTGCTCAATTATTCCAGGGATCACTCGGTCCAAGACGGTAAGCTGAGTCCTAGTGATCATCCTCGGAGGGAAAGGCTAAGTCGAATTTAGGTCTAGAGTTCACAGCAGTGTGGAACAGTGCTATGATACAAACGAGTGACTTAGAGAATGCGATAGTGGCAGGCATGCAAAAGAAGAAGCCGACCTTTGAAAAATTATAAGCACCAGGGAACTAGGACTGGAAGGGACGAAATCTGAAAGATAGTAATAGTACGCATTTTCGAGCCAGGCATTGTGTAAGCTTAGAGTTATTTTCGGTATAAAGAACTGGGTCTAAGATTCGACAAAAAAAATCGATGGAGCTGCAGACAGCAATGTAAGGGAGAAGCAAACATCTGCACGGCTGCGTCGGCTATGAACAGTCATATTTCTTCGAACGATGCTTCAAGAGCAAACTCATATGAGCAAGGCAATATATACAAGAGAAAGATTGAGCAAAGCTACAAACCTTTCGACAAGATGCTAGTAGAGAAACGCTGATTCCCAGGATATGCAATGAAGCCTCCCAAACACCGGCCGAATGCCATTGATAAGACGTACAGTGCCAGTGCCACACAGAGCAGTTCTCATCTTCAATACATTACTCAATGAAGCTTGCTATCTCGAAGGAGCTCCGGGCCTGTCTCTTAACGCTGATTCCGGATACGTCAGCCTGGGTGATGCTGCACTTCCCGGCCCACCTTCCTCGCTTTCCGGACTCGTACTCCGCATCATCTCCATATACTCTGGCGGTTTCAAGCCCGGCACCTCTTCTCGACTCAGCGTCCGAAGTGGAATCTGCAGTTCCGGTCCATGCGAAGCTTGTCCTTCCCTTCGCTCAGCCGGCTGTGTCCCCTCCTCTGCCACCACTCGTGGCGAGTACGCCGGCGGCGCCTCACCCCTCTCATTTAGCCCTTCTTCGCGCCGTGCGTAACCCTCACTCCAGTTCCGCCAGTGGCCCCAGTACCTCCCCACCAGCCCGCTCTGCCCGTTCCCACCACCACTGCCCCCCTCTCGCCCCGTCCAGCCGTCGAGATCGCGCGCAAGCGCCTCACGGCGGCCCGAAATGCGCCGAGCTTTGGCGCGCTTCTTGCGGCGGTGTAGAGCCCACATGCCGAGGAGGAGAAAGATGATGAGGAGGGCAAGGATAGCAAAGTAGGAGTTGACGAGGCCGTCGTCCTGGTTCTCTTGCTGAATCTGCTTTGAGGTTTGTGGGGGTGGGGGGGCGGTAGGGTTCGAGGAGGCGATGAAGTCGGGAAGGGTGGGAGAGATTGAAAGGGTTGCGGAAGAGGTGCTGGATGTGGAGGTAGAGGATTGATGCTGGTGTGAGTCTGATTCTGAAGTTCGAGAAACGGATGAAGAGGTGCTTATCGACGTTAAGAATGTGGATGGAGGTATTGATGAATCTGTTGCCGAGCCGGGAGCTTGGGCTCTGATATGTGAAATCCAAGGAAACGCGAAGATGGTCACGGCGAGTCTTTGGGACGTTCTATAAGTCCTTCTTCGTGCCATGATGGTGTAGAGCGAGGCAACCACGATGACCAGGTTGTTGTGTGTGCAGATTAGGCCTACTTAATCAGAAGAGCGTAGGGCAACAGGCTGGAGTGCGGACGGAATGAGACGGAAACAATGCTACCGTAAGCTCCAACCCCTCATTGCGGTATGGAAAAAGGAAGGGGCCGTTGAGAGCATGGCTATCTCAGTCCAATATGTAATAGAGAACAAGCGAAAGGGTCATCGAGGGGTTGTGCTTGGGCGAGGATAAGGGACTTGGGGATCTGATGTGCTCTTACTTGAATCGGACTCGGGAAGGCTGGCAACCTTGCTCCGAAGCACGCGAGCATAAAAAACGAAGCTTCGGCGCTCGGCGCTAGCAAATCTCCGTTTTATAATCTTGCATTTTATTACTTTATTTCCCTGCAAAGTTAACAATTCCCAGAATGATTGGATGTGCTCTATCTAGTCTACAGCCTGGAAGCATGATGCTTTCAACGGACTGTATGATTCTGTATCAAATAGCCCGAGATCCAAAGCCTAATCGACCTCCCAAGGGTCCAGCTAAATCCTTATCTGAGCGATGCCTAAGCAATAACAATACTTACCTGAGCACATCTAAGACACTACTGCGAGCTTGGCTAGCTACGATAGCTTCATCAAATAGCACATGATGAGTCCACTCGCTTCTCATATTTATCCTTCTTTCAGGTGTTGGATTCCAATCGGCATTCGATCCATAACGGCATTATCTGTGTTTCAAGCAAATTATTGTCTTGATCAAGTACATGGGTTTAATGTGGCTGTTCCGTGGCCTTCTTCGTCATGCAAGTCAAGAAGTCTTGCATTACCAGCTCTTAGTCAACCATAACTCATAATGACAATCAAGCCGCTAGCCAACTCTTGTTTCTCGGGCCAACCTCTAGTTTTCGGAGCAAATCAAGGAAGGTACAAGCAACATCTCTGGATGTACATTTTTAGCAGGATGCGAATTAACTCCGGAACTTGCATATTATACATGAATTCGTGCCAATACTGATATTCGAGCGCTTCATCCTTCAGCATGAGCTTGATTGGTACACGATTAAGATGGTCACTTTTCCGGAGAAAGAAATAACTGGAGAAGCATTCAGTAGCCACGGCAGGCACAGCATTCATTCCTATTTCAGTTACAATCGATACTTATGAACTTGAGTCAAATCAATTTGGCCTAAAATTTTTTTACATCGTTGTTGTGCAACGAGAAGGGCCTGGTAAAGAACTAACAATGGTCATGGATTGGCTAGATGAGGTTTTTGGTGTTCGCACTAGAGTACTCTTTCGACCGCGTGCCCGCTAGCAGTAAATTAGAACCTGGCGGAGAGCTCTCATGAATCATACGGGCAACCGCGGGAGAGGGGAATTCTTGATACTTGAAATGGTCATCTGCAGAGCTGCATTAAAGACGTACGGCTATCACCTACACAGCCCAGCCCTTTGTTTACAGTACACAGCGAGGCTAGCATAAATTTGATCATGCCTCCATATCCTAGCAAAACTGAAGTGGTAGATTTAGCCTCGCACTTGGCAACCTCGAATCCGTCACCGTTTTACGATCGTGTATCGCCTGATGTTGTATGGGATGTTCTGGGTAAGGTTGCCTTGCGTTGGTATTAACGGTATCATTCAAAATTACCTGAAGAATGCAACATCGCAAGTCTTGTCCCAAATAAGACTAATGGTCGGCTCTCAGGCACTCATCCGGCAGCCGGTCACTTCACAAGCCTCGGTGTGCACTGGCTAAATGCACTAAATGACGGGCATACTAACGCACTGGTCAGAATCATGGAAGAAGAGCGCTTTAGGCGTTGCCAACAATGTCCTTTCAAAACCCTTAAAGTTCAAGGTAGTCAATGCTGTTGGCGGCGGAGAACAGGAGTGGTGTGTCCTTGAGCTGGAAGCGATAGACGCAGTAGCGAAGAATGGTAAGTGTACTGACTCAATACCGTCGATATCATTCGAGTGGCTGTTGAGACTGGTTCCAGGCATGCCCTATCCACAAAAGTATTGTTGGATTTTGCGCTTTGACGAACGTGGTATCATTGTGCAAGTAAGTTTTCAGCCAGAAGTATCACTTCAAATTGTAGAGGTATCCAGATAGCGGTATACATAAGCTAATATGCACAACTCTATAGGTGAGGACTTATGCCGACTCGGCTCTCGTCCAAAAAGCAGTCGATGCGAACTCATGAAGAGCTTTTCAATAGCTTAAAAAAAGAACGATTGTCTTCTGAACTTATATGCTAGCTCTCGTAACCATCTCGTTACCAGTAAGCATATTCCTGGCCATCAAGAGAAGAACCACGATTTATTGACACCTCATGCTATAAGCCAAGTAGTCTTCCCATTGATGAAATGTATGCAAGGATGTGAAAAGGTCGGCCGGAGAGGTGGCTGTTTGCAAAGCAGTATCCAGCAGCGCGTGCCCTTTCCGAATTAAGTTGCCAACCTTTGAAAAATGTGATTGTCGAGTCGAACCCGTTCTTTGCAAATTCCAGGTGCTCCAGAACCGGCGACTAAGTTGATCGTTAGCAATAGGATACAAATTTTGCTCTTCCAAGCTCAGTAGTAGTAAACTGGTGTCAACCATAAATATATGTGGCATTTCGCGGGAGATAGCGTGCGCAGTTTCATGACCCAAAAGAGGGAGAAGAAATCGGGAAATCCTCGGCACATTAACGAAAAATTACTCCCATTTGCACTGCGGCAAACACATTTATGAGCAATTGACAAACATGGCTCCTCAACGTGTTTTGATGCTGTAAGTGTGAAGTTGACCATTGAAATCGTGGTCCTCATAGTGACAGCGTCCAGCGGCTCTGGTTTCGTTGCAAAACCTACGTTAGATCTTTTGAGTGAAGCCAGTATCGAGATCACGGTTGGTGAGTCATTAAAGCAAAAGTCTCTCTTGCAATATATTTTGACGTTCTCTAGCTTGCAGGAGTCTTGAAAGCGCAAAAAAGCTTTCAGAGGGTGTCAAGCATGCCAAGGCAGTCTCTCTTGATGTCACTGACGATCATGCTCTTGACACTGCGGTCAGCCAGCATGATCTCGTCATTAGCTTGATACCATATATTTTTCACGCTGCTGTTGTCAAATCCGCGATCAGAAACAAAAAGAACGTTGTAACCACGAGCTACGTCTCACCTGCTCTGCTCGAGCTTGATCAACAAGCAAAGGATGCAGGGATCACTGTGATGAACGAGATTGGTGTACGTTCCTCAAAGATAGTCTTCTGGCTCTTCTGAAAAGTTGTAATGATTGTAGCTCGATCCCGGAATCGATCATCTGTATGCGATCTCTCTGATCGAGCGTGTACACAAGGCAGAAGGGAAGATCAGATCCTTCTTCTCATACTGTGGAGGTCTGCCAGCTCCAGAAGGTATGTGTCAGAACATGGTTGATACGACGAGAGAATCTGACCTAGCTCCTGATCAGACTCTGGTAATCCATTGGGTTACAAGTAAGAGTCCCAGAATTCTTTCCAAAGAAACAATACTGATTCCATCGACTTGTAGGTTCTCTTGGTCGTACGTAATTTGTTGAGCTCTTTATCCAGCTTTTGTCTGCAAGATCCTTGCTGATGCGAAGGACTGAAGATCTCGGGGTGTTCTGCTTGCTCTCAGAAATGATGCAAAATTTTATCAAGCTGGGAAGATTGTGAATATCGCCGGTACAGGTATGCAGCCCTCTTCCGCTCCTGTATTTTGTTTCTGTACTTTGTATTTTTGGTCTATACGATATATGTTGCCTACATCGGACTTCACGGAGAATAAGTCCAGTCAAAGAAACTACAGTAAAGGGTAAAACTAACGTCACGCGATAAAAGAACTGATGGCCTCCGCTAAGCCATATCACATCTACCCTGGTAAGCTGTTATGGCCTTCTTCTGTTCAATTGCTCCATTCTTACGTATGCTAGGCTTCGCCTTTGTCGCGTACCCTAACCGTGACTCAACCCCATACAAGGAGCGCTATAATATTCCGGAAGCTGAAACAATAGTTCGCGGTGTAAGGTTTTACCCATTCCTGCTCCGGCCGCATGTGTGTTGACTTTTCATTACTGCAGACTCTGAGATATTCGGGGTTCCCGGAATTCGTCAAGGTTCTTGTCGATATTGGCTTTCTCAGTGAAAACGAGCAGAGTTTCTTGAAAGAGCCAATCACCTGGAAAGAAGCCACTCAAAAGATACTCGGTGCCACTTCATCAAGCGAGAATGATCTAGTGTGGGCAATCTCGTCCAAAACCAATTTCAGGGATAATGATGAGAAGAATAGAATAGTGACTGGCCTCAAGTGGCGTAAGTAACTATTAGCCTTTGTGACTATAGATTTGGAAGTTTCTCAAACCACAGCGCAGTTGGTATCTTCTCAGACTCAAAAATTACGCCAAAAGGGAACCCTCTGGATACCTTGTGTGCTACCCTCGAGGAAAAGATGCAATATGAGAAGGGCGAGCGTGATTTAGTGGTACGCACAGCCCCAATACCTCAATATAACCCAATAAGGAACGTTTTTAACATCTAGATTCAAGCTTCTTCAACATAAATTCGAGATCGAAAACAAAGATGGTAGCAGAGAGGCCAGGACCTCAACGCTTTGCGCGTACGGAGCTCCGACTGGATCTGAAGGTTATTCGGCGATGGCGAAGTTGGTCGGTATACCATGCGGAGTAGGCAAGTATTCCAACTTTATGATATCTCCTTTCCAAGTAGCATGGTTCTTCGAATGGCAGGGGCGCCTTGCCATTGGGAGATCAAACCTCGGCCACCAGTGGCGCCGTTTGAAGTCTCGGCTTTCAAGACCCTTGGGTTGATACATACTAACATTCTGTGTCTACAAGCTGTCAAACAAGTCCTTAATGGCACAATCTCCGACAAGGGCATCCTTGCTCCAATGACCTCTAAGATCAATGACCCGTTAATAAAGGAATTGAAGGAGAATTACGGGTTTGTTTTACATACCAATCTTATTTGGGCCTTACACTAACAGAGCATTCAGGATCGAGTGTGTGGAAAAGACGATCATCTAGGGCTACAGGCGATGCGAGTACGACCAAAGGAGTCGGCCATTTCGTTGCCCGGAATCTGAGAAACGTGCTTATAGAGCTACCAATCCTATGGATGGCTAGCGCTATGTCGCCACACAGTAGGCCAGGTAGTGTGGTTCAGCAAGCTGCTAATGCTGGACTGGTCAAGCCATGCACTCGGTGAGGTTCACCTTAGATGTTAAAGGGAGCTGGAATGGCTTTGTAGTTTAGTTCAGAATAACCGCCAAAGTCTTAGTGCTGTTCAGCAAGAAGAGAATCTCTATTTGATAGCGAATAGAAAAGTTTCGCAGTCAAAGACAAAAATCCTGTACCTATGAAGATGATCATTGATAGACGCGCTGAACTAGAATAGTTTTGAGCCCAGATGTATTCCTTGTCTGTAATATTGGGGCTGTGATTCTGAAGTAAGTGATTTGCAACATGTTAATCTCTTGGAAGTATTGACACAGAAAAAGAGTAGCATGGTCGACCGATAAACAAGGCGCTTGAGAAACCACATCCTCAATTGTCGACCCGTAGTTTTGCTCAGCTTTTGCGTAATGTAGGTGAATGATATACCAAGAGGTAAAGACAAGACGATACCTAGGAGAAGCGACTGAGCACGCTAACCTCAATCAGCATTAGTGTGAGTCCTAGGACCGCACGCATCGAACAACCCCGTGTCTGCCATGTTACTTGGATCGACTTGACTCAACTTCGCGAAGATGCCCAAAGCAGTCAAAGGTGGGTTAGGTGCAAAGCGACAAAATCTCGACTTCTCTACCCCTACATTGTTGTCGTACGATTCGAAGCCAATGCTGACGCCTGTCATTCTTCTAGGCGTCCTGGTACAGTGCGACCCATCCATCAAGGCTATTATCAACAAGATCGATGCGACCAAGAACGACTTCATAGTTGAGGATCTTGATGATGAGACAGTACTTATAAAGGAAACCAAAATGGTGGAACTCAAGGAGAGGTTGAAGGAGGTTCGTGCCCAGCGTACTAAATTGATATTGATGATGTTTTTGCTCATTGCATGTTAGGAGCTTCGTGATACGGTCAAAGAGGCCGAAGAATCTGAATCAGACTAGAGGGATCGAGTTTATGCTATCTCACAACGTTGACCACCTTTGGTTCAGAAGAATGGAACCGTATCTTATATTTCTGGAGCTAGCGACAGGTCTAGACTACAACAGCGACGCGCAAGACAGCAAGATGGTGTGCTCAAGATCATTTGGGACCAAGTCTGCCACGTGTTCTACTTCTCGTCTTCAGGATGGCATGCCAGGTATCTCCTGAGATCCAGCTGTTTGGGGCACCCACGAAGCCCGCTGAGGCGCGTACAATTCCATCACAGGCTTAGCAAACTCGATCGCTCCTGGTTCATCCATCACGCCGTACTTAATGACCTTGACACCTTGAAATGTCGGGCCGTCGCGCCATAAAGTGGAGCCACAATCTCCACAAAAATGAGACGTAATGCTGTTGCCTGTGTCGGCAGTCTTTACCCATTGCTTGGGTGAGCCAGAGACGACTTTGAAGTCGTTGTCGGGAACGAGCACATTGGTGGAGTAGGTGCTACCGGTGATCTTCTTGCAATCGGTGCAATGGCAGAGAGCCTTCAAAAGATTAGCAAAACTTCTAAGCTATATACGAATCGCCTGCTCCTCTGGAAATCAAGGTGTGCTTCTGAAGCCGACCTTGCTCTAAATTTCTGATTTATGGCACAACTTACCTTGCCTTTTGGCTCACCTTCGTAGCTGATTGTCACCTTTCCGCAAGCGCAAGTTCCAGAAGGCATTGTGCAGGTCTGGTGTGTTTCTTCAATGAAAGACAATTTAATTTTAGGATGGCTTTTGCTGTCAAGTTCTCTCCTACACCGAATGACTTGCGGTCTTCTTCACTATTATATCATTTCCACTGGCAGGACTTGGTCGTGCAGCTGTTCGTCATTAGGCTTCATGAAAGGTGTCCTTAGTGGGGCCAGGCCCTGTTCTGAACGGCTCGTATTCGTGCTTTGACAAATACTCGAAAAAGCGATGCGGTTGACCGGACCTGTGAGTGGGCATCGGAGCAACACCGTAAACCAAGGGAAACTCTAGTGCCTAATCTAATGCAAAAAGGCCCACTACAGAATTTGATAAGCTACCACATCGTGCGATTCAGGCGACGGTGATGGTGACGTAGCTGCCTCAGACATAGCTAAGAGGCGTTATATTACTAGGGAGATAGCTTAACAGCGTCTGAGATGAGAGGCCCTACCTGGTCGGTATTAGGTGAGGCGGGGATTGAAAGGAGCCGGACACAATCGTGGCAGAAGGGATCGTCTATGCTTCCCAAGTAGGATTAGCTCCGGCACACCTTGAGATTCAACTCCGACAGCATTCACAAGATTCGTGTGCCCCATTATCAAGTCCATCCTACCAGCTGCCTGTTGCGAACTCGATTAGCGCACCTACAGTACTGCTTCCTAAAACCTAATTGGATCAGTATGGAGCAGTTGGTGCTTAGAGGAACGCTTGAAGGCCATAATGGCTGGGTCACTAGCTTGGCTACCTCGCTCGAGAAGTTTGTGCTGTCAAAATTGAAAATGCGAACAGTAACAATCGCTAATATGCTTGCAGCCCGAATATGCTTCTTTCTGGCAGTAGAGATAAGACATTGATAATCTGGAACCTCACTCGCGACGATTCTGCATATGGATACCCAAAGCGAAGTCTGCACGGCCATTCCCATATTGTCTCCGATTGTGTGCGTAGCAATGCTTTGCAGACTCACAAAGACTTTCTCTGATCATCTATCTCCAGGTTATTTCATCCGATGGCGCTTATGCCCTGTCATCATCATGGGACAAGACTCTTCGTCTCTGGGAACTTTCGACGGGTGCCACCACAAGACGATTCGTAGGCCACACCAACGATGTTCTCTCCGTCTCCTTCTCTGCAGATAACCGGCAAATCGTATCAGGCTCGCGGGATCGTACTATCAAGCTATGGAATACTCTGGGAGACTGCAAATTTACCATAACCGACAAGGGCCATAGTGAGTGGGTCAGTTGTGTGAGGTTCAGTCCCAATCCTCAAAATCCGGTCATTGTTAGTGCTGGATGGGATAAGATTGTCAAAGTAAGTGCAAATTTCATACGCACGACCTATCGTGGCTGATTACGAGAGCTAAAAACTCAAATGATGTTATTGTGAATTCTTAAGTATTTGCTACTTCAGAGTCTTCGGACTATGAGACAAACAATCACCCAAGACTGATACTAATCGTTAACCGACTCAACGATCGCCCGCTATGCATTTACAAAGTCTAACAATCGCTTCTTTTAGGTATGGGAGCTCCAATCCTGCCGCATTCAGACCGACCATATCGGCCACACTGGTTACATCAATACCGTCACAATCTCTCCTGATGGATCCCTCTGCGCGTCTGGTGGCAAGGATGGTACTACGATGCTCTGGGATCTCAACGAGTCCAAGCACCTCTACTCCCTGACCGCCGGCGATGAGATCCATGCCCTCGTATTCTCTCCCAACCGCTACTGGCTCTGCGCCGCTACTGCTACCTCGATCATCATCTTTGACTTGGAGAAGAAGAGCAAGGTTGATGAGTTGAAGCCGGAATACCTGGATCAGGGCAAAAAGAGCAGAGAACCAGAGTGTGTAAGCTTGGCATGGAGCGCAGACGGACAGACACTGTTTGCGGGCTATACGGACAACAAGATTCGAGCTTGGGGCGTAATGTCAAGGGCATAGTGGGAGATTCGAGATGGTTGAACCTTAGCATGTATGATGGGTTATCTGATGATGCCGGGAAAGGCGCTTAGGGAATGCGAGTAACGGGCATCTCGCAAAAGCAGTAATGCGAACTAGCAATGGCTGAAATGCCTGTACTTTTGGGCTGGTCTGATGAATCGACTCTCGACGCATGTCAAGTTCAAACCCCCACCATTAAATTGCTGCCATAGAGTTGAGCAAATATGCATGAATTTGAAATTGTGTCATTGCTGCAGGAGTGAATGCACATGCTTGGTTCTAGTCTTGTTACAAAGATGATGGTTGCTCAAGCCCGAGTAGGGGGTATTTAGCGAACATCTCCTGACATTCGATGCGCTTTATGGATATAAACAAGCACCACATCTCACCTCAGCCTAGGAGCCAGCCTACTCCTTGCCCTAATATTTCCACTTCCTGCTTCCACCATGACGGGTTGTCCCAGCGTCATCCTCTCCAGCTCTTTCTTCACTACATTCCCACCGTCCACCAATCTCCCCTCCTCCACCTTTTGCTGATCCTCCAACATCCTGCTCTCCCGTCCTTCTCTTAATTCCCGCCTCCTCTCCTCCGTCATCTTCCACTCTTCTGGAAAACTTACCCAACCATCCTTACGCCTTCGCTTTTTCTCCGCATGCCGAAAATCAAACGGCACATCGTCAAACATCTCATGCGGATCCCGGGCCTCTTCTAATAGCGTGTCTAACATACGCACCAGCTCTGCTTTGTTTACACGGGGGTCTTCCGCGTGCCGCTCGCATGACATCTTAACGATTTGAGTTGTCGGGTCGTAGCGTACGCCTACAAGCTTAATGAGCTTGGCGACTTGAGGGGGAGTGAGAGACGGAAGATCAGTAGGACAAAATTCGAGGACAACTTTCGCATCCGAGGGATGCGTTTCGTGGAGATGGGTGGTGTAGCGGAAGCGGAGTGGTTGGGCTTTAGTTGGGGGGCGGAAAGGTTTGGCTAATTCTGATCAAAGACGTGTTAAAAAAATTCGTGCTTGGTATGAGAGCCAGCTACTGCTATAAAGATCATCATACTGGATAGAAGGGGCATTTCCCATGCTATGATTCGCGAAAATTCCCGTAACTCGCGATGGGCGTCGAGCTCGGCGTGGCCCGTTGCAGTCAAGTCGTTGCCTTCAAAATCTTCATCACCGCCGAGGTCGTCCGACTCTTCGCCCATGGACCAGAAGCCTGATTGTGTGCGCTCGGGAGCGACATTTTCACCAATGACAGGAGCATCGCTGCTGGTAGAGTTGGGTGGGGGATATTTAGTAGGTATTGCGGATGAGAATTGCCGGACACCAGCTGGACGCCGAGAGATATCGCAAGGAGACGAATAAATGTATCGAGGTGTAGGAACTTTGGCGCAGCAGTACGATTGTAAGCGCAATCGTTTTAGTGTGTTCGCCATTGGTGCCAAAGTTACATTGACCCTCCAATCCAGCTTTTTGGATGTACGTTGATGGGATGGAATTCGAGAGTCGCGGAAGTTTCCGCATTTGTGCAAGACTGGAAGAGTTGCCTTGCCCAACTGTAGGCTGCTATTTATTTACATTGGGAGTCATTTTTGATCATCTTTTAGAATTCATCTCGTTTTGTCATGTCTACTGAAGCTCAACTGAAGCCCAAAAAACTGTGCTTTGTTACTATTGGTGCTACCGCCTCGTTTGATTCTCTCATCCGTGCTTGTTTTCATCCCGAGTTCCTCAAGGCTCTTGCAAAAGCAAATTACACAGATCTGCTGGTACAATATGGAAAGAACGGCAAGAGCATGTTTGAGGAGCTAACTCAGCATGGAGATGATCTCAAAGCCTTTGGTCTACGGTGCAAAGGATTTGGTCTTAACCCAGAAGGTCTCCAAGCAGAGATGATGGCTGCTAAGGCTGCAGCTGGAGCCACAGATGGCGTCGTAATCAGTCATGCAGGTGAATTTGACATCTTGGAAGAAAAAAATATTTGTCACGTACAGCATAGATCTGATCAGAACGGCAGGCTCAGGATCGATTCTTGATGCGTTGAGAATAGGCGTACCGCTCATTGTCGTCCCCAACTCCGAACTCCTAGGCAACCACCAAATGGAGTTAGCGGAAGCGCTGGCAGCGCAAGGCTATGTTGTACATGGAAATCTTGAGTATGAAATCTGAGATTGATTGCGCATTTACTCATAATGTCTATGCTAAACGCTATCAGTGATTTACATACTGCAATAATGCAATCCGAAGATTTAAGAAAAGCGCACAAGGCATGGCCACCAGTGAACAGTGGAGTCCACCGTCAGGCACAAGGTCTTCAGGGTGTCATGGATGAAGAAATGGGCTTTTTCGACTAAACGATCCGTATCTTGGTCAGACTTGCTTTTGGATAAGCTACTTTCGCTGCAGGTAAATCAGCACGAAACATATGGCTAGTTGGACTATGGTCAGTGCAAGCTTCGACCTCACATTCTGACTCATCTCACCATTGACTTAGTCAGTCTCTCGACAGACATAATTCATGAGTTAATTGCTAACTTAAGGAGTTTGAGTTAATTTAGAATTTCCAAGGTCGTGGCGTAAGGTGCACCTTTCACTATATCCCAGCTTCACATCTCGGAGAAATTCCGGCTTCAGAATAGCTCGGGCAATCGGTGTGGAGCTCGCGCATAGACTTTGTCGGAACCAAAAAAAATTGTTGGAAACATCTCACAAGGGACCATAGGCCACGAACATCACAGCGTCTTGCTCGTCTTTATGATTGGACCCGCAAATTCGCTCATGGCCAAAAAGAAATGGGCCAAGATCCTAAGTCCCTGCATAAGCTTTGGCATCTTGTGAAAGCAGGGAGACCTTGATTCTTGGTGCTGCGCACATCGTAGGTAAATGAGGTGACAAGGATCGACCGATGTCGAACTGGTTGGAGATCGTCTTGGCATGTCTCGGAACAAGCATGAGTCCTATAGTAGCCACACGCGTCCTCCGCCATTCAGACAAGAGCCGGAGTGTAGTAACAATTACTCAAAGAAGCATATCATAATTTCTCTATTCTCTTGTGACTTCGGGGAAAGATTTAGGTGCCGTTTGTCATCTGCCTCCCGTACTCATTACTCTAATTGCACCACCCAGTATTAGCTAGTGGTAAAACTGTTCCAGGTTAGCGCATCACTAGTACCGACTCCATACCCCACAAATTGTAACGGTCTTCGCGAGTTCCATGTCTCTCCTTGACCGGGTAGGAACCGGTCCCTTTCGTTGAGATAGCAAGCTCATGTTGTAACAATGCATTCAAGGACAGCGCCGGACATTACGATCACGAGTGTTATATCTGAAAACCTTATTCAATTTGTTTGGTTTGTTTAACATTTCGGGTTTTCAAAAACGTCCGGCGGAATCTGTGCATCAGTCCGCAGGATGCCTAGCCTCATGGCATCATGTTTTCCGGGGCGTTTCGTCAAGACATCCTTGTCGTAACTCCGTCATCGTTGTTTTAGTTCCTTTCTATTTCTAGATCGTTATAATGCTCAATTGAGCACATTCCTGGACTAAATCCATTTTCGGCCAATAGGACGGGATGATTATCCTTGAGTATTATGTGGTAGTCAGACTACCGTTTGTCCATGCCGGTACCTTGCAATTTCTATGAAGCTGCCTCTTCTAGCTGGACGAAAACTGCGCCAAAGGCTTGGGGAGTGGTACGATGATGAAATGACAGTTGACGCGTACAGCATGCTGGTCCTTATAGTAGAGCGCGTGGTGAATAAAATCGTCCCACTCGTCCTCTGATTACCGAGTCGATCGTCGTACTAACCACTTCTCTTTTTTTTTCCAGGTCTGCTCACAGAAAAGACTCGGGCTTCAATCACTATGAGGTCTTCCATTCGTCTTGCAGCAGCATTTGCCACTAGTAGGCTAATCGCCCTGACAACTGCTCTTCCAGCACCGCAAGCCGGAAGCAATCTGCCAACTGCCAATCCAGTTGGCCCACCCGGTGCCTCAGGGAGTCTTCGTGGTCCGACGTCACTCTTAGGTTTCAATCCTGCCGTTCCTGAACCGACAACGGGATCAACCGAGATCTCGCCTGATGACTTCCAACTACCTCCTGGCTCAACAGAGAATGAGGACCTTGGCCTTTTTCTTGACATGAGCACGGTCAAAAACCCACAGCCTATCCGTGGTGGCACTGGAAAAGACCCGACGGATCCTGGTCCACGTAAGTTAGCCCTTTGACTATCATTCGATTTCGAGACTTACTGAGATTTAAAAGGCAATTACAATTACGATAGGATCAATAGCGATCTCTTTGCTCCTCCCGGGACAGATAGTGGAAGCGTGCCAAATGCCAAGTGGCCGCTTGGCTTATCACACAATCGTCATGGTCTCAAGGGAGCCGGTTGGGCACGTCAGCAGAACGTGAATCAGCTTCCCGTTGCGACAGCGATGGCCGGCGTCGACATGCGTCTTGAACCGCATGCTTATCGGGAGCTTCATTGGCACAAGGCTAACGAATGGTCTCTCATATTGAATGGTTCAGTGCGGTTGGCTGCTGTCAATGAGGCCGGCCAGAGTTTCGTGGACGACCTAACGGCAGGCGATGTTTGGTTCTTTCCATCCGGTGTGCCGCACTCAATTCAAGCGCGAGAGAGCGGATGCGAATTTCTGCTCGTTTTCGACGACGGTACCTTTAGTGAAGATAACACCTTCTTGCTCTCCGAGCTCTTTGAGCGAAATCCGCAATCTGTTATCGCCAAGGACATACGTACTGATGTTTCTGCCCTGGACAACATTCCTGATGGCCAACTCTACATTTTCCCAGGCACACCAGAGCCAGATAACATCGAAGAACAGAACATCACAGGACCTGCCGGCCCTCTTCCACAAGAACAAAGTTACTCGTACCACTTCTCTCAGCAAGCCCCTTACGAAGTTCCTGGTGGCAGTATCAAAATCATTGATACTGAAAACTTCCCTGTAGCTTCCAACTTTGCCGCGGCTCTCATCACCATTGAGCCTGGTGCGATGCGCGAGATCCACTGGCACACCAGGTCGGACGAGTGGGACTACTTCCTCGCTGGCCAAGCCCGTCTCACTGTCTTTTCCGCACCGGAGTCGTCAACCACCTTCGACTTCTCGGCGGGGGACGTGGGATATGTCCCGGTGCCTAATGCGCATTACTTGGAGAATACGGGAAACGAGACTGTGGTATATCTGGAGGTGTTGCAGGCGCCAATATACAATGACATCTCCATGGGACAATGGCTAGGTTTAACGCCATCGCAGATTGTCAAGGACCATTTGAACTTGCCAGATGATACTATTAGCCGGCTGCCAAAGACGAAGCCGTTCATTCTTCCGGGTAACAAGAACTTGCTGACAACAAATTTTACAGAGGAAGCACTGTAATATTATGTGAGATTGAAGGTTATTTGGGTGCCCAGAAATGCCTGAATGTGGAGGGAATAAAAACTTTGATTCTGTACATACGTTACAAACCATTTCAATGCTTCTTTACTTTGGTGTCATAATACATGTAGCTTCAAATGCATTGCAGGGTTTTCGTACAAGACCTTTCAGTCAGTGCAAGATCCAGCTGTGATGGTTGCTGCTGCCAAAGCCGATGCTAAGCGGTCGAAGTATCTCTGATCTAAAATTACGTAACCGGTTCAACAAGTAGCGATATCGGAGATTCAATACCAAGTTATTTCTCACGCAGTTGACAAGTGGCTTGACCTCCGATTGGCCACCGATAAGGAAATTAGCGCACTTAATAGGTTCCTGAATGCGGCTCGTTGATAGAGCGCGGGGCTCTGACGACGGAGCTGAGCCACATTGTGAGCATCTCAGCTAATCTCTTCCAGTCGACCGCGATTACGATGGGCATTTTCATAAGAACATGTGTCCTGGAAAGAGTTCCGATCATTGTCAAAAAAACGCATGTAGAGGAAAGCTTGTGATTGCGCCACTGCAGGAACACTCTTCGACGCTGGCAAATCCGATTGTCAATAGCATATGTATTTCAACGTCACACGAGCTCTTAGGATCGTCTGGGGTAGGGCGGGCGCGAAGCCCATTAGGCATACGGCGGTCGATGGTCTCGCAGACTGCATACGCAGCCGCGGTCCTTATCAGCGGCCGAGAGTGGTGTGTTGACTGCTAAAAGCTCATGGATCGAGATCGTAAAGTATACTTAAAGCACTACAACAGGAGGTTAAGAGTCACTGTGATGGACAGGTAAAGTGCTTCGTGCCCTAAGCTTTGCTCAGTGTTTCAATGCCGGGATGTAGAACCAAGAAATTTTTGAGGCAGTCCCGAACATGCGGGTGAGCGCCGGACAAGGGGTAGGAGTACAGGACCCTTCTTTTCTAAAACCCTAGAGTTGGGAAGGATGACACGAGCATGAAAGGTCGGCTACATTCAATTGGCAAAATATTCCCAGATGTGTGTAGCGTTTCCAGATACCCGATATAGCAGATAGCTTCACAAGAGAAAGTATCTCAGGTTGCAAGCAGGCACCAGCGGAGATGGTTATGATGTAATGTTTGGGTAGCGACGTTTGCTTTTGCACTGGGGCAGATTAGATCCGAATGATGGGCTCCAGACGGCCAAAAATGCCCGGGATCAAGGCACCAGTAAGCTAAACGGTGACGAACAGCGGGATCGAAGTAATACTGAGGGTGTTGAGGATCGTAATCCGTGAACTCGCCTTGGCAAACCCAGGCTAAAAAAGCTCGAGACCCGCCCGAGCAACACCTGCGTCGAACATTCCCGCCTTCTTCACCTCCTCTTCTACCCTACCTTTGTGTTTGCTTGGCTTTGTCTCTCCCATTGAATGCTTTTCCATTAGCAAGTATTACTATCTTTTTCGTCTACAACCCCCACTACACGACGCCGCACACACCAAACCAATCATGGTGAGAATGCGATTGCATAGAGGTTCGAAGGGGAATTAATCGGTGTGAACAGGCCTCATCTACCATTATCTCCAACACGGCCAATGTAAGCGACGAGCAAATTCGAAGCGAGTACTTCTCTACTTACCACTCTGTAGCTCCAAAAATATTTGAAGCTCGATCAAAAGGGCTCAATCATTGCTGAATACGTCTGGATCGATGGTTCCAACGGTGTTCGTTCAAAATGCAAGGTGAGTCAACGTTCAAGACTGCGCTCATAGCGATGAGCCTTTTGTACAGTAATGTGCACGGTATTTGCATTTCCACGAGAAACAGATATTCACTTCTACTTTGTCTTCAAACCAGTGCGGCCTTTGACTCTAGTAGAGCCAATCCCGTGATTTTTTGAGTTGGAGAAACATTCCGCCAGCATGGTTGACTGAACAAATATCCCCTATGAAAACTATAATTCTGACTGCTACTATGAATCTCTAGACCCTGACGAAAGTCCCCAAAGACGTTAAGGAGCTTCCAGAGTGGAATTTCGATGGCTCTTCGACCGGCCAAGCACCTGGCGACAATTCCGATGTCTACCTCCGCCCAGTTGCCATGTATCCAGACCCATTCCGTCTTGGTGACAACATTCTCGTCATGTGTGAGACTTGGATGGCCGATGGCAAGCCAAATAAATACAATTTCCGTGCCGATGCCAACAAGCTCATGAGTGCTAATGCTAAGCACGAGTTCTGGTTTGGTCTTGAGCAAGAATATACCCTTCTTGAGTTTAGCGGGTGGCCATACGGTTGGCCTTCAAACGGTTTCCCTGCGCCACAAGGACCGTACTATTGTGGTGTTGGTACTGGCAAGGTATTCTGCAGAGATATTGTAGAAGCGCATTACAAGGCATGCCTGTACGCAGGTATTTTGATCAGTGGAACGAATGCAGAAGTCATGCCTGGACAATGGGAGTACCAGGTCGGGCCATGCACAGGCATTGACTGTAAGTCCACGATCCCCTTCCAAATAAAGCTTCGGCTACGCGGACTTGTCACTCATTATTTTTGCTAGTGGGCGACCAACTCTGGATGTCTCGCTTTCTCCTCCACCGTGTCGCCGAAGAATTTGGTGCCAAGGTTACTTTTGCACCCAAGCCTATTCCTGGCGACTGGAACGGCGCTGGTCTCCACACCAATGTGTCAACCCGCGAGATGCGTGAGGACGGCGGTATGAAACATATCGAGGCGGCTATGGAGAAGCTTTCTAAGCGCCACGTCGAGCACATGGATGTATATGGTGAGGGCAATCAGGCACGCATGACAGGTGCACACGAGACGGCATCGTACGACAAATTCAGCTGGGGTGTTGCGAACCGTGGAGCAAGTGTTCGTGTGAACCGGGCTTGTGCTGAAGAAGGAAAAGGTTATTTTGAGGACCGTAGGCCGGCATCCAACGCTGATCCTTATCAAATTACTGGGATCATTGTCGAAACTGTAAGTATGAGGTGCCTGGTACGATGTGACCGTTGGCTAACTAAGGAATTCAGCTCTGTGGCAAGGTCGAAGGCACAGATATGGTGAAGAAGTCCTCGGATGCTACATATCAGGAGCTTGAGATGAATGTTGTTCAGTCAAAGCCCTAAGTATAGGCGCCTTTTGGAATTACTTTTTAGCAATGGCCATTCGGGACAGGTACGGGAGAGCTTATGGCGGATGGACATAGGTTACATTTCATTGGATCTTCATGAAACGACAGTTGGAGCTTGGCAGCGAGGTGACACTGTGCAAATGGGTTATAGTTCTGGGAGCGTGGTGAATGTTTCTCCTGCCTTTTAGTGGAATCTTCAATACCTGTACTCGTAATTCGCCAGTAAGATAGTTTTCAACCCAGCGTGACCAATACTTTCTTTTCTTTGTCACAGCATTCGGTGATTTCAATCATTGGTGATCGCCCAAGATTAGACAATCCCAAGCTTTTGGTAAAAGGAAGCGATTAATGAGCCGTACTCGTGTGTGGCTGAAATATCGGCCATGCATGGCTCAAGGGTCTGTATCCCGAACCAATTTCAATGCAGATGCAGTAATCTTGGACTGGAGGTACCCTTTCTTCAGCCTCTACCTTGATGTCACTCTTTTGTAAAGTTTGTTCTATTAATCGTCTCGCTTGGCCTACCCTCTTCATCTCACAGCTTGCCATGCAAATACAATAGTCCACTGCCAGTCCCTAGCTCATGGCTGTTCGACAACTCATCACTTCTGCTTAGTACCCCAACCTTATTAGCGCTCGAACCCAATTCGGATCGAACATAATGTCGACACCGTCCTCACAATCTCATTCCCAATCCCAGAAGCCCCCTCCCGGCGCCTCAACTCCAACACCCTCCTTCCCACATCCGTCCTTTTCTTCACCAGCAGCTCGCTCAGTCCCATCGCCTGCTGCCCATCGTGGCACACACCCTGCCGGCAAATCGCCTTTCCCTAATCCGACCAGTACTCCAGCTCCCGCTGGCACTTCTAAACCTGATACCCCAGCTCTCAAACCCGACACCCCTCAACCCGCCCTCAAGCACCCGCTTACCAGCGCCAATGCCGCCAAGGAGAAGCTCGGCGCGAGCCTCGGTGCGACGGGAAGCCCAGCCAGCCATGGCCTGGGTGGCTTGGACTTCACCTCGCCGTCCGCACTACAATTATCACTTTCAAGCCAGGGTGTGCATCTGGACGGGACTGGCAGCAGTGGTGGTGTAGGAATGGGCTTGAGCATCTCGGGAATGGGCATATCTGGGCTGGGGCTGTCGAACATGGGAATGGGCGTGCGGTTGGACGATGAAGAGAGGCGGCGCCGGCTGGAGAGCGTGATTGCAGCATTGGGAACGCGGCGAGGTCGTGTGGGAGAAGAGGGGGTGGAGAGGGTATGCCGGCGGAATGGTTGGGCGACATTATGGGACGATCGGCGGGAAGGGGGAAGGAGGTTGACTGGGGCAGGGACGAATGTCCTTGTGGATGTAGACTTTGTGGGCAAAGATGGGGTGGAAAAGGCGGCGGTAACGGTGCATGAGGCGGGCGAGGGTGTCAAAAGCACGGTGGATCAGGCGGGAAAGGTGTTATTGAGGGACTTGAAGGAGGGACGCAGCACTTTGGATAAGAAGCTGGATCAATTCGCGGCGAACCTTGATAGGTTGGCAAGGCTCGATAAGCTGAGCCGAACACAGGAAGGGCTCAACTGCTTTGATGCTCTGGCAGGGGTTTATACAAGCTTGCAAAGGCTATACGAACACCAATTCAAGGCTGCGGCAGAGATGTTCAAAGAGAAATCAGATGCGGTCCGGAGAGCAGAGAGGGATGTTCTATGTAGGCAGAGTGGAAGACCAAAAATGCATGCCAGACGAATGATTGGACTCAATCTGGACTACTGGCAGTGCCGGAAAGACGAAGAGTACCCGAGAGTAGGAAAACGTGGGACTCATGGAGGGAATCACTCTACGGCGGATGTCCATCAGTCCCAGAACGCTGACATAGATAGTGAGGAGGGTGATGACGGGTTGTTCAGCGTCAATATCGAAGTTGAAGCTTCTCCTGCTACTCTATTCCCGTCAATCCGTACCTCAAATCGCTGGATTTCCGACACTGTTGAGAGACAGCCAGACGATAATCCTGCGGAATTGGATGGATTGCAAAATGACGAGCCCAATCAGCTAGCCATCGACTGGCAAGAACCCGCTCCTACGTACCTAGCTAATACATCCACAGGCGCTGCTGGTGAGAGTGCTGACGCGATGGCTCTCGATACTACAACGGGCAGCATGGAAAAGCTACCGGATGTCAGGTTTGTTGCTAAACTCAGTCCACCAGTGGCGCTGCCATTGCCTCTCGCAATACAGATGCTGAGCCAAGTTGGGTTGAGCATAGCTCAGGAGACCATTAGACCAATCCACTATGAGATGTTGGCCATCCAGAGACCGCAGTCATCCATATTTGACATCAGCTCAGGGATTGACAAGACCGAAATAGGCGCCGTCGAAAGGATTGTCCGCATCCCGAATTCTGTCAGTGGGGGCGACATTGAAATCCAACACCAGTACTCACTGGATGTATCCCCTTCCTCGAACGAGTATGGGCGGCTCCTGGAAGAAATACCATTTTCTCATCCCCGGCAGATTATCGAAATTTTACCAACACTCCGCCAGTATGCATTCCTAGGATCTCTACTCCAATCTGCTTTTGGTAGAACTCAATCATCAATGTCGTCTTTCCACGAGCCTCATTTCCCAAATGGAATACATGGGTCCCATATTGACGATCTCGACTTTATCAGCGGGGTTAACGGTACAAACGGATTTACAGACGGAAAATCATCTATCTCTCATAACAACGCTGTAGCTGTGCTGCCCATCAAAATCCGACTGACGCTCGCAACACCACCCTCTTTCAGCGTCAATTTTCCGATTGAGGGACGACAAAATGCCGATATCGTCGTACAAATCCAAGTCAATGCCGAAGTCAAAGTCGTGGCGGAAAACTTGATACCAAGATCCACGCAGGAAATGACAGAAGAGGAACGCCGGGATGTAGGAAACCAGAGTATACAACAGGTGCGGCAGATTGAGCGGGCATTGGAGCTCTCAGGGGACTTGGGTATCTGGGTGGAGTGGGCGAAGACAAGGTTTGGGCAAATGGTAGTATAACGGGGGCCATCAGATTGACCTTGACATTTACTGATGATTTTGCTCAGATAAAGTGATATTGCGAGCCATCTTCTGCTTGCTATGGATTTAGCAAGCTATATTTTAACACCACGCATCACAACGTAATATGCATTTGAAAATGTGAGTAATTTAACAGGGGCTGTACGTTGAAAAGTCAAATGGTTTATACGACGTTGCAGCCGTGCCAACCATTGCCACCTGCAAATCGTGCCTTTCTCCTGGATTCGGGCTCACACAAATCCTGTGAAACTTGTCAACGGAACGAATCTTCCGCGAGCAACTTCGCCATACATGGGAGAATTACACCCATGTTTCAGCCCATGCTCCTTTCTCATGATCACAATTTGACAGGATCACTTGACTTCAATTATCTGAACAAGCGCGACAATCATTTAATGCAATGACAAATTCAAACTGTGGATAGTCGTGAGTAGCTGTTCCATGCCTTTAGTACATGTCCTAGCAAGACCTCCTTGATGTCCAAATGTAAAGACATAACCATTTTCACAAAGTCTCGTGCCTAATTCCTCCCTCGCCATCATCGTCCATAACTTTTCAATTACAATAGCTTCAAGCTAACTTCGGCTCTTCCTAGTATTCCAGCGGAGCTGCAGTTATCACCGTCTCCCAAAATGGTAGAACCCCTATCTCAGAATGAGCGAAGTCCTTGCCACACCCCTGATTCCTCCACTATGGAGACTACTTTGACCACTGGATCATCGATACAAACTTCGGAGCCAATATCCCAGACAAATCAAGGTCCTGGCTCTGTGTCCACTCCTTCGGTGCTCTACCACCTGACAGAATTGTTGCAAGGAATCACAGAAACAGCATCTCAGACTGGATGACAAGAATCGCAGGCACAACTAGTACCCCGCAATGAACCCTTTCTATCACCTCCGAAGATTATAACGGTGAATAGCGTTCATTACATGAATCCGTTGCAGGATCAAACACTTCAGGAACCTGATGGATCAAGCTTTACGATCGGTCCAGACTTCATCGTTTATGGAGGAAAGAACTATTCGTTCGGGTCAATCACCTCTAATACAACCCTTGCTAGTGGAGCTGCCGGTTATGTTTCAGTGACTCCTGCGCCACTATCTACACCACCCGCATCAAGCGGAATCTTGAATGTTCTCGAAGATCAATCCAAAGCAGCTGAGTATGTGTTACATGCACTTGAGACTATTCGGGGAGTAGCGGCGACCTGGTCGTCGAGTCAAATGTCAGATTCGGAATTCGGAAGCATGCTGTCAAACGATTTGTCAACTGGACCTATTGCAAGTAAGCTTTTATCCGGCATCAATGTTGAGTCTCATGTATAACTCGAAACAGCGCTCCACAAGTTGAGTCAGTCGTTTGATAGCCTTTCTGCACAGTTTATGGACGACTTTGGAGAATCAAGCTCTCAAGCCGTAAGAGCTTACCAATTTGCCCAGAACACCATCAGGACCACTCTCAATAGCTTCAAGAACATGGTTTCAAATGCTGACGCTCTTTCGAATGGCGCTGACACTCATACTGCAAAGACTGTCCTCGAGCGGGGCTTTGGGCTCACATCCTCTACATCGCAATCTTCATACCTGGATGGCGTTGGCGCCTTATCTCATCTTACCGGCATCAAATGGAACTTACTAGAGGCCAATAGCAGTGTTCAGTCAGTCTCAGCGTTTCCAATGCTTGATACACGATCCATGTCAAATAGGTCCGACCCCACGGATTTAACGTCTGATGTCCCTGTGGAACACTTGATCGTATTCAAGGATAATACACCACCTGCTGAAATTGAAGACTACTTAGCAAAGCTGCCCAACCACGGATTTGAGAATTTTAAGGACCCTGAGGAACCCGGAGAGGCCTACATGATCATGCTTACAGAGGCCGAGGCTGATCGATGCGAAAATGACAGCATTGTTGAGGGTACTTACTCATCGCGGCCAATGAAGGGATGGTTGGCGCTCAAAATGGATCCTACCAAAAACTTGAGACGTGCAGATTGGCAGAGCAACAATCCGAATCTATGGTGCCGCGATCCGTCTCCACTGGCATTGAGTTCCTTATCAAAAGACCCGAGCAACCCACAGAGTGAAGACTTCAATGACTATCTTTATCACCCGTCTCTTGGCTCAGGAACGACTGTATACATCATCGATGATGGTATTAACCTAGATCATCAAGAATTCAAGGGTCGAGGTGCTGGAGTGAGCTCAACCGGATGGTGTGCCCCGAATTCATGGTCAAGGTATGGGCCTGACATGCCGGACAGTGGCCCCGATGCGCTCAAAGAATATAGTGACTGGAACCCCGATTTGCGGGTATTCAGAGGACACGGTACTGGTGTCGCGTCTGTCGCTGTCGGAAAAAACATTGGCGTTGCAAGCCGAGCCAACTTAGTCATGATCAAACTATTTAATGGATTTTCGACAGGCAAGGCTTTACCGGACGCACCGGCCGAAATCAAAGAACCTTCCATTTTGTCCTGGCGAAAGACCCTAGCCTATATCATAACAGACATCAAGAAAAAAGGCCTACAGCGTAAGGCTGTTGTCAATCTATCTTACATGTTGCCAGCTGATAACGTTCATACAATGTACAAATTCGAGGCCCTGTGGGCAAAATTCCTAGAGATGTGTGAGGAAGATGAAATTGTCGTGGTTCTTGCATCAGGCAACTATGGCAACCAATGGGCAGCTGGACCTTCCAATCAGCGATACAAACTTAAGCCATCTTTCCCGTCAACGCCATGGAATTCAGATTTCGAAATGCCACAAAACCTTGCTACTGAATATCCAGATCTGATTGTGGTCGGTGGTGTCAACCCTAATGGCTCGTTATACGTTCCTACTACACCAGTAACTACTCCTGGAAAGGAGCCAATCTCTGTATATGCTTTGGCTTCTCAAATCCGAGTTGCGGTAGCTGATTCAAATGTTGAGACCGGGCTTTTCCAGGGCTGCAGTTTCTCAGCGGGAGTGATTTCCGGTTTAGTTGCATACACGCTTGGTCTACCAGACAGCATCACGAATCTGGCAGAATCTGAGAACTTCGTCCACGATGTGAAGCAATACATCCAATCCAATGCTTGGCAGCGACTGCCTGACAACAAGCAAATAAGTTTTCCGGCGAGTGCGCTAAATTATGGTAATTCGATGCCCAGCAGTTTCAAAGCTGCTTACAACGGGGCTTGGAAAGACTTTTGTAATAGCGATTTGAGTCCGCCACCAAAGGCTAAGCGCGATAAGCAAAGCACACAATCTGAGCCAGACAATCTGTTTCTTGGAAACGACACTATGTCAGATTATACAATTCTGGTAAACAATACCATTTCAGACAATGTTGTTTCAGAAAACAATGCTTCCATGCTTCCAGACCTCACCGCTACCAGTGCACCAGTTATTTCTAACGGGACTGTGCAGCCAAGCTACTGGAGTTTGTTCACCGCCGCATGTCCCATTACAAAAGCGACTGTCAGCACCCCAACGACACTCTCGATCTCTTCTACTCCAGCGCCAACAAAGACTTCAAAGTCTCCCACCTGCCCACCGTTCCCCTCCAATGATCCGGATTTCGTTTCGGCCTCCTTTGACACTAATACTGCTCTTAAGCAATGGATGATTGTGAGCGGGTGGGACATTTCTCAAGAGTGGTTTGACGCATACATAGCCGAATACAATACCACAGATTGTTTCAATGCCTATACTAGGTTGAACCATTTCCCGAATTTTCATGTTGCAAACATGTTTCTTACCGTTCAAAAGGCGCAGTCGTTACGCAAAAACACCAACATCACTGCTGTCGGTCTGTCAACTATGAACATAAGTGCGGATAGTATCGAGGAACGAGCTGGAACTTCATATGGAGCGAACCCACAGTTTGATATCCTCCAACCTGCAGCTCCACAATTACAGATCTTGAGTCGTGATTCGAACAACGATGCAAGCATGAATTCAGAAGGCTACTTGCATGATCCGTCGCTTGGCGAAGGTATCTCAGTATATGTACTAGACTCAGGTTACAACTCAGATCATGAAGAGTACAAAAATCGACCGCTGGATAATGTCCATCCTTGGTCGACACCGCCCATACACAGCGACGAGGAAGGCGTGACGGAAGATTTTGAGTCAGGTGGTTCCGATTACAACCAAGATATCTATTGGGATGAAATGAACTGGAATGATGATGCTGGCTACTACGAGGGACATGGAAATTCGGTTGCCTCGATCATCGGTGGAGCGACTATTGGGGTTGTACCCCGTGCAGATCTGTTCATAGTGCGATGGACTGTACCCACTCAGAACCCGGCAACCCGCCGATATGAGGTGCCTCTCAGTCCTGATCCCGCTCATTTAACGGATGCCATGGAGTACATCGTTGACGATGTAAGGCAGCTCGGCTTGGGTCCACCAAAAAATAAGAAGGCCGTTATTAATTTCTCGTACACATTCCAAGTATCTTCTGGGCCACGGCTCGATGATTATGGATTCACTCGTGACGTCTCTCTTGCGCTCTGGGAACAATTTATTGAACAGTGCAAGGCAAATCAAATTATTGTCGTTTGGGCAGCTGGAAATTGGGGGAATTATTGGTATCGTCCTGACTCGTACCCACCCCTTAAGAGCAAGCCAACGAATATCAATAATCCCCAACCGTATTCCCTTGACTTCGCGGGACCTAGTTGCCTAGGAACAGATGAAAACGAGCTCATCGCTGTTGGTGGTATCGAGTTTAACGGTACTCTGTACATTCGGACAACTCCCAAAATCGCAGCGAATGGAGGCGCAGGATCGATCACGATTTCTGCGCTCGCAGACAACGTGAAGAAGGCTAGAAACGCTCGGCTGGAGGATATCCCTGGTGCAACTGAGCAGACACAAATCGGGTTTGATTTCTCTGGTGGGACGAGCCTTGCTACGCCATCTGTTGCCGGACTTGTAGCGGTAAGTCTTGTTCAAGGACGCGAAGCGACTTAAACTGACTCCGCTGCTCTAGTATTTATTAGCCCTAAACAACCCAGACATGGATTCTGTGATGAACGCAGAGAATTTTAACATGGCTGTGAAGCAGAAAATTATTGACATGGGCCATGAACTCAACACTCAGACTCCGCTTTACGGAAGAGGTGGTGCAATCCTGGACTTTCCCGCGAACCATCTCAGTTATGCAAGTGATATTGTGAGTTCAATACTCACAGCTTACAACTGAGCTTATGATGGTATGTACATCGCATTAGTCTCAATGGCCTTTCGCGCTCTTTTTCATCTGTGTTTCATCTTTTCGTAAGAATACTGCTGATAAGTCACTTTGTTTAGGTTTCTGTACCAGTCCCCAGTCTTCATCATCGAGAATCAAGCGCAATAACAACACTTCTCCAGTTGACTCTCAGCGGCAACAGCTTGTCGACATAGAGCAGTTCGTTGACAACATAAAAAATGTGAATGCCACTGCCACCAGCTTTCCCGTCTTGCGCGACCATCAATTCAAGTCGCCGATAGGCGAATACAACTTGACGGGCTGCATGTGTTTGATCAACCCAAATGATCTCCAAGATGGTATCAATTGTGCAGACCCAGTGTCCTTGAACGGGAACCAGTCGACTACAGCAGTTGGATATGCGCCCACCAATCCGTGGGCACCTTCACAGTCATCACAATCATCGATTTCTGCATCTTCAACTACTATTTCTTTGAATAATACTTCAAGTGTATCAACGTCGTCCCAACCAACGACTTTGTCAACGTCAGTTACAAGCAATTCGGATCCGCCCAGCTGATCGCCGGGTCAGATTCCAGATACGTTTGAGGAAGGAAAAGCAAACACTATCATTTGCGAGTCGTTCAATCAAATGCCTGCTTCGACGCTATGTGCTAGTGAAAATGGTCGATATTTGCGGTAGTATAATATGGAATCGAGGACGATGTATAGAATTTTGGGCAATGTTTCGCTTTCAGATATACTCATTCGTTTTACAGTCACTTGCTTCTCAACGCAACGGTGTACAGATGTATTGGATTCTAATGGACTACTATGTTGAGGCTTTTTGACGTCTAATGTAGCACTGCTTTCAGCTTTTCGCAAGCTTGTCAGGGGGAAAATGTCGGAGTCTAGCGGATTAATTTGTTCAGATTCGAGTGAGGTTGTATATGCGTGTTCAGATTCCATTGTTCTTAAGAAATGTGGTCAGCCTAGAGCAATTCCGACCATGAGATTCAGCACATATGTCAGAGTTCAAATTGAATTTTGCAGTGAAGTTTTGTTTGTTCTCGAGAGTAAAAACGACCGCGTTCGTAACCTGGATAAGCGAGACTTGCGATAGGCTAAAAGTAGCTGCATCACAGGGTCGCGCATCAGTTGGCTTAGGCCGGCTTGAGTTGGCTCAGGTAGGCTCAAGTAGGTTCAGGCATTGCCCAAATTTACTCAAACTCTACTCGATCTTAATCACGGCTCCCATAACGATGGGGTAGTTGTGTTAATTGAATTACAAACTATCATATCAACAAGATGAGTTTGATACCGACTCTTCTATTCGATTGCCAGGTTATGTCAACTGTTGTCGGGTGGATGCATGTCAAGCCATCTTCACATTCGGCTCTCCCACCTTTATTACATAGCTCATCACCATAACCAGCGGCCTATCTGCATTCACATTCTCGCTCCTCAGATGCAATTTCTCTCCGAAATCGATGAAGCTGTCGCCGGCTGTGTAGCGTTCAATTTCGCCTCCTTCCCATTGCGAAAGAACGTCTCCTTCGATTACGATACCTGTGGCGGCGACGGGATGGTTATGAAGTGGCGCGACAGTGCCAGGTGAGTACTCGAGCTTGACGAGGCGCGACTCATAGCCCGGTAGATTGGGGATTGGGAGAGTCTGGACGATGGTGCGTTTAATCACGGTGTTGGACGATGGTTGAGACATGACAATAGTAAGTAGAAACTCTTCGGCTGAACGAATTCCTCAGTAGATAGAGCTATCTGCGCAATGTGATCCTGAGGGCGAGCCATCTTTATATTGGCAGTAGCCAAGCTGGCGAAGAGTTTGCTCTACTGTGGTAGAGACTATATACTAGACCGGATCAGGGAAATGATAAGACTTAGAAATCAGATGCTGCGACCTTCACGATAGGGCTATGAATATACTTCACGCTGGATGAATATACAATTTCCGAGCTCGTGCCGAGACTGCGCAGTGGGAGCTGAGTATTGAATAATTGCAGCAATGACTACTTATGGAGCATTCTACCAATAACAGGTTGCGCTCATGCCTATCGCAACTGCTATGTCGGCTCCGGTAATCAATGACTCGTCAAAGCTGGGCTGAAACGGGTCTAGTGGTGTGGTTTGCTTATGCCTAGGTAAAAGCGCTTCATGAGACCGTAAGCTTGTCAGAACAAAATTTCAAATCCGTTTCCGTATCCTTCATGATCTCCTGCAGTACCTGCATCCGGTACCTGTGACTCTACCTGTTGATCAGACAGATTTCCACAACTTTCTTATCCGACGAAAGAGCAATCTAGTGACGAAGCTGAGCTAAAGGATCTCTGCACTTGATGTGTATTCACCGTAGCCCCCAAAATCGCCAGACAAGCGGTGTTCACGACTCGATCCATGATTCGCACTTCTTTGTATATAACTACTTACCTCACTATCGAAAGGTTAATCGAACCTAATTTTCGTGCCTTGACCTTGAATAATTCCCATGTTTCCTCTTGGAGCTTGAGCAAGGGCGGCACCTGGGGGAATTGTGCGTGCGTCGACCTTTCTTCTGTTCCCATAAGAGCGAGTTTCCGTTCTTCGTTGGGCCATCTTAGGGTTAGAATCAGTACCAATGTTTCCCGACCCGAAAGATCCATCAGTTTCCTGGTGCTGCTCGACCAAGGGCTGGCCAGAATGTGAATCTCCATGGCTTCTGGTGTCTCCGTTCTCCCTATCTTCTCCACGGACATCTTTGGTTGATTTCCCAAACCGCCTTTTGTACCGGACCGTCGAGTCTTCAGCAAACTCGCATCGAATTTGCCGACCATGTATTCGATTGACAAACCACTTCTGTTTCTTCTCTCTCTTGTCTCCCTCTGCACCATCGCCCACTTCCATGCTAATTTTGCACCATCCCCTCACTGCCGCCCCAGCCGCCTCTACCGTTGCAAACGTCACCCATGCGTATCCTTTCGACCTTCCCGAATCCTCAAATGTTGCACAGTGAACATCCAGAATTTCACCACAGTGCGCAAAGTTTTGCCGTAGGTCAGGAGCCGTCATATCATATCCCAGGTTGCCCACAAACACGCGTTTGCTTGGTGGATGACCGATTCCTCCCCCTGCTATCTTTGCTGTCTTGGAAACCTTGCTCCCGTCGCCGTTCGTGTTTTCAGACTTCTCCGGGCGTCCATGGAAATCGTTGGCGCTCTTGATCAATAGCTTGCGCCCTCCCATCTCCGTCTCACTTAGAGCGATCGCTGTTGCTTGTGCCTCCGTTGTCACAAAATCTACGTATGCGAAGCCTTTGTTGTAGGATTTAACAGCAGACTTGGTGGCGCTAGAAGCAGGGGCAGGCATATGGATACGAGTTATGGATGTGTCGGTGATAGAAGATGACGCGCTGGTAAGGAAGGAGCGAAGTGAGGCAGGCGTGCATGTGAAAGGCAAGTTACCGATCCACACGCCATAGACTGCCTTCGGGGAAGCGGACGTGGTATTGTGAGAGACTGGGTTTTCGAAATCGGAGAGGGAAGGAGAAGGGGAGGAAACCAGTTCGGAGGCAGATATACCGTGACGGGAGAGAGCCCTTGCATTGGCGTTATCCTTGGAGGTGGTCTGTTTGCCCCTTTTTGCTCTGCGCTTTGCTCTCTTCGAAGGCGGTTCTGGCGCATTTATATCGACTTCTATTTCGTCAACAGCGGCTGTATCTCTGCCACGTTTTTTGGAAGAGCGGACAGGCAGCTCAGCTGTAAGCGATTCTGTATCCGACACGATCTCGCCGAGTATTTCACCCATGGTTCTTCAATTCCTGCTCGTCCGCTGGGATGCACTCAAATTTAGTATCATGTTGTGCGGTCGTTGCAGGCGGCTCAAAAAAACATCTAGAGACCCGCAGCACCTCGTGCACGGACCAGCGTTCATAACCTATCATTCATGGTTTAGTTTAATCTTACCCTTAACAAACACAAGCTCTGTTATAACAAGACGAGACCATCCGGAACTTGGTCGCCCCGATGGCTGCTTCATATCAGCTCTTCAATTTCTAGCTACCAAATGTTATGAGACCGAGTTGAAATGAGCTAGACTAGCCAATTGTGGCAACCAAATGGGCTCCAGAAATTTAGCTACCGCAAACTCTACGTCATCTTACTTCGTCCAATTATTCCAAGCCTAAGGCACCTCTCCTCTCATTTTCCGGCATAACATTTTCACCCACAGATCCCTAGCCAAGGCCGACACCCAGCTATCTCAATTATCTGATGATGATTCGAGATTGTACGGCTGACAGCTTGCGCTCGTAGTCTGACACTTGGGTCATAGCAATCAAGCTCTGCACACTTGTCCAATCCAATTTAGATGCGAGTCAAGCTAAGTCTTCGGCATTTGCTCCTCTATCTTTAGACTCTTCCTCTAAGCTATGCCGTCTCATCCATGTACATCATTGGCTTAGATCGGTACTGGTACCAGCTTCAAATGCGGGATGACGATCCATGCTTGCATTTCCGGTGAAAGGTATAAATTATCATTCTCGATTGAATGCTGTTCATGTTTTGCTTCTGGACTTCTCCTCTCTGTCACAATGTATTGTATGCGTGCAATCTTTCTGCTCTGTTCTTTGTTTTCTTTTGCATGGGCTATGCCAATTGGTCCCACTCCAGCACCTCCTAATTATGTGAACAATTCATCACCAGAAGTATTTGCAAAGCGCGACTATTTGTATGTTGGTGGAGAATACATAAATGCTACACAGCCAGTATGTTTTCACAAAACTTTTTAATGATATCTCACTCACCTAAGTTGTGTAGGAAGGTGGAAAATTCGGCACAAGTGGGACGTACATGGTTAATCAGCTTTACGTGGAGCAGTTGACGCCCCAAAATGCGAGCAAAAAGTATCCACTGGTCTTCTGGCACGGAGTGGCACAGACAGGAATAGTACGTGAAAGAGAGCCTATGTTGCATCCTTCAATATTCAAGTTCATGGTCCCAGTCCTATCGAAAGTTCTTAAATCAGACTTTAGAGAGGATCTTTGAACGCGTTGGCAGTCTCTCATTTGCAACTAACATGCACCAGAACTGGCTAAACACACCTGATGGCCGGGAGGGCTGGGCTTCCTACTTCCTACGCCAAGGTTATACAGTCTATCTCATTGACCAGGTAAAAATCATACTAAACCTCTCTATGTTCTGTATTTTGATTGTATGCTACAGCCCCAACGTGGTCGCAGCGCCTGGCTCCCTGATGACTCCGCTCAAACCATCCCGCCCGCACAATATATCCAGGAATATTTCACTACCATACAACTCTTCAATCTATGGCCACAAGCCAAACTGCACACTCAATGGCCCGGCTCTGGCATTCCCAACCAGGATCCGGCGTTTGACACCCTTTACGCCGCGCAGGTCCAGTCTCAACAGAATGTCACATCATCCGAAGCCAACAACCGCCACGGCGGCGCCGCCCTGCTCGACCGCATCGGTCCCGCCATCATCGTTTCACACTCCCAAGCAGGCCCTTACGGCTTCGGCATCGGCGAGCTGCGCCCAGAACTCGTCAAGGGCATCATCGCCATTGAGCCATCGGGTCCGCCTATCGCTGTACCAAATGGGACTGTGGGAGCAACGTTCCAGGTTTGGGGTGTGACGACACTTCCTGTAGAGTACGAGCCTGCTGTGGTGAATCCAGCAACAGATTTGAAGACGGAGGTGCAACCGCCGATCGCGGCGGATATTGTGGGGTGCACCCTACAGCAGGAGCCAGCAAAGAAGCTGGTGAATCTGGCACAATTCCCCGTGATGGTGATGACGAGCGAGGCGGGATACCACTCACAGTATGATTACTGTACTGCAGCGTGGTTGAGCCAGGCCGGCGTAGATGCAGAGTGGTTGAATCTGCCGGCGGTCGGAATGCACGGGAACAGTCACTTCGTGTTTATGGAAAAGAATAATCTGGAGATTGCGGGGCTAGCATTAGATTGGCTCAAAAAGAAGAATCTGTGAAGTGGCTGATTTATAAAGCGTCGCGAAGGACCCGATCTCGAAGGTACCGTAATCCGATTTTAACTCAAGTCGATGCAATCAGAGAACGACTGCAAGCATTCTGCAGGGACGTTCAATTAGGTTGGCGAAATCAAGATTACCGTGTTTGGAATCAAGGGATTCTACCTTTCTCTGTACCAACCCCCTGTATATTGACGCTTGACCTATCATCAACAAGAGAACCCAGTTACAGAAATTCGATTTGTATATAGCTCTGATGAAAAGCAATATAATCTGAGCAAATCCTCTAATCCATTTCAAATGCGATGAGCGAGAGTAAATTTGAGCAATTGCTGAGGTCAAGATACCCAGGAGCGCGTTAGAGCAGGATGCTAAAGTATTCAGGAGTTATGTAACGTATTCGGAGACCGGAACTTCGAATTCATCCGCACGGGTGACCTCTTGCTAAGCCATGGCGATCATGTAATATTTTTTTTCCTTTTTATTCTCAACTTTCACCATAAGATAAACGACACCGAAAACATCTTGTAGCGTTTACGGAGTGGCCACATCATTTTAGTACCAGTCGAGACTGAGCTTTTGCTAAGAATGAGATTACACTAATTAAATCATGAACAGGCCCGTTGCAGTACTCAATAGCGTTTCTGGCTTGAATAAATACAATGGTACAATTTACCGAGCTCAGCGTCTGCTTTCGTCTGTTAGGCACAGCCTTGCTGACTCCGATATTGCTTCTTGACATTGACCTGTATTGGATGCTTTGTTGCATGAGGGTTCTCGATAATCTGTCAAATTAAAATGGATGAGCTCTTTCGACACCTCGGCCACACGGAACAAACTTGGGGTCCCAATCTCTTCACGAACCGCAAGGAGATCGATGTTTGTGAGATATTGAAAGACGTCCATACAAATGAGCTCAAAACTCATTACAAGACTATTCCCGAGAATGACTTAACAAGTTGGTTGAGCCGCACTCTTGCCTGCCGCATAGTTTGCATCAATCGTAATGCAGTCGAGCTACGCAATGACATTTCTGTCACCTCACTGCACCAAGTCCTCGACGTTTTCGGTCTCAAATCAGCATATGATCACTACAGCACAGCTTTTGCGGGCGCTGCGTCTCTACCGCCGCAGGGAGTCCCAAAGCACAACGTACGCAGCTACTGTTTCTGCTACCATCCCAAGATCATACTTCTCTGGTCTCGCGATCCCATTCAACAGTGTAGTCAGGGAGTATTCTTCGCTGGTCATGCCCAGGTATCCGCGCTTCGGGACCTCCTCACCATCGACTGGCCGTTTATGGATCATGATATGATGCCAGCTTTTCTCTGTAGCGTACTGATGAGTTCCGAAATCAACACTGTCCAGAATACAATCAAACAAGAAGTTCGACAGACAGAAGTAAGAACAGGGTTTCATCGCTGGTCAGGCCGCAGAGAACCGCGTGCAGATGGCGATCTGTCAGCGCTTTCAGCCGTAATGAGTGGATGTGCATCGAAATCAGCGTCGGGTTCACGAAAGATCCAAGTCATCCAGGATCTCAACCAATTCATATTGCAGAAAATCACAGATCTCGAGGATCACAGTCTCCCCGGGAGTAGTGAAGCACTGAAGCAGCATGTTATGTTCATGCAAAGTAGAGCCAAGATGCAGCAAGTTGATGTGGAGTTTTTCGTTCAACGTGCTAATGTCCAGCTGAGCGCTGTGTGTTAACCCCTTTCCTTTCGTGAAACAAAAATGGGGGTTCATTGCAAAACACTGACCACTTTCTCGTTGACTCAGCTCTTCAATCTCATTGCCCAAAATGATGCCATTCATAGTCACGAATTCGCAAAAGATACCAAAACAATAGCTTCAGCTAGTCAGCGCGATTCTTTCTCCATGAAGATTCTCGCTGTACTGACCATGTGTTTCCTCCCGGGAACATTTGTGGCAACTCTTTTCTCCATGACCATCTTCAATTGGGATGCTGCTCCCGCTTCTAGCAATAGTAATACCGACTCTGCATCGCAGCAGCAGCAAAGAATTGTAAGTACAAGGTTCTGGATCTATTGGACAATTGCTATACCACTTACGCTGTTGACGTTTTTGATCTGCGCGGCTTGGATGCTATGGGAGCGTATGCGGCAGACAAGGCAAATGAGCGAGGCTGAATTGAATCTTGAAGCCGGCTTGGCAGAATCCGAAGTAAAAGCATTGAGAATAAGACGAAGTGCAACAGGTACACTGTCAGGAGTCACTGCGGACGTGTGAAACAGGCTGGTCTCCCCCGATAAGAATGAATAGCGCTTTAATTTGAACGCTTCTGAGCCAACTTTTCAGTAATGATGTTCGCGACAAATAGTGATGTCAAGCCTCAAGAGGTCACTCATAGGGCTTCGAACTTTTAGTTGGCAATCACTCCTAGTTTTGTAACTTAGAGGCGATCCCGGTGGTCCTCTATATTCAAATGGCTAATATACCGTGTAATCAAATGCCCGCCGAACGTCGTGCTTATTTTCCTCTCATCGTCGGGCTATATGATAGCATAGAGCCACTTCATCTCGGCAACGGAGCTATTCATTTCCTCCCGTCTTTCCCAAGATGGCTCGGAAATCATCCTGTGTCTTTCCTTTCTGTTCCCCTTCTCGCTCGTTATCATCACCAGTTCGTGCCGTAGCACTCCCAGCTCCCATTACAACGCCCCTCTTGAAACCCAACCCGCCTCTCCTACCACCTCGCTGTCCAGGCCGACTGATCGGCTTTCCACCCAATAATTGCCCGACCCCATTTTTCTTGTCCCCTTCGCCGTGGTCCTTCCCCTTTCTTCCCTCCTTTGCCTTGCGTACCTCGCCCTTGCCAGGTAAATGGACCTCGCCACTCTGCCACAGCTCCTCTGCTCCCCCAATCTTGACTTTCCGCCCTTTCTCGATCTCTAGCCCTTCCAGTGCCAAACTCGCCCGACCCGCATCCGCTTCATTTGCAAACTCGACCAGTGCTCCGCCATGATCCGGCCGTAGCGTAAGCTTTCTTAACGCACCGTGCGGCTCTACAAGGGCACGAATTCGCGCATCATTGACTGTGTCTGGGATATTTAGTAAAGCAAGAGTGCGAGCGCGCTTATTTGCTGCACCGGCCGTCCCCTCTTCACGAGCATTTTCGGCGCCGTTGGGGTGCTCCGATGATGCCCGAGTATCATTTTCCACGGACATGGCAGACGCAGAAGCAGTGTCCGGCGGAGCAGGCGAAAATGTGGTCGCGGTACGTTTGATGCCTTTTGCGTTGGGAATGCTCGGGACGACTTTAAGAATGCGGTCACGGAAGGACTTGAGATTCTCGGCAAGCGCGGCTTGGGCTTCATCCCGCGTTTGAAAAATAACGAAGCCAGAGCCCTTGCTACGACCGCGAAGGTCGACCGGAATGCGGACACTCTCAACAGTACCGTAGGGGCTAAAGAGTTCGCGGACGTCTTTTTCGGTGGCGTTGAAGTGCAAGTTGCCCACGAAAATTTCGCGACCTTCATGCGTAGCGCCAATGCGGTCTTTCTTTTGGGTGGGATCGGAGATTTTGGCGACGATGTTGTAGCCTTTGAAATCATTGCCGTCAAGTGCAGTTGCGGCCCTGGCTTGCTCGGCAGTCAGGAACTGCACATAGCAAAAGCGTCGGTGAGTATTGTGTGATAGAGAGGGAAATCGCACTTCAATAATCTCTCCATAGGGGCTGAAGAGCTCACGGATGACTGCTTCATCAGCACTTGGTGGAAAGTTGGTGACCCAAAGTGTACTTCCTGAGCCAGACTGAATGTGGATCTCTTCGCCTTGAAAAAGTTTGCCGTTTTGGGTTTTTGCCGTAAGAACATCATCCCGAGATTCAAACTCTATGGTTGCCGTTTGTGTAGAATCGGAATCAGATGGAAGCAAGCTAATGCTATTGATGGTACCACAATTTCGGAAGAATTGGCGAACCTTCAGCTCATCTGCTGTGTAGGGAAGATTCTTTACAGTGATGGTAGCATTTTCACGGTCGCGTTTGGCTTGAGCAGTAGCGCTGGAAGATGATTCACCAAAGTGATTGTTCTCCAAATGTGATGTGTCTTCAGCTTTGCTTCGCTTTGTAGCGGACGTCTCATGTGCGTCATCCTCACGCTTTCGCTTGCCATTGGGTTGTGTATGATTTGCATCTGGATGCACAACATTTTCCTGGACATCTTCTTTCGCATTAGATGTGCTTGTTGCCGTTTGTTCAGCTTCCTTGGCTCTCCTAGCTTGAATCTTCTGAACTGCTTTGTGCGCGTCAACAGTAGCTCGTTCGAGCTCCTGAGCACTTTCGTTTTGCTCGCAATGATTCATGAAGAGTTCAATAATCTTCTCCGGCCAATCGAGATTTGGTTGTTGGATGGCCTCTCGCAAAACTTTTGTGACCTCGGCTGGATCTCTCAATTCACCAGTCCCCTTGACAGTGCCCTTCATAAAGCTTGAGCGACCCCAAACCAGCATTTCCCATCTATAGAAACTGAACCAAAAATCATAACTATTGCCGTGGTTTGGGATAAGACTGCGCCATTGATCTCGTGCTTGCTGAATGTTGCCTGCTTGAGTGAGAAATTTACAATAAATACGCTCAATCCGGTATCTTGGGTCCCCTTTGAACTCCTTTCCATGTTTCTTTTCCCCGATTTTGGCAACGTCTTCTATCGTGCTTCGAATGCCCATTTCTGCTTCATCAATGTTATCCTCTGTTGCGCCAACCTCAAATGCAAAGGCTCTACGCCGCAAATAGCCACACCATTGAGTATAGACTTTAAGAATCTCTTCCATAGTGCCGATATCTTGGAGGACGGTTTTGGTGGCTTTGTGCTTAATTTCTTCTAATTCTTCGAATGGTCGTCCTGCAACTTCGCAGACCAGAAGACGTTTAGACCAGAGGTCACCCGACCAGGGGCAATGCCTAGTTGCTCGTTCTAATAAAGGTAATGTGGAGTATGAACTTGAGGCCTGTCCCATAAGGAGAACCACGTATTCATCCCACAAATTTGTATCGGTTGGAAAGCGAGTGACAGCTCGATCGAACAAAGCAGCAGTAAGATTCATATCGAATTCAGCTCCTCGTGGCGGGTGAAGCTCGTGTTGAAGATATTCCTGAAAGACGGCCCATTCTTGGTCTTTATCGCTCGATTCGAAAGCCTGTTGCAGCTTAAATTCGAACTCTTCGCGCAGAGCATAGTCTTGCTTGGCACGCTGAGCTTGCTTCGTCGCAGAGACCATTTCCTTTTCGTAGTTGGCCTGATCATAAGTTGTAATAAACGATGAAAACTTCTGAAAGGTATCGTCCCAGTGTGTGTGAGGCTGTCGAAGTCGCTCGATAAATAGTGACTTGACCTGTTGCATACCGTCTGTTGACGGTGATTGTGCGAGTTCTTGTGAGATTGCTTTGATGTACTGATCCCAAACTAGGTGGCTGTCGTTAATATGCCACTGCGTTGTGTCAACGGCTTGCTGCCACACTTGAAACATAAGGTCCCATTTGAAAATTTCTGTAGCCATGAGCTTATCCTCTTCTGACCAATACTTGCCAGTTTCGCTATTTTGCCCATTCGCAGCATCATGCAACTGCCACAGATAGTCGCCATATAAGCGCCAGAGCTTGACGCTGCCAGGCTCATCTGTGACTGCCTTTTGAAAAAGCTCCATTACACTGATACAATCCTCAGCGGATTGAGCGAGCAGCATTTCATCTTGTAACCAATCAACCCAAAGTTCCTCGCCTACGAGAAATCGCGTATTCATTGCCTCCCGAGCTTGGCGTAGATCTTGTAGTAAGGCATAGTCCTGAGGATCATCTGCGTAATCGGAGCTATCTGGTGGATTGACATGATGGACGAAACCGCGATGGAGCAGATTGATAAGTTGAACGTGTGAATCGTATGCATATGTATTTTCGGCAACGTAGGTAGCTAATTCAGTAATGGTCTCGAGGTCAGCCTTTGACACCGAAGTAGCTACATATACGCGGGGAGGAGCGGGTTCGGCAGGAGCGTCGGCCATTAGCAAATCCCTCGAGGAGCGAGCTGACATTGGAGGTCGTTGGGTCGCATATCTGAAGCTTCGATTAGTAATTAAGAACCCGAGGGGCATTCCACGCGGTATGATGGCAGTCGTGTCACCTCAACTTACTTTACAGGAGAGCGTTGTGTCTCGTATACTTCACTACTTCGCAAGCCATTCGCATTTTGACGTGCAACTTGTTGCTGTTGCTGCATTGAGGCCAAATCTACGACTATTGTCAATCTCAAGGCAAGCCTCCTTTCCATGCCCCTGCAACGTAAGACCATTGTACGTACCAGCAAGCGTGTCCATTTGAGGAGTTGACGGTAGTCGGCTTGGCATGCCCATACGCGTCTCCTGTACATAGCTTGTCCCTTTATTCTCGACGGTGGGTGTACTGGTGGCGCTGGGTGGTAATCGATCGCTTTGGGCGCCAAAGCTGGCAATGGTGGGCGATGGCGTCTCCTGTTGAGCCTGAACAATAGTCGTATGCGATAGCGACAGATGACCAGTCACGCCATGTTGTGATGGTATTGTCGATTGGCTTAGGGTCGACGAGGTTCTCTTTTCGGGCCCAGAGGGACGCTTCTTCGGGGTTGAATTGGAGGCAGCGGGGAAGGGCGGCGGCGTCTCGCGTGCTGGAGAGTCTTGCGGTGAAAGGAGCGAGTTGATATCCATGATTATGTTTGCATGTATGGCAGTCTAATAACTAGCGCAGCAGTTCAATGGCAGGAAGAGGACAAGCCTCTGGAGGGAAAGGAAGCGACCTCCAGGAAGGTGACGCAAGATGGATGGCAAGATCAGAACGGGTCATGTTAGAGCACAGAGCGATGAGCAAGCAAGGCCAAGGGACATGCGTGGACGCAGCTGGATAGCGAGAGTGAAGGAAAGGGCTAGATTGTGTGGCTGTTCGGAATAGGAACGGCTAGCAAAGATGGGAGTAAAGATCGTCATAGGCCTTCGGGACCCTGCTTCTAGATTGCCGCCGACACAGCTGCAAACTCCCTCACCTATCTCGATATGGCTCTGCTCATGTTGTCTCGCGGACAGAGGGAACGTCCGGAGGCCCGTCGTGGCTCCGGTGGCTCCAACTGTTTACTCCCAGATGGTCGGCAGAGGCCACGACCACGCCCTAGCAATAAATACATATACCCAAACAGGCCGTAATTTTCCAAATTCGATGATTCGGAGCTTTCCGAGTTGAAACTTTGTTCCCTGCAAGCCACCCCGACTGATTCCACGTGATCCGGTTAACATCCCGTCTCCCCGTTCCACCTCCGATCTCGTCTCGACGCTCCTTCGAGTATGATAGTATGATAAGGATGTACCATATGCATCATATCAACACATAGACATTGTTTGGTCATGCCCGTGAGACTTTCGACACGGCAGCTGGCCGAATCAGGTACCTTGAAAATACCATCCACACCTTCTTCCCAACTAACAACGATGTAGCTACTGCATCGACTCCGTCCTTCATCCTGTGCCTACGTCCTGCTGTTAATCATGCCTCTCGCCGAACTTTCATGGCAAGTCGTGCTCATCTCCGCGCCAATCCAAACCCTCCGGCAGAGCCTACCAAAGCTCCACCCAACCCACTTCTGGAAGAATACCTCAAAAAGAAACCCTCGGGCGTCCCCAAATTAATGCGCGGCTCACTTTCCTCGTCCTCTATATTTGAGCAAGACCGTCTCAGACAGGCACCTCCCCCCGAGGAACTCGCAGCTAAGAAAGAAGAAGATGAAACGAAACCAATCCGTGATCCCTCCGCCACCTCCAACGTCCTTGATCCTGATCCGCTCAAGCGCCTTCGCTGGGAACGCAAAAAACTCGCCCAATCCATCCGGCACCGTGGCCGCATCTCACGCACTCTCGCCTTCCAGCGCACAGAGCGTGCCTCCCTTTCGAAATCACACAACATCAAGACGAGCGTCAAGAAGCTCGCACCGCTGGCACGGCAGATCGCAGGGAAACCGATCGAGGATGCCATCTTCCAGATGCGATTGAGCCGGAAGAAAGCCGCGGTCGAGGCAGTCGCACACCTCGAGCACGCACGTGACTTGGCTATCGTGTCGCGGGGCATGGGGCTGGGCGCGGTGGAAGGGACGAAGGGGAGGCCTGTAGCCATTGAAACAAAGGACGGGAAGAAGAAATTAGTAGAGGATCGGACGGCCATCTATGTTGATCAGGCGTGGGTGGGAAGAGGACCGTATGGTTCTGGATCGGACCATAGGGCGAGAGGCAGAATAAATAAATTGTCCTTGCCGACGACGAGTTTGAGCGTTGTGCTGAAGGAGGAGGCAACGCGAGTGCGGCAGCATGAGGAGAGGGAGGAGAAGAAGAGGAATCGGAGAGTGTGGGTGCAGTTACCTGATAGGCCTGTAACGCGACAGCAGGCGTACTATTCGTGGTGAATGGGCCTGTCATCGAAATGTATAATATTTGGTCGTTGGTATAGGCTAGCCCATGTACCTGATACATAATTCAAACATCTACCTGCTATCCGGTTCATTTCCAGACTTATCTTGATCATTTTAGTTTGACATCACAATCAGGACATCCATCTTGACCAGAACACAAGACGAGAATTTTTGAAACATCTAATCCCAGTAAAGTAACTTCGGCTCGGACTTCAATGCACCGCGTCATGGCACTTTCGTCTCTCAGAGCTACCCCACAGCCCCACCATCTCCAAGGAAATGAACTTAAAATGTACGTCTCAGTTCGGTAGGTCATTCAAGCTTTCTCGTTTCTATTTTCTGTCTATATTAGATTGAACATTTTGGTACCTTGCTACCCGATCATTTCACAAAAATCGTTCCTTCGAGTTCATCTATAATTTCTCTATCTTCAATTACTGCATCACCAATCACTCTTTGCCAACGCCCCTTCCCTCCCTCCCATCCACTTCTCCATGCACGACCTCGCCGGTAAAATCGTCCTCATCACAGGCATAGGCTCCGCCAATCCTTCCGGTTGGGGAAACGGCACTAGCATCGCGACCCTCTTTGCCCTTCGCGGCGCTACCATCTTCGGCTGTGACATCTCCACTTCACTCGGCGCCACAGGTGTCTCTCAAATCAAATCGCGCGCTCCTGACGCAACCGTAACTTGCGTTGAAGCCAACGTCACGGACGCCACTTCCGCACAGCAGCTTATAGACGCATGTCTTGCGAAGCATGGCCGCATCGATATCCTGGTGAATAACGTGGGGAAGAGCGAGCCTGGCGGACCAGCAGAGATGCGGGAGGAGGTGTGGGATGCGCAGGTAGATGTGAATCTGAAGTCTGTATATCTCATGACACGGTTGGTGCTGCCAATAATGGAAAAGCAAGAGACAGGGGGAAATGTTATATGCATTTCGTCTGTGGCGGGGCTGAGGTATATTGGGAAGCCTCAGGTGGCGTATGCGGCGACGAAGGCGGCGTTGATCCAGTTTTGTAAAGCTACAGCGGTATTATATGCGCAGCGGCATGCTGCGGGAGGACCACTAATACGGTTGAATACAGTGGTACCAGGATTGATAGATACGCCGTTGGTAAAGGTGCTGGCAGATAAATATGCTGGAGGGGATTATGACGGGTTCAGAAAGACGAGAGATGCACAGGTGCCGATGGGGCGAATGGGGAGCGCGTGGGATGTGGCGAATGCGGCCCTGTTTTTTGCAAGCGATGAGGCCTCGTATGTGACTGGACAAGAGTTGGTGGTTGATGGCGGTTTGATTGACTCCACTGGAAGAGTATAGAATGAATTCAGCATCCAAACATCAAGGAAGCTCAAGTGCAGCTAGTCCTGACAAGCTTCACTTAACCTTAGACATCATTGCCCACATGCAAAAAATGACAGCTTCATGGGCTTTGAAAGGCTTTTGGCCGCTCAGGCGCAAAGGTAAAGATGAAGTCTTGAGATGCTTCATTCAAGATCCAGCCGTGAGCAGATCGATCATTCCGAGTGTGGAATGAGCTTGCTGTGAGTATTCGGCACTTAGTCGAACTGCGTTGTGGAGCTTCTTGATTAGTCTGTCAAGTGTAGAAGCATCACCCAAGTGGTGTGCGTATAGGTCCAAGATCAGAAAGCCAATATCGCTGGTAAGCTTAACATGACGCGGATCCTTGATGATCTTATTAAGCCATCTAAGAATCGGCTCCAGCTCCTCTTCATTGCGTCCCTTTAATGCTGTGCGTAAGGCTGACCGGTGTCGTAGGGCTGTGATGAGAGTTAGAATATTCTGTTTCAATTGAGGTTGAGCATTTACGACAAGGTCTAACGCCACTGCGTAACGACCTTCTCTTAGTGCCTTCTCCCAATTTGTGCCTTTCTTAAGGTTTCCCCTTGCATTCCCGTCAATGATAATGTCTGCACCCTCCCCGGTAAAATCTTTACCACGTAATATCCGTTGTTTTCTTTTGCCCTTTTTTGCCCTTTTCTTATCAAGCTGCTCTGTAGTACCCTCAATAAGTGCTTTCATCTCTTTTTCCTTTTCTCGCGCTTGAACTTTTTGTTGACCTGAAAGCCTCGTTCGTAGAGACATGATCCCAGATTCTAGACCCACTGCCAAATGCCGGTCTTCTCGATGAGCACCCGCGCCAACAACGCAAAGTGAAAGGACAGGAGATGGGTACTTCATTCCAGCCACGACACTCCAATTGACTGTCTCAAAAACCTTGACATGTCCATCCAATCCTCCACTGAGTACACGCGTTCCGTTACCTGCTAGACATAGACTTGTTACTGTCTTCTGATGATTTTGTAGTCTTTCCATTGGCCTCGCTGCTACCAAATCCAATACGTTTATCTGATTTCCGGCAGCCGCAAGTACCGTCGTACCGCCAGGCATAGGTAGCACATTCTCCACAATGGATGCATGTTGGAAAATCATGGCAGCCTTTGTTCCAGCTCGCGAGTCCCACAACCTGACAGATTGGTCATAGCTTCCAGATATCATCAAATGCCCGCCCTCTTGACCTGGCATGAAGTCTCCACACCGTACGTAATCACCATGGCCTATTCCCGTCCATTGGCTCTCTTCGCTAGGCAAATCCCATATTCTCACTGTACGGTCGTCACTGCAGCTCATGGCTGTCGTCAACTCCCCCTGTGGACACCATTTGGTTACCCACACTGGCTGCTTGTGTTCCGTCCATGTTTTTAAGATTGCTCTTGAATTTATATCAAATGCCTGTATAGCACCACTATCGCTTCCTGCAAGAAGAATGCGACCATCACGCCGTATTGAGCCACAATGAGCATTGTCGGGGGGTCCGAATCTTGTGATGGTGCGCAGTAATCGCCGCGTCCTCGAACTAAGAATCTGAATACGTGCTCCGGACGTAACAGCAAAAGTGTCGATAGATGATGTCGTAGGTGCTAGAAAATTCGTGTATGCAGTGGGAAAGGAAATATGCGTAACAGGGCTGGAATGCGGCGTAGGAACTAGTTGTTGCGATTTGAAACTACGCCAATAGCGTTGATCTGCAGTCAAAGGAGCGGGACCCGGAGGAAGCTTGACAGGCTGTAGGCGCTCGACAGGCGCAGCCATGATCGATAGCTTGCCAGATTGTGCTCAATATGTAGAGTCAAAGATGCTTGATGAGATTTGGGCGGACTAATTCGGCCCGAGCCGAGCTGCTTACGAGTGCACCTCAGGCATCCTAGCAAAATAGGTGGGACCACACAACCCGCGTTCCCCCATCAACCCCACCAAATTTGCTAATAAACAGTGGGAGATGCTGGGTAATTTCACCCACATATTTTGTCCACATACCTCGTTCGTTTGATTTCGTTTGATTTCGTTTGATTTCGTTTGATTTCATTTGATTTCATCTCATTCAGTCATGGTGGTGAGCTGTAATCTTGATGGCTACATTGATCCATGTCGTATGCTAACATCTGATTGTGAGTTGTTATCTCGTCAGTCAGATAAAGTCATTCGCACATCTCGTCGAGCTGTTTTAAAACAAGCATTTGAAATCGAAGATAATTATTCGCCATCTTATTATCGATCCAAATATAAAATGTTTCGAACATTCAATTATCCTCATATTACTGTTTATCATCATCTCAAGAATGTCATTCCTAGATACACAGATCCAGTTATAAAGCCAGGACGATATCGAATTCTCAGCCATGTTCTGCTCACAGTTATTCTTTGTTGGATCACATTCAGTTTTGAATATCGCGCTCTAACACTTCCAAATATGTGTCTTTAACTGAATCTCCCTTGTACAACTTACATATTACAGAGGCGGCTTGCTGAACGAGATTATTATCGTTATAAGACATACTGGGGCCGATACATCAAACCAAAATCAAAAGAAAAATGAATCAATTTCATCAGAGACCATTTTAATTGGACGGATGAGAATTAGAAGCTGGTATATTTCTCTGACGAGATTCATTTTACTATTGGCCAGAAGAATCATTACTGGGTCATTCGACAATGCTGGAAGCGCTGTGAATCTGATTATATGCAATTCAAATCTCAAAGAAATAACATCATATTACATTATTGGATTATTATTGGCTGGAATTTCAAAACTGAACTGCATTTGTATTGGGATCAAGAAAGAGTTGGCAATCTCACACAAGAGTAATATATGGAAATTTTGGAAAGTATCTATTTGTCTGCTCTGCGCAAACATCAGACTACTCTGCCTGAACACCTTCGAGAGTATATTATGCTTGAAGAGGATGGAGATAGCGTTCATGATAATCGCTCTAAACACAATCCTGTTGTGAGTTTCAAACAGAAGCATGGCATCAAATCATACACAAACTGCTTTTATAATCCTGACTTCAGTATCATTGAAATCATTTGGAGGATCATCAAACAGCGAATTCGTATAAATCACCGTGATTTTCTCACACAGGAACAGTTTATCAGGACTATTCGTTATGAATGGGATCAATTGACTCAGAATGAAATCAATAAACACGTATTGACCATACAGAATCGCATACACGCATGTTTGGATAATCAAGGTCTCTTCACCAAATTTTAATGAGGTGAAAAGCTAGCTAGCTAATAAATTGCTTCAATTTCAATATGTTGTGATGAAATGGCCCAGAATATCCACTGTTTACTAGCAAATTTGGTGGGGTTGATGGGGGAACGCGGGCTGTGTGGTCCCACCTATTTTGCTAGGATGCCTGACCTTTAGAACATATCCTCTACTTTTTAACTCGCCGAAAATGGCTCATCGTACTCTGTTTATGTCGGATTTGGTACAGTGTATTTAGTGTATGGAGAGTATGTGTCTCGAGGGCAGTGTGATGCTAATCAGTGCAACTCGAGGATTGAGAGGACAATCACTTCCAGAAGTCTTCTTTACCTAGCAGACATCGAGTACAATCTTTGTAAGTTTCGAGCATTTACTTCTACAAATGGTAAAGGTAGTGGTCGTCATCTTCCCGTCCAGGGCCCAAGCAGCCTTGGTTCGCTCATCTTTGATGATACTGCGGCTTCCTACCTGATGGATGTCTCTCCGATGACACATTGTTACGAGAGGGCCAAATTGAGGGCCAACAGCGCCGGATACATTCTCCATACGCCTAGAAGATGTAAGAAGAGGGACAAGATGATAAAAAGCTTAGGTTGAGAAAATCTATACCCCGGGAATGGAGATAAGTAAGGCAGTCCTACAGTAAGCGCGCATTGGACAATCGTACGACGTAAGTCCAAGCCTTAGAATTTTTGAGTTTATCTAACGAATGCCCTCGAAGAAGGAATACCACGGTTATGTAGCATATCGCCTGATAATTTCTTCTTCAGTACCAAAGCTGTACGCGTGGAAACCCAACACGGTCAACCATCTTGCTCGCTCTCCTCCAGCCCAACTCCAGCTGCTGCCCCACCGGTAGCGCTGTCCAGGTCTGGATGCGGCTCGCGTCGCGAGTACAAGCCTCGACGAAACTGCTCGGATCCATTACCATGAGAATGGAGGATGGATGCATCACTCCGAGTTCAAACGAGACGAGTGCGAGCCTGGCACTATATTCTGGACCGTATGAATGAATACTCTCCTGGATAACTCGATTGAAGATTCTGATGTGCTCATCCTGCTCGGCTGCAGGCAAGCCTGCGATCCCACGACCGTGGTACGCGTAGATTGGAATTGCAGAGATGTGTTTTTGATGGACTCCGATCACGACAAAGGGACGTCTCTTGACGATGAGGGGACCGTATTGGGTTTCCACGCGTTGCCTATCACCTATTTGGATCATGATCACCAGCGGTGTGGAGCCAGATCACAGAATTTTCTTATGATCAAAACTTGAAATGAATTTCTTGTGTATTTTTATGGTTAATAACGACCTGGCTAAGGATCTCCCGAGCTGCCTCTATGAATTTGAAACGCCGCATGATGTATGGCATTTCTTCTGACACTCACTGGTGGGGGGCGTTTGGACGAGGGAGATGAGGCGAGCGGCGTTGGCGGGAAGTGGTGAGGAGAAAGGCGTCGAAGGTATTTGACGAGGCATCGGTCCGCTAAGACATCTTTAAACATAAGGGTAAGAGTGAGGGAGAAGGAGCTTAAGAGGGACATCTCAAAAAGTGGAAACTAATCTACCATTGGTTTAGGTCCAAGTTATGAAAGACTTCCTCACAGAGCAATGCCTCTCCTAACATTTGCCAAGAGTTCGTCTTGATTTCACCATTGATTGGCTACTACAAGCTCCAGAACCACATCAAGGTGCGAACTCACTCTGGACAGAAGGTGGCAAAAGAAACATGAGCCGAAGAGGCCCCCAGCCAATATCGAGAGACGAAGCTACCGGCTTTGATCTTCTCGAACAGACAACTTACTCTAATCTTCATTCTACATTGCTGAGGGCCTCTCCAATTTGTGTCGCCCGGTACTTATGTGTTTTGTTCTCTCCTGGTGTGCGCTTGGTGAAATATTGCGCAACACACTCCCAGCTGGGAAGGCGATGCCTACGTGAAGCAGCGGTATGAGTTCCCGCTCTCTAAGCGATTACCTATTTCCTTTGCTCCGCACTTGCGGAATTGAATTGAACTTAGAGGGGAAAGAATACCAGGAAGACAATGCATAGTCTGCCGAGCATAGAAATACCGGGTAGCACGTGACTCGGCCCGTTCCTTTCCTAACAGTGTAGCAGCCAGATATATTGAATCTATAAAGAATCACCTAGAGGTGGATATCACTATCACTGACCAGATTCCGGCGTCCTAGAAATGCGAGTTGTATTGGAACTGCCAGTAACCGAGCTGTACACTATTGTCGATGTCGAATGGCTAGAGCTGGAGCTTATTATTGGGTTGTATTTGGAACTATGTTTAGGACTAGATGTAGATAAGTTGGGTGCCGGCCGATTATAAAGTGGTCCTTTAGGTAACTCTGCCTTACCGTGGCGTGGCCTCTTGGCTTTATCCAGAACCAAGTTTTGGTGAATGAAAAAGCGGCCCCAGTAGAAACGTGGCAGTCGACCGGACGTACCCGTACATCCTGAAAAGTCGACCGCAATGCAGAACTATGTTCAAATCGGGGGAAGTCTAAATCGACTTCTTCAATGCTCTCTATCCTCGATGCCATCTCCTCGATGCATTGTCTCATACACGTATGCAGTGGAATCATGGCTTCCCTTCACAGATCCTATCTACTTACCTAACAGTTTGGAGTGAGGCTCGGCATTTGCGGTTGGTGCGTCTTGCAGTTGCTGCTTCGAGTCTCGTCGAAATATGAGAGAGTCTTTAGGAGTTGTGATCCGAAACGGAAGAATGACTTCCTGCTCTATCTGGTGACCGTGACTTGCCTCATAGCGGCTCTGGATAGTTGGTCTCTCTGAAATGTCGAAAACGATATTCTGAGGGTCTTCGTAGTAGCAGGACGATGCTCGCTGCCACTCTCTTGTGTAAGGGCTTTTACAATTCCCAAGATCTATCCAACGAGTGACTCTCATCAAATATTCGTTGTCAGAATTTGATGCATTGTGCTCAATTCGTAATTGATACTCTGTCGGACAGGAGTGGCAGCGTCGCAAGCGGGAGTATTTTGGACAATCGTTAGATGGAGCGATGCCGTATCGAACATGTTTCATTGAGCACCAACATAAATCTTCGACTTCATTTCCATAGTGACGGCATACTGAGAACGTATGTTTGAAAACGAAACAACGTTGTTGACTATTGGGTACGATGGGCATAATGCTATCGATACGCAGAAGCAGGTGATCCTCGACAAAGGCAGATTTTACGGTGTACGTCCAGTCTGTGCCGGGTGATGTTCGAGAATTGTGTAGGGATAAAAGTCTGTCCAGAGTGCCGAATCCCTCGCCATGTCGATATGCTTTCGCCGCAAGTTGAGCGTCATTAAAATGTAAATATCGATATGGAAAAATTGGCACAGTGTCTTCTCGTTCATAGGGGCAGGAAGTGAAAGAATGATGAAAAGTTGCGCAACCAAAACATAGCTTGTGTTGAGGGAAATCTTGATCCAATCTTATCAAGAACTTGTATCGCTGTAATTCCGAATCTTGAGTGGGCATATCAAGTTCCTCAAAAGGCTGTGAGCCAAGTCTTTCCAAAAAATAGTTGGAGGTGAAAGCTAATGCTGCTTTATCACAAGAATCCATATAATCAACGATTATTGTCCATAATTCCGGAGGCAGCAAAGTAAAGGGACCTGATTGAGAGACTCGAGTCTTTATGGCTTTTTGCTCAATTTTTGTGGCCTTTTGCTCAGTTCTTGTCTTGTTGAGCCAGTTACCGAATCTGTGACACTTCTTGGACCACCTCTTGAGACTTGAGGGACAGAAGACCATCTTTGCACTGTCTCTGGTGACCGACGGATTAGGCGATTCTGGCTCCTGGTCGAGATACGAGAAAGTCTCCTGTAATGTCCAGTAGCCCTGGTTGTGGAACTTGTGCGTTACGAACTTGATGTGAGCACTATGAGATTCTTCGAAAGCGAATTCTCGATGCCATTTGAGGTTCTCACTTCAAGACTACTAATTGAGAATGAGTCTGAAGGAGACCTTTGAGGACTGGTAGATATAAGATTCACAATGCGGACGGCTCTGGAAATTAAGCTATTAAGTTTTTGGCTATACCACTCAAATCAAAAAGCGCGGCGTCAGCTTTTGACGTACATCAACGTATAGAAGGTATGCTTTAGTAAGACAGACGTGGCAGAGCGCTCCCGCAACGCAGGTGCGGGAGTGTATCTCAGGGCGGTGTTGGCATGTCTAGAAAAGGAGCCGAAGGCGCAATGGACAAAGCGACGGTTCGATCAGTATTTTCGGGATGAGGTGGTGGTGAATCTATCAGCGAAGGCGTTGGTAGGTGGGAAGCGGAGGGGGAGCGATACTGATTGAACGCATCAAGATGAGAATTAAAGAACAGAAATGACCGTATCGATTTTGCATGGGTCTTGGTTGGGAAATTAATGATCAAAGAATGGCGACCGAGCTGCATATTTTTTCAGATCTTAATGATTCTCCAACTAAGCTAAAAAAAAAAAAAAATTTGGTACTCACCACTCCTGTGTCCAGCATTTTAGGCAAATCAGCATCTAGAATCCTGCTCTTTCCAACACCCTCATGAACGAGTCCACAGCAGATTCTACTCTCCTCAAGGAGCGTCTTCTCTCCCTCCTCGCTCAACGTGCCCATCCCAAAACCGCATGCCCATCAGAAATCCCGCGCTCCCTCTCTTCGTCAGATCTCCAGGATCTCGGTGCGGCAGAATGGAGGGATGTGATGCCCACGATGCGGGAGTTGGCTTTTAAGCTGCGAGACGAGGGCAAGATTGAGATTCTGCAGAAGGGGGAGGTGATTGGAAGGGACGTTACAAGAGATGATGTGAGGGGTCCGATTCGAGTGCGGATGGTGAGGCAGTAAATAATACGGGAGTGTCAATACATTCGAGAGAGCGTGAAAAGTAACGGTACTGGCGACATGGCACACGAACGCTTTTTTAAAATCAAGAATCCGGTAAAACCGCGAGTCAATGTTATCAAGACAGCCACGGAAGATTTCTCGCTATAAATCATTTCTATAATACATGGCACACTTGCTTTCCACGCACAGCAGAGCTTGACATTAAATTACGCCAGTACCATCCATCACTCTCCACAACCCAAAGTATCAACATCCCCTCACGCATCCCCTCCATTACTCCCCCTCGCCTTCTTCTTCCCTCTCCCCGTCCCCTCTCCATCACCCTCTACTTTCCTCTTCTTACTCGGCCGACTACTTCCTCCCTTCGGCCGATAACTCCCATCTTCCTCCGCGCGCGCCCTCTTCCGCCCACTCCCCGTTGTCTCCGGCATGATGCCCAACTCCTCGTCCAGCGGATCCAGCTCCATCTTCGTCTCAATCCCTGCCGCGGCGGCCGCCGCCGCGCTGCCCGCTCCGGCTTTGCTCGCGCGCTTGCCGCCCGTACGCTTGCCGCCGCCTCCTCCGCCAGCACCGCCGCCACCGCCACCAGCGCCACCGTTGGCTGAGTCGCGGCCGCCCTTGTGGCTCTCGGCGAGCGCGTGCTCGGCGTCTTGGAGGAAGATCTGGGGGTGGTAGCGGCGGAGGTAGTTTTGTACGGAGACGGGGTTGTTGAGGGCGAGGTCTTTTTCGGTGGGCTCAGGAGTGGGTGGGTGGAGAAGAGGTGGGAATGTTTGGTTCGCGTCGTTGTTGAAGGCGCGGTCGAGGTCGAGGAGAAAGGCGTCGGCATGGTCAGGTGTGAGGTAACCATAGCCGTCTTTGTTGGTTTCGCTGATGCCGAGGACGTCGTTGACGGTGTCGCCGAATGAGGTGGCGGTGGCGGGATTGCTCAGATGCGTGTGGGGTATGCCAGTGAGGGTATCAAGAGATTTGGTGCCGATGGTGGTTATTTTCTGTGTAAGAGCTTTTTCAAAGTCGTTGAAGTCAAGGGGATTTAGGTTGCCTTCTCGTGCCTGTTGTTGAGCTTGGGCAAGCATCAGCTTGAGATATACAGGGTCATCTGATTCAAGTTCGGGTATAGCAGTTATCGAAGGCGTTTCTGAAGGATTTTGGAGGCTAAAGCGCATATCGGCTGGTATGTGAAGTGAGCTGTTAATATCGAGAAGCATGTCGAGTATTCGACTGGATAGATAGATCAGCTTCGATATTCGACGTCTAATGTGAAGAGGTTTCAGCATACTCGTTTTGCTCTTGCAGTCTGCGAGCGATTTCTTTGGCTTTAATCTCCTCTTTGCACAGATTACTGCTCTCCTTCATCTTTTCATCGAATTTGAGCTTCATTTTGCGGTACTTTTTCCTATTTCACGTTAGATGCGGGCTATTCAAAGCATATAAGTGATAGCGCACCTCCAGGAGCGATAGTGGCTTTTGCCTGATTGTGTGCTGGATTGCATCTGCTCAGCTTTTGGAGCCTGCGATTCACCTTCCATCGGAGCCAAATTTTAGGGAAGAGGGAGATGCTCGACTGTCGGACACGAAAAAAAAAAAGTTGATCGATTCAAGAACTGTTGGCACAAGGGCTACCGAGGGCGGAGGGCGAAGCGTGGAGGCTGGGAAAGGTTGTCGCGTTCTGGACAGAATGGGTGTGGCAGCTTGGTGGATGTGCTTCTGGTTCGGTCCGTCCGCCGTAGGATGAACCTTAACCAACGCGTACCTAAATCAGTTATATCCACTTTATCAATCGCTTCCTACCATTCTTACTCTTGGGGTACGTAATTTTTGTCAGGAATCATAACAGTGATATATATTGGAAAAATATGGAAGCTGCAAGCGAGCATAATAGATGAGGGTGTCACAGAATATACCAGAATCATTCTCATACTCAATCCATCCATAGCCAGTACAGTAACTCTGCCATAGCCGATAGCACAATTGATTGCAAGCCAAGAAACTTCAGATCATGCCAAGATTAGATCGCTTGTAGTGTCTCTTACTCTTGCTTCACACCTCGACAAAGCATATTTAGGAAATAGAAAAGAAAACTGTTCATAGAAACATTACGGTCCACTCCCAGCATGAGCTGCAAGCCATTTCGAGAATGCCTCCGGTTTTCTTGTCTGTATGAATACTGTTCCAGGGCCTAAATGACTTTCAATTAGCTTGCTGACTTGCGATCAGTGTGAGACAGAAAAACTTGCCTGTAAATTTGCAGACCAATCCTTCTCCTGACGAAATTCCCGAAACAATACCTCCACTAGCCACTCGCTCAAGAACATATTTAGAGTTCCAGGCCACAAGATGCCCGTTATCGACCAGATATTTCTCGCCATCTTGCAACTGTATCAGAACTGGGTTAGTGTCTCGCCATGCAAGTAAATCTGGACCGCAACAACAGAAATAGTACCTACATCTTTCCTAATGATTGCACCCAAACTCGTAATCCACAAAATCCCTTGCCCACTAATACGATAGATGAACAATCCCTCCCCGCTAAACATCGCCTTGCTAAAACTCTGATTCTTGTATTCCTTCACCACCCCCTGCGTGCATGCCAAGAACGCCTCCTTCCCCACATTCCACTGCCCATCACCATTCAGCCTTATATTTGCGATATCTCCCAAAGCCGCAGGCGCCATCAGCAGCTCTCCGGGGCCGGTATAGTGCGAATGCGCCATCTCCCCTCCAACAATCAGCTTCTTCATCGAGAACTTCACCGCTCCCTTCAGGGTAATGGTGGGCGACATTGCAATCATGACGCCTGGCTTCGCAGTGAGTGGACACCCCGCGGCCAGCTGGACTGTCAACACCGTGTTGGTATCGCGATGGCTGATGCGATAGCTGCCGCCATTGAAGGTGCCGACGTCGTCGCGGGTGGCGCCTGCGCCGACAAAGTGTGCTGCTGTGGGCGCACCTGCCTCGTCGATATCTGCGTTACGGCCTTTTGTCGCTTGCGAGATGAAGCTCTGTGTGTTTTGACGGATCTGTTGGACTTGGGAGCCGAAGCCAGGAGAAGTAGGAGGTGGGCTTTGGGGAGGAGGGCCGCTGAAGCCGTTGCCGTTGGAGCCGTCAAAGGAATAAGGTTGCTGGATTGGTGGAGGCGGGAAGGATTGGTGGGCATCTGGTGTCTGTGAAGGGGGGGGAGGAAAAGAAGGCGCATTCTGAGGCTGTGATGGTGGGGGTGGTGGGAAATATTGTTGATCTGATTTTTCTGGAGGTGCTGTACTGACTTAGCTTCTTCAACGACGTGATTATAGTCAGGTATACATACGAGGGAAGTATTGTGCCTGCGGGGGATTGCCGTCACTTGGGGGCGCTACGAGCCGTGAGCAATTTGAAGCTGATTTGGGTGAGGTGTTTCTTACGGGGATAGTACGATTGTTGTGCAGACATGATGGTGGGTGACAACGAGCTGAATATTCAAACACGTGAATGAGAATGAGAATGCGGGAATGGAATGAATCACAATGGGCGGTAATAGCACACTCGGTTGCAATCAATGTGGTTGAGTAGTTCTGTCACTGTTTCTCTCGTAGCTGTCTTCGAGATGGAGCTAAGCAGGACCCGACAGAACTTCAAGCTCTGAAAAAATTGACGAAAACGACAAGTTGAAGTATTTATTACAAATCTTGAGAACTCGTTTTGGAGACACAAAGCAGGACTCGGTTCACGTCCGTAAAGGGCTGACGCTCTCACGAGATGAAGCGACGCGCTCTGGATACTTGAGAGCCACGCATTCTGCGAGCTGGGCCGCCTTGATCAGCGCCCACCATCCTGGTCTTCTCCGGATTCTACTTACTCTCACATGAAATCCAAGACTCCCATTGGCTCCTCATAAGATGGCCTGGATTCGGGTGGGAGTCTGGCGCTTATCGTTGGTCTGGAGGAAGGTCATCGTACCCCACCAACGACGACCATTGGCGTTTGCGGAGTCTGGGCGCTTATCCCTGGCGACTTTATGGCCACGGAAAAACCACAGCTTTAAACGATCAATTCATTCGTTCATTAATCAATCTTATCTAGAGCTCAATATTCCGTCGATACTCGTTCCTCATTTACTCGACTGCGTGCAGCTTGCATGGGCAGATGTTCACTTCCACAACAACTCGGATACCGTGTCCAGAAGTCATATGCTCTACAGCGTTGACCATCTGAGACTCTTTCTGACTTTGACCTATTTTACCATCTCTTGTTTCAATCAGTTCCGTTCCGCTTGTCGCTTTGCGATCCTGTCGTTCTTTCTCAGATAGGTTTGCAACTGGGTCCGAATTTTCAACTTTCGTCTTACTGGTATTGTCGTTAAGGGCTTCTGTGAGAGATTTGAAATCAGACATTGTCCCGGTTTCTACCTCTTTGGCCCTTCGTATCTTGCGCTTTTCCACAGCCGGCGGTGTCACCATCATGGGTACCTCGATATCCTTTGTAAACAGGAGAATGCCGTAGCTTGGAGCCTCTTTGAAATGCACTGAAATCGTCATTTATCACACCCGAGCTCTCTGTGTCCTTCATGGTCTTCGTGTTTGAGGTTTTTTTGGGATTCGCTTTCTTGGCCTTTTGTGCTTTGCCTTGTTTTGGACCTGGTGGTGTAATCGGAATAGGCACCTCTACATCTTTGGTATAGACTGGAGACATTCGCATTTTTGAACTACTCTCGAAGGGATTGACTCCAGTGTCTGCATCTTGTGGATTCATGCTTTCGGTTACAACATCTGTAGTCGACGTGTCGACGGGTCTTGGTGGGCCATCATTGGAAGCGTTGAGGTCACTATCTACATTCTGCGAACTTGTAGGCTCCTCCTTCGGATTCGCGCTCGCCTCATCAACTTGACTAGATTCCTCTTTAGAGACTTGAACATCTTTTGCGCTTCCGGACCCATCGGGGTTAACGTCTGCGTCCTTTGAGTCCATAATTTCACTTGGGAGATTTGTGTTCAATAACTTGATTGATTTCAGAGTTACTTGAGAACCCCTTCTTTTGTTGGAGTGTATAGGGTCTCGACTTTGGTGCCGATGTCAGGAGAAACTTCGAGGAGAAAGAGTTGGTAATTCAGTTAAAGTATATGATAAATGATTAGTAGCTCTCGCGAATCAGAGAAAAACAGACGGACACATGAGTAGAGCTATGTAGACTAGAAATTTGAGAGATTCCGGTATTTTCACAATAAATTTGATGTGGGCTGCGAACGGAAATGAGAAGTAGTAGACAAAGCAAGCAATGAAGTTGGAATGGACTGGATTAATTGCCTTGGGAAGGAATCGCTGAGAACAGGACCGGGCTCGAACCGGTAACAAAGAAAATGACAGGCTTCAATCACAGTGAGACTCATTCAAGATTGAAAGGGAGTATGTTGTTGGATATTGGTAGGCCAAGAGTTTAGCTTATAAACCTGTAATGAACTACTGAAAGGGCGGCAGCAAGTCTGAACTCCAAAGTGATGACAATCAAATTTGACAAACAAAAAGTGCCAATGATTCTACAATAGCTTAGTCTGACAGGCAGCATGCAACGAGTAGGCAGGACAGAAAAGTGCACAACAGGTGCACAACAGCACAAACGACAAGCATTCTTTGAAACATATTGTTAAGTCGCACGTTCGAAACCAAGTCAAAGCACAGACTCGGCAGTATGCCGGACAAGATTCATGGTCGCATCGGATATGAGATATAGCAGTTGTTCGTGATGGCATTCCTTGGCGGGTCTGTCTAGCTAAAGAGCATATATTACAAATACTGCCAGCGTGAGGATCCATTCCAAACGCCGAAAAATGTGTCTTTGGATGCAATTTGATAAAACCTTCTCCAAGGAAAGACTTCCCGAGTTTTTGCATGACTGCAGTAGTGGCGGTAGTAAAGCAGTAAAATTAACCTTGCTGCCGTTTTCGCTTGCCAACCTGGGCGGAGAAACCGGTCTTGATAGCAGTGACAGATCTCCTTGAGCCGCACGAATTGCACGTCACATACCATAGACGATTCTCTCCTTTCGACAGCTCGGTATCTGGACTGCGACATGTCTTGCATGTAACGTATTCAACTGCAAAGTTCGTTAGTCTGCGTGTGACGAGAAATTCGAAAGCTACATACCAATATATCGGCGCAGGACGTTCTCGATTTGCTTCTGTTGAAATCTACCCTTGATCACCAGTCTTCGGCTTCCGTCAACACTGCCATTTGTACCCAGTTCAGCGAAGAGGAAAGAAATGACCTGTGTAATTGTAGTCAGTAAGTAGTAGAACAAATTGATTCTCTGAACCAAAACGTACGTGCTCGTCTGTCCGCTTCATTCTTTTGCAAATCTCAGCAAGATTCGCAAATATCGTCTTCTTATTTCCTTCTCGGAGACATTGTGGTGGTGGGATCTTGTAACTTTTCGATACTCCACTTGCTAAATCTGGGTGATATGAATGCAGCTGTGTGAAAAATCTCGATAAGAGCGCATTATATCCGATCGGCGCTGTATTGTCATGTGCCCAAATTCCCGTGCCCTTTTCCAAGTCGCCTTCCTGTTCTTGTGCTTGGGCCTCTTCAGTAGCCTCGTCTTCTTTTTCACCATCGTCAGCACCTCCAGCCTTTGCAAGTTTTGCCTCAAAGTCGTCCTCGGCCTTTGGAGTTTTCTTCTTTTTCTTCTTCTTGATTGCGCTAAGGTCCAACTCGTCGCCATCAGCCTCAGGCTTATCTCCATCCTTGTCCTTTTCCTCAGTATCTTTCTTCTTTGGTTTCTTCTTCTTTTTAAGCGACAGGTCCTGCATCATTGCATCAATATCGTCGGGATCCTTGTCTTCGGGTTTGGCATGAGATTCAGCGCTATCTTTGTCACCAGGCTTTATGGAGCCATTGCCATTCATTTCAGTGACTTCGCCATTGCCATCGACAATGGTGGTGTCATCGCTAAAGGCGACAGACTTGCGCGGTTTGCGCTCTAAGCCGGATTCCTAAGCCGGGATTGTCAGTTGTTAGTGTTTGCCGGATTGGATGCTGCCACTACGGAGCGCAACATTCAGCGGATTAGGATTTGGAAGGGTCAGACGTACAACTTCTGCCATTACTGCAACTCCGAGTAGGGGTTTTGGATGTTTTACTCGTATTCCTTGGATAATTGGATGCCCTAGGTTCGGATGGAATGAGACTTGTAAAGTCGTGGAATTGTCGGTACGAAGTTGATCGCAGTGGGGAAAAGTACAGAGTAACTTAGTTTCGGTGGTGGAAAAGGAAAGACTCATTCACTGCCGTCCCGTCACCGCCAAGCACGTGACAACCAATCGCCCATCGGAACCTAAGCCTGACGGAGTCACTCGAAAGTCTTAGATTCCGCAGCTTCCAAAGCTCAAGGTCAACTGGGATTTAAGTTTCCGATCCTCACAAATCGCTCACAGCTTTCCATAGTATTTCTTACAAAGTCAACCCTTGGTTCGAAAATGTCACAAGCATTTTCCGAGAATTCTTTCATCGTGCACAATCCGTCACCACCATCTACTGGAAGTCATGTCGAGGAACACGAAGATGAGCTTGATTCCCTACCGTCCATATCCGACAGCGAAATTGACTCAGATGATGTTGATGCGGAGGCAGAGCGGGAATGGCGAGAAAGTCTTCAACAATTACAACTACTCTTGACTTTGGTCCTGGTACCTTACATTGGTAAATATTTTGGCAGAAAGTGCGCATATTGGGGTAAGAATGACTCTGAGTCACTTGAAACACAGTCTTGTGTTGCTATACTTGTCCAAGTTTGGACTGACCATTCTTTCCGCAGCTTGGGCACGGTTCATGGAATGGAAATACCCTGTCGAGGTTGTTGTAACTAGTCCAACCACGTTCAAAACCGCTGGGGCCGTTCAAGCTGCAGCACCACTATGATTGACGACAACACACCCACATATCAGCCAGACTTTAATGATCTGAACATTCGGACATATCATATGGTGGAGGAGCGAGCGACGAGTTAAGGACGAATTGTTTCAAAAGATGATGAGGTATCAGAGCCCGGCATTCTTCAGCCTTCTCAGTCCTGCAGCTGCTTGCTTTACGCCATTATCGAAGCCTATGGCTTTCGACAGACTCCTCGCCTCTTCATACCGTTTCCTGGCCTCCTGCGTCTGCCCTTTCATCTCAAAGATCTCTCCCAGATTATGTGTTGCTACAGCGCATCCCGTATCACATTCCTCGTTTCGCTCCGGAGGAACGATCTTGGCAGCGACGGATAATGCACGATCTGCCCATGCGAGTGCATTGGTGAGGAGTGTTTCCTTTGCGGCTTTGAGATCGGGTGTCGGTCCAGCCGGAGATGAAGATTTGGACGTTACGTCTGTGTGATCGGACCGGGGATTTTGCTGGGATAGGGACATGGCGACATTATTCACTTGACAGACACCGTCAATGATCGTGACATAGCCACGCAAAGTTGTTGAGTTGGACTTACTTAGCACGACAGTGTGGCAGTCAGTTTGCCCTTGTAAAGCGAGGGCCTGGAGGAAGAGAGGCGTTGCCAGAAAGTGCATATCCTTGGCTTCGAACTCGTGCGCTAGTGCTAGGAAGGATACCAAGATTAGCTTGATTATAATACTCAACTCTAAACCCAAGAAGATCAAAGTAATTTCGTATAAAATCTTGCTTGGGATGCGAAACAATGACTTACATTCTAGCGAGGCTCCAAGCTCGCTGTCACTTAGCCACTCCCCCTCTCCATCCCTAACGCCCTCCTTGTCTCTCCTCTCCTTCTCTTTCAATCCCGTCTCCACGGCCCACACTAGCCTCTCCTCCGCCGTATCTCTATCCCACACATGTGGATCCGCATACATCTCCCCCAGCTTGACACTAAATTGCACCACTTTTTTCAGCAGTCGCGTCCTCTTCCCCCGATTCCACCTTACTATCTCATTGGCTCGCTCAATCGCCTCCCGCTCTTCTTCGTCCATTGTAGGATTCAAGGGCTTTTCTACTGCCTTCAGCGCCTCATCACCCTGCATATCTACCCACTTGAGGCAATCGCTGCGAATGATTTCTAGAATTTCAAGGGCTTTGACATGGTTGCCGAGCAGTTCCATTAGATGACCGACTGAGATCTTGATGCCCAGAACCTCATCGCTGAAGGGGTCCATGTTGTGCTCTTGCGCCAGCTGCATTGCCTGCTGATAGTATTTGATGGCAAGGCGGGCGTCAAGCTTGTAATTGGTGTAGTAGATGGCGCGCCGGAGCTTGGCGGCGACAGGTTCGGGGTAGTTATGGTAGGCGCCAATGAAGTAGGTTTGGTAAATGTAGTTGATGTATCCGAAGACACCCATACTGAATATTAGGCTATTGAAAAATTAATGAGCTTTTAAAAAGAGGTTAGGGCAGTAATGGATGGAGAGAACAATACCCGATTATGACGGTCGGAAACATAATTGGATGTTGATAAAGGAGTTCGCGGGATGACTGCAAGACGCTTTTTTGTCGACATTGTATTTGGGAAGGGACATTACGGTTTAGGCGGAGCTTCAATCTGGGATTTAGATTGTGTTGAGTGAGATAGCTTTGCTGTTGTGTTCGCAATGGGCATTGTTGTACCGATGCTCGAGAAAGTTCGCGACGGGATGATACGAAATTCCTTGGTGCAATCCTATTCGAAGCAATTCCACGTGCGAAGGCTTTTCCTATCGAATCCATCTTGAGCATCTTTTGAGCTTAGATAACATGTCAGTGGAAAGAGCTTAATGCCTGTTTGACTTGGGGCGCTCGTGGCGTCGCTTCTAGAAGCGTGAAATTCTATAGGGCTGAGGTAGCTTCTGTGACATCACTGCGAGCCGCAGCATTAATACCTGGATGCGGCTTAATGCAGCATCACAGCACAACTCCGCGTTTTATACCAAAAAAACAAAAGTTCGCAGATAGCGATATGTGCGGACGCTATGTCTTGCATTTAGTATGAACAACTCTAAATCTTTCCGTACTTTAGAGAAGCTAACATTTTACACAGCGCCCTTCAGAGGTGCGCAGGCAGCTTGAAAGGGAACATATGCCCTCCCAAGAAGTTCCTAGTGACGACGAAATCCGCCAAACCTATAATTTCGCGCCTGGTTATCTCGGAATTGTCTACCGAGCTGATGTGCCTGATTATGGCGCAGGGCGAGGGCACAAGGACGTGGAGCCCCAATATGGTGATAGCGGTGACCCCGAGGAAGACGAAGCGCTGGCCAGTGCCACTACGGCAGTGGAAGAGAGCAGGATGACAGAAGAGGAACAGCTGCACAATCTCACCGCAGCTGCAGAAGACAGCTATACCAATACCAGATACAAGCTGCAGGCTATGAAGTGGGGCCTCGTCCCGTTTTGGACGAAGCGCAAACCCGAATATGGTTCAATGATGAAAACAATCAACTGCAGAGACGATTCCCTAATCGAGAATCGCGGTATGTGGAATACAATGAAACAGAGGAAAAGATGCATTGTCATCTGCGAGGGATTCTATGAATGGCTCAAGAAGAACGGTGGAAGGGAAAAGATACCTCATTTTGTCAAGCGCAAAGACGGTCAACTGATGTGCTTTGCCGGACTATGGGACTGTGCCAAGTTTGAAGGTGAGTTGTACAAGCCCAGCTTGTTCTAGTTTGAGAGGCTGTGCCTGCATCTCTGCGGCAGCATGCTATTCCTCCAACCAAATCTGGACGCGATTAATCGATGACGTAGGCTCAGAGGAAAAGCTATACACGTATTCCATTACCACGACAAATTCGAACAAGCAGCTCGAATTTCTACACGATCGAATGCCGGTCGTCTTCGAGAATGGGTCAGACCAAATCCGAACTTGGCTAGATCCTAGACGTGCAGAATGGAACAAGGAATTACAGTCGTTGCTGAAACCTTACGCGGGAGAGTTGGACTGTTACCCCGTCAGCAAAGATGTGGGAAAGGTCGGCAACAACTCGGCGTCTTTTGTCGTTCCAGTGAATAGTAGTGAAAATAAAAACAATATTGCCAATTTCTTCGGCAACCATACGAAACCAGGCAAGATTAGCCAGGAGCAAAAGGGGCGAACGGATCAAAACAACACGGCCACATCGAAAAGCACCGAGATCAAGCAGGAGAGTGAAGACGACAATCGTGCGACGCTCAGTCAGACCGGCGGTGATTCCACCGCAACGGTATCGACTCCAGCCAAGTCGAGCAATACGAGGAATCCACCAGCTGTCAAAAGGGAGCACAGTTCGACTGGCGATAGTGTCGCAGCAGATGGCGGGGGAGCACCCCTGAGCAAGTCGCAAAAGATGAACGATCACGCCTCAATCGAGGAGGGCGATGCGGATGTGTCGCAGCGCGCAGAAAACAAGGGCTCACACAAGCAAGCAGCAGGGCGATCTCTGGGCAAGACGCGCAGTGCGACGAGCAATGCGAGCCCAAAGAGTAACCGAGCCGCCAAAGGAGCAGCCGGGAGCAGGAAGATCACCAGCTTCTTTACCTAGCCAGTGGCAAGGAGGCGAGGAGGTTTTGAGATGGGGACTGTGTGCCGATCGTTGGCGGACTCGGCATGTTGAAGCGCGCTAGCCAGGCAAGCGGTGCCCAAATCCGGCTGTCACTCGCATCGGGCTAGCTCGGCAGCCGCACTGACGCCCCGGCACGAGATGCTCAAGACGGGCAGGATGTGCAAGGCCCAGCACTGACGCGGTGCGTGATCAAGAAACGACGCAGATAAGCGCCCGGGCAGACGCGACCGGAGCAGACGACGGCCTGTGGTGCCGAGTTCTTGCACAGGGGTGTCGGGGTCGCATCGGCTGCTCCTGGTGAGCGAGGTGCAATGTGCGAGCGGGTTGGGCAGGGTGTCTCGTCGGGCAGAGCGTTGGTGTCGTCGTCGGGCAGAGGTGCGCTCTCTCAGCTTTCCCACTCTGCACCTCTCTGCGCGTGTGGGCACTGGTGAGCGTCTGGCGTGCACGGCGCCGAAGGAACAACAGGAGCACATGATCCGCCTTCGATGCAGATCCGCATGTACCGCCCACAACGTGGCACGCGCAAAAGTAAAAGCTTTATGCTGATTGGGCGAGAGGCGGGAATTGCGCGGCCCGGCCAGATGCGGGCCGAGTGTGAAGCATGGCAGCTGGCAGGGTTAAGCCGCGAGAGCGTGTGCCATCGACCACCACACCCGCTGCCCTCCATCCTCCGTCGTGTTTGACAGCCAGCCCGCCGTGTTGCTCCTACAAGGTACTGCTGTTGTTGGCTGGCGCCACCACACGCCGTTCCCTTCTCCTTCTTCTAACCTCCCTTTCCTTACTAACGCCCTCTCCTCCGTCGTAAACTACTCCGTGTTCTCTCCGCGACCGGGACGGCCCATCCCAAACACGAACGCTGGGTCCAACTCCGGCTGCTGACCGTCCTTGACAGCCGTTGGGGCGTGGGGTGCGTTGCCATCCCGGCATAGCACTGTCCAGTCACCGTGCGCCTGCACGTCGACGACTGCTCCGTCCGCCTGGTACCCAGTCGCTCAGAATGTAAATTGCGGCGTTGTGCCGGGCTGCTGCCTCTTACCAGACCTCGTCTTACGGCTCCCTGCAGCAGACCATTGCCGTGCCCCAGCCAGGTCCAAATGTCGTTCGCGACACCGAATCTTCGACGTTAGGGTAGCGTGCGTGTGCGGAGTAGGTGCTTGATGAGAGTGCTTCTTCATCACTCCAGCATCATGGCTGACAATGAACGTGACCAGTTTACTATGGCTTCCTTTCTTGACTTGTTAGCTCAGAACCAGCCACAGTTTCGAACTCGCCGTGCTCTCATACTACTGGGTCTGCAAAACGATTTTGTTTCGCCTCAGATTGGATTTACCCAGGATTTTCAGCCCCATGGTTTTCTCGACCGGATCAAGGCTCTCATTCCACAGTTCCGGGAGACGGGTGACATCATCTGGGCTCGTACCGAGTATAATGGAGATGTCACCGTCAACAACTCGGAAGAGGAAGGCGGAGAGAGGGTGATCTGGCGCGTTGAGGAAAAATGCGATGACATTGCTGTAGACAGCGAATCAGACATGGACCATGACGAATTTGAACCCTTGGAAGCAGATCTGGATCCATCACCCCCAGTCTCGCCTGCTCATCCTCCGCCTGGTATGACTCGGACGAAAGCCTTGCTGGAATCGATACAGCGAGGCCGTTCCAAGTCAAAGACTCCGGATGACCTTTCCCAGATCCCAACTATGCAACAGGACGTGGGCAAAGAAGAGCTGTTTCTCGATCAAGCTTCAAGATTGAGACCATTTTGCTTGGCCGGAACATGGGGTGCCGAATTTGAAGATTCATTCAAACCGTTCATTGATGAAACAAGAGATCTCCAAATTACCAAGCCCAAGTACTCTGCATTCGCGGGTACCAACCTTCTTTTGACTATGCGAACCAAGCTCATCACCGAAATCTATCTCTGCGGAGTATTGACAAACATGTCCGTCTACGCTACAGCAATGGACGCCGCAAGACATGGTCTCAGCATCAATATTCTCGAAGACTGTTGTGGATACAGACATCAGCCATTACATGATGAATCTATCAGGCAGATGAAGGAGTTGATGGGTGCTACAATGGCATTCAGTCACGAGCTCTTCGGCGAAGCGGACCCAAACGCCGACATCGATCCTGTACGTTCTTTCAAGGATCGTGAAACTATCGAAGGTGTGTTGGAGAAAATGGCGCTAAGCAATAGCTTACCGAGTTTGTCCTCAACAGACTCTTCCACATCATCAAATGCAGCGCATGACGCTGAGCTATCGAGACCGAGAAGAGTTCGGCAAAAGCCGGTGGTCCGAAGAAGCGGAGGAACAAGAGATCGGGCTTTCGAGACGGTCACGGGTGCGCACCAAAAGTCCGGAGTGAGTCCACCACCTCCTAATCGGATGTACAAAAGGCCTCGATTTCGAGGCGGCCGAGAGGAACACAAGCTGAAGGATGAGCATGCAAAGGTCGATGCAAGGATAGATGGTGCCATTGCAAAACTGAATGATCACGTGAATAACGGGGTCAAAATGATTGAAGATGCTCGAAAGGCTGCACGACTCACACACGAGTCGTCATCACCCGAGAGCGGCAGGTATGAGAAGAGTCTCGAGCAAGACCCCGGAAGCAGTCCACTAACAAGAAAAGAATGGCATCTACGGCCGCACAAAGAAAGCGACAACCACTACCAATCGAGGAAACGACAGATTCCAATTCAACGCAAGAGCTAGAACCCAGTGATGCGGTTGGCGAAGGCGACTCCTATACCGTCTATGATTTGCTTCCACTAAATGAAAATCCAGAAAACTACGTTGGTTCTGATGAGGACGACATTTTTCGGCAACTTTATGACGAAGTGCGATGGCAGAGGATGTTTCATCAGCAAGGAGAGGTGCCACGACTGGTCGCAGTCCAGGGTGAAATTGATGAAGACGGCTCTGAACCTATTTACCGCCATCCATCAGATCAAGCTTTGCCTGCAATGCGCTTTTCGCCCACTGTACAGCGGATATGTGAACGCGTACAGAAAACTTTGAAGCACCCCATTAACCATGTCCTGATACAACTTTACCGTTCCGGATCCGACTATATATCTGAGCATTCTGATAAGACATTGGATATTGTGCAAGGTTCCAGCATTGCAAATGCCAGCTTTGGTGCTCAGCGCACGATGCGACTTCGTCTCAAGAAATCCGCTCTCACAGCCAGACAGCTCGAAAAGTATGAGGAAGACCCGACGGGCTCGCGACAAACGCAACGAGTAGTCTTGCCACACAATTCCCTGTTCGTGCTTGGGCCAGAGACAAATGCACGCTGGTTGCATGGTATCAACACGGATAAGCGACCGGTGAGTATGCGGGCACTTGCAGAAAATGCTTATGGTGGTATGCGTATATCCCTAACTTTCCGGCACATTGGTACTTTTATCTCGACTGGGCCTGATCAAAAGCAAAGAATTTGGGGCCAGGGCGCAACAAGCAAAAGCAAAGGATCAGCAAGGCCTGCAGTCAGCAATAACCAGACTGAGTCAGAAAAGCTGATACAGGCGTTTGGCAAAGAAAATCACGACAGTCTTGATTTTGATTGGATGAAGACTTATGGCGACGGATCTGACGTCCTGCATCTTCGTAATGCATCTGAAGAGATTCCCATGCTTTTCCTCAGTGGTGATCTTGTACAAGACGTACGTGTGAAATTATGGCTGGAAGAAACCAACTTTTCATACACAGCTATAGAGGCACCTCCACAGGTTGGCGTTTCCGGTCCCAATAAAAAGCGAAGAAGCGTCGCGTTTCGAGACAATCACGGAAAAAGAACCGAAGTGGAAGGCGCACTCGAGATTCTGGCCTACCTGGGCGAAAGTATTGACGAGGACGGAGGACGTAATAGCAAGACATTCACGACAGCAAAGGCAAGCCAAGCGACATATGCTTTGTCCCTCGACGCATCGTTTCTCTACGAATCGATTGATATCTACACACTCTGGCTACACGACTTTTGTTCGGAGTCATTCTCTCTGAGCGCAGCAAAGGGCACGCGGCATCCATTGTATGCTGCACTGAAGCAACGCGAATTGACGCTCAGTTCCAATGGATTTCTCGCAGGATCCAAGTTTGGCACAGCGGATTGTGCTCTCTGGCCGGTTGTGTATGAGATACGGGAGGCGATGGCGAAGAATCAAGACAAGAAGATTGGGATAGAGGAATTTGACGAAGAGTTTCCAAACTTATGGGCATGGTTTGGAAGAGTTGAAGGTAGAGGATGTACGAAGAGGGCTATGCGGTGACAGGTGTTTCTCGTTCACTCTGTCCATATTTCCTGTTCATATTTGTTGCATTGACAGCGTTTCGCCGGGGTTCCCTCCAGGAGCGCGAACAGTAGACATTGGAGGCTGCATCTGCATGGCATTCACTGGCGCGGCATGCATGCACATCCCAAGCGTGTGATTTTTTTAGACTCAATATAATCGGCGAACCCCTCAAATCTGAGGCAGAGTTTAAGTTTTGATCCTTTCCTCGCTTTGTTACTAGTAGCGCCAGTCGCGGCTACGTGAATTTGCTGAGATGACGAAGCTATGCATTCCATGATGAAGCATACAGCCCAAGTACGCTATAACGTACCACGTGCAATTTCCATAATCAAATCAAGGGCTCAAGCAGACCAAATTCTTTGAGCAATGTCGAGTTCTCTCCGGGGATGCACGATTGGGAGTAAAGCGGGAGGGCTTCAGGCCTGGTCTGATCGCCCCACTCCAGCGCCACCATTTCTCCACGCTTCCACTATTCTCTCTCCCTGCGCTGGCATCTCCGAAAGCCACTCCCCTGTGCCGCCATTTTTCGCTTCACTTGCCTTGGCAACTGGAATTGTCTTCAATGTGCACTGCCCCATTGTGACTGTCCCAACTCACTGACGCGTGTGTTTACTATTCTCCCTGACAGCGGACATTTTCATGTGATTGCGGCTCCGAGCAGCCACTCTCCCACCTACGGGCAAGCCACAAACCGGCGCGACACGACTCGATGCTCGAGGCTAGTGACGAATCCCACCTGCTTTGAGCATAGAGATCCCTACGAGACGGGAAACCAACGTCTGACTCCTTGCAGCACATCCAACATCAATCTTGACCGACCTGGACTCACGGCTACTGCTTCAACCGCCGCGTTCGGGGTCCCTACGTAGGGCCCCCCTCCATCATCACTGCTGGCAATGGCCTCCGCCCTCGACGACGATGACCTTGCTATTTCCATCTCGTCGTCTAACCTCCGCTCCAAACCTCCCAAGACCCCCGATGTTGCCGCAACGCCGAATCCCCCGACCCCGCAGCCATTGCGGCCAGCACCAGGTGCCCCACCACCGCATGGTGTGGTCAAGAAGCGAGATGACCAGCGGCTAGGGCAATACAAGATTGTGAAGACGCTGGGGGAGGGGTCATTTGGGAAGGTGAAGCTGGCGGTGCATTCGGTCAGCGGGCAGCAGGTGGCGCTGAAGATCATGTCGAGACGGAAGCTGGTGACGAGGGACATGGCGGGGCGCATTGAGCGCGAGATTCAGTATCTACAGCTATTGAGGCATCCGCATATCATCAAATTGTATGTGATGATCCCACTGAACGCTAGATGGCTGGTCCGTGGTTGCTGATAATCCAGAATAGGTTCACAGTGATTACGACGTCTCAGGAAATCATCATGGTTCTCGAGTATGCTGGAGGAGAGCTCTTCGACTACATCGTCCAACATGGTCGCATGCCTGAAGAGAAAGCAAGAAAATTTTTCCAACAAATCGTCTGTGCTGTGGAGTATTGCCACCGGCACAAGATTGTCCATCGAGACTTGAAACCGGAGAACTTGTTGCTGGACGAGGCGCTCAATGTGAAAATCGCAGATTTCGGTCTGAGCAACATCATGTCAGACGGAAATTTCCTCAAGACTAGCTGCGGAAGTCCAAATTATGCCGCCCCAGAAGTCATCTCAGGCAAACTGTATGCCGGACCCGAGGTTGATGTCTGGAGCTGCGGAGTCATTCTTTATGTCCTCCTAGCCGGCAAATTGCCGTTTGACGATGAATACATACCTACGTTATTCAAGAAGATTTCGTCAGGAAATTATACAATACCAAACTACCTTACTCCAGGCGCTGTGCGATTGATCAAGAAGATGCTCCAAGTAAATCCTGTTCATCGAATCTCCATCCCAGAGATTCGAGAAGACCCTTGGTTCAATGTCAATCTCCCTGAATACCTCAAGCCGCCTGTTGAAGAGTTCATCGATACCGGAGTTGACCCGAACAAAGCAATTGACCCTCATAGTCTGGCTCCTTCTAAACCAGCATTCGTTCGGGAACAGCTGCATGCCGATGTCGTAGGCAAGCTGGGAAAGACAATGGGTTATGCCAAAGATGATGTGCAGCAAGCATTGGCCAAGGATGAGCCAAATGCGATCAAAGATGCTTATTTGATCGTCCGCGAGAATCAAATCATGCAGCAAAATCGTGAGTCACATTCAGCTTTAGCTCGAGTGGGGGGTCAAGTGCTAACTTGTCAAAGCTCTCCTTAACAAGAACAAATCTGATAATCCCTGGGATTACGGTGCTTCTCCAACCAGTGGTCAACCACGTCCTCCAAGACAAGACCTCGCCATGACTCAATCCGCACGTCCACAGACCCAAGCACCAATTCCTCATCAGGTACACATCTCTTCTGAACGACCTCGCCATGGCTCTTCCTCCTCCGGTCAAACGTTTGATCGTGCTCCTGTTTCTACAGTTGGTGTTCTCCCATCATCGCTCCCAGATTATCATAAAGCATTCATGGCCGGTGTTCCAAGGTCCAGCAGTCAAACAGGTTCACCAGATCCCTCCTCAATATCACGCACGGAAAGCGACAAGGCAGTTGCAGCTGCACGTCTTAAAGGCGTTCAATCCAAAAGCCCGAGTACAGCGGCTACAACGTTAAAACCCGAGACAATGACCCCAATCCAAGTGTCCACACAAACCAAAAAACCCCGACCTACAAAATGGCAATTCGGCATTCGCAGTCGGAACAGCCCTGCCGAGGCCATGCTCGCCATCTACAAGGCGCTTTCCGCCATGGGCGCCGACTGGGAAGACGTCGAACCTCGCACACCCCCTGGCGCGCACTCCTCCGATCACCGCTCCCGCAAACAACCCGGCTCCGATGGATCCCATACCTCCCCCGACTCTTCCTCCAGCTCCTCCGACAACGAACCGCACCCCAACGCCAACCGTAGCCCCCACCCCAACAGCCGCCACCACCGCCGTTCCTCCTCCTCATCAACATCCGACTCCGACTCCCACGGCCACGTCCCGGACCCCACACACACCCGCCACCGCCACCGCCACCACCGCCGCTCCAGCGAGCCCGACCGCCACGGGCCCTGGGACGACTGGGGCTACGCGCTCCCGGCCGACCCGTGGATCATCCACGCGCGCTTCCGCAAGGACGGCCTCTTCCCGCCGGACATTGCGCAGCCGCTCTCGGCCTCGTCGGCGCGCAGCTCCAAGGTCGATCTCGCGGCCGCCGACGGCGACAACAAGGAGAAGCGCGCCGCGCGACGGCGCAGCGGCGCGGGCATCGCGGGCGTCATCGTCGGCGGCGGCGGCGGCAGCGAGTTCACGGGGCCGAGTAGCGCCGCGGGGAGCGTGCAGAGCGCGCATTTTGGCGCGACGTCCGCCTTCTCGAGCACGCGCGCGAGTCTCTCGGGGAGTGCGGCGGGTTTGGTCCCGGATCATAGCGTCCATGTGTATGTGACGATCCAGCTGTATTGCATCGAGCGCGAGTTCTACCTTGTGGACTTCAAGTGTGCGGGGTATGAGCGCGTGGAGCGGCGCGTGGAGCGGGAGGTGTTGCGGCGCGGGCGGAAGGGGGATAAGTGGGTGAGATTGGGCGAGGAGGAGACGGTGGAGGAGGTGGAGGCGGAGGTGAGGGAGCGGGAGGAGTGGGTGGGTGTGGGGAGGGTGATGGAGGAGAAGGATGTTACGTCGCCGTTTCCGTTTTTGGATGTGGCGGCGCGGTTGATTATTCAGTTGGCGGAGGCGGATTGAGGGGAAGAATGGGGGAGGAGATAAGGTGAGGTGGGGTGAAGGAGCAATGCAGGATGGACAGATGTTTGGGGGAATAACAGGTAATGGGTGAGGAACGGCGATGAGAAAGATGTGCCGACGTTCATGCGCTATGAGAAGGGGAATTAACTAGATGGAAAGTTACTACGGTGCTTATATGTGTTGAATCTGGGGCTTTGACGGTTTTCCAGATAGATTTTTTCATTTCGTGTTAATATCTCAATTGCGGTGGTTTGTGGGGCTAGTCTGAGCATTCGAAGCAGCTGGATCCAATAATAGAATTGCGAGAAAATAATGGTGATTTGATAAATTTAGATTTGGACTTTTAGTTGCACTTACAGAGTTAGCATCCATAAGTTGTCCCGCGTCTTTACATTCCATGTACCTCAAGTCCAGAGGAACTATGTCAACTGACCTTGATAGTTTTTACATGTTTCGAAGTCCTCGAAGTTCGAATAATTCGTTATAGTCTATTTCGTCGATAACTAAATAAGGACCGCAGGCAGGTCTGAATGGTCTGCAAGAAAACACATTCCCCCAACTCAGATGTCTGCTGTGATAGAAAGACGGTCAAAACCATACTGCTTCGGGCCACATACATATAAAAATATCCAAAGCAATCGTCAAGCATTTGAGCGTGCCGTGCCATACCCTCTGTGCTGCTCCTCTCTCATGGCTGCACCGTCTAGAACTTGATCTTCTTGCCCACCACTGTCCCTCTCCATCCCAGAAAACCTCACCAATATAAACATCAATGCCGCCGCGGCGATGCTTGCGCACAGAATGCCAATCATCACCAAGTTACTCTTTCGAAACGGATGCGCCGAATTCTCATCTTCCGGCCATCCCGTATACAGCGCATACGTCGTCAGAATACTCCCCAGATTTCCCAACCCACTGACGAGCGCGCTCGCAGCCGCAACGCCGACCTCTCCATGGCGCGGCTGGAAGATCTCATTAGTCCAGGCCATGACGTTGGGGACAGTGGGGCCGAGGCCGAAGCCGATGATGAGCAGACCGGCATAGCGAACCCAGGAGTTCGTGTGGCCTGCAAAGGTGGTGATGAGAAGGCCAGCGATCTGGATGAGGACGGCGACGGAGAAGATGAGTGGGCGGTGGGCGTGGAACCGGTCAGAGAGAGGCATGGAAAGAAGGATGGCGATGAGGTCGCACTGGAGAGGAAGATGTCAGTTTTGAGAGAGACAGAATGAAGAGAAGAGAAAGGGAGAAGATTAAGGCAGCTTACAATCCATATTGGGGCGAAGAGGAGACTGAGGTCAATTCCACTGAGACTTGGATTGATTGCTTGGATAATGACAGTCCCATAGTTCTGTACTCCAATACCAACACCTACGACGCCAAAGTACATGACTACAAGAGGCCAGAGACGCCAGTCCAACATGACCCGAAAAAGGTCCATCCAAGTCCATATTTTTCTTGTATAGACCCTGGTCAAATCTTCGTAATGAATCCTGGCGTCTTCACCAGTCAGTGCAGGACGAGACTGTGGAATGAATTTCCGCCATCCTTCTCGATTCCGGATTTCGCCTGGTTTCAACGGTCTATCGGGTAACCACCACAAGAGAGCTATGCCAACGGCAATACCGACAAGGCCGTATATCAAGAACATCCACTGAAACCCAACGAGGCCCTCCAAGCCGTCCATCTTTTGGAAGCCCGCAGAAACGAGGCCAACAACGGACGCAGAGAGTTGCGAGGCAGTAAAATAGTACCCAATACGCTTACCACACCGAGAAGGCGGATAGAAAAGCGTAAGGTAATATGACATGCCAGGCCACATGCCCGCAATAACAATACCTAACAGAAGCCGCAGCAGATACAGGCTCCAGGCAGCTTTCATGGCGGCCATGCAGGCACCAATGACGCCAACACCAATTACGATCCTACTCATCCAAACATGAGGGCTGAGTCTAGACATGATGAGATTGGATGGGAAATCGCATGTGACATAACAGACGTAGAAGAGCGCGAGACCAGTAGAGACTTGCTTGGGACTAAGATGTAGCACGGAGGCTAGATCATGATGGGAGTTCTCGTTCATGGTTTGGGCGAGACCAACATTAGACCGAATGGCAGAGCACAGAAAGTAGAGCGTCCAGAAAGCTGGTGACAATTAGTGTGGTCGTCTAATTCGCAGGAGAAAAGATATCGTGCCTGGTATGATCCTCATATCGAGTTTCCTACAAATAGTTAGAGCTCTACAGTCTACGCAGTATATTAAAATCGAACCTGTAGACTTTTTCAATTCTCTCACTAGACACCTCTTCTGATCCTAAACCAAGTTCTCGAACATCCGGTTCTTTTTCATGATCATAGGACGTCCTTGAAGCCTCTCCACTTTCGACTTCCCTCGCTATCAAGTCCCTATCCATCCTACTGAAAGCGGTCGGCAAACCAACTAATACAACTTTTTGGATTACTTTGAAGACTGCGCTTGGTGAAAAAGACAAAAGGAAAGAACGTGAAAGCGAGAGATAATGCCTCGAAGAAAGAGGAAGGCACAGGAAGCCACCGGACCAGAAGCCAAGACATTAAATAAGCTCACTGAAAACTGCATTGCTCTAAGGCGCCGGAAATACGGCGGTTCAGACATGTTAGACGTGATTTGTTGAGATTTGCTGGGGAGGGGAAGCTAGATCGATGGTCATGCGATGTTTTATTCCAGTTCATTAATTGCTTTTTCTAGCTTCCAGTCATGACCTCTTTCAGATTATTGTTTATCTTATCAGTTGACCCCCTGCGAAAGCGGCATCGGGGATTCGATAAATCAATTGGTGTCATGAAGGCGCCGAAAAGGATTCAGACATGGAAATTTCGTGCCGACCCGTTACGTCCGCCATGACGTCCAAGAAGCTTCAAATTTCTCTTCCCCTGCGCAATCTTTTTAAGATTACAACAAAGGAATCTGACAAACGTGTTAAATTTTCCAATTGCTAAGAAAATGCTTTGGTCCATCTCCTTTTCATAATGGCTACCTCTATAATGTCTATTACGCTACGTCGAACAGCTCTCAGGCTTGCCAGATCAAGCTCTTTCATCCCATCGCGGTCCGTCTCTTCTCTTTCCACCAACCCGGATATAGTACGTCTAGACTTCTCAAGGCATCACATTCATATTAACGAACCCCAGTATGTGCATCCGCCCTCAGAACGGAATCCCACCACCAACATACTCTCTTTCCTCAAAACTTCTCCGCCTAACCCTTCCCTTGCCATTGGCACTTCTACCGCTATACCTCCCACTCCAGACTCTCTTAAAGAGAACTCAAATTTCCTACGCATTCTTCAGTCTGTAATCCGTGAGCACGCAACATCCGACCCTTTTGTCCGGGCTCAAGCCCAAGCCTATGCCTCTACTGCTGGCTCCTCCTTTGGTTCCGGCGGTGCTTTCTTCCCTCAACAGCAACAGCAGCCTCGAAAATCCAAAAGATCTGGAGGCGGCGCCGGGCCTGTCTATGGTGGGGGTGGGGGCGCCGGAGGTGGTGGAGCGGGAGGTGCCAGCGCACAGGGAGGCGCAGGAGGAGGTGGTGTGGGAGGGTATACACATGTAAGTGACATGCGGAATCCGCCTGATTATGGACGTATTGCGTGGCCAGAAGATATCTTTGGAAGTCTGGAGGTGGATGGACATGGCAATTTTGTGGGCGAACATGGATCGTATCAGGAGAGTGGCACATATCGGATATGTACTCGAGAGGGAATGTAAGTGTACCAAGCGTGAGTGAGAAAGTTTGCTAAACTAATACGGGAAAGTCTAATGCTGCCTCCATACTTGAAGGAGAAACTCATGGAGAGACTCAAACAATTAGAGCATGCAGCAAAATAAGCTTTGTCAAGGATTATTACATGAGGTGGCAGGAGTGCTTCGGAAATGGGCATTAAGAGCACTAATGTGTTACGTGCCAAAATGCAGGGAAGCATCGTCCCAATTCAAAGATCTGTTGTTACTGACTATTCGTTTTAGTCGCACCTTCTTTGCAACGCAAGCTCAGTCTCGTAGAAAATCTTGTATGATCATAACTCATCTGTTCAGTATGTTGGTTATGTTCAGCTCACTCGTGGCAATCATCATTGCTTCATCTTGTATACTACAATCACATTCTTTTTGCTTCCAACAAGACACCAGCAGTTCAATCACCTGAACAGATGTGTGCCGAACCGGACCAACCACCTCCATTTACAACGCCATTGATAGATCGTGCTCATGGGCTCCTTCGATGGCATTACACTTCGAGTGCACCCTGGATGGTTCTGATCATCGCGGACGGTCCATATCCACTTTATCCTGTACCAATCACAGAGCACGCACTTTTCGATATTAGTCTAGGATCCCGGCAAAGTCCCAAACCCAGTGTCAGACTCCCACTCCCCGAAATGTACGCAATAGATGAAAAGCCACTCCTGTACTACGGACTATTTGAAGAACTTCGACGACTGGAAACTATTCCGCTGGACAGACCCCGCAACATTGCTGTTGAAGCCCTACAGACAGGAATCTCTGGTTACGACAAAAACACCGAAACGCAAAGCGTACCTTTCAATGATACCGTAGAGGACCCCCATCAAACTCGAAGAGTGAAGCTTCCACCTCGACCTCACCGCTTTTACCATGCCTGTCCTGGTTCCAGTCGCCTACTTTCAGGACAATGCAAAGATGTCGCTATGTATAAACGGCGTTTCAGACCGGACCATTCTTCTTCGATTCGTGTTCGACATAGACTTACGTCAAAGTCTCCCGAGCCTCCACGAGTAAGGAACGACATGCACTGGCCGGCAATTTCAAAGTTTCTCCAAGATGAGATTGTAAGAAATCCGATACACATTTCCAAAAGGCATGTCCTTCGCCGTATGCAGGACGGTTATCAAACAAACACTCAGATGAGGAAGCCGGATGACGTGAACTATGTACAAGCAAGCTTCGACATCCCCGATACTCTTGGAGCTCTGCTTTTATTTGATGTTAGGAATCAAACCCCTCCCAGCTTTGGACCAAAGGATACACGATCGTGGCCTCTGCACAACGTGACTGAATACCAGTTCTTCAGAGACATGTCTCTCCACATCTATGAGGCCATATGCTTTGATGCATGTTCTCCCGACCAATTCGCCTTATTCAAGGACCTCGTCAATCCCCAGTTTGATGCCAATATATTTGACTATCTGCAATTAGAATGGTTATCTTCCACGGCTCTGCACCGGCTTCATCCCGATTCCTTCCAGCTGCTGGAGTTGCGGATACATTTAAAACAATCAATGGTGGAACAAATGGAGGAAATTGTAGAAAGCATCAGAGAGGAGAGTGAACCCCCGGCCCTTATCATGGTTCGAATCGAAACAATGAAGGCGGAACTTAAGGAGCAATACGAAGAGAAACGACGAAGAGAGGAAGCGAAGCGCGCATCTCTTGGGGTTTGAGAATATTGGATTTCGCGGGGAATTGGCTGGTACATAACCAGTACATGAGCGCCGAGGACTGCTTGAACAAATCTTTCTTACAGAAGCGTCATCACAAACATTCTTCGACCTCTGTGTCAACCTTTCGACGGAATTAGGATCGAGTCATTCAACTGAATGCGTTGTCATTCTCTGTGTCAGATATTTCATTACGCGTTGAATATATTCTATTTTCTTGGTTACGGGCCGGTTGCAAGTAGCGTCTATTCTTGAAGTGAAAAATAGACGCTAATTTGGTGATCGTTGTGCTGGGGAATTTTGGACCGGATTTGCCATTTGGGGGCAATAGTCATGGTCCGTTTCTCCCCGATCGAGAATGTGTACGTCGAGTATATCTTCTCTGATTTGCCTAAATAAGCACGGAAAGGTAAGTCCTCTTAACCGAATAGTACTACGACCTTGTAAGGTAAATGTTCTCTTGTCTTTTTCGGCTATTAAATATATCGTCATTCTCTTACCGTCGTCGCCGCTTTTCTTTCGAAAGGGTTCACTTATCTCAGAGGTGTCTCAGCCAGACACGCCATATAGCCTACGCGCCAGTGTAAGCAACAACTGTCACCAATGCGTCTCTATTACTGTTTTTTCCATCCTGGTTTAGGCAGGCGGGACAAGCTAAAACAGCGACAAATCGAGTCGAAATAAACGCCGGTTTCTCAGGTATATAGCGTTATGGGAATAGTTCATTAGAATTCTACAGACTTGCACAGACATTTCTCACTCTTCTATTACCGGAATGTCCGCTAATGAATCCAAAATTCCACAATCTCAGCTTCTCCTCTTTTCACACGCGATACTGCCTCCCCATCCATGAACTTCAGAACGAAGCATGGCCTAATATGTCGAAAATGCGATCCAGATCTTCTCAAAATCACCGGCACAATGGAGCCGGAAATTACGACCAAGAGATCGCCATTTCGAATTTATGGCGGTCCGACTCCAATCTCGTCAGACTTTGTTTTGAATAGACAGATTGTCCTAAACACCATTTCTAACGCAATCCAATTCCTGTAATCCTGCCATACATGCGACATACTTTGGTCTAGTGTTGATAAACTATTCCATCCTGGTGATAACTCGCAATCGGGAAACATGTGCTCTCTATACCATTCGAGGAACGTTAAATGTGGTTTAAAATGTAATGTAAGTAATGCTGATTCCGGAGATTGCTTTGAGCTTTCCTGTTCTGTAGACTTGATCATCGAACGAACAAAGTCAACGGCTAATTGATGAGTCCTCTCCTCCTTCAAGTCGAGACGGGTCAACAGTGCTGAATTTGCATCCAGATACATGGGTCGAAAAAGCTGTTGGACAAAAGGAGTTTCAGCGTTCCTTGCGCTATTTGGCTCGTTGGACAATTATTTGGTCGAGATACTGAAGAGTGATCGGAAGTTGAGTTCATGCTGTATCCATTCGACACTATCACAATCGATGCCAGGAGCAAAAATAATGTCCTTTTTACCGGATAGGCCAACCTCGGCTGTTGGAAACCTAAGGTGTGCATTGAATATATCGATATGGAGGCTTCCAGGAAGACTTGATGCAGAGCTTAGATCAAGCAGACGATCACAAACGACCCGCTCCCAGAACCGCGATAAGTACGCGGTGAAGTGGGTCTGCGCTCTGCTGATGGAACTCATGGAGGCACTGGCGCTGCTCGACGAAGAGCACGAAGACCTTCCTCAGGACGACGGTGACACGAGTGAATACACTTTGGGTCGTTATCAGTGAGCGTTACGTCGGCCTTGCTTGCCTGCCCGCAGGCCAAACCGGTACGAACTTGGCCGCGGCAGCGATGGTTGGCATCGGAGGTGGCGTCCCATGCAAAGAAACAGACATTCGACTGGGGGATATGGTAGTCGGTCAACCGGGCAACGGCCATGGCGGTGTAAAAGTGTCGCTTGCTCAATCGTCACTTATCGGTCTACAGAAAAATTCGGTGTTCAGACAACATCTGTCACTCACCGCTTCTTGGTCAGTTCAAGTGTGATTATATCTACAAGATCATACGCACACCACTTATGACGTTGCCACACATTGCAGCATCCTTTTTGTAATTTCGTAGTATTAGCTCTTCATGATGATCTCAATGCCCAGCGAGACGTGGATCGAATTGGACGTGCACACCGTGGCAGGCCAAATTGGCTTAACAACCGAGCAAACGTCGAAAAGACTGAACCAGATCGACCGTGTCCGCGGATTCGGTGCCTCAGAGCATATTGATCTACCTCAGCTTGTAGTTTGTGGTGATCAGTCTTGCGGCAAGAGTATTAGGCGATTCTTGAATACAGCTGCTCAACAAGCCGTCAGATCTCGAAAGAGTATGGTTTGCCATGAGAACTACTGCTATCATTCAGTACTCGGGGCCCCGTGTGATCAGTAACTATATTGAATGTTCACAATCTTCGACTCAAGTAGCCAAAGATATCCGACGCTAATACTTTCCAGACCATTCACACCATGCATGCTCTTCATCGACCACTTTCTTTATCCAGGTCACACGGCGTACGGCACCATCGGATGCAAATTCATCAAAGCCACGCTTTTTGCGAAGTTCGTACCCATTGTTGAGCAAGCCGAATCGCGGGCCACTAGCGAGCCTTCGGATCAACAAGGCCATCGAAATCGACTTCTCCAACCAGCAATCTCGCATCTCTAGAGCAAATTAAAGTTAGTGGCCGTCGCTGAAATTGCGTTGCGCGTGTTCTACACGCACTTGATGAGCTTTCCCAGTTTATAACTCAGCAGAGTAGCTGAAACCTCCAGCACCGCGAAAGCAGAGAATGCGGGGTCCGCCTTGTTCTTCATATCGAGAAGTTCGACGTCGAGTTTTCTTATCTCGTTGGCAAGAGCAAACGAGGGCGGTGGCGAGAGATGGGGCGGCAGCGCAAATCCGTTCGACACTGCTGCGGAAAGATGGCACAACAGCGATGTTGCAGCATGGGGATTAAATTGCGTTTCTCTCATTGCAAGGGAGAGTTGGCCAAGCCATTTTCCCTCTTTCTGCAGAGACAAGCCATGCAGGCCTCTTGTAGTCTGAGTCATTAATGCCATGCTCATCAAGATGGTCTGCATCTCTGCGGCCATCCTGTCGTAAATCGCCTTTGGAAACTTTCCTCCGACTGGAGGTTCGTAGGTGGTCAACAGACTTTGGGAACGAATGGCCGTCAGAAGAGACATTTCCTCAGCGAAGAGTCTGTCTTTGGCTGCCTTCAGCCGGTTGACAGACGATTCAGCTCCGTCATGTTGCTCGTGTATCCACATTTGGATTGTAGTATCCATGCAAGCGTAGAAATTTGCAAGGACGGAGAGGGCATGGCCAAGCAGCTTGCGTACTCTCGAACCAGTGGTGAATGGGTATGGGAAAAGAGTCCAGAAGAGCGCCATTGCGCATCCAACCACCACACAAAGCAGTTTGTAAGCTCCAAAGAGGTAAATAGGATAGTATGTTTGTCCGGTAGACTCAGCAAGATTGACACCGAGTTTGTTGACCTGCCACGATTTTTAGACGAGCTTGGGAAATGATTACCATACGCTCACCTGGAGTTCATAGCCGACGATAACATTCAGCGTGACAATAGATATTACGGAAGCCCCAAAGTATCTGGGGTATTTGATGTAGAAGTAATACTGAGCAATTTAGCAATGCCACTTTGTAACGCAGAGAGAGAGGCAGACACCAAACATATTGGCCAAGAAAAGAAAAACTATGACTCCTGCCGTATGCCCAACGACGATGTACCAAACAGCCACGCTAAGGGCGTATGATACAATGGTGGCAATTATACGATTGATGAAGCTGAACAAGCTTGCGCCGCTTGTGGGAGTCATGCCGATGATTATTACGACCAATACCCATATGAGTCGTTGCTCGTGGAAGAAGATCTGTGTTTGATGTAGATATGCCAGAATGGCAACGGTGAAGGAAGCAGCAGCTACGCGAAACCCGAATACTGATTGATCCATGGAAAGAAATCGCCAGAATGTTTGAAGTGAGCCAATTCGTCTCTCCCAGGCATTTGCAGGAAACAAATGCTCGGGATCTGAAGCGCGTTCAAACGGATTATCGCCTTTGTCAGGATCGTCCCCAAGTTTGCGTCTTGGTACAAGGGAAAGGGCTTTTATCGGGAGCCGGAAATGCGGGATAATCAATATCCTCCGCCTTTTCGTTTTATCGACGGCTTCTCTTTCTGCAAACTTGACAAAGTCGAGAGTAGACTGTAAAAGGGTGTCCATAAGGTGTTCCATGAACAACACGATCAAGGTTGTTTCCATATTGGTGGACTCGGCTGTAAACACATATTTTGCAGGCTCTCCCTCACGGAGAGGCATGACTTGAAAATCCGACGACGCTGTAGGCCCAGCAATGGTATTCTGTCTACTACGGCAAAAGTCCTGAACATTTCTCTTAAAATTCGAGGAAAAGTTGTTGTCGCCTGGAATTAAGACCGCGGAGAAAGATTCGATGTCCTCGACCTTGTGGTACGGAAGGGAAAAGCCGTTGGGCAATTCCGTCTTCCTCAAGTTGCAGGCAATTTCTAACGTCAATAGGGTGTGCTGAAGGCCCTTCGTTACTAGTTCAGTGACCTTCTCCAATCCCTCGTCCATAGGGGCCAGAAGCGCATCCCAACCTTGGTCGATAGGAGACGGACGCTTTGCCGCATGGTTCCACTCTCGAACTCGATCGAAGATATCCGGAAGTAAAGTTAGACCAGCAAGTGGTAAAATGAGGGATCGCAACAGTGCAAATATTTTCTCCAGATCTGTAGGTTCGAGGTGTCCCCAGGCAATTTCAGTCTTTGCATAGCAAAGATCACCAGCTATTTGGTCGTGCAGGGCAATTAGCGCAGCCATGGCGGCTTTCAGCTGAGCAACGTTACAGTCTGTGTCGCATATCTCGCTCGAAGTCTTGTTGTGTTCGCTATTGCCAGCGGCATGGATGCCGCGGTTACTGGATTTTCCGGAATCATCGTTGATGGAAGAGCGATGTCGCACGGATTGAATAAAAGTCTTTTGAGCGCTCAGGACCTCGTTGATCCCTTTTGCGTAATTCAGAGTACCTTTGAAGACATTGCGACGGTTGGTGATCGGTAGAATCAGCAAAGAAATGGCTGTCGCAATCGCATGTCCGAAGAGAAATGCGAGGAGAAGTTGTCTAATGAATGCGAGGCCTTCGGCAACTGCTGTATACCGAGCTGCTCCGGTGAGAGTGATAGCTGAGAATATCGAGAAAGCAACCATAGGATCTTGTAGTTCCACTGGACGCAGCGCGCGGAGAGTGTTCGATATCCTTCTCTTCGAATTTAACTCGATTCGTAATGTGCTGATGATCGGGAAATACAAACCATGACGTGAAGAAAAACCATATTCCAGAAACCGCCGAAGCACTGCTGTTGAAATCATCTAATGCCGCACCTGGAGATGCCGTGTGCTGCCTTGCCTTAACAGCGCAGAAAACAGCCAAGCAGCAGATGGCCGCAGCTATACACGTTGAGAGGACGATGAAAAACATGATCTTCATAAACTTAGCACGAGGTAAGAGGCATTGAGAGACGATTGTCATGAGCGCGGTCAAATATCCCACTGTCAACGTGATATCTGATTCTGCGTCGCTTTGGTACCTGTAGGAAGCGTCAAATATTCGAATCAAGGATTCTACAGAACTGGATTCCGTCTTACATTGCGATCACAATCACCGGTGGCAGCGCACCTTTGATCATTTTCAGTAACGTTTCCGCGTTAAGATCCATTGCGGTCCAGAGTCTCTTCAAACTCCATTGTAACTGATGTTTTGGAGGTGATTCGAGGTTCCTGATATCCGCCCGAGAACCGTTAAACTGAACCTCTTCACTAGCAGGCTCGGAACCGTGTGCATCTCCCCCCGGGCTTTGCTTATCCATCTCGACGGTTGCCAACTCGTCCTGTGCTGTTGACAATCCAATCTGATCAACCCGTCTGATTGATTCAGACTACAAATTGTGCGTATTCGACTCGATAGATATCGTTAGCAAGTCAATACACAGAAAGTGCCTAAACTCCTGTTAGCGTGAAATACACGTTAGCGTGGATTGCGGCCACAGCACGCCACAACAGACGAATTTCGACTATCAGAGCAGCTCATTCGGCTCATATAAAGTCAAAAGTTTACAGAGATATCATTTTTGAAAGTATTTGAGAGATGATTTTTGAAAAGTTGTGCTGATTAAATAGATGTTCTGCTTAATCAGAGATTTATTCCATATCTTAATAAGCAGATCTTGATGCATGTGATTATTTTCGCTCATGACTAATCAGATTTCTTAAAAATTTTTAGAATTTATCTCTTGAGGGCTTTCAAACATAACATCTCTGTGGATCTCCGGCTTCATATGAGTTGGATGAGCTGCTCAAATATTCGAAATCCGTCTATTGTGGTGTGCTGTGTTCATTTGAAGTGTCTGATTTCGCGAAAATAGAGTTTTGACACTTTGTGCACTATGGCCGACCGTCGACAGCGCTATCTACCAGGGTTGAAAGGGGGCTGTAAGAAGGGTGACGGGTCTTTTAAAAATGAGGCTACTCAGCCTCTGCCCGCATTGCGCCGCCGTACGAGGTTGATTTCATGTACACTTAATTTAGGCGCTATTGCTCCCGTCCTAGTCTTGACAGTTCAGGCGAGCCAAAGCAGCGGCGATTAGAGCTGAAACAGGCACCGGATTCCCCAGCACATAGCTTTATGGGAGTAACATCAATGCGTAGCTTGTGTGATCACGACCGGAATGATACTTGGTAATGCGCACGCTGCCAAATTTCACAGTAGCCAATTTCTCCCATATTCTCCTTGTACCTCGGAGACTTATTGTCGAGCCATTTTTATATGGGGGCTCCTCCGAAGGAGTATATAGATTGTCTCGTCACTTACGTATTGCTATCTCCGAAATGTTGGTTCGTTGAGGTAGGAATTCCTCAAGGTATGTAAGCGAAAGAAGCTGGTTCAAGCGTTGTTCAGGCAAAATTTCCAGATCAGTCCTAGCGTTCGTCGATTAAATCTTTCCTCTTCAGACAATTTGCTACTTTGAACCTCCCCACCTTATCCTCTGATCCCATTTCAAGAGAAGTAGGTCAGTAGATCCACTAAGAATGTTTAGAGCATTTGACAAGCAGCCAGAGTAACGCTTCGCTAATAGAATAGTGAACACTCGAAAAAAATGCCTTTGGTGCTTTCTCTGGGAGCACGTCTTTTCGAATCTTGCCTCTTTAGGCATCGGGACGAGACCGGAACTTGGAACTTTCTCCTGAATAGTACACTAAAATCAGAGAGCTGTTTACACGGTGATTGAGCATTATGGCATGTTGTTGTCATAAGGCATCCTCCTTGTTCACAGGGCTGGCGTCTCTTCTCGTCACATTCAGTCTGGACATGCAATATTTTAAGGTGATGTTCTTTCAACTGAGGACCTCCTCAATGTATTAATTATCCTTTCCCATTAACGAATCCGACGAAGACTGTCTATGCAACATGGCACCATCATCCAAGCGCCAACCCTCCACAAATCGCAAAAATCGATCCAGTCAATATCAGTCCCGAAGAAGCACTCGGGCGTCCCCCAATGGATTGGTCTCGAAGAGAGGATCACAAAATCCCGATCACGCACGGACTACTCCAGCAGAAACTCCGATGCGCTTCAATCACACGCTGGCTATCTAAGTCGATCATTGGCACCAGCGTTGGGTCTCTCGAGCTCAGGCCCCTCTGCTTCATCGGCTCCTCGCTGGTTAGACACTTTCCTGAACGATGAAGCAGAGGGTTACGACGCCGCCTTGGAAGCTAATTTCAAGAGCAGCGGGGATTTTCTCGTGGTTCCATCGACTCGAGAGGATGGAAGCTCACCGTTCGACCAGTCCAGACTCTACTTTGAAGCGCATCAAGACTATATCGAGTTGTTTAAAAACGTAAACGATGATAATTGGTTCAGGATCAGAGATAGTCGCACTATTGATTGCGTTGGGGACGTTTACGGCTCTCCAGCAGAAGGCTTCATGGAATCACGTAGGAGCATCCACCACTACGGAACGCGCGTAGATACCTCAGGTCCGAGTGGAGAATGGATTGAAATGCACTCTTTCGTACTAGTGGAAGTTACTCGCCCATCACAAGGCGAGCTCGAGTACATGACGGAGCGCGTTGACTGCCGGAAGGAAGATGTCCCCCAATTTGCCATGAGCGAAGGGTGCATTGAGTGGGTTTTGGCTCTATTTAGAGAACGCATGGTTTATCCATGGCGAAGTCTAGCACTTAGATTTGATCGAGATTAGAAATTGTAGTTTAACAAAGCCAGCTTCATTTGCTTCCACGGAATACACAATCAAACCCACTATTTCATAAAATGCCAACGCCGATGTGATTCAGTACGAGAAAAACTTTGGTTCACAACATTGAAGCGAATTTTGGCAAATCTATCTCTACGTTGATCTCTGCAGTTCACAAGATATATTTCACCAAAGTGAGCTGTTACGGAAGAAAAGGCGTATCAATCAATTGAATCCATTGTTGTAAGCTAGTGAGGAAGCTATTCAGGTACCTTAGGAAGTGAAGCTAGATATGGTGGGTAACACGTGACCCTGTTCGTTCCTGCCCTAACATGAGCGTGCTGTCCTTCTGGTTCACAATATGCATTGGTCACCCTCATCCAAACACCCGAAAATCCCGACTCTTGAATATAAATAGTATGCCAACGATCTGATCAGCTTTATCACATCTGTTTCATCAAAGTCTACTGAATTCTCAAAATGGACGCACCAAACAACACCACCAACTCCTATGTTGGATCAAGCTTGAGTTTTGAAAACACATACCACATCGCTGGTCAACTCATGTCAGGTATCCCTACAAAATTGGATCAAGCATTTGAGAAGCAGAACCAAGTCAACAAGGCCTTGAAAGATCGGATCGACAGCCTCGAGTCCTCTCTTGCCGAACATAAGCAGGAGAGTTGTGAGCGCTTCGAGCAAGAACGTGTTGCAATGCGGAGCGAGGTGAAACGAAATATTGTAGCCCATCGCGCCAGATGGGAAGACGGAGACAACGACAAAGCCGATGTAGACGAACTCGAAAACACTTACTCAGGATCACCTTCTCCAGTGCGTGGATATCGTCCGTCACCTCAATATCCCACCGGCGAATTCAATGCCAAGGAGAACCGCAAAGCCATGAAGATCAAAGGGCTTCGAGCAAGCATCGCGAAGAAAGCGGAGATTGTCTACCGCGAGACCGTCGAAGTGAATGCGCGCGCCCACACACACTGGTTGAACGACGGAACAGCGACAGAGTGCTTTATTGGAGTCTTGAGCCGCAGTACAACTTATGCTAGTGATCGCAAAGTTTTCCTTGTCGGGCCGGGCAGAGACACACAGCTACGGGCACTTCGAGCCTTGCGTGAAATGCTTGAGTCAAACAATTCCGATCTTCGTCTTGAACCCATCCTAAGGGGGGGAGACTCAGCTTCGAGGCCTCCTAGAATTGTCCACGGTAAGCCTTTGCAGTATTACGATGAAACCTCTGATACTGATTCTGGAAGCTCTTCAACGGGTTATGCCACTCCAGTTGAGCGGGACGCTTCGGGTCGTCCATCCACCGGTGGACTGCATCTACCCTAAAGTCAAGCATCAGCGTCGGACCAGTCTTGTATAGTGCTCTTTTGTTGCCACGGTCCTCGTTAAATTATCGGAAATGAAATTTAGGGGTATGACTCATTCGGCACAGCTGTCTGACAATCTACCACGTTTTCGTTTCACGATGGTGGAGATGGGATAGCGTATCGGTTTAGTAACGATAGTATAGTAATAGTTTCCCTTCGCTTCAATTCTTGGAGACTGGTGTAATTACTAAAGAGGTTGTCCTAATGAGTAGCTCTCTTTGTTAGACCGTATGTACGCTTGAAACACCTAAATTTATTTTATTGGAGGCCTTGGAGTGTCCTAGATGGCTATCAGAGATGCCGCTTGTGAAGGAAAAATGAGCTTAATTCCACAATTGTGAAAGTCACAGTCAGATTTTTACAGAAGCTTGTGATATGTGATAGGCTTTCTTTCAAGTTAGCATGAAACTAGTTTTAAACAAAGAAAACGACGTCTTCGGACAAAGGAAGGGGCTGCTTATGCAATAGATGAGAACGAGTCACCACAATTTCAAGTTTTCAGGCAACATAGGACTTACGCTTATACGTTGCATGCCAAGAACCCTGTCACATAATACCTCTTGAATGCTCAAAGCAGCCTCTTGAAATTGCCCACTGCCGTGATGGCAAGCTCTCCGAGCATCACCACCGAAGAAGTTTTGCTCCAAGGAAGCCCGCAAGTTCTTGTTCTAGTTCCGTCCGACGACTTTTTCTATCTTGAAAACCAATCTCATGCGTTTCAATTTTAGAAACTTACTGAGTCCCAGCCAAACTTCGTAGGATGCAGCTGAAGCTGAATGCAGATTTGACGACAAACAACTTTACAACAGCCGTTAGGTTAACTCGCGCTCCGTGGGTTACAGAATTTGATATTAGATTACAAGGCCGGGAATTTGTTGAAACCTTGAAGCTGAATCGGCTCAACCATGGCTTAACTTGGAAGAGACTCCTTGGGCAGATGAAGGAAGTTTGGGTGTTCAAAAAAGCTCCAGCCAGATCGAGGAAGGCCCAAGTATTCGGCCACTACTTGGCGGATTGATGAGAGACGGGCGCGAAAGCGTAATGACAGAGATCGTCAAAGGAGTTGGGTTTGCCCGCTGGCTGACATGACCTGTTTGCAGATATGTTCATTCAAAGAATACCTCAGCGTTGTGCTGGTTTTCGGTAGATTGATTAGATAATTTTCACGTGATAGCGCGTTCTGAGTTTAGTTAGTCGCGTCACCGGACTAAGCAGCTCCGATGCCTTCTTACATCAGTCTGTCCTTAAATGTCTTCATATATAGATTGTGATCATTTATAGATTGTGACAGAAGCCAAGCAGATGCAGTCAAATTATGAAATCGCGGAGTCAATCTGCTCAATCATACGCAACTGCACCAGAATCACCAATGCAATCAACACATATGACCGCTCTCAATCCGTCACGCGATGGAAATACGTTCAAACAAAGGTCAATAAAGCCGTTACCCTTTGAGCTCAAAGAACAATGCCGCATCTATCTGGAGGAACAACTGTGTTGGTAATCCAGAAGAGCACCTATTTGTTACTTACTAACATGCTTGCAGATTCTCAAGCTTTCAGTCTACTCAGGACGATACTCGCGTCTGGAACATTGCGGCCTGACTCGGACCAATCGCTTTCTACGTTTGTGCCAGCTCCACAATATCTATCTCTTGCAGGAACTCTTGTGGTTCACCCATCACAAACTACTAGAGCGGCTTCAGCGGATGCGAACCGAGCTGCAAACGATGCGCTGCAACTGCTTCGTCAAGTCAACCAAGTTTTAGGTCCTGTGGATGCCGACTTCGCGACTGCATTAGCATTTTTGTCGCCCGCGAAAGGCCGTTTTCGTAAATGGAGAGGCGGCAATAAATCGACAACATCGTTTCGTGACTTTGATGACGTCGCTATCAACACTAACATCGCTACCAAAGGGTCCATCTGGCAATGTGCAGAGGATTTTTGGCACGTAGTTGGCTGGGCGTTTAATTGCTCAGTGGCTTGGAAGGATAGGTGGGCCAGATGGGAGTTGTGGCTAGACTTCATGTTGGATGCACTCAATGAAGACTTTGACGAAAGACTGCGACAAGCAAAGATGGCTCAAGATGGCCACAACGCACAGGACCTGCTGAGAGAGAGCCTGATTCTACAACATTTGTTTCCGTACAATACCCATACGGCTCGTCGTCATGTAATGCGCGCAATTTTCGCCGACGGCAGTACTAAATCCATGAACGAATTTAAGCAAGTATTTAAGAACGAAACCAAAGAACGCGAGTCAGAGGAAACGCAATTTGCGGACAGGAAAGCCAAAAGATTGAACATCGACGAAGGCGAATTTGCAGATTACGTCGATGACGACGACGAAGAAGCAGACCAACTCATTGAAGACAATGACGCTCATACGAATAAGGGCAGAATCAAGGCGACAATGAACAAAGAGCAGCAGGCGTCTTGTGATGGTCTTGAATCCAGTTCAGATGAGTCGGACTGGTCTGTCATAGATGTAGATAATGGGGTTGATAAACTTGGGGGCATGAGTGCGATCTTGATTCGACAGCGGCTTCTTGCATTGGTGCGTTTGCTTCTCACTCTATGTACATGCATGGCATAATTGATGACTAACTCCCGTTCGCAGCTTGTCAAAGTTGCGGAGCTGACGCCCGCTTATTTTACTACTCTCGACGATCTCCTTGGCCTATATACGGAATTTATTCGTGGCCTTCCAACTCCTCTTTTCTCCAATTTTGTCACTCCTGCAGTACCGTACTTATCAATTCATGTACAGACGTGTCTCAGCCGGACATTACTCCGACCGTTGTTGGGCTTTTCTGATAGCGGCAACGATACGGCACCGCTGGAACAAAAGACATTGGAAAATGATTATCTCCCATGGAAGGCGAACTCAACAACAGTGTCTGATAATGCAAAGGTGTCTCTGCTTATGGAAGTTCTGCTACGTAGCCTTCTTAAAAGCGGCAACTTGAAACTGACCACAAGTCTCCAAGAGGTAGTCAAATGGGGTATCGAGGCCCGGACAGACTCTGCTGAGTGGGACGGGCGAAAAAGAACTGCTAAGAAGCAAAGGGAACAAGCGTGGAGCGAGATGGTTTTGGAAATGAGTACCGCGAGAATCAATGCCATCCTGGATGCCTTGAATGCTGGTAGAGCATCGCATTATATTGTGATTCTTTTGGAAAGTAAGCTGACGATTCGAAGGTGCTACAACCCCACGTGGTCAAGGTGGCAGCTCAATTTCTGAGATGACTGATCTCGAAAGTGCTCCAGCTTCAACACAGTAATCGCCATCTCCAAAATCTTCGATCCGGTACATATGAATGATATATGGAAAAAGACTGAAATACCGTCAAGCGCCCCCCAAGCATCGATTCCATCGATTCCTGGCATCCACATTCGGACCCCTCCAATGCTGGCTAATACCAAAGATTTCGACACCAATGTAACCTCCAAGATATTTAAAAGCAAAGACAGGCAAGAAATTGCAAATAATGAATTGAGCAAACGCCAAGAACGACCGGCGCTGAACTTCAAGGACCAGACAACAAAAGTCCTTGTGTCGTATGTCGTACGAAATGGTGAATACATCAACAAAATTAATAGAAACAGCTCGCGGCGTTATCTGGGTGGCAGCTTTGGTCGAATTATGATCGTTGCCATTGCCAATAGAGCGAGCCCCGTCACTAGGACTTTCCGACCGGTCAGACATTTTGGTTGTTGACTTTTTTCTGCCTTCTTAGCTCTGTTGATCTTAGGATCAATATCCGCGAAATTCTGATCCCGGAACTTGAGAGCGCACAGTTTATCATGTGAAGCGCATATCCTGGCCGATTCGTTTACATCATGTTCTAACCCAGGCGGGAATGTTTCGTCCATGTCCGCGTTGAATTCCTCCATAGACGAAATTCTTGCGGGAAGATGCCGATTGCTAGTTTTCCTGAGCAGCAGCTTCGGGTCGAGATCACCAATCGGGAAACGCAAGCTGATGGTTCCATGAGACGACACATCAGAACCAGAGTCAGCTCTGTTAGAAGAATTTTGCGAGAGGGCGAAGCTGGCCCTCTTCAAAGATGACCATGGATCATTAGCCGGATTGCTTGATCTGGAAAGCATATCAGACACGTCGCTTGGGCAGGGGTCATTTTTGTCAGGTATGCTCGGCACGGACACAGATCGACCCAGATTCGATCGACCGTGCGGTTCGGTAATCGGCTGGATATACGTTTGGCCTTTGCCCGTCTTCTCGATATCATCCTGTTTTAATTCACCGTTGTCTGACACCGTCGTTGGCGCGGTACTCTCTGAAGCCATGGATTGCCAAACGACATCGCCTAGAGGCACAGACTTTGTGACGGTAGAGGGCGAGGAATCAACAGTCTTTGTGATGTCATCATGACCGACGGCAGCAGGAACCACGAGAGATGTGCGACCTCTAATCCTCGACATGGAGACCGTTGACTGAACATCGTCAAGTATGATTCGCTCGGACTTAATATCTGATTCCATTTGGTCCGCAAGAGTAAAGGAGTCTCCTATTTTGAAGAAGCTATTAGGACAACGGGCTGAAGAGTCGAGATCAAGAAGAGCAGATGAGAGACATGTCTTACGCTTGTCGCCCAAGCTTGTGGACAGGCGTCAAAACAGATAAAGTAACACCCAATTGCAAGCCGTGATGGAGCTACCTCTATGCTCAGACTGACCTGAGAAATAAGGCAGAAGGGCAAGGGTGAAAGAAACAATGGACAATTTGATAAATTTAAGTGATAAGGAAAATTAGGCCTTTAGGCATTGCAGTTGCCCAACTCCCTCCAGAGCGGCAGTAGCAAGACTTTGGTAGCAGCAGCCAGAGCTGGAGCGATATGTGCAGCAAGGCGAGATCTGCTGGACCAAAAGAACAACCAAAACACAAAAGTCCGAGAACACGAGGGGGAATGACGCGCAACTCAAGGTTCTGTCGGCTCGGGGGTCAGCTTGACTCGTGTCCAAGCAATACATCTGCAGTCATCTTGTGGCTTGGTGCTTGGGGCTCTGGCTGTACACGGCCACTGGTAGCCAGCGTGCCTTGGTCCTGCAAACAGCTCACACGCCTCTAGCTTCCCCTCAATACCCCTTGTCAACTTGGGAGGCCGCGTTGAAAATTTTGCTTGCTCTGCTGCAAGCCAGCGCACAGTTGGAGCGCGATTCCTGCATTATTGGACCCGCCATCATCGGGCGTATGTCTACAATTTGTCACAACCTGCTGCCCGAACTTTAATGTAAGGAACATTTTTAATATGTGGAGAATCCCGTTCAACGTGGAGGTGGCTAGTCCCGAGCTAGCTACAAACGGCCGAGGTGTGGCAGAGTTATCTGCGCCACCCCCAAACAACGATCATAGCCCCCGAATCCAAGCCTATGTCGTACATGCAGATCTGGTGAAAATGCCTTGTGCCATGTCCAAATTAATTAGTGGGGGGCAGCTCCTGTATGATTCTCCAACCCCGAGCAGCATTCAAATACGGCCGGTCGCAAATCATCGAGGATAGTCTACAGCGGGCGCGAAACCTAGCTTTTTACCTGAGGACATCTTAATGGACAGTAGAAAGTATGCCGTGAGAGATAGGGAGTCACGATTACTTGCAGTCAATCTTGAGAAATAGGAGTTCGGTTGCGCTTGCGATGGCGCCACAACCCCATTCGAACTTCGATCGCACAGGGATAGAGCCATGGTAGATCCCAGCATCGTCCCGAGCCATCCGACCGGCCTAAATGTACTTCATCTCGAATTTACCTAGTCATGCAATGCAAGCAGACAGTCAAGGTTCATGCAAGGCTTATCTGAACTGCATTGCAACAGCGTATGCTGTTTCTGGCGAATGCTGATGATTGTGGTAGCAATCATTCGGAATCTTCCCTCTCGGGTGACCCTTACGGCTGGAGATTGGCGGCCGACCCTAACCACTCCAGAGTCGTTTTGTTGTCAAAAGGCCAGGCACAGCATGCAACCGAAACAGGTGAGTCACTATTTGGAATTAAAACTCTATATCCATGACAAAGCATTTAATACACCGAATCCGCTACCTGAGCGTTGGAGCAGCGCCAGCATCTCTCACTGTTGGCCCTCGCCTTGCACGAGAATACGATCAATCACTGCTATCACCTCTTCGGTAGCAGGTATCTCTTCTGTCGGGAACTGCGACCCTATGATCTCCATCAGAGCATCCCGACTTATGCCGGACGCAGAGACGCGTTCAAGGAGGCGTGACAAATCCCAAGCCTCAAGCGATCCTTGTTCGACATTGCTATTGATAGCCGCCGAGATGTCCATGCCTCGATGTCGAGTCCGTGAACGCCACTTGTGATCCTTCGACTCGAAGCTGGGCATAGTCCTGGCGTGGTCGCTGCCCAGCTCTTGGCTTACATCCGTAAAGCGGGATGCCGTTACGTCAAAACCAGGATTCTCGACATACGAATCACGGGAAGATGACAAGGAGCCTTCGGGGATACCTGATCTTGCTGCTGCCTCCTGCTGCAGGAAAGACTCGAAGGCCACGTTAGGATTGCCATTAACATTGCCGGGTCCGGTTATTTTCTGTACTGGTCTAGTTCGCACGGTGCTCTGAGGAGTAAGAGGAGTTTCCAACGTGTTGAGGCCAAAGCTGGACTGCGTTACTGTGGAAGCTAACCGGCGATCTTGGACACGGGGGATATCGTTGTGGTCGACAACTGCCAGCGTCGACGAACTGCAAGGAAAGGGAGCGGGTCGGGCAACGTATGCCCGCTCATTCTCATTCAATTGGAAGGGATTTGGTGGATTGTCGACAGGATAAGAAGGACAAGAAGCTGTGAGAAGGTCATGTAAGCGAAGTACATGATCTGAATGAGTAAGAGCGATGAACCTTGCGGTTTAGAGCCAGCCATGACGATTCAAACGCGAGTAATCAGTGCTGCCATTGACTTGGTAGCCAAAGAGAGCAACGTCGTTTCTCAAATTTTTCGTTTGTATGTCATGAGATATGATAAAGACTCTATCCAAGTTCCTGTTCCGCAAGTTCTGTTTTTGTCTCCTTGAGATGGATGGAAAGGGAGTTTCGACGAATACCGCGACAGGGGCACAGGTTAAAAGTGTTCATGAGACGGTGGAAGGCGGATGCTCAACACGCACTGTCCAACAGGCCTCCAACCAGGCTGGTGGAAATTGGACAAGCGACACCGATGGCAGACAATAGCAGTTTGAACGTGCCTGCGTGGCAATGGAAAGGGTTTTGCTAGTATGCCCAGAATCTCAGGCTTAAAGCTACTCCACTGTAAGGTATAACCTAGGGCTCGTTGGACTTCTTCTTAGCTCGGTAGGTCTTGCCTGACTGGAGTCCTTCTGGAAGGTTTCTGTGTACTCTGTCGGGCAAGATCCTGGCACCACGCTCCTTTCCGAAAATCCCGTGTTTCAGAGGCCAATAGTCCATACGTGTCCCAGCTAGCGTCGCGCGTCGCTATGGTCCGTGGCCATGGTGTTGTGTTGAGACGACGAAAGACTCAATCCGCGGCTGTGGAAGAAAAAAAAAAAACTGCGCTAAACTTGGAATCCAAGCGACGCCATCATTTGACTTCTAATTACTTCTGTGTGCCTACCAATGAGCGCTTCTCAATATAATTCGAGGTGTCTGTACAACGAGTAGGTGAACTTTCAGCGGGTCCGCAACGTGCCGTCTCCTCATCCTCAGCTAAGCAAGCCATGCCGGCTTGTTCGGGTACCCTAAGAAAAGCTGGACGACTCGTAGCATAGTTGCAGGCGCGGAGATTTCATTTTTGTCAACTTGGTTGTTGAGCTGTGCGGAAGGGCAAGGGCAATGCGCGACTATTGGAATGCTTCTCCCGTCCTTCTACAGCTTCCATGCATAAGCGCTCACTAGTAACCAAGCCTCACCAGCCCATTTTCAGCTCCCCCAGCGACCGCATCTGACGCATGTTCTGGAGTCAGACCAAACGTCTTATTGTCGGAGGTACACTGATGGTAGCCTACTGCATTGCCCACGATGTCAACTTATCGTCACCGCCGTCCTCTCATTTCGTAGAGCCAATGGCAAGTCAAGTCGCTGCCTCAAATGAGACTCTGCGAGGGCGCCGCGCCGCGGGCTTAAGCATAGTTAGGGCCTAGCTGCATGCAGAAGTTTTTGCGCCTGCAGGTTCATCTCACGATGACGCCTGTGTGCTTGCCCTTCGGCGCAAGGCTCAGAGTGTCGATCACGATGCAGTACTTCTGTGCACAGAGCCACAATTGGCTCTGCAAATTGGCACGGTAACCACGAATTTTTCGCTGAGCTGGAAATTAAATCAGCTCTGCATCATCCCTCTGCATGCTTTCCAGTCCCACGCGTGGTTACAAACAGACTAGCGTCATTGTGTGGGAGGGATAGGTGAACGAAAGCAGATGTCACGCATGATGTCGATTGGATCCGCAGAAATTCAGCCTCAAACTGGTCGCAGGATCATGCTAAAATTACATTCAGCCAAACCGCGGTGACTGTCTACAATCACAAGATCAGGTGAAGTGCTAATTCAATTGCGAACTCGTTTCGACATACTCCATGCTTACTTAACTACAAGAGTCCGTGCACTAATGCTAAAATCAGCACTGATCACGTTCGGCTGCACCACAAGCGGCCCCGACTGTTTGACGCCACTAAAAGAAACGAGCCAGACGTTGGAAGCCTATCAAATTTTTCGTCGGAAGAGATTTCGAAACAATTGGCTGAGTAGCCCATACCTTTCCAAAAATTAGCGATAAGGCCGCTCCACTTTGACCAAAAAAGCATACCTCAGGCATCAGCTGTCTCCAAAAGACGAGCCATCGGTCATGCCGTCCACCATCTCGGGTCGAGGATTTCCGTTTCCATCATCCATCCAGCGTATCACGAGATTCCAGAGGCATGACAGGTTTTGTCGCATGCTCGTGCAACCTACCGGTGCCTTGGCCACGTGGCGAGGCTGTACCAATAATCTACGATGCTTCGTACCGCCTACTCCCACCCGAGCGGTTCTGGCATGGCAGCCATGCTATCATGCAGGCCGGAACTTGCATTTAGCGAGTGATAAAAGGAGAATTTCTTTTATCAGTATGCATTCCAGTCACACAAGAATCAGATGCCAATCACCTGAATGCGGTCCACGGCGCACTATTAATGGACGTCTCAGCTTGCAAGCACCTGCATACCGCATGAGACTCTAATCATGTGACAAGCCATCTGGGCCTGAGGGCGCGCAACGCTCGCCGTGGCGTTTGCGCGCCGGAGTCATGCTCGCGGGGCGCGGGTCTCTCTTTGGCGCTTTCAGGTGCCGGACCAGACGTTTCGTTCGTAGCGGGGGTGCCGGCAAATCGGTCGAACTCGCCCAACGCGCTCGTGGCAAATCTGCCACCCGCGTGGGTTCGGCACACCTTCAGTCATCCTTGTCCGCCCTGACCCTCATTCCACACCGATCCCGAGTAGTATGGGGGCGGCTCGCTTCGGACCAAGGGACAAGGTTGAACAAGCGATGGAGAATCTCGTGGCACGAGATGATCGCCATTGGTTCCGCTATCTCCCGGTCCGAAAGCACGTAATTTGTCGTTTTGCGATCCGTAGATTGAGCAGGAAAAAGCGAAAGTCGAACTTGCCTTGCAGATGACCACCTTATCGAATGAATAGCAGTGGGGAGGTTTGTGGCCTATCTGGTCTCAAATCCCGATCAGAAAGATTAGCCTGATACGTGAGAGGATTAGAGCACTGCTTCTGGTTGGAGACTCGGTCCGAGTGGAGACTCGGTCTGAGTGGAAAACTCACTTCCCTATTGATGACCACGACGAGCTACAAGCAATTGAAGCAGAGTCAGACACAGTTGGTAACAGAGAACAGCCAGATCCGGTAGTCTCTTTGGGAATCAAGCGTTTGAAATAAGCATTGTAATTTCATTCAAACTAACTTTCGTAATTTTCGTAATTCTCTCAAATTCCAAGTAATTTAAAAGCACCATTAATCCTCGCAATTATGAAACCCGACTTTCGTAAATTGAGCACTGCGCTGAGACATATTCAAGCTGACCTGCGGGCGCCGTTATGGCGAGCTGCATGTTGGCTATGCTGTTGAGCTTGAGCAACGTCGCCGGCTGAATAAAACCCGTCCAACGGGTCCGCCAGTTGAAGACGAGGTTGTTTAAACTGGCTGGGGTCGAGGTTCTGACCTGAGGCAAGTTGCTCAGTGCTGGGCCGATAAGCCGTGTAAGGGCTATGGGGATTCGCTATTCCCATGGTCAGTTGGATTGATGTCTGCAGGTAAAATCAATGCGACTCACCAAAGGGGCGGTAGCTTTCCATGAATTCAGCCGCATCCACTGTTTGCGGCTGACGTTGGTTCCGGACACGCATCACTTCTTCGACGTTAGCTGTTTGGGAAGAGTTGAATTGGGAGCCAACCCCTTGGTACATTATACCCGCAGGTGTATCCTCTGATATGGAAGAAGTTTGGCCTCGAGACAACGACCAGGCGACATCAGCCACTTGATCCGTCTCATCACGAGCATTAGTGAAGTCTGCATCGAGTTGGTTCGATGTGTTGTCGTAAGTCCGAGTATCGAGGAGAAGAGGTCTGTCCAGAGATTCATCATCATGGGAAGAATGTGCGTTGACGTAAACAGAGCATTCATCAGTATTCAGAGCTGGGCCTTTGGTTGTATGTGGCAGCGCATGGAGCGAACGAGTTTGTCCATACATCATCGATTGGGAGGTAGCACGCGCCGTGCTGCGGCCAGAATGATGGGCAGGTCCTCCGGTCATGCTCGCACGTGACATATTGATAGATTCGGGTATCACAAGATGGTGGTTTTCTTCGGAAGGAACGATTGGTTATGCCTGATTTCACAAGAGATTGTTCAGAAACGTTCAATCGCGGTCAGAGTACAATTTCCCCGTTTACTTGGACTGGCTGGGGTATAGAACCTGATAAGATGTTTGACGGGTAGACATCTGACAGTGCGACAAAGAACAACTCTGCTCGATCAGCGGCTATCAAGAGACTGCGATGATTCAGAGCAGTATGGTCGAAGGTCGCCGTACACCTTCAGGTGGTTGAAAAGCGAAGGGTGACACAACAGTGAGCAGCTCTAAAACGGAAAAGAGTTCATGCGGTATTCAGCCTGTAATCGGCCCAAAATCGGCTGGATGGGCCAAGACGAGTTGATGGGAAATAGGCTCAGGCACTGTCACGTACGTGCAGAAGACAAAGGTCAGAGCGACAATCTTGGGTGACGATATGTGAAGTAGAGCAATGCAGAGAATAGATGCAGAGGATAAGAGGGCCGACGATAACAGTGCCTGAGACGGAGAAATATCTGACGGTAGGGAACCGGATTTAGTATCTCATGAACGGGACAGGATTCCATGAATACGGTCGTTAACCATCGGAGATTCAGCGTCTATAGTCCCCTGTTGTGCCGTCAAGATAACCTGCATGCACGATCGAAACCATGGCAAGGTAGGTGCAACCAATGATACATCGGGGGCATTGCCTACGGCCGTGTAGGTTTGAGGAAACGGATGGGGGATGGAAAAGTCGGGGGCCAGCGCACTATTCCTCGCACCCATCTGTTGATACGACCGGGCCCGGGGCCGACCCCAGACGAAGGCAAGGTTTGCAAAGAGTAGATCTGTCTGGCGGATGCGGCAGCAAGGGCCTAGGGTGGCCTCACGCCGGATTGTAACGTGGGTAGTCAGACCTGGAACTCAAATAGGAAATATGAGTTAGGTTCGGGTCGCCGGTGACGTCCAAGCTCAGAGCGCCCCCTAGAAATCAACGACCAGAGGGAGCGACCCAGCGAGCAAGCGATGCGGGCTTTGCGGCAACATGGATTGGTGTAATAGCCGCAAGGCACACTCATGCTGGGATGCCTGGCTCATCCAGCCGACCGCCTAGCGTAGCTATCTGGAGTTGCTTATAGGCCGGGACTATTTATGAAAAAGGAATCGCAAAGCTTGTGGACGGGTTGTCGTTTCAGAGCCGCCTATTGTCGTCTTTTGTGGATGGCACGGCACGCGACTAGGGCCCTGCACGCTCGCTAGTAATGCCACATTTTGCATCGCGTTGCAAGTATGTGCCTCCGCAGTTCGACTTCGCACGTGGTTTCGGGCGCTCGGGCCTCACGGCCGCCGCCCTATGAGGCATGAATCTCTGCCAATCGATCAACTTTATTCAACGGCATGCGGGTGTGGTCGAGTGACGTGGAATTAACGACCGAGCTGACTCGAGATCCGGGATGGGGTGGGCAAGCGGGAACACTAGACCCTTCCTTGAATTTGGCACGTACCACGAATGTCGTGCCGTGAAGATTGTAGATCTTCGTCCTGAACACATGCCTGTGTAAGCTGATATGGGCACGACGGAACTCTGAGCGACTGGTTTTGGCTTCCAATTGGGCGCGGGAATTTGACTGACATCGACTGTGCCCTAGCAGCGGTCTTCAAAATGTTGACATTAGCGAGATGATGCCTCGTTTATGGCGTACACATCTCAGCAGGAAATGAGGTACTTACTTCTGACTGCAAAATTGACAATCGTGCCATCGCTGGTGACTGTCACGTGCACTGACTTTCCTGGACAAAAGCCCTGAACTGAAACATGGTGAGAATTCAACTGAGTTGGCCAATCCTAGGCTACAATCAGCAATCGGACAGCTCATCTAAAAGACAGGTCTATCTATGGGCCGGCCATGACAACATTGATCTGCATCGTGCATATCGAACACGGAGCAGGGGCTAACAACGGGGATGCTTTGGATCATGGTGGCCATCAGGGTGGGGGGGTAATTGGGAGGAAGACTACGGACTCGGCAAGCCGCCTTCGATTCAACAGCCACGCCAAGCGAGTCCCATTGTGGAGATGGGACGGCACAGAACGGCGCGCTGGGGTCCAGGATGGAGCCAGCAGTAGCCAGAGAAATTCACGACCAGACCTGAGTCGGGGTGGGTGCGGAAGTTGTGCGCGAGCCGGCACAGGCAACAAGGCAGCGCAAGACAGCTCACAGATTGCTGGCAGTCACGGCGCCCTGACGAGACCCACGGACTGTGTCTCCAGGCAGAAGGCATTGCCATTGCTAACGCATTCCGACACGTCGAAATATGCCATGCAGCCCACGTACCCGTTGGGTAGCTCAGGAGCGACTGCTTTTCCCCGTGCCGCGTGAGGAGCAGAATGCTGGCTGGGCGGGCGGCAGGATCGAAGGCGCCGCTTCCGCAATCGCATCAGAACGGGCACGTTTTCTAGGCTGCAGGCGCTGGGTGAGCCGGGACGGCCGACCGGGTTGGGACCTTTGCCTGCGGCCACGATCAGATCCACGTTGGTGGAGGTAGTGGAAGTGGTGGAAGGGCGGGGGCCGTGACACAGTTGTCGGGCAGTCAGATGAGTAAGCAAGGTGGGATTACATGTACGTACTGCCCCTTGGCGAATCATCGGACGATCAATCATTTCGCCGCTCTGCAAGCTCGACATGTAACGTACCTTGCCCCGTTGCGGCTTACCCCTGATCGCAGTGAAGAGCGCCGTGCGGGTACAACTCAGCGAAGTATGTTACGAAAAGGCGTCCGAGCCTTCACAGCATCCCAAGCAATTCCAGCATACCGCCAATGGGAATAAAGTATGCGGCAGCAGAATTGTTCAATTTCAGGGGTTCGAGGCCTGGAGAGCCACGACAGTCGAGTTCCTGCTTGAGGGACAGGCAGCACTGCGCCTGGCAGGGCCACTAGTGTTCCCCCAGTTTAAGCCGCATAAGAGCTCACTCCCGTCAGCTGGCCGGGTTGCAAGTCCTGGGACACTACACATTCGACCGGCGGAGAGCGCCGAAGCCTGTCTCCCCGACGGCACGAACCTGCCGCTGTCTGAATTGATGCTTCCCGCCTGGCATTGGACTCCACTTTTGCCGGAGGAATCGTCGTGGTTGCCATCATTGCGAACTGCAGGTCTCAGATGGCTTGTCTTTGCTGGCCGTCCCCCAGGTGCTTGCCATGGCTGCAGCCCAGATGCATGTACTGGGTCAGCTGCATTCCGCCTGTCGTGGTTTGTCGCATATTTTTGACGCGAGGGATCCAGTCGGCAGCGTTGGCGCTGTGGATGCGCACTGCTTGCAGTCGCTGAGATTGTTGATGATGTCTTGGGCGGGTCTTATACGGGCACCAACGCCGAAGTGGAGGGATGCACATCGAACGGACGCGGTCCCTCAGCTGGTAGTGCCACCGGTCAACCCCATGGACATGCCCACATTTGCGGCTTCTCCATCGGCGCCGCCTTGTGGGGGTCCATGTGCCATCCCATTTAGACCCCTGGTCGGCCACATTTATTTCTGTATGTCGATCAAGCTTTGCATTTCCTGGCCTGCGACTAGTGTTTACGAGAGCTGCGTCTTCCGCCATGGCGACGTTGCTATGGGTTGCGTCCCTTTCAATTCATCTATGCTCTGGGTAAAAAGTGCACCAACTCCGTGGAACTTATGGGTCCAATCATGAATCGTCTCACACTATTAATAAGTTTTCCCATTTTACCAACTTAAGCGTCATCTGAAATGGCTAAGTCGGTCAATCGTTTTTTCAGGGTACCAAAGCTACAAGGAGAATATCTTACTTGCTTCAATACGAACATTGTCAGCAGGTCAATCTTCATTGCATGCTGGGTTCGCTCTTCAGTATGTTCTTTTAACACAACGCGTTCACAGGCACTGGCGTAGAACCATGAAAAAATCTACACCGCTTCAGCGTGCCTTGTATCTTGAACCGGATACCGGCGGCTCAAGCGACCCGGCTGAACCTCCAGTCTTACCTTTCTACTTTCCTTTTCCTCACATTAAAAGGTAGTTTCAAGCCAATGCTCTCTTCAAAGTCGTTTCAGTAGGGCATCTCTCACCAATCTAGCTTTTCTATAGGCTAATAGAAGACCGGAAAAACACCATAGGACGGTGTGTCTGCTGTCGAGCAGTTGGCTGAGGATGCCGATGGGCTCCCGCACAGCGATCGCCGCTGTGCCATACATGTACGGAGCTCATGCAACACAGACATCGAGCGATCTTCCTCTTCAGATGTTCTAGTTTTCACAGCTGACACAGAGCAGTATCGGCAGTATTATCGTAGGCTTCACAATCGCTTCCTGCGTCACGGAGCTTCGTGGTAAAAGATGCTTATAACTCAATCTCTCTACGCGTTTGCTCTTCATGAGACTGGCAATCAGAATAGGAAAGGCTCTTGTTCCAATTCCTTTCTCCCCGAGTAAGAACATTGTTGGTACTTGGATCGCCCACAATCCTCAAGGTGTGAAAGTGGATGATCTGATGTTGCAAATTCGGACACAGCCTGGCTTGTCCTATGCCAGCATGTGTCTCTCTAAGTACAAAGCTGCAACTTCTTGTTACAGCGTATCGGGCAACGCTAGGTCTGCAATGCATGAGTGGAAAGGCAGCGAGATCAGCGCAATATTGTATGCATGCCCACTAATTAGACAAGGATATATGAGGAATCAGGTGAGCGAGTTTCCGCTTCGTGCATATATAGCGTCGAATTCTCGTGTCACACTACATGATATTTTCAAATTAAAAACTTTCCTTCTCAATTGTGTCCGTCTCAAATCTGACCAGCAGTATTGAAGTCCTTCGCTGCTACCAGTTGTTACGGAAAGAAAGAAGTGTATCAATCCACTGAATCCATTGTTGTAAGCTAATGAGCTAAGGAAGCTATCTGAAGTGGAAGCTAAATATGGTGGGTAACACGTGACCCTGTCCGTTCCTACCCTAACACTTCTTGAGCGACAGAAAATCAATTGACTGAACTCTAAATGCTACGGATATCTCTTCGTTCTCGAGAATCTCTTCTCGACTTGATCGATTATCTCCTCTTTTGGTCAAACGTTACAAAGGTCATTCAAGACATATTTTCATACCAATTTCGAGATCAGCTTGCCTTGGTTCTTACCCTCAAACAACATTGTCCATGTCTTGGGGATATCCTCGAATTTAGTTTCAACAATGCTTTCGCTTCCTTCATCAAGCCTCAACTTGCCTTCCTTCAATGCCTGAATCAGAACCTGAACATAATCCTTTGTCTTTCCGCTAAGAACCGCATCCGTTATGATGAAGCCTCTGATCTCCAATCGATTTGAGATGATTTCATACCAATATCTCATACTTGCCGATTCGCCGAAGCGGTTATAACTAGAGATGGCACCGCATGCTGCGATCCTACCATATCTCTTCATCCGCGTTAACATCAAGTCCAAGATGTCCCCACCCACATTATCATAATAGACATCAACGAACCCATCCGTAGCCTTCTTGAGGTCATCAACGAAGGTTGCCTTTTTGTAATTGATACACACGTCTGCACCCAAGCTTTCAACCCATTGGCACTTGTCGTCATTCCCCGCAATACCAACCACACGCTTCACGCCGACAATGTGCTTGGCGATCTGGACGGCCATGCTTCCTGTCGCGCCTGCGGCTCCGCTGACCACCACCAACCCGTCATCCTTGGTACATCTCACGATTTCTATTAGGCCGTAATATGCAGTTAAACCTGGCGCTCCGAACGCACCAATAAAATGTGTCGGCGCGATGCCCGAACTCGTATCAATCACCTGCACTTCATCTTCTGGCAGCACGGTGTAATCGGACCAAGATCCAACCACATTGGCAAGCTGTCCCTTTTTGAGTTTTGAGGAGCTGCCAGTTTCGACGATTTCGCTGATAGCAAGGCTGCGCATGGGACTATCGGCAGCCACAGGAGTGGTATAGAGACGTTCAGGATCCATGTCCTTTTGAATCCAGCTACGTTGAGCAGGGTCATTGGAGAGGTAAATGGTCTCCAGAAGAACTTCATTGGATTTGAGGGTGGGTAATGTTGTAGTTTTGAGAGTGAACGTTGCTTCGGGACCAGAAAGAACAGGATCGCTGGTGGGTTTGTTCGTGACGATCCATTGACGCGTCTCTGTTTGGCCAGACATTGTGATTAGGGTGGGGGACAAGTCCGAGGGTTTGATAAGATGAGAATTTACAGCTCCAAGTCTTGCAGAGGATCTCATAAGAATCAATCCGTGAAGGACTTGATAACCTTTTGCATATCCACTCGCACGGCTCACGCGACGTTGGTGCGCTTACAAATCTCTAGATTACTAACACATGAAGGATCACCTTTCCCGTACGATAAAGTTTCCCGAGGACCAGGTGCAAGCCGCCTCATTTGGACCCCACCGGCACGCCCCACTCGGCGTATGTCAGAATCATCAACAGGCCGAGAAGATGGAGAGGAGGATTCGCTGCCGGCTCGGCCCATGTCTGTCAAGCGAGACACTAATCACCTAGTCCAACTAGATGACGGCACATGTCAGACTTATCCTTGTATCTACCAACTCCTTCTAGTGCTCCCTGTTCTCTTGTAGCAATTCATCTGACAAGCGATTCTTTGGAAGCAGCTGGGAAAGACCGCGGGCAGCCGGAAATTTCGGGTCCGTAAGATTAAAGCATAAAAGCTTCGTGCGCGCTCGTTTCTTTTCTTGATCAATGAGACTGAGAAATTTACTTTCCAGATACCCTTTCAGAGATATCCAATAGGAGTCCAAATTCGTGTTCTGATCTAATGACTGTGTCATCATGTCAGGTTTTGTAAAAATGACAATCAAGTCGGTATCTTGAACACTATTTGCAATTAATCGCCTGATATTCTCGACGTAATACTCAATGTTGTCATCTAGGTGGTAAACTCTTCTTCGCCTATAGGCTTCCTGTACGCCTCCATCCGCCCATAAACCTTCAATAGCGAGTTGCAAATTTTGTGGGATTTCGTCTGTGTGTGCAAAACATTGGTCACAGTTGCTGCATAACGTTGCGCAGAACTGTCAAAGGAAATGTCCAGATACCTCATAACCATTAGTAACGATTGCGTACCTTCTACAACGTTAGATAGAATCGCTTCCCGGAAACCCATCAAATCCTGTGGCGTGTATCTATGGCTATGCGCAGCAAGTAAACAAGTCAACAATGTTGACTTTCCACTATTGAGGTGAGGTGATTCATAAGTGTTCTATCTGGTCCACAAGGCTTTTTCAAACTCAATATTGGCACTATAGCCGGTACCTTTCCACAGTGACGACGTGATTGTAAATTGCCGACGTGATTGTAAATCGCCGTTTCCACTATTAAATGATCCTGCAAGAAGAACTTTCCGAGAATCAAGGTTTTCAGCGGGTGTTAACCTTTTTTCGGATGAGCCTTCCCCTGGAGCTAGCATGCTTCGTGTCAAGATATTGCGAGACACTGATATATCTCGAGTAATTAAAATCCCTAAATGATCCACTATACGTCTTGGACGATCTGCTTCATGCTTGATAAACGTGAAGAACATGGGTCGGAGGAGACGTTTGTTTAAAGAAATCCCACCACTTCGTTTAGCATAAACGGGGTCTTGGGGGCCATCCAAGTCTTTCGAACTTATGTTTTGAGGGGTTGACTCCAGAGGAAACTCCGTTTTCTTGGGACTGTTTGTTTCAGTGTTAGGTTCCTCCGAGGTTCGCACTGGATTTTTGCCTTTCGCCAATACATCAAGAGACTGTTTCTGTGTTCCACGATTTCTGACGAATTGCATTGGATAAGATCTATGCGCTGCTTGATATGCCTTCGAAGCGATAACTAGCGTGTCGAATTCAAAGGCTTTACCAAGAGTCGCTGTATCTTCAGACAAGACACTCATACTATCCCGGGTAGACAAGTTGTCAACGCTGGGAATGCCAGCGATCGATGTACTGCAGTCTTTTGCAAGACGTAAAACGGTCTGACTTTCTTCTTCTAACAGAAGTTTGGTCTGCTCTATAGATGTTTTACTGTGAAAACGAATTAATTAATGTTGAACAACGTATGTATGACCTGGTTTGTACCATTGTATCGCTTGAAGCAGAAGCGTAAGCGCATTCACTTGGCGGTCGAGCAACATAAGCCAGTCGGTCAAGTTACTTTCGTTCCAAAGGAATGACACCTTTGTTCTGAAGCTCATCTGACTTTCATGATCGCCACTTTCGTCAAATTGGTTCAAGCGATGTTGTAGTGAGAGGATCAGGGGTCCAAAACTATCCAAGGCATTGCCGATCTGTGAAGCGAGCTCTGCGTAGCGTAGATGCGCTGTGGTAGATTGAAAACTGGAAAACTCTTCAGCCCAAGCCGAAATTTGTGTAAGTGCAGCCTCTGTTGTAAAAAGTTGACCAATTAAGGTAGAAACTACCAGCGGTACCTCTCTATACTTTATTTTCAGGCTATTCAGCCTTTTGATGCTGCTTGTGACAACACCTGCGATTGAAATTACTGAACTCAGAATGCCTAGAACTGACGACGGATCCATTAGAGCGTGTGTAATAGGTCCGACGTCTATATATCAGAATTGACCAGAAACTAAGGAATGAATACTAAAGAGCAAGGCTAGCGGGGGTAAATGTCGTTGTCGGCAGCAGCAAAGTGACTTCATACGGGATAGCAAGGCTAAATCTCATGATGACATGGCGTTTCTGCGTCATGGCGAGGCTGATCATATTACATGGAGGCGAGGCTGATTCGCATGGTGAGGAGGGTGAATTAATTGATCTACCAGATAAGGAGGCTAATCTATCGACAGTAGCTTAGGTCAAAAGAAAGCCATGTTGTATACCATCCATAAATTCCCATAAGCCATCTCGGTTTTTGTCGTGACAATATCAACGTAAATGTTGAAACCAAAAATACTTATCTTCAGGCAATTTCCAGGACCATTCCTTGCCATCTTCGCCTCAGCCTGGCGTGATCTCGGAGGCGCGGATGCCGTATGCGCGGATAAGTTTGGCAGCCGCGGAGGTGTCGTCGGCCGGGCGAAATGTAATTTCCGACACTATGGTATTCGACAGATGCCTCCATTCCAATAGTCGAGAATCAGTGTTGATTTTTGATGAGTACCATTGTTGCTTCTTGCCTGCCTGATAGAGCGGACAGAGTGAAACGTTCAATTAATGCCGTCTCAAAGCTGAATCTTATCAAAGAATTCAAAGCACAGGATCGAGGGTAACGACATAACACAAATAGGAATTGCCCAATAGAACTCATACCTTCTTTAGATTTTTCTTACGTAAGATTGCGAGGATATTCCAAGGCTCGCTCACTGGAGACAATGGGACGAGGCACAAATGCATGCTAATGCAGAGGTGTCGGATCCGACATCAAGGCTGACCTACGCATCTCCAAGCGTGGCCACGTTCATCGGTCTCAAAATCTGGTGAGGACCGAATCGATGCTAAACCTGTTGCGTTCCATGTCCAAATCGAATTCAAAGTGGTTTGAACCCACACGCAGGCCAAGGTTAATGGAGAAGACGAAGGACTCTACGGACAGTGAAGTGTTTGATCACATTGTGATATTAGTCATCATTGCGCTAAATTAGGTAGATGCCTCCCAAAGTACCTAAAGCCAAGCGCCAATTGCACCAGCTAATCTCAAGTAAGAAAGTTTCTACCTTAAAATCTTCTACTTCACGATCTAACTACGCTGAACCCGTATAACATTATTCTATCATCACAGAAATATACTTGGGAAACGTTTGCCCTAATCTCAATGGTTGCTCATGGCCGAGGTCCTCACGGAGAATATCTTCGTCTGGACTAGCGGTGCTGCCATGCAGTCCCTTGATTGCTGCTAAATCCATGACGCAAAAAACCATTAAGAACCCTTATCTGTGCCGGTGGCTCTTTATCGAATGCCAGATCGACATCCTGCACAACGAAAATGTGCACGCCACTTGGCTTACGCAGGTTTTGGGTCCAATAGAAATATGGTATCCACTCGTGCAAAAGGCAAACCTTCTATTTTGCCGAGCTTAGATAGCGGATTAAAAGACGAACGGACCTCTCTCTTACCAGCACAAGGTTCTCAAGACATGGATGCTCCAAAGCAATCCAATCTACCTGGTGTCGAGTCAGCTGTCCATGAAGCGTCTTCACAGGAGCAAGCTGACAGCGACAATGCTTTTGAGGCAATTCTTGAGCGCAACCTGGTCCGGAAGATTGATCTGCGTCTTTGCACGATAGCTGGGATTCTGTGTAGTCTGAATCTACTGGATTCGGGTGTCATCTCATCGGCTTCTGTCACTTCCATGCTCTCTGACCTTGATCTATACGGCAATCGATATTCTGTTGCGATATTCATCTTCACTGTTGCCAGCATTGCCTTTCAGCTACCCTCCACAATAGCGTCACGTTTTTTTGGGCCACGGATATGGTTCAGTTTAATAACGTTTGTGTTTGGACTGATTACCATGTGCACGGCGTTCGTCAATACCTGGAAGGAGATGATTGCCTTGAGGGTACTCCTTGGAACAGCCATGTCTGGTATATTTCCCGGCTTAGCTTATCTCATAAGTACGTGGTACACTCGCTCAGAGCAACAGCTACGATATGCATTTCTTCAAAGCGGAGAGATCATCATACTGGCCACTGGTGGCATTGTCAACTATGGCTTGAACCACCTCAACGGAAAAGCTAATCTCGCCGGTTGGAGATGGATGTTTCTGGTACAAGGCTTGGTATCTTGCTTCCTCGGTGTTGTCACGTACTGGTGGATTGTTGACTTTCCAGAGAACGCCGACCGAAGCTTTTTGTTCCTCGATGAGAGAGAAAAAGAGTTGGCAGTCAAGCGCATTCAGAAGGACAGAGGAGATGTGAAAGCCGAAAAGTTCTCCCTTGGAAAGGTCCTCGTACATGCCAAGGATCCTAAAGTCTACGGTTTCTGCTGCATGTTCTTCCTAGAGAACATCGTCTCAACTTGTCTCTCTTATTTTCTGCCTATAATTCTTCAGGGAGGAATGGGTTTCAGTGAGGACGAGAGTATAATACTCTCTGCACCGCCCTATTACTGGGCAGCCATTCCCGTCATCCTCTCATCTTGGGTGGCAGACAGATGGCGGCTTCGAGGACCTGTCATAGTATTCAACAGCACATGCCTAATTGTCGGATTCTGCATGTTTGGGTTTGCGAATCAGGTCACCGTGCGTTATATTGGCACATACTTGGCTACCGGGGCTTATATTAGCAATTGGGCGGCTTTATATGCCTACCAAGGGAACAATATAGTGGGTCAATGGAAGAGAGCATTCACTGCAGCTGTAACCTCGGCTTGCAATGGCGCAGGTGGCATTGCAGGAAGTTTTATTGTCAAACAAAACCAAGCCCCAAGATATGCCACAGCAGTCTGGATCTGCATCGGGTCAGTTGCACAAATTTCCTGCGGTGTTACTCGAAGCAATATTGATTGTTCTTATAGATCACAAATCTTGATGATTGCATTTGTTGCTTTGTTTTCTGCTTATTTCGCATGGGCAAACCGGTTACAAGCCCGGGGCAGAAAAGTGATTGAGGGAATGGTAACCAGCCTGATATCTTTGCTATCAATGGAGCTGACAGAAAGGCTAGCCAGGTTTCAAATACACATTTTAATTTGCGGAGATCGCTATTTGACTACAAGAAGAACTATGATGTTTTTTAGTGGTTTAAGAAAAAAGACAAGCGACTGCTGTTGCCAATGTCTCGGCCAATCAAGAAGCATTTAGTATGAAGCGAATAAACTTCCTGAGCTACAATAAAGAGCAAACAATTGCGCGAATGTATGGTTCTACAGTTAAGGGTAAGGTCTTGCCTTAGAACGGTTGAATAGAGCGATAGTAGTTGAAATTAAGTGTCTCTGCGAATTGTACAAATCATACGATAAATTACTCATCGACAATACTTTTTTTTAAATGAGCAGAGAGTATTGAGATGATACATGAGCTACATTATTAATAGGTTGCCATGATCCTTTCGATTTCTTCCATAGAGCATACTGAGAATCACTGCAGCACTGTGTATAACATTCAAGGACCCCTCCATCCCACATTTGAGAAACGGCCATGGCTTCGCCTAATAGTCAAGCGTCACTCCCTCCACCATTCAATTCAAGCTCGCTCCACGACCAATCTACTGCCCCGGTTCTTCTAACACAGGGAGCTGAAGCGCTTGTCTTCCGTTCCACATTTCTCACCCCTTCTACACCATGTGCTCTAAAATATAGGCCTTCGAAAGCCTACCGCCATCCCACCCTTGACAAGCGATTGACCAGGCAAAGAATACTCGCTGAAGCACGGGTCCTTGTCAGATGCAGAAAAGAGGGTGTAAAAGTACCCGCTGTTTTGGCCGCGGACTGGGAAGGTAAGCTACATCGCCCCAAGTTGCATCTAGCTCGTCTACGGAATCAAATGGCCCCTCCTTCCCTCCCCCCTTCCAAAAAGCGCTTCAAAATCTAACGACTATTCTATCCTCTAGCGGGATGGCTCCTCCTTGAATGGATTCCCGGCTGGACCATCCGCAAATGCCTCGACACTTTCCTAGCCCCATCCCCTCCGCCCTCTCCTTCCACCTCTCCACCTCCAACCAACGACCAACCCCACGCCGACCAGCTCGCCGACCTCATGCGCCGCATCGGCGTCGCCATCGCCCAGCTCCACGCGATTGGCGTCGTCCACGGCGACCTCACCACCAGCAACCTCATGCTGCGTCCTCCCACTTCCTCATCTCCGTCTGCCGTGGACACTGAACCACCGCCTCCTGTCTCGCTGGAGGGCGCCATCACGCTGCTGGATTTTGGTCTCGCGACGCAGACGGCGCAGGACGAGGACAAGGCGGTGGATTTGTATGTGCTGGAGCGGGCGTTCACGGCGACGCATCCGGCGGCGGAGCGGCTGTTTCGTGGAGTGTTGGAGGCGTATGGGGGGGCGTATAAGGGTGGGAGAGAGGTGTTGAGACGGCTGGAGGATGTAAGGATGAGGGGGAGGAAGAGGAGTATGGTTGGATGATTTGAGGGGTGAGGCTGACGTTGGTGGTGAAGCCGATGAGACTCCTTTTGGTTGGGTTACTTCATGTAACGAGGCTTTAAGTACGGAGGAGAGGCCAACTCCAGATAACTTCGGACTGACGATAATTTGTGCGATAGACCATCAAGCTATCTTAGCACGAATCAGTATGGATCGCCATCAGACCTTTTACTCTTGTGAACGTTTACATGGAGAGCGGACCTTGGCTTTGAACGCTACTAATAAGCGTAGCACGCACTCGGTGACTAATGACATTGTAATGGATTAGAGCGAAAACAACATGGACTACAAAAGAGTTGTGTGAAAACATTCATACATACGTTCGGGAGGTTCTCAACAGTCGTCAATGATACAGTTTCGGTTTTTCAAGGCAAGTGATCCAATGTATGTGCTTGCCAGATCGTGTTGGGGGTTTCTGACATGTGTCTGGCGTTTCAATATTATTGCAGTCCACAGAGCTCAATAAGTGTACCATTGGTTGAAGTTCAATTACTGTACAGTAACAAATAAACAAAGAACAGAATTCGTACACATCATAAAGGGTATCTCACAAGGCAGCTGACGGTCAAGCCGCTCCCACCGGCCCGAAAACGCCAAGATCCGCCTTCACCCTTAGTAAAACAGCAATTACCTGGCGGTATTGTAAAAGAAAAGCCCAGACGCATTGAACAAACCTACGCCTCATCCATCAAATTTCCATGCTCTCAACGGCATGCTCACTCATGGCCCTCACCGCGCTTGCCTCACGAGAAACAAGATAATCGCTATCATCCTCGTAATCATAATCCGTTGTGTAACCATCTTCAATAATGTCTCTTATGCCCCAATCGTCATCAAGGTCTCCCATAGCATCACCAAATCCGCCGACCTCCAGACCGTCCTCGTCATCGTCCCAGCCGTCACTAACGTGTTGGGCACGATCTCCGAGCCAAAATCTTGCACGTTTTCTTGCGCCGTCATTTACGGATCCACTTGAAGGTGAGATTTCTCGTTTTCTACGCGCCGGCGTCGATGGTCCATAGATGGGAGACTGGCCCATCGCGCTCATGCCTCGCAAGTACATATAACATACTCGCTTGCGACTTTTGTTAAAGAAGAAATAGGCCAGGCTCCATATCGCCAAATCTTCATCTTCGAACGGATCGTCCTCTGGGTTATAACAGTATATGGAACATTTCCGTAGGTTCATTTCCGCATCAATCAACTTCCACATATGAGGGCCCCAAATCTTGGAAGCTCCAGAAGGAAGTGTAGAGGCGGATGTAGCGGAGTAGATGGCATGACGAGGTCGTAGATTTGCGAGTCTAGTATCAATTGTTGCAACAACCCGAGTAAGAGACTTTTCCTTGTGAAAATCTGTTGGGCGAAGAATGTGCGAGAAATCGTAGTCAGGATGGCTCGCGTTTAGTGTTGCGATCAGGTAAGAGTACGCGCGCCGAGATGCGCTCTGACCAAGATTTCCAAACGGACTCGTCTGTACTGCTCTCAATGTATCTACCACAGACTCTCTATAAGGAGGGGAGATCGAAGTAGATAGGCGAAGGAGGGATTCGTATTGCGATTCAATTGTAGTATCGATGGCTTTGTAAAGTTTTCTATCGGATTCAGTAGGCTTGGTAGTATAGAGTTCGCAGCCACCGACAATATGGCAATCGGGTGTTTCGAAATTGAGGGCGCTGGCAACGGTTTCGAAGGATTGTAGTGGAATAAACTATGGAATTGCGGTTAGCAGAACGATCATAGGAGTACATTAAAGTGCCCTTAGGGTGCGCTCGGAATGTTCAGGGTTGCCATCGGATTGCGCATTGGTACACGCATTCAGCGACCGTGACCGCAATTGCGCCTATGCACTTCCTTACGCGCCTGCTTGCAAATACGATGCTAACGATGATCGAGCGCAACCTTGACATGTTCTCGAACTACTCTCAGAGCAGTAGGCGCGAAGGATTCATTTGCTCACCTTCATGATTCGTGGCTCAAGAGTGACAACGCGTCTTTTGGTAGTAAAGGTAATGTATCCGAATAAGGGTTAAAAGGATTCAAGCATCAAGTTTCGCAAGCTTTTTGGTAAGTCGAAGTACTAGACTCGACGACGCGAAGGCGCGCCTCGTTTTCTTCAAAGAACGTTTGCGGTGCAGCTGCTTCAGCAAGGCAATGTTCGACGAACCCACTCACGGCTGGCTGCAGGAGCGAGCCTCGAGCATTGCGCAAGCCAGACGCAAGGCGTCTAGCAGCGAGAGGTGAAAGCGATGGTGGACATCATGATGGCTTTGATGAAGGAAGATGTCGGCAGGTATGGTAAGACGAACAAGCCAAGCTGTCGCAAGTTGACGTTTACGCGGAGGTCAGCGGCGTTGCCAGGGAGGCTGACGTGATTGGTCAGATGATAGCGACGGAGGTTGTGTCTGGAATGGCCGAGGTTGTAAACAAGCCTTTCCTCCACAAACTCCAATCCCCTGGCGATAATCCGCACGTTCTCAACATGACTTTGGCGATACGTATCCATCTGCTTGTCACGTTTCTTTCATTACAATGTCGCATCTCGTTCTCGGTGATGTGTCGGCTGACTTCACAACTTTTGAAAGCTGCTCTCGTCCTGCTTGGCCATCGCGCATTCGCCAGTCAGGCCTTTGTTTCCAAGAACAGGTCGCACCAAACGCATTTCCAGATTCCAAAGAATCAGCATGTCAAGTTTTCTTGGTATTTCACTTTTCTTTTAAAATACACGCAAGCCTGTACAATACACGCTCTTCGCATCTCAAGATGCTACTAAGTGGTAACTGGAAAAAATTCCAAAGTACACAAGGCCTTCTTTGGTAGTGGGCCCCAATGAAGCTCTCGTTGAGAATTCCTCTCGCAGAATTGGGCGCCGCTCCCTAGTCTCAGATGACATGACGGGTATCCTTCCTCTCCCATCCTTTTTCAGCTTCTGTAGTGTTTTTGTTATCTTCACAAGAATCATCCAGGGGAACGGGATGCCTTGGAATCCATAGCTAGACGATGCCGTGCTTCCGCATTTGTTCCGTGATCGCCTCTTCTTCCTATTGTCAATGCAACGTTTCAAGGTCAGTAATGATTTTGAAATTTCGTCCAACTGATTAGATGGACTATTGCCAGCATTGTCGATGGGCTCATGAGAAGATCAGAGGAGTATGACGACTACATGATTTTGGTCACGCCATCGTCCTCGACCTGGCAGTGGTAATTGATATATTAGCACTGAGTGCATTGAGGGGCGGAAACACTTCCATCACCAAGGCACCCGCAATAGCAGTATGATTGCGAGTATCGTGACTTGATGAATCGAAATTGCAAATAGAGAGCTTTGATCTTACCTCCATGTCTTCCAAGCTATCCTGTTGGCCAATGACTCGTAAGACGTTTTTCTTGCTGGTCTCCTGCATCTCACCAGCAAGAAGCAGCTCATCAAGTATGAAGTATGCTTTTTGGAAATTGAAGATGATATCCAATTCGCACACGTTGCCGTAATACTTGTCCATTTGCTCGACATAGCGATGAACGATTTCAAGAGTGATCAATTCATTATCGGTAGAGTCACATCCAGCGATGAAGAACAGGGAGGCATAGCGCCTGTAAACAATTTTGGTGTCTGGATGGCATTTGTCAATATCCAGAACATGGCTATGAGGCACATGAGGCCCTACCTTTGTACTCAAGGAAATTGCACATCCGAGTTCGACGTGCCAGAACGAGCTGAGACACATCCTTGATTATCTTGGCTTTGTCCTTGGGTGAAAGTGTCGTGAACCATTTGGCCAGCCGCTATGAATCATATTTGTGAGTGCTTGCTGGCTGTGAATCTGGTAGGCTTCACTCACCACTTTACCTTGCCGCGAGAGCAAAATGAGATATCTATATGCATTAGCCCAGCTCGTCAGGCTAGAGAGCAGTGCTTCAATACTTGATTGCCATGGATTCCGAAGAAGAGGGAGGGGAAAGGGAGGAGTGTAGGAAAAGTGTGGGATTTTGGAAAGCGGTAGTGGCATGTGTTCGGTGGATTTTGCCAGAAAAATGGCCGCTTGACCTGCTCCACCCAATCGCGTGGCACGCCGTAACAATAGGACCCAACTATTAGAAATGTGACCTTGATGCACGCTCTCAAGAATTTTGAATTAATCTGCTTATCACTGTGAGAACTTTTGGGGACCATCACCATGCGGCTTATACTCTCCACGTCGTATGCTCTGTCCGATTTACTCTATGGTTCAGGTGCTAATTCATTGATCCAAGTAACGTCATGGGTGGAGGCCCTTCAGTCATTCGTCGTGCAACCTTTGAGAAGTCGAACACTGAGCTCACAAATGCCTTGAGAGAGAATATATTGGCATCCCAACAAGCCTCCTCATCAGAAAATCCTTCCAGTATCACTGATCAAACTCCCTCGTCTGCATTGTCCTACAAAGCATGGACTTCGGAAGAAGATTCCAACTTATACATTCCATCAATCGACTTTTCACATTCAGGTCTTGCTGAGGATAGACCGCAATATGATATTACTGTCAAGCTTTTCTACCTTCCAGACGTACCAACACTGGAAAGGTCTGCACACACGAGGGAAGCCATTGAGCTTGTTCTCAAGGAATTACATGTCCCATCAATTGACCTCCTTATCGTGTCCTTTCCGGGCGTGGCTTTTGATGCTGATGATGAAGGAGAAGACGACTTGGTAGATGATGGGGGATCAGAGGGTTCGGACTCCGAAAGCATAATAACCGAAGATATCGATGTGATGATAGAGACATGGCGAACACTTGAGAAGTTGCACGAGGAAGGGATAATTGCCAAATTAGGCTTATCGGAATTTGGTACGCAGAGACTGGCTAAATTCCTCCCAAAGACCTCAATTCGGCCATCCGTTGACCAGATCAACGTGCGCGATTGTTGTGTTGTCCCGAAACCCTTAATCTTATATGCCAAGCAAGAAAAAATCGAATTGCTGACGCATAACGACTGCACAAACATATTGCCACGGGGAACGCTACGCGAGCTGTTGGGTCCCAGTGACAAAGGCGCAGGTGTGTTAAATGCATCCCCAGAAAATGCGGGGCTCCAAGGTGAAGTCGAGCCTCAGTGGGTCGTCAAATATACGGCTGTCGTTAAGAATCGTGGTGTTGTGGAAAACAAAGGTTACTTTGCTGTCGCGAAACTTGTGTGAACCGTTTTGTCAGAATCTTTGCGAATGGGCCTGTCTATCTCTTGATCGACATCGAAAAGAGACTCATTTGCAATGCAGGGGCAAGTCCGAGTACAGGTGGAAATACTAATCTCACAAATCAGCGGCCCTGTCTGCGGGTAACACCTACGGAAATTAAATAAGCAAGAACTCGGCAGGCTGGATCAGCCTCTTCACTTTAGCGACATCTCCAAAACCCTTGGTTTATCAGAGATGCCAGCGATAGCAAGAGGCAGGTGAGTTTGTGTGATACAGCAAGTACTTTCTGCATTAGGAAACAACACAATACTTCTCTACGCAACATTCAAGTTGAGATAAAAACATCAACATCATCCCACTGTTTCACTTCAACGCATCTAATTCACTTTTCTGTACTTTTCCACTGGCATTTGCAGCGTACACATTTCATACCGTTCACGCATTCAATGTCAGTGTTCCATGGATTTGTTGCACCCCATCCTTCACACTTCGATTGATGCTTCGTTCTCCAAGCAACAATTGCCTTCTGACATTGTTCAACACATTTCAACAAACCCGGCCTTGTAGGATACAAGCGCGAATCCATCGAAGTAATTGGCAGTCAGCACGTCCACAAAATCCAAGACAGTCATGAACAGCAGAAACAATCAAAGTGTCTCTGGCTTGAATACTGCGCAAATCTCCGACTCAATGAAGGCACACAGCTACGGAACCTCATTACTTGGAGGAAGCATGGTTCAAAAAATAGCGGAAAATGATACGTACGCTTCTCGAGAATCGTTGAAGATGCGGCGCAACGCATCTTTGGCCCTTCACGATCCTACTCTTTGTGAGCCAGAACATGGTGAATAAGTCTGCACGTCCTTCTGTGAATCGTCTACTGATCTTGTTGAAGTGCATCAGCCTCGATTGGCACCGCCTCCATATTTTCAGAAACAAACGCTATTCAATTTCCCAGGGCAAAATCCCCGAAATACTCAGGACTCAACAGCATTTACAAGTGGACAGATGTCTAATTCTCAAGTGAGCACGTGCCATGCCTCGAGCGACGAAAACGTGCTAAACCTAAGGAGATGCTATCCCACATTGTTAAGCATCCTGAAAGAGTAACGCACGACTTACTCTTGCAGTGTGTAACATTAAGGCCATGGAACTGACGTGCCCCATTAGAGTTGGCTTTCAGAGCAAGACGCGTGCCCTAACACGGCAAAAGCTGAGATGGATTGGCTGCTATCGGCCGAGGAAGAGCACGGTCGAATCGGCGATGAAATCAGCGGTAGACTGGTCACGAATTTCCGGTTTCTGGACGGCTTTGTCCGGACGTCCAAGAACTACCCATTTCAGAAAGAGGAAGAAAATGATAGGCGTTGCAATCCTGAACTGGTCATGCATGATTGGCGCAAACTTCCCCCCGATAGGGAATGCATTAGCTTGGCCCAACTCTTGATGATAGTTGGACATAATCCACTCTCTTGGTAATCGGCATACGTCGTTCTAAGGCAGAAGTCCTGCAAAAGACGTCGACTTTCGTAAGCCTACATTTATCTCAGCTCTAGGTTGGTTCTTTGTGGATAGCTCGGTCAAAATGAAGAACTGGAGTGCCAGGGAAGAGGTTGGGAAAGACCATGCTATAGATGGAGAAGGTGCTGTTGAATTGGACCATCATTTTGGTCTCAAGTCATTAAAATCAAGTCTTACTGCAAGTCGCTAGTTAGACTGGCTGTCATCTAATTGATCAAGCGTCCATCTCTCGATGTCGAATGTATTCGTCCAACTGTCGTCGGTATGATGGCTATTGTTACTCGTGAAGACGGTTCCAAGGTATATTCAGCACATAGCACACAGCACTTGAATTCTAAATTAAATGTCATTGACGTCAGGAGTTTAGTTTAACGGGTCTAAAGCTAGCAACTGAATGCTGGAGGCACGCTATTACTGTTGTAAGCATCTATAATCCCCTTCACACTCGCATAGGTTCCAGCTACGCAGATAAAGGCGCCAGCAACAAACGTCAATGCCGATAGTGACGCCTGAGGCCATTTTCTTGCCCAGGTACGCCATCCGTCCCCGTCATGGTATGCATCATGTAACCAAAACGCACCTGCAATCCCATAAGTGTACCATGCTGCGAAAAGAGACGCCGACAATCCAACCAGGTAGTTGAATATCGGCACACCAACCGCCAACACAAAAGCTGCTCCATTCATAACAATGACAAGCACAACCCAAACAGACCATCCCAAGACGGTGTGAGAATGAAGGTGTTCGCTGTTCCGGAAGACTCTCACAAAGAACAGCTTACTGGCGGTATGCGCGTACAAGCTACCCGCAATAAGGAAATTAGGGATCGCAATAGCAAATGCAGCCTTCATCCATTTAGTCTCCAAACTGCTGAGCGCAGGAGATGCAACGGAAGGACCAATGTAAACATATACCACCACAGCGAAGACGACATAGAAAGTCGTCGCAACGCCTTGCAGCGTATACGCAGCCTTCATCGCATCCTGCGGCCTCTTCATCTCCGAAATAAGTACAAAGAACATGAAATGGCCAGCATAAGCAAACACCGGGTTCGTTATACTCACGAACCCATCATAAAAGCTTGACGACAGCGCCACATCCACATGCCTCCCCGGCGCGGGATGCACACCTGCGCCAATCATGCCCACCACCCCCGCAATCAAGATGCACACGGCAGCGAGCATGCCCAGCCAGCTGAGATGGTCGAGCTTGCGCGGGAAGCTGCCGATCAGCACGGGGATGGTGAAGATGCCGGTGTACAACATGAGGCAGAGCTTGTTCTCAGTCAGAGCGCCGAGTGCGATCTGGCCTGCAAGCAGCTGGGAACCCGTAGCGAAGACGGCGAAGACGACGGTGCCAAAGGCGAGGATTTCGCGGCCGATGGGGCCGAAGAGGATGTAGCCTGCGTCGCCCTGTCGCCTGTTAGCAGGTATCGCCAGTTTGGGAGCTGGGGGGATCATGGGGTGGCTGTGTACCATGTTGTGGACTTCAGGGTGCCGGAGCTTGAATTGGACGAGTAGGTACGATGTATAAGTTGCGAAGATGCCGAGGAAGGCTATTAGAATGACGCCTGGGACAATTCCTACGACCGCGAGAGAGGATGGAAGCGATAGTACTCCGTTGCTGACTATCTCCGCAATCATCAAGCCTGCGACGAACTGCCATGACAGCGTCTTGTATTTGATCTGAATTTTCAAGGTCAGCGAACGCGAACGAAATTGGATGGAGGATTTAACGAACATCGTGCCCTTCTTCGTGGCCAAAAACATCCACATCATGGTATTTTGCAATGCCTGTCTGAGCGCCTAGGGGCGTCGGCGGTTCGATTTCGTGCTCCGTGTGTAGCTCATTCTTTCCACTTGCCATTGCGACAGACGATTCGAAGAGCAAAAGTAAAACACAGTCTTGCTTACGTGCCGCACAACGGCTGTCATTGAGGAGAGATGGGGACTAGATAAATAATTGGATCCATGCCACATGGCACAGTACTGCGCAAGGCAGGTCATTGCAAGGATGGGGAGGCTAATATACATTCTAGGAAGGTCCAGATGATTCAACCCGCCGGTCATGAAAGCTTAGTGATGCTGCTATCTGGACGGATCGCGTGGGAAAACGGGCCCAGCCCTTCCGATAGGTAAGGATAGTGGATGCATGGATGGGGTCCCGTCCGGACTAACTACCCTAGCTTGGCGTAGACGCGGCAAGCTACATTGCAGGCAGCTAATTTTGTCAGATGCATGAAGGTCGGGTAGCTTACACCCGTCTGTTCGGCATCGAGTCACAGCTCGTCTTTCTGTAAGTATTCTAATTCTGTAATCCATATAGTAATTCAAAGAAGAATAAGGTCAGAGGACCACCGCTTTACCAAACCACGAGTAAGCTCCACCGTCTTACTTGGTAGTAGGATATACATGTTCCATTCATTCTTCCTCAAGAATCCAAATCCAGACCAATCTTGTACTGTTGGAGCTATGCTGTTGTGGCGTCGTGGAGCAAAGTACGGCACAGCTCTCACTTTATCGGTATCCTATCCTATACCGGATATAGCCCCAGTTGCGGGCTACGTTCCTTCAGTCGAACTAGGATTCCACCTGTCGACCAATCATGATTGGTTCTAATAGCTTGTCAAAGCAAAGCCTTTATGCTTACCCGAAAATCTCACGAAAGATTTCGTACAGAATATTGGGAAAAGGCCTGATTTGGAATGAGTTAAGTTTTTTTTTCCGGTGAGAAAACTTGTGGTGACTATTCTACTTTGGTGTTAGCATTACATACACCAATGTCATCCACCTAAATGTGTGGGGTTATGCTATTACGTTAGGTAGAAAACCCTAGCTGCATGTCCTTTCCCATTAAACCTTCAGTTCGCTATACACTGTCAAAATGTTTGGACCACCATCACAAGATTTATGCCTCCGACGTCAAGTTCATGCCAAGAAATTCACCAGTCCAGCCAGACTCTGGCCCTCCGATCTGCTTCAAAGGCGCTTCGATTGCCATGGGAACCCAGACAAAGTAGTCGCCGTTGACTCCTATCTGAGTCAAAAACTCCTGAGTAGCCGAGTTGTTGCCAATAGGTTCGGCCCCTGAGACTTTAGCAAAAGTCTGATTGCCCTTGCCTATGATCGTGAGGTCCACGGGTTTGCCTGTTGGTAGTGATGAGTTAAGCCTGTAATAGTTTCCAGATGCAAACAAGGTGATATTCGGGGTCAGCACAAGCGATGAGTCTGCTCCGTATATGATTGTGGCATTTGTCGGGTTTTCGAGCTCATCAATAATAAGTGAAAGGGTTAAAGTATAGTTTCTGCCTTTTGAGGATAAAGGCGTGGTGATGGAGCAGGATGGATTTACTGCTATGGAGCCGTTTCCAGTAAACGAGCAGGATGTTTCGGCATCGTACGCGTTGCCCGAAGTGTCGTAAATTTTACTGGATGTGGTATTTGACTGGTGATCGCTTGATTTGGCGACCGAATACTGAACGATCGTCGAAGACTTGGACGGGATACTCCTATCCAAGTTCTGTGCCGGAATGGCAGCATGAAGTTGAGAAAAGACAGGATAGAACTCAGACTCTGTCAAATTGCCTCCCCACTGCTTATCAGCTAGAGCTGGGATGCCCTCTCTCCATGCGTAATACGCCTCTGAATAGACCGAGGCATTAGGACCATAATCGTTCCACAGCGCGGCAATCTCTCCAAGGACTAGAGGGTCGGATCTGGATGGGTTGTCGGTATCGTTGTTCATATTGAATATGTATGGATACCAGAGGCCATGGTCATCGTTTGGGTTTCCGTGGAATGTTCTTGATAGGTTCACTGACTGTGGATAGCTGCCCGAATACTTGTTCACGACGTAGAATGCATCATCCGAATTTACGACAGAATAGCCATTGAGTATATAATCATAGTATGGATCATCTTCAAAATATTCCCAGTGTTGGACTGAAACGTTCTTGTAGATATTGGTATATCCTTCAGTGTAATTTGGAGGAAATGTTCCCCAAATTCGAATAGACTTGTTTGACACCTCGTCAACGTAGCCGGAAATGGTGTTCACGAATGTGTTGTAGTCACCGACAGGCCCGGTATACTCGTCTGCTCCAATATGTACGGTCTTTGTGTGAAACCATGGAAGAAAGGTGTTCCAGATTAATTCCATCGTCGGTATAGTCTGTGACTGAGAGATATTGAGCAGACTGAGATCCTGGAGACCAAGTTCTGGCTTCCACTGTACAATTACAAGCGCATGACCAGGCGCTTCAATTTCTGGGATTATTGTCACTCCGCGAGCTGCACATGTGGATTGAATCTCATCAAACTGCTCTCTTGTATAAGACTCATTCTTGTACTTATCCAAACCGGCCAGTGATGAAGAGTCTGACCACAGACGGAAACGCGCGTACAAGCTCAATGAACGCTCCCGAGTATAAAGATCAACATTATTGTAAAGGTTATCACTCAAGTGGATGTGGAAAGTATTTTGTTTGAAGAAGGACATGTATGAACAAATTTCCATCAAAAACTCTGGTGGATAGTAGTGACGTCCAGCATCGAGCATCATACCCCGAGTATTCCATCCTGGAGAATCGACTCCGGCGCCGCTTGGTATGGATCCAGAAGACAGGGCTGCTTGTTGCAAAATGGTGCGAGTCCCCCACCAAGCGCCAAGCGGACTTGCTCCTGTGACCGTAATGTTGGAAGATGATACAGAGAGTGTATAGCCCTCGGAGGTTTGTCGCCCGGCGGCATCAACGTAATTCTCAGGACTTCCGACTGTAAGGAATATGCTATGCTCAAGGCCCGCTTCACCGGTTGTGACACTGACGTTAGCTTTTGTGGATCCTCTTAGGTCAGCTGCAAAAGTATTTGCAAATTCTTCCAGAGTTGGAGAAATTAGCGTTTGTCCTTGGTCGTCTGATGTCGAAGCGTATCTTGAATCCACGATGATGGATTTGGTGGAAGCCAAATCATAATGGCTGCTCCCATAGTTGGAGAAAGGAATTGTTGGAATCCCAGCCAACCGTCCTGCTGCTGAGAGTATTAATGACTGACTGCATAGCATAAGGAAGTGCACCGTTACAGGATGTGCCTAATAGGGACGCAGCGGTGACCAGTAGCCTAAGGAAATGCATGCTCAACGACTTTGACGGAAAATTAATTTTAATGAAGACGCAACGATATGTACAAGATTGTTAAGCCACAAAATAAAATCCAGTATATCATACTCACGTATCAGATATCGGATATATACGGTTAAATTGAGATCCGTAGAAGATTGGACTGCAAAGTGCGAGGATCGGCAAGACGTCGTTGTGCATGATAAGTGAGAGTGGAACCCTCCATGGGTCATGGATAGTTCCACCTGTTCAGTGCATGTACTCTACCGAAGCGGAGAGAGAAGCAGTGGTAGTAGATCTAACTACAGAGGGGCTACTTTCCAGAAATGTCCGACCGATTGGGTGTTTTGTTTGGAATAACAAGAAAACTTTGCTCCTACCATTATCTCCACAGCAATGTCACGATTGCTACCATTATCCACATAGTCTTCTAGATATCTCAGTGTCCACGTCTTTCTTATCATGTCCTTCCGACAAGAGGAATCAGACGTTGTATAAATTAGGAGAGAAGGCCATGATAACCGGAATAACAATGACATCAGTTCCGTCGGTTATTCGGACCAAACAAAGCCGATTCAGTAAAAACACTTCAATGGCCTCTCACAGCCCATTATAGTTTACGCCGAAGATAGCTTTACAACTATCATGGGTGTCGATGCAACGTCAAGGTTTGGTACCGTATCGCCAGTGCTTTCTTTGCAGTCCTGGCTACATAGGCACCGCATCCCAATTTTCCCGTAGAGCTGTAGATCTTCTACTACCCCCTCTTAATTACCCCAACTAAGAGTGAGTAATGTGACGTCCGGCAGTATCCTTCTGGGAGCTGGTTTCCTTTTGAAATTGATAAGTTCGATTGACCCTATAGAGCATCGTGTGTACAGCCACACGGTCTTCAGTGAGTTAGGCAACCTTTGTGGGAAGCGCAGGAACGTAAAGCTTTCATCTTCTCAAGATGGAAATGTCGTTATTGTCTCTATTTATTTTCTGTTTGTCTTTGGCTGCGCATTCTTCGGCTGTCCCATCTTTATCACCGTCATCTACTACCGCAAATTCTTCCTTCAGCTACAACAGGACGACGTTCCTACTCAATGGAGAACCGTTCCAAATAATAGGGGGACAAATGGACCCCCAGCGTATCCCGCCTGTTTACTGGCGGGATCGTCTATCCAAGGCTCGGTCAATGGGCTTGAACACAATCTTCTCATACGTGTATTGGAATCTCCTAGAACCAACTCAAGGGACTTGGACAGGGGCGGAAGAGGCCAATGATGTTGCTTCATACTTTCGAATCGCCCAAGAAGAAGGTCTACATGTCGTCCTACGTCCAGGACCTTATATCTGTGGAGAACGGGAATGGGGCGGATTTCCTGCTTGGTTGGCTGAAGTTCCCGATTTGGTAGTACGGACAAATAATACTCCATTTCTCAACGCTGCTACCAGCTATATTGAAAATCTTGCAAACGATATTCGTGATCTTCAAATAACTCGTGGCGGACCGATTTTAATGATCCAAGTGGAGAACGAGTATGGGTCGTTTGGAGACAACCATAACTATACTACCACGCTAAGAGACATACTCCGGGCTAATTTTGAATCTGTCTTATATACTAACGATGGTGGAGTGGACTGGACGCTCGAGGGCGGTCAAGTCCATACTGTCTTAGCCGAAGTTGATGGAGATCCTACCAGCGGATTCGAATCTCGTGAAACGTACATAACGGATCCAACCGAACTTGGACCCCTCCTGGATGGTGAGTATTACACTTGGGCACCAGATCAATGGGGATCTGACAATCCTCATAATACAACGGTGGGAAATCCAGGCGATGTGGAGCAATTTATAAAAGACATCGATTACGTTCTTGGAAATGCGTCTGCTTCGATCAGTCTGTACATGTTTCATGGTGGGACGAATTTTGGCTTCGGCAATGGTGCCCTTTGGCAAAACCGGACTACGGCCTTCACAACGAGCTATGACTACGGGGCACCACTAGACGAAAGTGGTCGCACTACAGACCTTTATTTTACCCTCCGGAATACGTTTCAGAAATTTGTTCCGAATGGGAGCATACCAGCCGTCCCCTCGAACCTTCCGAGAGCCTCCATTCCAGAATTCACTCTGACGCCGACTGCATCCCTTTTCGATAGTCTGAGCAACAAAACGACAAGCAAGTATCCACTCACAATGGAAGCGCTTGGCCAATCGTATGGTTTTACTTTGTACGAACACACCAGCAACGCTAACATGAGTGGAGTTGTTCAACCGGGAGATCGAGCTCGAGATAGGGTCACAGTCTATGTGAATTCTATCCGTCAAGGCATCATCGACAGTCAGTATCAGCACCCGCTCAACGTGAGCGTGAACTTGGAACCCGGCGACAAATTGCAACTGTTTGTGGAGAACCTTGGCCGAGTTGACTACTACTCACGAGGTAATCCATATCGAAATTATTTACAAGATCCATACAAAGGAATCCTGGGCAATGTTACTATTGGAAACGAGATTATCCAAAACTGGGATATGTACGCCTTACCCTTGATCGATGTAACAGACATAAGTCAGGCTACCAACGAGACTTCACCAGAGGTCAAAAGTGGAGTCCCTCCAGTCTTTTATCATGGTTCATTCAGAGCGAATGGGTCCGCATTATCTAACCCGGCGCTACTGGATACGTTCCTCGCAATTCCAAACGGTCTCAAGGGAGACGTGTGGGTGAACGGTTTCCATTTGGGTCGATATTGGTTCGTTGGTCCGCAGCAGTCTCTTTATCTTCCTGGTACAATTGTGAAACCTGGTGAACTGAATGAAGTCGTCGTTCTTGAGCTTGAGCCTGGCATACGGAATGGCAATATGACTGCTGTAGGACAGTCAGAGAGAGTGTGGGGCAATAACGCAGATATCGATTGTCTACGATGTATATGATGTTGGTGAGAAACTCAAATCTCATCGTAACAAATGTTAATACATACTTGGGCTCTTCAGTGGACAGCCTAATCTCCACTGAGTCAATATTTGTGTAGATAATTGTACATGTGGAAGCTCACGGCGTCACATGCGCATTTCACATGAGCCACTGAAGCGTCTGATGTAAACCGACGACAAGAATATAAATGCTCCCAGACGCCGCTTTCCAATTGATCCTATAAGAGGTGCTGTGCCTCAAGCGCGTGCTAATTTGGTCAACTTTTGATCGCCATATCGAGTCACGCCCCCAGAACGTTGGCACTGCTTTCAGCTATGCAGTCAATTGGGCTGAAAATGCTCATAAATCAATGCAATAAGCCATAACGGTTGGACTGCATAGCGAATCTAGTCGTGTCTCACGAGAAGCCCGCGATAGTGCTAGTGCGCGGCTCTTGGCACATTCCTAAACACTACAGCAAACACGTCACGCAACTCTAGCAGGCTGGCTTCGATGCAATCTGCCCTCCTTTACCGACGTGCATTGAGAAAAAGCGTCCCAAAGCCATAATCTTGAGTAATGTTCAGGCGGTGCGAAGAAAAGTCATTCTCTTGCTTCACACTCACGGACAGTCCTTATGCGTCGCCATCCCTATAGGATTGCTGTTGGTACAAAAGCTGCAAAAGGATTGTCCACGCGCGAACGTGCAGCTCATGGTCAAACTTGCCGCGTTGTACACCTAAATCTACTTGTGCGCTTTTATGCTGTAGGAAGGCGAAAGTGCTGGCAGTGAAAGCTTGCCACGTCCAGATCCTGAAACAATGGGGTCGACGAAAAGACAGAAACGACGTTCCTCTGCGCATTCCCGGCGCAGCTTTTTTAAGTTGATCTAGATCCAACATTTGCAAAACAGGTTTGAGATATTTTAATCCGTCAGAGCGGGCATGCTCTGGTGAAGGAGATCACTTAGGCTGCTTAGCGACATATTCCTACGATGTACGGAGGTACATCAGGACAGTCAAGGATCAGGTGCTGTTTCCGGATTGGTATGATAGGCAGAGCAGAGCCGAAAGAGACGCGGGAATTGACATTGCGGTTGAAAGGTTTGAGTCGAGCTACAGTCCGTATTTATGCATACCCGCAAAAGTCGCGGATGTGGTGAGAAGAGCTCTCCAATAGATTCGATAAACAAACCGTAAATCGCGAAATGTATGCCAAGTTGGTAATCTGAGTGCGCGCGTGACCTATAATCTTGAGCAAATCCTTGCGATCAGGAATTGGATCGGAGCGAAACGCATCTCGAATGATGCAACATTCCGCATGGCTGAAGATACTCGGGATATATGCAGCCGTAATAATTATGCAGGCAACACGGATCGTCAACAATAACGCGACACCTGAGAGAATATGGAGATTGTCGAAATTACGACAAACCAGTTCATGGCACGTTGCGTTTTTGATTCATCATCGAGAAGGAAGAAAAGCGTCATTGCATGCATTGTTAAACAGAGCGCCGTTTCGTTGGGCTGTTTTGTTTACCCGCATGACGAGCATGAAGGTCGGAATGTTCCCTTGCCTCACGACCGGGCTACTGCCAGGCACAGCGCCTTCATTGGCTGGTGGCTAGGGGCAGCAGCAGCAATGTTTCTAGCGCTGACGTACCCTGGACACAGCATTACTACCTCCAGGCTATTTGAAGTGTTTTGAGAAAGGGTTTTCATGCCTATGCGTAGTGATACAACAGACGTGGAGGCTTGGCAGCAACGTGCTGATGGGAAACCGTCACACAGCACTGCTGGAGAGCAGCGATTGGCGGCGAAGGTGGCTGGCATTCCTCACGATTGGGCGATCGTATTCTCCCGACGAGTCAATAGCATGCAGGACACGCTGCATCCATCTGTTCACGCCATGGTGATGACGGGGATTGCTTACACATGGAGTTGGCGCCGGGCAGGTCGTAGATGAATTGAGCGTCGGGGAAATTATAGCTGGCACTGCTAGGAAATATTGCGGATGGGTCGGGGGTGATTGGAGCAGGGCGGGGAGCTTGGCGAGCTTCATTTCGGCTCAGGTGCAGTAGCGCGTTCTGCAAGCGGCGCGACAAAGGGAGCTACTTCCCCTTTCCCCATCCACTTTTCTTCCTCCCTCACCCTCGTGCTCCAGCATTCACAAAGCCACTCCAGCACAGCGTCAACCTCTGCTTTATTCCACCTACTATTCAGGCCTTCTGTCCTGCAATTCATTCATTCTTTTGGAATATCGCTCCGACAGTCACTCATTCAACAGCAACACAAGCGCGCTCCTCCGCCAGCCTTCGCACGCACTTAGCTAGCAATACCCAAGGCAACCTCAACATTTACACCAGCAATATCAGCATTACAAGCTTGCGCCTCGTTTGCAAGGACGTTCAGCCGTTCGGCGTCGTCCAGCTTGATAACAAGCTACACTCTTTATCCAAGCAGATACTACACTCTTTTCAACCTCAAAAGATATCGCTATGAAGTTTGCGACGACCACAATCCTTTTTGCGACCGCGGCCCTGGTTGCTGGCCAGCCTCACGCACACCAGCACCAGCATCACCACCCCATCAAGCGCGACGGTGATGTCAAATACGACGTGGTTCATGTCATGGTCTACGAGCTGAACGGTCAACCCATTTCCAAGGCAGAGGTCGACGAGGGTCTCAAGAACGGCACGCTTGTTCTGGCACCGGACGGTCAACTCTCTTCTCTTCCTGCTGCCGTAGCTGCACCTGCGACTTCTGCTCCGGCCGCTCCCGCTCCGGCCGCATCCGCTCAATCCAACTCGGCACAAGCCGCTCCCGCTCCTCCAACGAAGAACCAGCCCAACTCTGCAGCATCTGTTCCAGCTTACTCCGCTCCAGCTTATTCCGCTCCAGCCTCTTCGTCCTCTTCTTCGAGCGGTAGCAGCAACAGTGGCGACAACAATGTAGGCGGCAGTGAGAATGGATGGTCAAATGCCGCTGGTTCAGGAATTGATTCAGATTTCCCGGATGGACAACTTGATTGCAGTGAATTCCCCTCTCAGTATGGTGCCAAGGCTGTTCCGTGGATGAACATTGGTGGCTGGTCTGGAATTCAAACTCCAGGAAACTCATTCCCGGGTCTCAACAAGGGCGCCATCACCGACATCAGCACTCAAGTTCCCTCAGGCTGTAGCGACGGCAACTGCTGCACTGGTGGTTCATTCTGCTCATATGCCTGCCCTGCTTCATATCTCAAGTCTCAATGGCCTGTCGGCAACCAAGGTGAGACCGGCCAAAGCGTTGGTGGTCTCTACTGCAATCCTTCGGATAACAAGCTATACCTTACCAATCCTAGCCTTTCCAACAAGCTCTGCATTACTGGCGCATCTCAAGTCAACGTCAATGTTGCCAGCGCCCTGAAGGGTGATGTCTCCATCTGCCGTACTGACTATCCTGGAATTGAAAACATGAACATTCCTACCATCGCTGTTGGTGGCAGTGGCTCGAACACTTCCACTCCACTTGCCTGTGTTTCCGGAAGCAGCTACTACCACTGGCAAGGTGCAGGCGACAACGCAAACTACGCTACAAGTGGACAGTACTATGTCAACCCTACGCAATACAGCGTGTCCCAAGCCTGCACGTGGGGCTCAGACAGTGAGCCTTCTGGTAACTACGCACCCATCATTCTTGGCGTTGGTGTGGACGCAAACAACAAGGGCTGGTTCGCAATCCAGGACAACTCACAAAAACCCGCCGGTGCCGAGCTTGACTTTGGCATTCGCATCGACAGCAATGACGGTGTGAACTTCTGCGATTACCAGCCAGGCAAGGGCTTCACCAACGTGCTTGGCACGAATTCGCAAGGATGCACCGTAAGTTGATCTAATTGTACCATCTCGACCAAAGCTAATTCAATGCCATAGGTGGAAATTGACTCTGGAGATGTTACTTACAGCTTCTACTCCACGTCATAACCAGGTGACTTCGACTACGACACTTTTCTTTCATTGTCTTAACTTACGCATGCCTTTCTAATGTATTTTTTCTCAACTCGGGCTCTTCGGCGACTCACTTTTCAGAGTGCGCGAGCACGCAACCCCTGTACAATTGACGCCAGTTGCTGCACTTGACGGCTCTTTCTCTCTACACAACAAAACCAAAAATGCTTTTGCCGCGTCTGACATGTTTCTACCCCTTGGCCAGGACAAGCGGGCAGGCTCAAACCTTTCGCGCGCATCTGGCTTTCATCTCGCCTCTTGCTGGCTGTCGTTGCTTGTGTGGTTGACCACCAAGTAGATGGGTGTTGACGGAACAAGGTTAGAGAATCTGGATTTTTCTCTGCGATTTCAGCGAAGGAGAACCGGAGCCACTGCTTCTGTTCCTAAGCCCACTTTCCACCCCTTTTCTTTTCGTGATGTTTCTCTCCAGCCCAACCACGATTGCTCTTCTTCTACTTTTTTACTAGCGTTGCCAAATGTGGTAGTGTGTATATGATGGGGCACGGAGTGCAAGGCAGGGGGAAAGTGATACCTGATCCTGCGACGGCAGATCTTGCTTCTTGACTTAGTGTGAATGTCTATTGCAATTAACCATACCGTGTTCGAAAGACTGCCCAATTACAAATTGAGTGATAAACCGCGCCATAAAACGGCATGTCCTTGGTATGCACTATTAGGGCATAGTCTTCTTTGCCCAAGCCCACCCCGGGGAAGGGCACGGATCTTCCAGGATGATCCTTATTTCCCGCAACACCATGCAAACATCTGGAGACAGGGTGATGGAGCACGCGCTATCTCCAAACTATTTGAGGCTCAAACGTGAGCTTCTGCGCTCTGGTAGATATGGGTTTAGTGACAGCAAACTAAGTACGCGCCTGAAGACACAAAAGCCCCTATCACTTTTCCCTTTGGTCCTCTACTCACCCCTATGAACACCTTAGCTTCTTGGCATTTTAACGCGCTTAAGACGAGAAATTTCTTCTTCGCTACCGGCAAAGTCCGTAGAACGCTGCGTTGGCGTCGCATGTGGCCAATATTCAGGTGTCTGCAAGAGCACATAATGTTGCATGTCAACCCTGCTAGTGACCTTCCGGCATTGAGTACACTGTTACGTAGGCGAGAGTCGTGTGCAAGAAAACAGATGTATCCATGTGGTTTATTCAATACATGGAAAGTGATGCATGTTCATGATTCTATTTCCATTGGACCGATACAGCTATTCCGTATTTCCAGATGGATTATGACTAAGGTTCGCAAACCATTGATACCCTACTTTTGCATATCTTATTCATCTCTTCTATCTTTCATACTTCCATATCCAAGGTAAGCACGCGAAGAAAAACCACGGTTTGCCCGTGTATCTGTTGCTGGAAGCCAGGCAGACCATTTATCGATGCCCTAAGGAATTGCTTTTGAATCTTCCATTTGAGCTTAGCCCATGCTCCACCAATATATATTCCAGTCGCTCGATCACACAAGCTAGCACGCGACAATGATGGACCAAAGCGCTCGCAGGTAATTGATGGCGATCAAACAAAGCCTCTGCAACATAGCTCCTTCCATTTCAGCTCAAATCCAAAGACTGTTCGACGTAATGATTCGTCCTATTCCCCTGTTAATACCAATCAATTAATTTCCGTTACACGTTTCTTACCCCTTTATCGTCCTTGAACATAAGTTTATCGCCTGCCTTTTGATAGATTTTGTGCACTTCAAACCCGCTCTGGCCGGCGAGCTCAAAGAATTGCAAGTCCTGCTGCAGAAGCCAAGGTCTATGGGGTGTGAAGAAGGCCAACGCACGTGCATCTGACGTTTTACGAAGCGTTTCCTGAATGGACCTAACTAGCTTCGTATGCGCGGAGTGATTGAAAACTAGATCGGATAAAAGAATCAGGTCGAACCCACGAGGAGTAGCTTTGGCATCAAGATGAGCCAAAAGATCTTTTGGGGAGCTTCCCCACACATAGCCTTCGACATGGACGTTCTGGAGCGTCGGTAAAAGACTACAGTGGTCCATGTTCCATCGCAGGTTTTCGACCAACTCGGGATCAGGATAATCTGTGGACACGACTGTTTTCGCACCCTTCAAAGCGCACACGAGCCCAGGTGCACCAGCTCCAGCGCCGAGCTCAAGGATCTCTTTTCCGTTAATGAGAGCGTCGGCTCGCTCTTCTACGTAATGTGCGATGACGCGACCTGCATTGAAGAGGAGATGACCCTACATACTATCATTAGCAGTTCGTCACCGAGCTAGTTTGCAGAGGATGTGAGAAGGCACACATACTGGAGTCTGTACTAGATTCGTATCGAACCCATAGGACTGCTCCAGAGGATCTGGTGGAGGGAGGATTTTCGAAGAGGCTGTGATGTCGAAGCACGAATCTATGCGGCTTGTCACGAATGGAAACGTCATGTTGCATCCCAACTTGAGTTCACCAGGATTCAGGAATCTCTTGGCCTCTACATATATGGCTATGGAGAACAAAAGGAGATCAAGAGCTCACCCATAATGGACTATGCCCTACAAGACGGAGATTCAGCACTTCGCCAGACAAAATGGTATGCGTTTCCATGGTTGAAGGCTTCTCGGGTTCATAGAAGCCGTCTGGTTCCTTGAATATATCGATGCCAAATTCATCATCGGACATTTTTCGAGCTTGGTCAAGTACGCGACTTTGATCTGGGAGTGTCTTTGATTGTGCTGGAAGAGACGATCAAATCACAGTGACATTCACATAAAATGCGATGCTTTAGCCAACGTCATCAGCTACTTGGAGTGCGAACCTTGCGACATGAAGGAGGTCCTTGTGACGAGGATGAGAAATGAACAAGATGTGGCTGGTTAGCGAATTAAAAACGAAATAGCGTCACGTGCCAAACAGTGGGGTAGTGGCGCCGGACGTGGTCAAAGAAAGTTTGGCGATTTCACTTCACGTTTCATTAGATAGTCGGGAAACTTCCCAAGTCCCAGCCCTTTGTCAACACTCTCCTCTCAACTGGCGCCTTTGCCAAATAGACTGGCTAGACTTTCTTGCCATTTCATCCAATTTACTCAGATATATATCGACGGCAGCGAATTAGGTCAGCAAAAAACAACAAGCAATTCGTGTAGCTGAAAATAGTCTCGCCTCATTGCAGAGTCAGCCGCTCATCAGACTTCCCTACCATTCACCACCAAACAAAACTCACCACCGAATTTTTATCACGGCCCGAATCGAGGCGGTCAGAAATTGCCAGATTTTAGGTACGGGCTTACCGAGCTGGGCAATGCCATCAGGCCTTGACGCTAAAATTGAATTCCGTGACTTGCAACTTCCGCCTTGAATTGAGCGGATACCTCACAGTAGCGGTGCGACGGCGGTTACATCGTCCTTTTAGATAATGAGCGCTTGGGCGACCGCCAGACCTCTGCAACACTTACCCTCTTCTCCAATACGCTTTTTCAACAATTACCTCAATCCGTAATAGACCCAATCTGAATGGTGCCTGGAATACAGCTCATCAAAGGCCGTCTTTGTTTCCCTCGGATAACCCGGAAAGATTTCTCACATTGCCGCTGTACGTGCCCACCGGGATGTTGCATCACTCGGTTCACTTCATTGGGAAATTGACTAATAACGTCTAGACTTGTGATACAGAAGTTGAGGCACCCGCCGACATTATTATCACTATGCCAGATATCCAAGATCAATTTGGCAACCAGGTCAAGGTAGCTTGGTAAGTGCTCGCTTCGTTACACACCGCCACAAGTCAATTCACCCCACAAATTTTGGCAGCAAAAGAATAGAAATCCGTGTAAATATTCTAATAACGTGACGTAGTGCCGCTTGCATACGCGGCCACCGGTCATCTCAGTGTAATGAGAAGCATTATGACCGGATCATGGTCGCAGTCCGAAAACCTGGACGCCCATTGACTGCCTGTCCTCATGTGAAAGGCCAATCATGCACCTGCTCATACGCTCAAGTCACTTATACTATCCCTAGAGGTATGCTTTTCTCTGTTCAAACCCAAATGACAATCTAATCGCATTGCAGCTACTGCTAAATGTGCGTCTGGCGCAATACAGGCGATTGCAGTGTCAGCTAATGAGCCTCTGACCGCAAATCCTCATGTCTCATCCAATGTTCGGCTCAAGCGCATGCATCAGCAGAGGGCAAGCAAATCTGGACCCTCAACTCCGCTCACCAAAGTAGATGAGGCGACAAGGAAGGAATACCTTGAATCAAGCAAGTCAAGTGAAGGCTATTCCGAGCCATCACCGCAACCCGTTTCGGTGAGTTGCTGTGGGAGAAAACCTATTGCAGAAGATGACGAGAGTCCCTCTCCGACAAGCCCGGCAAACTCCTCGAATGAGGGGAAGCTGGAGCGTCGCTCAAATGCCATGCCAGAAAGCAGCAATGTTCAACCACAGATATTCCAAACCGAGCCCTTGGATCCTTCCCAAAAACCTTTGCAAGTATTATCTTTAAGCCAAAGTATCAAGGCTGCTAAACAGCGAGCCCCTCTTCACGATCCTGCTAACAATGGAGTTGACGCAAACGGATTTCAACATGGGTGTAATTGTGGGCCCGGCTGTGTGTGTCTTGGGTGTGCCGCACATCCACAAAACTCGACGACGTTGCAATACGTAAAAGAGCTATATGATTATCAGGCCAATGCCGCTGATGATAATTTGGATTCATTCACGTTACCTTCTCCACAGAGCACCAACACATTTAGCTTTGATCATCCACTCCCGAACTACCACAATCACAACGACCTCAACATTCTCCCACCTGATCTCTACTTTCCGTATCAGCTCAATTTGCCTGGCTGCAACAACGGAGAGTGCAGATGCGGAACGAATTGCACTTGCTCTGGGTGTTTGACTCACAGTGGCCACAATGGAATCTCGAGCAATGTCCAAACACCGCTCTCCTTTGATACATTCAGTATCAACGCATCATCTCAATCTCCACAAATGAACACGCCGGCTCCCACTGCGAATGGATGGAATAACAACTTTTCCTCGCCCGCAACATCGAGACAGCACAGCTTCTCCAACCAATCCGTCGGATTCCAGCCTGCCATGGTTCCCCAAACAAACATCGCGTCCCCTACGGATCAATTCTCTCCACGAGGGATCCATCGAACTCCACAACTATTCTCCCAGAACCCGTTACAGAGAGCTCAAATAGGTCCAATGAGTCCAGCAGCAGTGCAGTATGCTCGGACATTGCATCAACCGAATCGATCATCCACAGTCCCTTTTCCCCCAGTGAGCCATGGCCATCCTATTCAGCGCCAATATGGTTTTGCTTCTCAGGCGCCAAGCCCGAATTCGATCGGAACGCCGACAACAGCTGGTCCGTTCCAGCCGGGCTACGGCTTCTAACAATCTCCATCTTTGCGATTCAAATGTTTTCACAGTGGATTGCTGTATGTGTGTTTTCTTTTCTGGGATGCATGTGTCCATTGTCAGCCAGCCCAAAACGGCATCGTAAGTTCCGTTTGCATCACCATCTTTGTCTTCACCCTCTTTGCGATGACGAAGGTACGACTGGCGATGCCATGGACCTCACAATGTTGTTTTGCAGCCGGTTGACAATCGTCGCATGTATCCGGGACTGCACAGGGAACGCGGTGCGAAATGTGTGTCTTTGTATCGGGCCAACGGAGGATTGGCTTTCCATTGCTTTTTGCCGGAGTAATTTTCTTAGTCGCTGGCTCTGGACGCGTTTTCGCTCTCTGCATCATTTAGCTTCCGGACGCGGTTGATTATTTTTTTCAAAATTGTCTAGACGTATCGATCCGTCCTCATCAACCTCTTGAACAAACTCGGATTGTTCATGTGACACCAACATTCATAAAGGACATCTTTTCCGCTTGAGGACGTATACCTTTCCATTACCAATCCAAATCTATCCACTATCTGACAACGGATGGATATGCTGATATAATGTTGATTTGTTGACAACAATTATCATCTCCGGCTTTCTTCTTTACATATTGCTCTTTTGCTGGGTCACAGCGTGCATGCAGGCTGCGCATGGCACATATTGCAGGATCGGGAGTCTGGGAGGAAAATGGCATATAGTCTTCGTGCAGGGCGGCAATCGTGACGCTATTTCTCTCTCTTCATACATAGCGATGGGCGCTGGTGGTAGGGTTAAGGGGGAAATGAATTCAACGATTTGCTCTTCGAGTTGGAACGACCGAACTGCATTAATCTTGCATGATCAGCGCGTCGGCATAGGGATAGAGCGACCGAGAGAGTTGCTAGCATTTGGGTTGGCTTTGCTTTGGGTGCTCATCTTGCTGTTTTTTTGCTTCTAGCAATGGCTTTTGCTGAATCTGAGCTTTGATAGACGGCCTACGGCCAAGCATTGAAAATACAGTCAGGAGTTTTGTTTTCGCAGCTCAATCATACAGCGAAAATGTCTACGAATATAGGCCATACCAATGGCGACCGTACATGCGTGATTCGAGGCCAAATGAGTGGACGGCAATTCGTGGACCAGGGTACGACAGGGGTTTAATGGCCTCAAATGCGAGCATATCTACTCAAGAACGCAAGCCATCTCATCGGGCTTTACCATTCGCGGCCTGTGGCTTGACTAGTTGCATCGCATTGGGACTTCATTTTCTTGTGTTCCTACGGGCTGTTACGACGATTGGTTCCACCAGGACGGGAGAGCAAGCCAAATGTTGCGTCTCATGTAAGGTTTCTCAAAATACCAACTTCAATTTCACAACTTTGTGCTCAAGCATCTCGAAATCTGTTTACCAAACACGTGCACTACTATTTTTAATTGGCGAACAGTTCATAATCTCCCACAATAGAGGATACTTGACTCTGATGTAAGCCGTCTTCTGGCTTCGTGGGTCAATCTTCATTTTCGAACGTATCAACTCCGTTCCAGAATTCATGATTACCGTACCCAGACAGTCGATCATGTAATGACAACTGTACCCATCGGCCTGTTTACCCTCTAAGCCGCTGGTTCGGTCCGAGCAGCAGGATTCTGGCCGGCAGGATACGGTAGATCTCTTTACTATATCTGTTGGCCATGGAGTCCACATCCGGAAGCGATATGAACATGTGATCTCCGGAAAGATGGATTTGGAAATCCCATTACATAATCAACCCATCTTGCTAAACTCATCGTTCAGATACTCGACAAAGAGACCTCTCAATCGAACTGGCTCCAAACTGTACTGTCTGTTCAAAGCTACAAACGACCGACGGAGACGCTGTAGCTGTGAAGTTGTCACTGTCGTCGTCGGAAGCTCGACAGTGGCATCGCAACCAGGCACTGTCACCGTTCCGCCGGATTCGCCGGGATGATCAGCTTGGTAAGAAGTAATAGTTAAGAGAACTTCAGACGTGGATTTGTTTAGCTCGTAGAGAAGGTTAGATGGAGCAGCAGGCGCAAGTACCGTCGCGGCATTTGGTTTGACGATCTTGGCCTGTCCATCATTTCCTATCAAAGCATTCCAGATGTCGTCAATTGGTGGCAATTCGTCTTCATACAGTATCGTGAATAAGGGCCTGTCCCAGCGGGTCATGCCATTGGGTTCTTCGTATCGAAAGACGAGATTGTCGAAATCATCTTCGGCGTACCCACCAGATTTTGCAGGGTCCTGTAAAAGGGTCCTGTTGATTTCGCGACACTTCGTTTCAGGGGTACCCACATGCACCACGCAGCTAGGAATCTGTACTGCTTTTGCTTCACAGTACAGCTGATATCGAAAACCTTTGATGTAATTTAAGCCGTCTGCAATAACAACGGCATCTCTAGCAATAAGTCTCTTCACGGCCGAATAAGCTGCTGCACGAGCATCCTTCTCCGAACGGGCGGCCGCGTAAACGTTCCGAGACAGACCCAGGGTCTCATCATTGACGATGTGGACTTTGAGCCGCGAGACGCGTGGGTCTTGAATGGAGCTGACGATCTTGGTGTCAAACGCTGATTTGATCTGGTTGGCCCTCAGGGTCTTGCCCGAGGATGGGAAGCCTGAGATGAGAATGAGCTATGGCCGAACAAGGATAGCGTTAGTGTCAGGAACGCTGACGCAGGGTGAAAGCTTACAGCCATTCGGATCAGAAGGGGGGAGACTCGTCGTCGAATATCGTAATGAGCGAGCAGATGTTGGAGATGACGCAGTGGCAACGGCAGAAACAAGAGGCGCAAGGAAAGGAAGCGAAGGCGGTCAGGGGGGAGACTCGGGAAGGGAACAGCGGAGCAATGCAAGGTGGGGGGAACTAAACATGCACATGGGTGATGCGTTTATGTGGAGAAAGCAGCCGAGAGGAAGGGCAACATGCTCAAGCTGGACAAGCTGGACAAAGCTGGGCGAGGCTGAAGGGCACCAGGAAATAATCGAAACAGCTGGCCTTCGTAACCGTCGTCATCGTCATCCTCTTTACCCGAAGCGGGCACACTTGTGTTACTCCGTCACTCCGCTTGTGGGAGTGGTGAAGGAAAGGCCGAGGCCTGGCCGCGTGCTTACATTGCCCTTTAGCCGCATGCTGTGTCTTGCTTTTCGACCAAATCCCACGCCTGACCGAACCGAAACAAGGCCACACGACCTCTCCCAGCTACCCCAGTCGTTTGTCTCTCTTTAATGAACCCAACCCACGTGCCTTTTCTTTCTTCAACTTTGTGCCGAAACCATCACCATCGCAAGGTTGTCCGTCCCTTTATCCCATCTCTTTAATCTCTCACTATCGATAACGACTCAAACCCATGCTATAGTGAGCATGGAAGCCTCATCAACCACCAACTCAACCGCTTTCCCCTCATCAAGCAGCCTCTCTTCCCTCACATCAACCACATCGTCCATCAATATGCCACCTACCCTCGAACGTAATCCATCAACCACCTCCGCTCCCCTCCCATCGCCGACCACCTATCCTACCACTCAATCCTTTGTTCCGTTTCCACCGCAAATGCCGTCCCAACCAGCACACACACAACCCCATCAAGGCTACTTCGCCTCGCCGCAGCAGCAGCAGGCACCAGCAATGCAGCAACAGCAGCAGCAATCCAATGTGCACCCCGCTCGGCACATGGGCTCCCAACCGGAGACGACCCCATTCTTGCGAGACTTTACACTCGTAGCTGAAGCGGCGAAGCGGGCGCAAGTAGCATGCTTGGTGCGGGACATGGACGGGTGCGAATTGTGAGGGAGAGAATAGAGCAAATTAATGGGTCAGGTCTATTGGCGGGCTGAGGAAGCAGATATCAAGGATATGGTACATGGCGTTGGTAGCAATCTGACTGGGAAATAGAGTTTTGAGAGGCTGCACAATGATTGAAAGAATGCTTTTGTTTTCTCGTTGGAGTGAGTCGCACGTGAGAAATCCATCATGGGCGGCTCCAAGGCGTTGAATCCCCCTCACCGGTTTCCTTGGCATCATCGAAGGCGTTAAAGAAGGGGTGATCGGCAACGAAGAATTATCCTTTTCGGTTGGTTTTATTGGGATTCAACAGTTGCACGAATATCTAGGTTCGATCTTGGATCAGGTGGGGGCAGTCGTTACACAGATTAGTCTGATAGTTTCAGTTGAATATACTCCACCCAATACAATTTCCATTGCACAATGTTAAATCTGCAACTATGTCCTACCGATAAACAGGCTTTCACACTCCCAAAAACAAGACCGCCGTGTGTGTACGTATTATTACTCCAAACTCAAATACTGCGCCTTCTCCTCCCACATCATCTCCCCCCCGACCCCTGCACCTCCCACCACGCGCTCCTTCCCCTTCATCTCCACCCCACCAGCTTCCCCCACCCCCCCACTCCCACCAACGCGCCTCCCAATCCGAATCTCCGGATCGAAATTCACCAAGACAATCTTCTCCCCCCCACCATCCTCACAATCCTCAATCCCATACACCAACGTCCGCTCATCCGCCACCGCCCTCACCACCCTCCCAAACGGCAACCTCACCTCCTCCTCCTCCCCCCTCGCCGGCCACAGCCTCACCCGCCCCTGCACAAACCTCTCCTCGCTCCCCTCACCCTCCTCCCCCTTCCTCAGCCCGCCCTCAAGCCCCTCCAGCGGACTCGCCAATCGCCGCGCGCCCCCCCGCAGCCGCAGACACGGCTCGCCGCCGCCGTGGTCCTCGACCAGATCGACAAAGCACGCCGACGCGAGGTTGTACGCGCGGAAGCGCGTCTGCCACAGCAGGAAGGCCGTGGCGGCGTCGGCGGGCGCCGCCGGCTCGCGGTGCATCTCGCGCGGGAGGCGCGCGCGGGGCTGGGCGTAGCGGGGCTTGTCCGAGGGCGTGAGCAGCGGGATGTAGACGTCGTTGGCCGGGTGGCGGGTTATTGCTGAGCCGGGGGGCCGGGAGGATGAGGAGTAGGAGGCCGGGGGAAGCCAGATGCGGGTTTCGTTGTCGTTGGCGTCGTCGTTGTCGTCGTCGGCGGTGGAAGAGGGAGGGGGGTCTGTTGTCGGGAAGGGGACTGGGTGGATGTAGAAGGTGCGGTGGTGTTCGGAGGTGTTGCCGAGGTATTCGCGGCGGGCCTCGAGGATGAGGAGGGCGTTGGTGCGCTCGTCGACTTGGAGGCTGAGGTCGGTCCAGGAGTCGTTGATGGCGCCCTCGCTGTTTTGGCGGCGGTAGATGTCGTCGATGGTTTGGAGGGCGGATTGGGAAGGGTCGTCGAGTGGGAAGCGCATGCAGGTGTAGAAGGAGGTGTAGTCGATTTCCTCGAGTTCAAAGGAGGTTTGGTTGGAGAGGGCGTAAAAGTAGCCGTTGTGGATGGCGAAGGCTACGTTGCTGCCGATATCGCCTCCGACGAGGTTCTGGAGTCGTATGCCATTTTCCGGATCAAGTTCGAGGTCGGGGGAGAGGCTGATTCCGCGAACAATCCATTCGTGGTGCCCATGGCTTCCAATTTCTGAATGAGTGGCAAAGTATAGATAACGATGATCATTGGCAACAAAAATCCGATATGATGTTTCAACTCGTTTGAAAATCGGGCGCCTGTTATCGGAAGTAGATAGGATCACGAGCCAACCACGAGAATCTCGGTCGTCCTCAATTAGGATGGTAAGTATGCAGTCGCTATAACTTAGTACATTTACGTGATTAAAAGCAGGGTCAAAATTCAGGCCCCGGTTTGCCTGTAATAGCAGTCGAGGTATAGATAGAACCTTCTCAGACTCTGAGGATTCAAAAATATTCAAGAGTCGTATCTCAAGTTTTTGTATATAACAGAGCATGCCTTTGGCGTATGCAAAGTCCGAAGCTAATGCAACGACGCCAAACGAGTGCGGCCTCAAGACTGCAAAACCGGTCCGTCTCTCGAATAATCGGTGAAGCGCTCGGGCATATCTCCGACTACGCCGCGCGTCTGTCGCTTCTAATGTAAATGTCGCAAACCTCTGGATCGGCTTTAGCTAGGGTTTCCTTGATCAGATCTAGAGCATACCTCGATTGCTTGCCGACACATCGGCTCTCCCCTGACTACAAGGCTGAAGAACCTGCATGAGGCGCCCAGGCAGCACAGGTCCTCCACGTCTAGAAAAAATGCAACACGAAAGATGATGTCAAATGGTAGTCGGTCGATACTAATGGGCATACGTAGAAATTGCGAAGATCATGCCTCTCCTATCTGGCTGCGGACAAAATTTCCCTCGGATTGAGACGGCAAGAGAAATCATCCGCCAATGTTTGATTGGTTAGCAAGCACCAGATGTTTAAAAGACGACTACTTTTGTTCGAAGCAGAGAAGGCAATGAATGACATGCAGAGAAAGGCTGTGCCATAAGGGCATGCAGCGGCCCTTTTGGCCACTTCTTCAACAGAGCCTCAGGCCACTCAAAGCCGCACTCAGATAGACTTGTTACATCCGTGACAAAGAAAAAGTATAGTTTCCTATGCAGTGCGAGCCGCTGTGGGCTACCTCTTCTAAGCACTGGTTCGCAAATTGCGCGCGGAGGAAATCCTCCTTCTAGCTTGCACCTTCCCCCGGCATACGAGTCCTTGGGACAGCAGAGCCTCATGCATGAAGAATGCAGCCAGATAAATCATAGTGACAGCGACCAACGGGGGCTGGCGTTGGATTTTAAGGCCAGTGAACACTAGGTAGTGAGACGCTTGCTCACGTTCAAGGTGAAACAAGACGAATGAGAAGTGGCCATCGGACTGTCACGGGGTGAATGTGAGGCTCCGGTACGTTTCCTTGGCCAATGGATGGTGATCCATTGGTTGTGGCACAGCATCGGGCAAAGGTTGTGCTTCACTAGTAAGACGAGAAGTGTTGAATGAGGCTCAAAATAAGGCATCCTTCAGCACCATCGCGAAGCCAAAAAGAGGCTAGCGCTATTTGGAGAGACCGAGGAACAAGTTTGCATACTCGCCCAGCGTTGATAAAGGCATTATCTGCTAGCATTTGCATCGGCCCGTCATTCCACTACCGCTGGGACGATTTAATTGAAAGCCTTACGCAGAGACAACACCATTCTGGACCACTCCTTTACATTAGTGGCCCCCTTGTTCTGTCGGGCGTAATCTCCACACCAACCGGGCAAACGACCTTGCAATTCTACCCGGCAGCTCCAGAACGAGTTCCGTTTAAGCAGACTTCCTTTCAATATATTTCTAACATGGGTACACAGTCGCCTATATCGACTGGATGCATTGGTTGATGTGTAGATGCATTCACTTTACTCTGTGTTTTCAACTTCGTAGCGTATCGGGCAACGCTAGGTCTGCAATGCGCGAGTGGAAAGGCAGCGAGATCAGCACAATATTGTATGCATGCCCACTAATTAGACGAGGATACATGAGGAATCAGGTGAGCGAGTCTCCGCTTCGTGCATGTATGGCGTCGAATTCTCGTGTCACACTACATGATACTTCCAAATTAAAAACTTTCCTTCCCAATTGCGTCCCTCTCAAATCTGACCAGCAGTATTAAAGTCCTTGAGAGCTTCAGCCACACGCGCACTCATCGTTTTCTCGCCCTCTCGAACCCAGACACGTGGATCGTAAAACTTCTTGTTGGGCTTATCGGGCCCATCAGGGTTGCCGACTTGAGACATGATGTAGTCCTTTTTGTTGAGCACGTAGTCACGAATACCAGTGAGATAAGCCCATTGAAGATCAGTGTCAAGATTTACCTTGACAACGCCGTAGCTGATAGCGTCCAAGTATTCCTGTTTGGACGAACCAGACCCGCCGTGGAAAACGAGAAAGACGGGCTTGTCGTCCGATGATTTGGTCCTAAAAACGTTTAGTTGTGCAGTCATTGCATCTTGTTCAGGTACTCACTGTTCCTTGACATATGATTGGTGCTTCTTCAGTAGTTCCGGATGGAGCTTCACATTACCAGGTTTGTACACACCGTGGACGTTCCCGAAACCAGCAGCAATCGAGAAGTACGGGCTGACAGGCGAAAGAGTCTTGTAGATTTCGTAAATGTCTTCCGGCTGAGTGTAGAGGGAGTTGTTGTCAACGTCTTCGTTGTTGACACCATCCTCTTCACCGCCAGTGATGCCAATTTCCTAGCTCACGTCAGAAGTTACGGATCGGTGCCAGGGTCACTCAACGCACCATTTCCAACCATTGCTTCAATGGTGCCGCGCGCTCCAGATATTTCTTGGTGGTTTGGATGTTGTATTCGACCGGCTCTTCGGACAAATCAATCATGTGGGAGCTGAACAACGGTTCGTTGTGCTCCTTGAAGTAAGCTTCGTCGGCTGTCAGCATACCGTCTAGCCATGGCAAGAGCTTCTTTGCGCAGTGGTCGGTGTGCATAACAACGGGAATGCCATAGATGGGGGCAACGCTCCGGACGAAGTGAGCAGCAGCGACAGCACCCTGTATTGAAGCTTGCTGCTTGTCGTTTGCAACACCTTTACCGGCAAAGTATGCAGCACCACCCTGAGAAGTTTGAAGGATTATTGGAGACTTGGCATCTCGAGCAGCCTCAAGCGCAGCAACAACCGTGGAGGAAGATGTCACGTTTATCGCAGGAATGGCAAAATTGTGCTCTTGCGCGTACTTGAAAAGCTGGGATGACGCGGAAAGATTAGGAGTCTATAGTACACATTGCTTTTGAGCAACTTACGTTCTTTACATCCTCGCCGACAATCACGCCCTCTTTGCGCTTAAGGATATCTTTGACACCCATTGTGGTTGATTGACTGCAGGCCTGGAGCTATACAAATGTGTAAATCGATCGATTGAGGCTGGATTGAGGAAATCGTGAGTGAGGAGAAGCAAATTCAAAGTACCCTGGAAAGCAGTGATGCAATTGGAAAGTGGAAACCTCGGGATACACAGAAGTCAGAGTAAGAACCGAAAAATTGTCTTGCTGATTCCGACGGAAGAACAGGGTAAGGGTGGGGCGGCGGGGCATTCAACGGTTGTCCGTAGCTTGCGTCACTGTCATCTCTCCCATTGTGGGACGGAGGCGCCCGGACGCATCATCCAGGCCATCAGAGCTACATCTCCCAAACCATCCTGAAACCAAGGAATTGAATTCCGTACTTTCCAATTGGATACTGTGTCCAGTAGCCGTTGGATAGTCGATCAGATCTATGCCTATCGCTCCTTTGATATGCCGAACCTCCTCCAATCATCATACAAGCTTTTCCATAATGCCCGCGCGCTCCCATCCAAAGCGGCATTCATTGCTTTAAGCCCATCCTCACTCACCACATTAACAGTAGCGTAGATCCCAGGCATCAGTCGTTTCCTAACCTCAGGCAGCAGCCTACCTCGTAGCTGGGCTTGACAGAACTCCATCAGCAGATTCTGCACGAATTGACCTGCATATGCGCGTGCTTTGCGAGTCTCATCTACAAGGCCAGCATGTCCACTACGCTGCGATTTACGCGTCGTTACTGAAGACACAGTCGGTTCACAAAGTGACGTCAGCAGGCTCGCAAAAGCCGCGCCTTCTTCTGCACCGAATTCGGCTGTCTTGTGAGTAAGCCAGAGTGGCGCACGCACGCGAGATGAGTAAGAGCGGCTGTCCGGAATGAATAAAGCGTTGAGTAGAACGGCGAGTAACGGAAGCAAGAGATGAAAGCGTCCACCGAAGTTCGCACGATGCCGGTTAATTGCAGTGTGTAGGATGGTACAGAGACGGCGATATACTATTCTGCCAGATGAAGCGACCAGCTGGGGTCCAGCGGAAGAATTGAATTCGATGAGCATGGAAATCAATGTGTCGAGACCATACTGAGAAACCAGCCAGTGCTAACCACATCAGCAAGCAGTTCAATTAAAACTGTAAATCGACTTACTTTATCACGTAAGACCAAGAGAATGCAATCTGAAACCTCGGAGAAAGCCTGAATATCTTTCACCTTTAGCAACCGATCACATAAAGTAGGAAGAAGATTCCGTGAGCTGGTTGATACTGTATTATCACCTTTTTCGACTGCGAGAATCAGTAACAAGTCCAGCATTTTATAGCAAAAGCCTTGGCCCTCACCTTCCAGAGACGTAATGACGACTCGTAGGAGTGATGCATTTTTATTCAATACTGCTTCTTCTGCCGAGAGAAGCTGTTTGCACAGAGCAAGCCTGGACTGCATGTCAAGAGCGTGAAGATCGTCTTTGAAAGCATCGAGGACAAGCGCCCGGTCATGCATCCGCAAATCTATCCATGTCAGAAGCGTAATTCCACGAATAATAGTCTACACTCACTACCATTCAGTATTGCGGAAACGGCCTTCAAATCAACCGAGGGTCTTGTTTTCAAACCTCCTCCCGAAATAGCTCGAAAAGCAAGGGCTTGCAAATATCGGTGAGTCTCTGTTGCTGGATCCTCCTCAAGAGACTTTTCGAGCCAATTTCGAATCAAATGCTCTAGGGCACGGAGAGAGTTTTGGCCTACAAGTGCTTGGTTAGTCCCACACCAGAAAAATAACACCAGCGCATACCATCAGTTTCAGCGAACGCATGATAAGCTGCTACTTCTCGAGGCAATTTTGAAGCTGCGATGAAAGCTGATCGAAATGCCATGCTTCGAAAAGATCCAGAGCAAGCGCTGACTTCTACGTGAAGTAATTCACACAGCATTCTGATATAATCCCTGGCCACAATTTGATTTTCTTCGGCTGAATTCAGAAGCGAAGCCTTCACCTTGGATTCATCCCAAAGAGAGAATATGACCGTCAACAAGATCATAGTGGCTGGCCCAATCATGTTCGATTGTTTCTCCTTCAAAAGACTTCTAGCATGGCCAAACTGTTCTGTGACATATCGATGGCTACGATCTTGATCAAGCGTCGCTAGATGATGACTAAACACTCGAGTAAGTTCCGAGTATAACCAGTTGAACGAATGAACGTACCCAAATGTTAGCCTTGCGAGCTCTTCAAAGCTATAGTAGATAGAATCCATCGAATCTGAGTTTTCGTTCACGGCATCTAACACATTGGCAATTCTCCACAATGTCAAAAAATTGGTGCTCTGCTATTTTGTTAGAAAACTTTCACGCTTTATCCATGATGACTTACAATGTCAGCAGTTGCGTTTGGGACCTCCATCAACTTCAGTACCAGAGCGAATCGCTGCCGGTAAGATTCCTCGCACGGAAGAGGCCCATCCTTTTGAACCAGATATTCAGTAAGAGAATTGAGTAGCCGCTCTCGTCGATCTCGCTTGAGTGCTGTCAATGGTATTCTTTCATAGTCCGCGGACGCCGGCAAAGTGCGCAGAAGGGCTGCATCGCTTTCTTCATGAGACAGCCCAGATCCTGGATCACGTCCAAGGACATCGAGGAATTCATCTAGTCGTCTCTGCATTAGCAACTGCGGGAATGGGCATAGTAGACAAAGATCAGACTTACCCTTGATACTATTTGGCACGCGATTGAAAGCATACTCCTCCAATCTGCGCCATAAAGTACAAGTACTCACAACGGTAGGCAATTTTACGAAGCCGGCCCTTTCAAAGCAGGACTTGACCCGGTAAATCTCGGAGAGTAATGTCTTCCGCGTTGCTGAGCTCAAACGTCTACATTCATCAGACACATAAATATCGAAACGCTAGAAATATCGATTACTCACTCTAAAACCACTGGATATCTTGAAAACACGTACACGTAGGCGAATGCCAATTTATGCGCGGTTTTAATGCTTTGCGATTGTCCATCCCACCTGAATCGCGCAATACTAGCCCTATCGGTTACAGACGAAAATCGTTCGATTGCGAACTGCGCCAACCGCTCGAAGCATTCGTAATGAGAAAGCATGTCTTCTCCTGTAGTGTACTTTTCAACTACACCGGCAATAAAAGACAAAGCCTCGTATGCCACAGTACCATTCGAGTAAGTCGTTTTGGGGTCAAGGCAATCATTCATTGCAAGCTGAAGACATGTGTGTTCACTTGCTTCATGCCCAAATTGGTAAGGAACATCAGGACTTCTAGATAAGGCAAGAATCACATGTGTGTGAGACAAAATGCGCCAGATAAGCCATCTAGACCTCCACATCGGCACACTATAAAGCTGGAGGAATTTGAGAAGAGTGGACTGGATCAAAACAAGTTGGCTCGAAAGTTGGTCTTGATAGCTTTCACTTGTTATTCCTTCGATGAGTATTTTGATCAACAAAACCCCAGCCGAAGCTCGAGAAGCTGTGCCGAGATCGTTGCTTAAATCACGTTCCTTGTTCTTGTCATCCTGGACAATGCCAAGGACTGGAGCTATGAACGTGTCGATGAGCGTAGATAGCTGATGTGGAGTGAATTGCTTCTCTACCAATGGTGCCAGAGTTCTAGCTACGCTGGCATCTTCCCACGGGAGGCGACTATGGGGACCGCCGCTTACACCTGGTTTTGTATAAGCGAAGCCTTGCGACTGGTATTGAATATGTAAATTGCGGAATACAAGTCTTAAAAACTTGTCGAGCATACGGCGCTGGGCATAGGCATGCATGAGCGGAGATACGATGCGATCTACCAAAATAGCACAAGTCGTAATCGAGCTATTTAGGTCTACTGATTCGCTCAAAGTACCGCCCTTAGTCCTTGAGCTCTCAAACTTTGATAGATGCTGTAGTAGAGCATCAGGTATCATTTGTTGCGTCTCTGTACGCTTGCGCTGGAGATGTTCGACTGGGAGAAAAACATCAGTATCCAAGTCCATAATAGCGGCGACAAGATTCCAGTCCGGCGCCGTTCTCTTCACTACCATGGAACTTTCGAGCAGACCTGTATATCGTTCGATGAGGGCTGAAAGAATATTGATCGATAGTGATACCCTTCGTGAAGCAAGGATTTGTAATATAGATTCCAAAAGCGACATTGAATCCGCATGGAAATGATCTTTTGCGTCTTTCGAGGCGGTGATACCAATACAAGGAGCAAGATTAGTGAAGACTACCTCTGCCCACAGCTTGTGCTGTTTATTTGGACGATTAATTCCAGAAGATCTAATAGCCACGTCCAGCAATCGTGGGATTGCTTGGCGAACAAGAGTATGGTATGAAAGGTCAACAGAATCTCCTTTAGCTGCATCAAAGAGACTATTCAATGCTGAATCAAAATATTCAACATTTGCATCCGATCTAGCCCCATCCGACTCAGTGATAGTCGCGGACCAATTTAATCCTGTCGGGGCATCCTTGGGATTTGTCGACGTTCTGTGAACAAGTGCTGGCTGAAAAAAGTTCCTGGCAAATATTCGTTCAAGGCTATTCAAAGTGGCTTTGAGGGTGGCGATATCGGTTTCTTCAACACTGTAGTGTGCCTCCTTCAGCTTTATCGTTGCGATTTTGGATGAAAGCCGTGCAAGCAAGATCGAGGCTGGCACCAAGCAATGCTGAGAGAAAAGGGCCTTTAAAGTTAGCATAAGGATCTATGATGGTCGAAGCAGATCTCACCGTCGCCATGTCCGACTTCTGACTCTCCCAAATTGGAAGGATAGGCTGGAGCCAGTTCCAGTTGTGATGTTGTATCAATGACGGCTTTGAGACAGACATGTTGAGCACAGCGTGATTGATACATTTTAGCCAATTAGACAAACTGTGGGGCGCTTCTGAATTGACATTTCGTACCATGGCCTTGAGTTGCTCCCGGACGTGCTCGTCTTCTTTGGGTACATCATCCCGTAACAGAGTATTGAGATAATCCAGGAATACTGATATAGCTACGAATGAATCCAGAGAATTTTGGATAGAGGTATCGCAATCAAGCTGTAGATCTCTGTCCAGGCTGCTAGATCTTTTTCTCTTACCCAGGTGAGTTCTGTCTTCAAGCTTCGCTGGCGTTTTTGCATTCCCAAAGTCCTTCCGAAGCACCTCAACCAGACAATCAAGCGACTTTTCGAGAGAAGACAGGATTTGGACCGAAATTAGTTGATGTACCACTCTTGATCTCGGCAAGCATTGGCAAATAACCCGGAGGCTTCGCCAAATTTGGGGGGTTTCTTCCGTTCTGAGGCATTCATTCAGCTTGATTACCAAGATTAAACCATTAGCCAAATAAACCTACATCTGTCCGGATTCATTGAGTGACTGAAGTTTGTTAAGGAGCCATCGTAGCACCCATTCGAGACGTGCATGGTGACGTTGTTTTGGCTGACTACCCTGTAGATTTGTAGAATCCGATTGCAATGCACCTGTTTGAAATCCTAGGATATTTGAAATTTCATTGAGCTTGTCCTCAAGACTAACGTCGTCATTCTCAAGAGATTTGAGCCGTTGTAGCGAAGTCTGTTGCTGCGGGTTCTCAAGATTGCTAAATGACTGAGGTTCTTCGACGTCCATTGCAAATATTTCATAGTCTTTTAGAATTGAATAACCGCTTCTGTTTCATGATATTTTGCAAGTCGCTACCTGGTCTTCATGTACCTGGTTTAAATCACAAGTTCCTGCATTAAAAAAGATGGCTTTAAAATTTTGGTGGCCCAAGCTTCCTTCACGAGAAACACCGCAGAGCAAGCTTCAGGGTACAAAGTCCATTCTTCTCAAGCTCATCACTGATTTGGCCATTGGATCACCCCCACTTCATAAAAAGCGCAGCTGTCGCCCCTCAAATATCCTTACAGGCCAGCAATGGCTGATCAAACCTCCTCTTCCCCAGCTCCGCCTTCGCGACCAGTTCCTCCCAGCCGTCCGATGAGTGAAGCGTTACTTAACGAAAAAGTAGGCTGATCCCATCCGGAACACTGAGGAGTGCCGTGGAAAAGGTACTAACGAATGACAATATAGTGGGATCGCTGCATATCGTCAATGGTCATCCGGTCTTCTCTCGGCGTCGGTTTTGGTGTTGTCTTCTCGGTATTGTTGTTCAGACGAAGAGCTTGGCCAGTGTGGACGGGCCTGGGTTTCGGAGCTGGTAGGGCTTGGGAGGAATGCGATAATGTAAGCTCACGTTAGTTTTCATTATAGTCCTCAACAAAGTGCTAATACATTGTCATTAAGTCGTTCAAACGCGCAACGGCACCGTCAAAAGAAGGGATACGGGTTATACGGCCATGAGGGTAGCAGCGACATTCGTCGGGAAAATGATTCATCGACCACGACAGTATCGTGATGTATTATATGGTGATAGTCTGGTTCGTAGCGGGATGTTTCCTAAAATCTGTGCAAAGTACAGATCTCTTCTACAATCATCACATGCTATAATTCGGGCCAGCTGAGCATTCTGAAAGATGAGCACATTTCCTCTAACTATGTAGAATCCAAAATATAGACCAACTTGAAACACGAACTTTGCATTGTTTTACATGACGCTGGACTTGCTAACAGATTCAACTGCACCTGGGATACCAAATCAACGGACTACGGTGTGATATTGGAAGACTGCCTCTCCGCCGCAGACCATGAGTGAACTCGCTCGACAAGCATCATCATGTTCACCCCAAAGTCCACGTTCTATTGCTGATGAGCAAGTCCATGCTGCTCGCCCAGTCCGAATGCGCCCTGTTCCATAATGTCCAGCCGGATGGCCCTTTTCGACCAATTTGATGCCTCGAAAGACTGAATTCGGCATGCAAGATTACAGAAAACGCCAAGTCGCCGAGCATATAGGTCGGCTTCAACGAGTCTGCGCCGTTCGGCTCTGCAACATTAGTAAAAACCAGTGCGAGGAGCAGGTCTTTGAGAAAGGCCACCATGATGCGTGAGGCAAGGCATAGCAGGTCAGGAACTTTCTGATCACTAGGACTTGTGGCCAAGATCGTTTCGAGAGACTTCTTACTCTACAGCAAGGTGTACGCAGGATGGGAGGATCCAGATGCCTTTATTCGCCGCAAGGACCACCTGTTAGCCCATGCATTCCGATGCTATGTATGGCATGGCTGGTATTGAACTCGATGTAGTTTCAAAGGCATTGTACACAAAGCTGGGATGAGAAGTCGGGCATGTCGAATGATAGGGGATGTATGCAGGGTGACGTTTTGCAAGACGTGCAAATACGTCAATATGCAAGAAGCTTTTACCCTTGATATTCCGACATTTGTATTTGCAAAACAAGAAGTGTAATAGTAATAACGACTGCAAGAATAGGACACTACAGGACATGGGGGTAGTCGGTGTATTCATGATTAGTCGGTCCATTAGTGCATGCGACAAAACACAGGGCATAGCCTTTTTCGGATTACCGGAACATGAGCACCTACACTAGGTGTATTGGCGAATTTGAAGTTCTTAAGGTGTATGCTAAAGCTTCGAGCTAAATATGCATCGAATATTGATTCTTCGAGTTTTGTCTGATCTCAGACACTGTCCCTCACGAACTGCCAAGACACGCCCAATCATATGCCCAGTCACAAGCTCTATAATTGGCCTACCATGCTTGCAAGCCTATTTACTAATCGTTGGGCCGCGTTACTGAAGAGTGAGGTTCTTGAGATACGCATTGATAGTCGTGACACAGAGATATCAAAGCAGCCACTGAATCAAATTGACTTGAAATTTATTCGCACATTTGCTAGTGTAGCAGAGCTAAAATTTGGATCGTGTGCCGCGGAGGTACGAAAAGATGGAAAACCGTAGTTATGTGAATACACTCCAGGACTACTTCGGTATTGTTCACTTGGTATCTCAACCCCATAGCTGCCGTCCCCACTCTAATCGAAGAGACCGAAGCCCATGTCATCGTCAGACTCTTCCTTCTCCTCTTCCTTCTTCTCCTCCTCTTTCGCAGCCTCTGGAGCAGCATCGCCTCCCGCAGCTGCACCGCCAGCTGCAGCAGCGCCACCGCCACCACCACCAGACGGAACGGACGCGAGCTTGGTAGAACCCTCGTTGATCAACTAGGCGGTAGATGTCAGCAACCAGATCTTCCCGGTTTGGTAATTGCAGTATCGTCATACCTCCTGTAGGTCCTTGCCTTCGAGCTCTCCAAGAAGTTTTTCCAGCCGGTCATCCTCTGCTTCGATGCCTACAGACTCAAGAACGGCCTTGACATCATCAGCGGAAGGGCTGCTGTTGCCGCCGATTTGAAGGAGAAGGTAAGCTGCGAGGTGCTTCATTTCGAAATTTGCTGTAGACGCACGTGAGCGCTCTGAACTTGCGCGAATTCGCACGAGCTGTGATGATGCATACTTTGTGTGTAGTGAGGCTGAAAACAAGAGCTCAATCGATTTAACCGGTCTTGGCCGGAGACTGAGACTTCGAGTTCTCGTAGATGGATGGGAATTACGTTGGGTTGTGAAAGTTGCAGGGTGGATTTGTGCGCGGGCTGGCCGAAGTTCCGCCGGGCCCGACAGCGGCAGGAGGCGATTGTGCAATGACAAAGAACATTAAAGCCCGCAGACCTGCTCTTTCTCTCACACCTCCTCTCCACCCTCACCTTACTCTTTTTCTCTTATCACACATGCTGCCTGATTACTTCCTATGCCTCTCACGCTCTGACCCCTAATTTCACCATATAAATCCGCACTTCTTCTCCAGCATGATTTTCCTTTATCAACGGACACGGTGTAAGAGATAAAGTACGTACTGATAGAACTTTAACCATGAGTGTAAGCCTAACCCCGTCAGCTCGAAGACAAGCTCCATCTAACCGTCATCAGTTTCTCAACCAAGTTCTCGCCTCGATAGGCAGCGGATCTCCCTCCGTGCCAACCCAAGCGCCTCCCCCACGTCCTAGCGGATCTAGGCCATCTGGCCAAGCCACTAATAATCAGACATGCCTAACGAAGCATCCTGAGCCGAGCAATCTTCAGTCTGTTCTTAAACGCAAGGCCGAAAATGAAAATGGAACCGATCAGGCGCCTCAGAAGATGGCAAGGACAGATTACGGTCCATCTGGGAATAAGGGTATTGTGAAACCTCGGCCAGTTGGAAGCAGCGGATCCTCGTTATCCAGCACAACTCCATACAAAGGAACCATGAATTCTGCTGTCTCAAAGCCACCCGGCGCAAACCCATCGTCATCGACAACATCGACTACCCAAGCCGCACCTAAGAAGGGCTATCTAGCCACCCTCGAACGAGCCAAAGCAGCCCAGGCCGCCAAATCCACCGTCGGCGTTATCAAACACAAACCCATCGAGCGAGTCGCCAAGAAAGACCGTCTCGCACTCAAAGCCGAAGCTGTCAGTCGCAAGAAATCCGCCACCAGCCACCGGCCTTCTCCCAGCGGCCGTGACGCCAAAGCCGACGACTCTGCCAAAAGCAAACCGAAACCCACCGAAACCGGCTATAAAGGCACCATGCGCCCTTCTAACAATAACACAACGACCTACAAAGGCACCATGCGCCCCTCCTCCACCTCCAACAACCTCTCCAAATCCCGTAGCAATCTCTCATCCGCCCGCTACAACAGCGATCGCAGCCGCAGCTCATCCCTCGCGGCAGGCCGGCCCCGTGAAAAGACGCGCATGGCCGGATATGTAAGCTACTCTGAGGCAGATTCACTCGACGAAGAGGAACAAGAGGAGGAAGAAGAAGAAGAAGAAAATGGGTATGGTAGCGATGGTTCGTCCGATATGGAGGCTGGCATTGACGAGATGGACTATGAAGAGCAGGCGAGTTTGCGGGCTGCAAGACGCGAGGACGACGAGGCGGCGAGGGAGGAGCAGGAGGCGAAGATCAAGAAGGAAGCGAGGAAGAAGGCGGCGTCAGGGGTGGGAAGGAGGGTCTGAGATGGGCTGCATCGAAATGAGAAGCGCTGTGTGTGTGGGGTTGATTGTAGCTCTGATGAATGGTATTTAGGGGGTGAGAGAAGGCGTATCAATGGTATTTCAGCATGACTAAAGCATGATTATTCATGGGATCACGGCACATCATGCATTGGCATTCTTCGGATTGACATAGGGCCAGGCATTTTCTTAGATTCTACTAATACAATTACGTTTACAATTACATTTTTGCGGAAGCAATGGCACTGCTTGATATTGTCGTCGTTATGTCTAGCTTCATGAGCCTAGCTTCAAAAGAGCAATCAAGGCGATTTGGCATTTTCGTGTAGATTTGATGGGAACAAATGAAATTGATCTAGGTACAGATTGCCACTACTCAACCTCCCTAATCTTACCACCCACATTGCTCGCTCGAAATCCGACTACGCGAAGCGCACCGTCTAAGAATCAGGTGAGACGCGTCACTTTTCTATTATACATCGCCTTCTAACCTGCCCCGCTCACGAGAAGCTCTTCGTGAAGTTCTGCACGACTTCCTTCAACTTGCCCTCCAAGTCCTTGCTGAGCGAACCCTCGCGGTCAATCTGTGCCAACATCTCGCTCTCGTTGCTCTTGAGATGTGCGAGGAAATCAGCCTCCCACTGGAGGACCTTGTTCACGGGCACGCTGTCAAGGTGACCGTTCACACCAGCAAAGATCAGGGGCACCATCTCGTTGACGGCCATGGGCGAATATTGCTTCTGCTTGAGGAGCTCTGTCAGGCGCTCACCACGGCTCAGGGTCTGCTTGGTAGCGGCATCCAGATCGGAACCGAATTGGGCGAAGGCAGCGACTTCACGGTATTGGGCCAAGAAGAGTTTGAGGGATCCAGCGACTTGCTTCATGGCCTTGAGCTGGGCAGCAGAGCCGACACGGGACACGGAGAGACCGACGTTGATAGCGGGACGGACACCCTTGTAGAAAAGTTCGGATTCCAAGAAGATTTGGCCGTCGGTAATGGAGATGACGTTGGTAGGAATGTACGCGGACACATCACCACCTTGGGTTTCGATGATGGGAAGAGCAGTAAGGGAGCCACCGCCAAGCTTGTCGTTCATCTTGGCGGCACGCTCAAGGAGACGGGAATGGAGGTAGAAGACACTAGGCATTCATTTAGCATTAATATCAACGAGGGGAACTCAGGCTACTTACTCTCCGGGGTAAGCCTCACGTCCAGGGGGTCGACGAAGCAGTAGGGACATTTGACGGTAGGCAACAGCCTGTTTTGACAGATCGTCGTAGATGATGACAGCGTGCTTGCCGTTGTCACGGAACCATTCTCCCATAGAGCAACCAGTGAAAGGAGCAATATATTGAAGAGGCGCGGCTTCAGAGGCGGTGGCAGCAACGATGATGGAGTACTTCATGGCGTCGTTCTCTTCAAGTGTCTTTACGAGTTGAGCGACAGTCGAACGTTTCTGACCTACAGCAACGTAGACACAGTAGAGCTTCTTGGTCTCATCGTTGCTGTTGTTCCACCGCCTCTGGTTGAGCATTGCATCGAGAGCGACGGCAGTCTTACCCGTTTGACGATCACCAATGATCAATTCACGCTGACCACGGCCAATGGGGACCATCGCGTCGACGGACTTGAGACCAGTCTGGACGGGCTGGTTGACAGAGCGACGAGGGAGAATACCAGGAGCCTTGACGGAAGCACGGCGCTTGTCAGCAGCTTTAATCGGTCCCTTGCCATCAATTGGGTTCCCAAGGGCGTCAACGACACGGCCCAACAATTCAGGACCGACTGGGACATCGACCTAGTTTGTCATTAGTCCACATAATGGTCTTCCAAAATATCGTCGGAATGACTGACAATTGCTCCCGTACGCTTGACCGTCTCGCCTTCCTTGACCAATCGATCGGAACCGAACAACACGACACCGACCTGACCGGCTTCCAAGTTCATGCACATTCCCTTGACACCGGATGCGAACCTGATTTTGATAAGTATTTCTCTCCGACGGTATAAGATTGTAGAGGAATTAGACGTACTCGACGAGCTCTTCGGCCTGGACATTGCTCATACCGTGTACACGGGCGATACCATCACTATTTCAAAAGATAAGCGTCCAAGAATCCGTATAGATTTGGATGGCGTATATCAAAAACCCACCCTACGGACAGCACACGGCCCGTCTCGGCAAGGCCGGCCTCTTCCCGGACACCTTGAATTCTCTCAGCAAGAAGCGAAGAGACTTCAGTTGGAGAAGCTTTTGCATCGGCATAGCTTCTGGATTGGAGTTGTGTGGCGGCGAAAGCTTTGGGGGTCGTTCTCTGTTGGGTTGAGGTTCCGTCAGTACTCGGCTAAGAACGAAAGCTCTTTTTTTCGAGAGCTTCAGCAAACAGGCCAAACAACCACGACAGCGCTAAAGGTTTCCCGTATGCTTCTTTGCAAGCAAATACAGGATTGTCCTCAGCTTGTTGTGCACGATTGATCCGAGCTTGCCGCCATTTGGATATTGTGCTGTTAACGACGTACCGAAACAACCCTTGGGCTAGCACCAGCGACCGCGCGGGTCGATTGACGGAGCGCGTTCCTAAACATGGTGGAAATGTAATTCGAGAGCTAGAGAAGCGGCTAGGCCTCGCTCTCGAGGCAATTGATGATGGTGAGGAGAGGAGAGAGATGTGGTGATGAAGGTACCAGAGCTAGGAGGATCAGGGCTTGACAAGCTCCACTATGCTCCAAGTCACGTGATCTCCCACTTCTGAGACGAAGTTTTCAATCTTCATCGATTTGAAAACAAGCTCCTTCTCCATGTTATTCTCAATCTTTGACCTATAGTATCTAGCTGAAGGATCTGTGTTGCTAATCTAAAAGTAGACGTCTTTTTCTAGTTTGGTGACCAATCCGTTTGATAACACCAAGGATACACATCCATCATCCACTGTTCGAGCATGCTCTCTTCTGCTCACCATTCAAAACCAGCCGTCCATGCACTTCCATTCCGAAATATCCGGCCGTCTGCGATCATAGAAAAGTTCTGTCAGACGATCCCTGCCGGCTTGATTTCGTGTTCATCTCAACCTGAGCCTATTCCGTTGATCATTTAGTAGATCCATTGGCGCTCCCATTTGCCTTTCCGTTAGCCTGCTTGTTTTTCTTGGACGCGTTGAGCTTGGCTAGCTCTTGCTCGACGGATTTATCCAGTCTGCTCTTCAATTCCGGCCTGTATCCAAAGAAGAAGAGAACCTCAAGCCATACAAAGAGAGGAGCCAGAAAGAAAGCCTGGATTAGATTGTCTAGAAGCGCTGGTGCTCGACCTTCGTACACTCCGTGCCCAACAAATTGTGCGATCCAGCTAACGATTTGGATGCCGGTAGCCCAGTAATTGACCTTTGCGCCGTACGTAGACGTCAGATGGTTGCCGTAGACAGCACTTCCCAAAAGCACTGGTGCTATGAGAGCTCCTGCCACGGGTTCCAATAGTACGTAGAGCGTCGCGTATAGCGTCGCACTAATCGTTCCGACATTGATTGGAATCGAGGGCAAAGATAGGATTGAAGGTAGGTCTATGGTGGGCGAGTTCGTCCCCTTTTACTGCGTCATCAGACAGAATCCAATCTTTCAAGGTAAGGTCTATCGACTTACGAGAACGAAAGCACTGATCAAGATAAGTGGTACACATGTGATGTGAATACCAACGTTGACCTAGAGTCAGCAGTCAGTGTTGGGAGGATAAACAAAGGCTTCTGTCGGGTATACCGGATCATGGTGGTAGGCGCCATACTATAGCAAAGTTCAGCAATCATCCTTTCCGTGTCTCACACAAGGTCGTAACCTACGAAGAGCAGCTGTTTCTCCAAATTGAGAGCCATGCCAGAAGTTGAGGTAGAGTCCGTCTGAGTGGAAGCGCTCGACAAAGGCTTACGGAGTGCTCATGATGACTTCCCAGAACCAGGGAAAACGAATTTCAAGGTTATTAACGTCGCCGAGGTTTGGCTTGTGACCTTCGGCTCACATATCACCGGCACGGAGAAGCACTAAAGTGGCATTCCGTTTGGAAGCGAGCTTCCATGTTGATTTGCACGTGATCGTGTCGACTTTGGGCAGTTTGTAACGCGTAAAACTTTTGGTTTCTAGTTAGCTACGCCGCAAATTTCGCATTACGGAGGCAGACGAACGACAGCTTCTGTTGACGACCAAAGGTGTTCTCCCGACAGTCGCGCTCATGGACTTCGGTGAAATTCAATGAGAGATTAGCTGCCGGCTGATCAACCATCTCTTCAACGAGACTCCCAGCATTCCATATAGAGTTCTCGCCTTCGAGCCGCCGCCGCCCTTGAGCCTCAACCTCTTGGGTTCCGGACCGTTTGCTCGAATAGCTTTCTTTCGCTCCACCCACAGTCCAGCGCTCTGCTTTGCACGAACCTTGGGGCGAAGGACACCACATCAAATACATAACACGGCTCACACGACGGCTGCACCAAAAGCTGTGCAAAATGTTCTTCATTCAGGACCTCGAGCGGACTATAAATTTACACCCATCCTTCCTTGGGCCCAACATCTCGAACTATTTGCGGGATCAACTCATTGCTGATGTTGAAGGCACCAACACTGGTAATTATTTTATAATATGCGTTATAGAGACAACAAAACAGCCATCTGGGAGAGTCATCCCTGGAAGCGGAATCACCGAGTACATAGTACCTTATAAGGCGCTTGTATGGAAGCCTTTCAAGGGGGAAACGGTTGGTTGATCATTGGAGCGTAATGCGTAGAGTAGAGCGCTAATGCAGTGCGTGCCAGCTTGACGGCGTTGTTACCACTGTCGTGCAGAATGGCTGTTTTGTGGAGGTCGGCCCACTTACATGTTTCATCTCAAGACAGGTATTCGTCAAGCTGCTCTATAACCATGTCAGAACGCTGACCTTCCAAAGTCAATCCCATCAGACTTAAAATACGACGGGAATGCGACGCCGGCCCAGTTTACCGATAACGCCGGTCAAATCATCGAGAGAGGGACACACATTCGAGTCAAGCTGGTAGGGATACGGACTGAGGTTAATCAGATGTTTGCTGTTGCAACTATCAAGGAGGTATGTTCATTGCAAAACCTGCAAAAATCTTCTTGTTTAAGATGCTAACGTGTCGTATCTTAGGATTATCTAGGGTAAGTTCAGACACATACCTCGAGTTGAGCGCTCCATTAATCATTTCCATAGACCATTGGACATGTGAGTGGTCACAATCGGCGGCGTTCAGGCAGCAATCCAAAACAGCCGTGTTCATGCGTTGGTCTATTGTCGAGATCAACTATTTTACTAATGATACCCAAAATCAAAAGACTATAACGAAACATACGGCGGCAAGAACAGCATGAATTGCGTTATGCCATGTGTAAATTACAAGTAAGAAAAGTTGGCTAATATTGACCAAGGCCATCAGGGCCAGAGCCGGTGGAAGACAAGGATCATAAAGTAGCAGATGTGCTGAAAACATTCAGGCCCTGCGGGAAGCTATATGTACACTTGTACAGGCTCTGTCGTACAGTCAATAATGCTTCGCCAATGGTGGGCTCTTGACAACACGCTTCCAAATCCCCCTAATAAAATTACAGCCGCTGGCATCTTCCAGCTTCTCAGCCTAGGCTCAAGTAAAAACTGAAACATGTCGCGCTTCATCTGACGCGAGTAATCCCATCGACTTCTACCTTTGGTACAGCGTTACCTGTTCGTAGCCATTCCCCATTGAAAGCGTTGATGAGCCAATTGCTCAGACCTGATACACTGTCAGCGATGAATCCTCAATCCGCAGCCCGCAGTACACTACAACTTACGCTCGTAGACGATCCTATTAGCATTGTGAAAGTAAATGCTGTGATCGCTATCCGGAAACGCCAGGAAATCATAATTCTCCACCCCACTCAAATCCAGCTTATCCAACAGCGTCAGCGAATTCTGCAAATGCACGTTATCATCCGCCACCCCATGCATCATCAAAAACCGCACATTCCCGGACAACGCCCGCGTATCGTCCACCGTCGCATTCGCATACCCGCCCACATTCTCCTGCGGCGTGTGCATGTACCGCTCGGTATAGATCGAGTCATAGAAGCGCCAGTCCGTGACAGGCGCGACAGCCATGCCGTACTTGAACGTGCTGCCGGCGTCCTGCTCGAGCGTCTTGAGCGTCATGAAGCCGCCGTAGCTCCACCCCCAGATGGCGACGCGCTCCGGATCGACGTAGGCCTGGCGCGCGAAGTGCTGCGCGGTCGCGATCTGGTCGTGCGACTCCCAGTACCCGAGGTTGTCGCGGATGATGCAGCGTGTTGCGCGTCCCAGGAAGCCGGTGCCGCGCCCGTCGAGCGTCACGACGAGGTAGCCGAGCGACGAGGCGATGTAGGATTGGAAGTCGACTTGGAAGCGCTTGGAGACTTGCTGGGAGCCCGGACCGGAGTATTGTTGGAAGAGGACGGGGTATTGGCGGGTAAGGTCGAAGTGGGGAGGGCGGCGCTCGACGAGGTTGAGATCGACACCGTCGATGGTGAGGGTTTGGTAGATTTTGATGGGGAGTTCGTGGGAGGAGGCGAGTTTGGCGAGGGCTTGGTTTTCTTCGATGATGGCTTCGAAGGTGTCGGTGTTGGAGGGGGTGCTGATGACTTTTTGCCAGGGGATGTCGGGTCCTTGGTAGGAAAGAAGAGCATAGCCCGAGCCTTCAGAGAATGATACGTCGTAGTAGCCTTCTTTGGTCGTATCAGTAACAGGCTCCAGTCCTGACCCGTTGAGGCTAACACGATACACGTGTCTCTGGATAGAGCTTTCTTTTGTGGCCACAAAATAGACTTGGTTATTCTTGAGATCAACAGATGATGGTGCATTAACAACTTCCCATTTCCCAGAGGTGAGAGGGACAGGCTTGGCACTGTCCATAGGATGAAAATATGCAAGATGATCATAGCCGTCATGGATAATCGTGTCAATATACCCATCGTGAGGTCGACCATTTGCAGGGTCCGCCGGTATAAATGTCGTTGTTTCGGAGACTTCCATCCAACCTCCATCAAGTTCTTGTACGTTTTCTTTCCTCACGAGTTTTCCAGATCTTTCCTCGACATCAATGAGATAAACATGCAATCGATCGCTCACGCGATTTGTCTCGCGAACCAGGACCTGACCCGTGGAGCCTGCCCAAACCACTTCCGTTATCAGCCGGTCGTCGTCCGGAAAGTCATCAGGAATCTGGACGCTAAAAGCTTGATTCTTTTCGACATCATAAAAGCGAAGACTGACTGTGGGATTGGGAGCACCAGCTTTGGGATATTTGATCTGTCGAACGTCTGGGTAATTCTCCTCTCCAGGGGGTGGCTTATTCCCAGTTGGTCGTGACAAGAAATATTGAATGGGATATTCAGGAACTTCAGCTTCATCGGTCCGCAAATAAGCAACATACTTTCCATCTCCAGACCACCATGTCGCGCTGTTGCCAGAAAAGACTTCCTCTTCGTAAACCCAATCGGGCACTCCATTGAACAGTTCCGTGCCCCCATCTAAAGTGATTTGTCTGACCTTCTTTTCATCTATTTTCCGTAGAAACATGTTATTGTCCCGAGTAAACACAACTGCGTCAGAGGTCGGAGACCAGGAAGCAAGTTGTACTCTTTCTCCTGATTTGTCTAGGTCCAGAGCCTCTCCCTTTTGTGTTGCAACATCAAATATCCAGTATTTGGCCGTGTATGAATGGCGCCAATTCTTTACGGGGTCAGATGCTACCAACACCTTTTTCAAGTCCGGACTTGGCCAGGCTTTGGTTGCATACACCCATTGTTCTCCAAAGTAGAAGCCACCTTCTCGCATCAAGACATGATTTTCCATTGCTTGCTCTGCACCATTTCCACGCCTTCTCACGTCTTCCACAACAAGGTACTCTCCAACTTTATTACCATTCATCTCCAGTAGAAGGCCATCTTCTCCGTTTGCGCCGCTGATCCATGATATCTGATGTCCCTGAGGATTCCACTCTCCTTTGAGCACTTGATCCAGTGTGACTTTCTTGCCACTCCCACTTGTACTTGTTGCTGATGGATCGTGAGGTCTTGTCGATACGTGCTTATATGTGCCTTTGAAAACGAACGTGCCAAGCGCTACTAACCATCCAGCGAATGCCAGTGTCCCAAGAATCCAAAGCAGTCGTCGTGCTTTTCTATCAACGCCAGTGAAGCCTTTGGAGGGCCAAGACGGAGAAGAAGGGCCATCTTCTATTTCGAATTGTGATGGTTGTGGCAAATGAGTTGGTGGGGAGTCTGTGTATGGTTTGGGCAGTAGAGGTTTGTTCACGCCATTGAGTATTCGACCATTCAGGTGCTCGAGAACGAGAGATGTAGTAGAGGCGGAAGATATAGATGAACGGCGATCTGAGGAATAGGGTTCAGTGTCGAGAGGATCGAATTTAGTTAGCGGTAGAGTCTCTTCATTATCTAAAGCACGCTCCTTGGACATCTTGATCGTTCTTGATGTGAAGCTCCTGTAAGCGTAAACGAATGTAATGCAGCATCGCGCGGGTTTTGCAAGCTGCCTATCTAGAAAAGAGAAATCATTTGAGGGAATGTGGGAAGCGCTGGGATATCTAGACTCGGGATGAGTTGCAGATCTCAAACCGGTGGAGCTCAAATGCCGGATTGAGCCGCAAAACGTTTGATGTCCTTGGTCTTTGTCTAGAATAGGCGTGTTTGCTATTCACGATATGTTCCGGAATAATGCTCATCTTCAGTTTTGTCTTCAGCGCTAATCCGTCTTTGTCTCTCGAGTCCTTTGTAAAAAAATTTTTACGTTTTGAACTTGAGATAATTGGCGTTGCGTCTTCGCAACTCGCTGCGGATTAAATCCTAACTTTAAGCCACTGCTCTAGTATAAAATTATCGTACCAGTAAATTTCTCCCTTTTGAATGTAAGGAAGATGATTGCAGTGTCGACGACTTTCACCAAGAGAGGCATCTCTCAATAATTTAATTTTTGGGATTCAGGTGGTTTTCATTGTTACAACATATCTTTAAACTAGGTGTAGCAAAGTCTGCATAACACTAAATGTAAATTTCGAGATGACTCAACTTTTGACACTATAGACATTGGAATACAGCGGGACTACTGGGCAAGTAACATGATGATTGGTTGCACGGCAATGATGGACATCGTAAAAAGGCATCTCTAAACAAAAGGTCTCACATTCTACACTGAGCTGATCCTGATGTAGGAACGACTGATTTTGAACCTTGCGAGTCTGACTATTTCTAATGCTACTTGCTTTAGCCACAGAGCAATGATTCCATTCGAGATTCCCTCAATTACTTAGTCTATCTGAGCTTTCACACAATGTTGACCTCAAGTACAATTAGGTCTTGCTCTTTCGTACGCACACATAAGTCTTCTGTAGATAAGTTAGCACGTCATATACGTATCTAAGGAGAGAGCCTAGCTAGTACTTACTTTCGCCTATGCCATCTCCACTAGATTGGTCTATGGTGGTATTAGAAACTTCGTTTGCTCCCCATTTTAGTTGTAAAGCTGTCACGAATCTCAATCTAGCCATTAATTGTAAGATCGAAGGTCCGTTGGAAGTCTCCTGGCCCGATGTAATTTGCACACATCCTATCTTTTCCAGCAATTTTATTGCGCCTGCATGAAAGCGCCATCAGCAACAAAGCTAAGATCTGTCAAGGAACTGGTTACTTACACTCAACTGCAGAGCCCACCTTATACCCGATATATCGTACCAAATCCCAGGCGAGCAATGCTAGGAAGACGGAGACGCGATAGATCTTGGTCAAAGTCTAAGGCAGTTGATCATGGAAGCCACCAACATTGATCAATCCTCGGTGATTCGGGAGAACTCGCATGTAGCTCTGGGTAATAGCTCGTCTTCTGCCGAAGGCTAGCTATTCTTACCTATAGAGCATTGAGAACAGCCTGTACGCCCACCGTTCCAACATCATCTCGTCTCAAGATATAAGGTCGCAGTTCTCTTGCCTCTACTCCAGCAACGACTCCGCCTCTCAGCCGCTCCCTCAATGCCTCTGGACCGATCACAAAGACATTCACGACCTCACCCAACACCTCAAGCATCTTTGACGCCAAACTGCTCACGTCCGCGACCGCCGTTGCTCCGTTGGGTGCATTGCTAGTGGCATGTTCCTCAATTCCCCAGCCGCGGAACAGTTCAACGTAAGCATTGACATCCTTGCTGACCATAAGACCACCGGTCAAATTCACAGTGAACTTTTTGAAATGATCTAATAATGCCCCAAGGACTGCGGATGCCAGCTCGGCGGCAAACACCTTTCTGCTCCGACCGGACAGCGCCGACTCGACGCGCGAATGCAATCGCCCAAGGAAAGTGCAGAGCTGAGTACAAGTTGGAGTTCGAAGCTGTTCGAGAGCGAGCGGAGCATCATCACGAGGACGAAAGTCAGTCTTCTGTTGTTTGGAGAGGATACCACGCGTAACCCAGGCCAGCACGGCATCGATAGTGCGTTGGAGAATGTTGGAGATTTTGTCTTCCACGCGAGAGATGAAAGCGTTACTGGTTTTCTCGATTTCTCTACGAATAGTCAAATTTGAGGAAGCAAGCGGGATGAGGACAGTGTGGATGGCTGTTTGTAACAGGTGGAGAATGCTGATGGATGCGCGCAGATCATTAAAGTACGAGAAGTCGGGCTCGTTTTTGGCCGTTTCTTGTGCCGTTGCCATATCGTTGGCACTGTTAATCGAGGTCAGTATCAACTTGGAGAAACGAATGTCGAAAGCCAAAAATACTTACGCATCCAATGCCGTCTCTAGGTATAATTCTCCCATGTTAGTGAGTAAAAGGCCAAGCAGTGCAGCGACATCCTTTGGTATATCGCTAGCATTACTTAGTTCCAATCCTCTACCAACACCCTCTGCAAGCCATTGAAGCATTCGCTTAGCGTTTGGCAAACTCAATGCTCCATCTTCTTCTGTTACATCAATCTGAGTTTCTGTGGTGGATTCCTTGATGCCTGCGATTCTCCGTAACATGGCCTTCTGAGACTGTGGTAGATCTGTTGAGTTCAACCGATCCATATACGCTTCACGCGCTGAAGACAGGAGCTCCTTGCCCCTCTGACCCAAGGATGCAAGATAAGTTGTTGGCACCTTCCTTCTTCTTGAGTGGTAGATGGTGAATTTGAACAGTAGCGAGGCATAAAGTTCTTCTAGATTACGTTTCTCTCGTTCAATGTAAGATGTGCCTATGAAATATGGAACGAATAGCTCGTCCAACTGTTGATCGAGAGTCGCTGCTGTCTGAGAAGATATCGGCTCTGGACGTTCAGTAAGGCCATGCGATTTCAAGTCTTCAACCAAGTCTCTCATGTAACTTCTCGCAGCTTGTAGAGTACGGAGGAATGCCAAAGGCGAAACGGAATTTGCTTTTTCCAATATCATCTCAAGTCTTTGTTGTATCGATTGCTGGAATATTCGCTGTAGAAATCGAACAAGCACTTCATCATAGTACGAAAACGCTTGCTTGATAATGTACGATTCGTCTTGCACGATGACCTTGACTTCGTCAATGAGCGATTGTAGACTGGGTTCTACAGGCGGAGGCTCTCTGTCGGGATCTGCTATTCGGTCCCAAGTCTCGGGATCGCCAGCAACCTCCTCTGTGATTAACTGGCTGCGATCGATGAAGAACTGATGTTGGTTAACAAAGAGCCCCATTACGCTTGCTCCATCGTTGAAGTCGCGCAGTGCCACAGCACATTCTTGCATGCCCACGTAATTCTGCCGACGATAGTAGTTGTCAAACTCTTTCAAAAGGTCCTTTTCAAGGGATTCGAGGAATTTCTCGACGAGTTCCTGTGTGGCACGTCTTGATGGACTTGTGTCTGCACGACCATTCACGCCGTTTACGCCATTCGCGCCATTCGTCATTCCGTTGACTTGTGGTCCATTCTCCTTGTCAAGACGATGACTGATCTTGAGCAATTGTCTGGCAATATGGGCACATCTAACTTTCCCATCTCCTCCTCCCATACGTCGAACATTTTCCAAAGCCGAGAGATCTCCCTTCTCACTAACCTCAATCCAACATTGTATCAGGAATTTTGCGTCTTGAGCTCTTTGCCTTTGCCGATCCAACTCTTCCAGCCGCTCTCCAATTCTAACCACTGCATTGCCACCGAGATCAGAATTGTTGATCTCACTGCCATTTTGACTCAGAGAACCATCAAGCTGGTGAAAGGAATCTATAGCCTGTTCAACCTTTTGACCAAGCGACTCTGTATTTTGATTGTGCTGTGCTTCTGCTCGACGAACTGCGCCTGCGAGTTCCGTCTCTCGTGTCTGCAAGTCTTCAGATAGACCTTTGAGCCGATTGATGGCAGTCTCAAATGCGCGAATAAGAGGTTTAGGGTCGAAAGCTTGAGAGGAAGGACCGGATCGACGACTGATTGGAACAGCGCTATCGGATAAGGACTCGACGAAATCTTTGACAATGAAGTCTCGGCTCGAAAATGTTTCCAATGTAAACGAGGGCCCTTTGGCAAAAGGAGATCGGAGCGTAGAGGAGCTTGTGTGGCCTGTTATTATAGAGGCATTGTCGCCTGAGAGTGCCGGCATGGTTTTTTAAAGTTTATTGAGATTGCGGTGTTCAATCCTTCACGCATTTAGAAGCCCGAATTATCCTTCCTCGTCGCATGGCAAAGGTCTTTGGGGGAGAAAAGATGCTGAACACTCTCAGATGCAAGTGAAACGCGGTCCAAGGGTATTGCGGCAGAGCTGCGCGTAGGTATAGGGTACCCTGTCGCGCCTCTGGCCCTACGTAAGAACAGGATTCATCCCTCGTTTTCGCAGATCAAGTGCAGGGCCAACCTCTGGGACGGAAACAATGGCCTTGGTACACAAGAGTCGTACTTGCTCGGTCCAGAGTGAATCTTGAGCGCTCTCTCGGTTTTTTACCAGCGCTTCTTCTCTCCCTTTGTGCTACCTCGATTTTTTTCCTTTTACACGTGTCTGAAATTGTAAATAGACACTATGGTCCAATATGAAGAGACGACAATGTTCCACCGGGACATCCATCCGGATGGCAGACCCGTCAGTACTGAGGAGCGAGAGCAATTGCTAAAAACAAGGCTTCCGCCTGCGCCGTTATCAAGCAAATCCAGTCCTTCGACCTCTCCTAAACCGCTCACTCGGAGAAGAACATTATGGACAAAGCTCATTTTACAAGTACACTTTGTTCTCTTTACACTCATTCAAACCGTTTTCTCCATCTATCTACGCAGTCGTTACCTGTACCACGTCGTAATTGACCGTATTTATACGGTTATGTACCATCCCCATCGTACACCCGAATACATTCGTCGAGATGTCAAAGCTCTTTCCCGACTCCCCCAACACATCAGCGTCATTCTTGACTTGTACGACCGCGACCACTACGATACCGACTCTTCCCTCGAGAACCTTGTCAACGACGTTTGCGAAATCTGCGCATGGACAGCCAGCGCCGGCATCCCCATCTTAACCATCTACGAGCGCACTGGTATCCTGAAAGAATACCTCCAAGACACACATCGCGCAATCACACAGACTCTGCGCTCTTACTATGGCCAACACCCGCCCACTGTCTCCCTCCGCGCTCCTCACCTACAATCCATCAGCCCCCCACGGTCGCCAAACCCCCTCGTCGCCGATACCACGAACACACCTACGCGCCTTGAGGTAACATTGATCAGCAAGGATGACGGACGTGCCACACTCGTTGACCTAACCAAAACATTTGCGGAAATGGCGCAGAATGGCAAGATCGGCCCCGAGCACGTCACGGGCGAGCTAATCGACCAAGAGTTGAGTGACCTGACGATGAAAGAGCCGGAATTGTTGATTTTATTTGGGTCGACTGTGCGGCTGCAAGGGTACCCGCCGTGGCAGTTGAGGTTGACGGAGATTTTGTGAGTTCTTTCCCTCCTTCCTCTCGCTTGTGGCTGCAAGGAGAAGTAAAGTACAATGGCGAAAGGAAATTACTGACCAGGTGAATGATTGGAGCAGCAATGTCGAAGACCACGAAGGCGTCGCGTATCATGTCTTTCTTCGAGCATTGCACCGTTACGCCAAGGCACAAATGCGTTTCGGACGATGAGCAGATTTCCCTGAATCGTAAGTCGAAATTACAACAATTTTGGTGGTTCTATGTGGGACAAATGATACACATGGCAATTTCAAGCAAGATTACCATCGAGATAATTGTGTCGCTGTGTGGTGCCGTAGGTAGAGTAATGTGTGGCGTGATGGAGCAAAGAGCTGATGAGGAATGGTACACGTCGATATACCCTACTGAAATTTGTTTGAGAGGAGCGGGGTAAAGCGTGAGTGCTAGTCTGTACATAAACGAAGGATGAAAGTATGAGGTCAAAAGCGTAGAACATGGGGTATCCAGCGATGGGAATTACTCGCTTTAACTAGAACCATTCAAGCGCAATCAATGTCCAAGATGAGAGGCTAGTTTTACTCGGCATAAGGCCGGCGAAGCTGTGAGCATTACCATACATCAATGGAGTGGATGCACCACTTTTACACCAGCCCGTCAAGACCATGCGAAAGGACGCATCAAAGCTCACGACAGAGAATCGCAAGAACGCCTGGAAAAATGAGGTGAGAAACGCCGGCTGCGTGCTCTCTCCATGGAAGAATTCCCATCAGCACCCCGAGACGTCCTCAAAATGCACCCAAACCCAGCTCCCAAAACATCACCCATGTGGTATCATCATCCCACCATGCCATTTCATTCATCATTTCCATCATCATCATAAATACCGCCATACGCATCATCAACAATCCCACCAACATCCTTCCCTCCCTTCCTTAGATCCCCCCCTTCCCTTTGCCTTCCTCCCATCCCCCCTACACAACCACACTCCCAACGCCCACGCCCCCACCCCACCTCAACCTCTCCCTCCACCCCCAACCCCCCCTCAACCCCTCCCTCGCACAGCTCACTCCCAACCCACCCTCTCCTCCCCCCGGAATCCCCATCTCCGCCCGCCCCGCCTCCCTCCCCATCGCAAACCCCGCGCCAAAACTCAACGCCCCGACCAGCACCACCACGCCCGCCGACACCACCCACGTCAGCAACGTCGGGCTCATCTCCAACCCGTCCATCGCCGCCGCCGACGATGACGCCCAGTGCGCGCCCTGCCCGACACGCCTTTGCTTCTTGGGCGCCCGCGCGCGCTCCTTGCTCGCGCTGCGTCCAGGCACGAGCGCCTTGCGCTTGACCTGTTTGGCGGCGGGCGCGCTGTCGGTGCTGCTGGTGCGGGACGGGGTGAGGGGGCGGGCGAGGGTGGGGTTGAAGGGGGGTTCGGCGGGGGAGGTGGGTTGGTGGGGGTGGGGGCCGAGCGCGATGGACTCCGGGACCATGCGAAGCGAGGTCGGGTCGATGCGGTTGGGTGCTGTGTAGGTGGTGGGTGGGGCGCGCGAGGATGGTTTGGAGAGGCCGCGTGCCGCGGCGGCGCAGGAGAGGAGGGTGGAGAGGGAGGCGCGCAGGGCTGCGTCGTGGTCGGCTTGGTGTGAGGGCGAGATGGCGTTGAAGGGGCTGTGTTGGGGTTGGCGTGGGTGCGAGTAGGAGTGGCGTTGGATGGTGTTGCGGTGGTCGGTGGGCCGTGGGGCGGCGGGGAAGTAGGAGCCTGGGACGGAGTGTGGGTTGCGTGTGGGTTGGTTTGAGGGAGGGTGGGAGAAGGCGTTGGGTTGGGGTGTGAAGCAGGTGTCGGAGGGGTGGTAGTTGATTGCCGTGCTGATTTCGTCGTCGTCTGAGACGGCTTCAGAGGCACCGTCTTCGGACGACGAGTATGGTGGTGGTGCCGAGGGAATAGGTATTTGGAGTCCTTCATTCGAAGAAGAGGTGAGCTTTTCAGACTCGCTCTCACTCTCTTCATACTCGTCTTGACTGCTTCCTTCAACACTCTGTGGACGACTCATTGTGTTTAGGTTTGTAGGTGCTGTAGAGCGGACGTTGCGCCGTGGTCGAAGAGGGCCCCGTTGTACACGCAATCCTGTGGTGACTATCTCGTCTCCTCCAGCGGAGGACAAAGAAGAGGCCGAGGGATTGGAGGAGATTTCTATCCAGGATTCTGTATCGAACGCGTAAGTATATAGATAACCAGGATCAGACCAAGCCATATTTGATTGAAAATAGATTGTGTAGTAGGGTTGTGGAGAGAAGCTCAATGCATTGGGCCAGAAGAAGAGCGATCTGCAAGAAGAGACATCAGACACCACTTACCATCTGACCTCGTCCTACCACCAGCAGGCAACGACCGGTGTAGAGCATGTGCGGCTTGGGTAGAGCGAGCCGTGCGATCACTGCCATTGCTGTGTGACTGGTTGGTCTTGGACTCGTCTGCAGACATGTTGAAAGTAATCGCGCAGACTTGGAAGACGATGACACGGTGTGGCTATTCAGTTTGATATGGGCTGTACGACGGCGAGATTGGCAGATGTAGCGGTATAGGCCGAGGTGTTTGACAAATAGAGTGTGGATTCAGTAGTGACAGCGAAGGGCTTTGTTAAGAGAGGGATGTACGACAACTCGACCAAGGGCAGAGTTGAGGGATGAAACGAGCGCAGAGGGTCGAGATGTCGAGATGAAGAGCATGACCATTCTCTATGAAGAGTAGTATAGAGTGTCTGAAAGCAGAGGTAGATCAGAGGGGGGGGTCCCGTGCCTTGGTAGACGTCCTCCCTGGGGGCTGATAAGGTGGCCTGACGTGGGGAAGATTGTCGATCGCAAAAGGCCCCAGCTCAGCTCGCCACGTTCGAGCCAGCAAGAAAATTCATTTGTGCCTGCAGCGTGCGTACAGTTACATCATTACGGAGACCCTTGGTCGAGTAAGCGGCACGAGTCTTGTTAGTGATTTTGCAAAAAGAGGTTTTAGTGTTCCTACCACTTAGAGTGCATTGAGCATCTCCCAAATCAGTCACTAGCATTTCACAGTGCGCTAACATTTTGGAGCCAATGATTTTTGAAAGTAACAGAGAAAAAGCACATTATGCGTCTGATACACCCTCAGCTGCAAAAAATGCACAGTTTCTAGTAGTCTTTTAGTTTCTTACTGCTTGGATTCGGTTGGACTTCTCCCGAATCCGTTAGTAGTGCGTTAATGGACACCAACATTGTTCAAAAATCCATTGCATTGATCAGAACTAGCAAACAAAAGCAAATGCAGGTCCTGGGACCCTCACCTAACTACACTGTCAATTAGAAACTGATTTTCTTTCCCTTGAAATCCCCAAAGGAACCACGTCCTGATGATCCGCCACGGCCCCCTCCCCGTCCACCTCGCCCTCCACGTCCTCCACGATCCCCAAACCCACCACCACGTCCGCCCCGGGCACCGCCCCGACCGCCAGGACCACTGTTCGCTGGGCGTGGCCCAGCAAAGTCCAGACGGTAAGGACGGCCAGCGATTTGGCCGCCGGTCATGGCCTCTTTGGCCGCCTTGGCTTGTTCCATGGACACGAAGCTCACATAGGCATATCCCTTGAGCGCACCCGTGGCTTGGTCGGTAGGGAGAGCCAAGCGTGTGATGTCACCGTGCTGTTCGCAGAGATCCCTCACCATGCTATCATCGGCGTCAAAGGAGAGGTTGCCAATGAAAAGCGTGTCGGATGGGGCGCTCTCACGGTCTCCGTATTGCTGAGCACGCTCACGTGCGTTGTTCTTTGGAGTGTTTGGAGTGCGTGCAACACTGTAATCAGTCCTGATGGCGCGATTGTCGATCTGGAAACCACTCATTTCCTCCTTGGCCTTCACAGCGTCGGCGATATCTGCGAACTCGACAAATCCAAATCCCTTCGATCTACCGCTGTCCCGGTCAATCTTGACCTCCACGTTGGTAATGGTGCCAAAGTGTTCGAATTCACGCTGAAGCCACTCGTCATCAATATTCCAGCTCAATTGTCCAACGAAAAGATTGTTGGTTGCCCCAGGGGGAATATCGCTGTCTTGGACACGGGCTTTCTTGGGTTCAGAAGGTTCTTCGTCGTCAGCTTTGCGTTTCTTTGACGCCTGTGGCTGCTTGACGTCTGCTTTTTTGATTGCTTCATCTTCATCCGATCCGTCTTGCTCGGATCCTGAGTCGGACTCTTCATCAGACTCTGCGTCAGACTCTTCGTCAGAACCTGATCTATCATCCTAAAACACAACTATTAGCGTACAAGTCTATGCGAATGATTCAATTGGTACTCACTTCGTCTTCGCTTTCATTGGCGTTCTTCTTTGCAGCTACTTGAGCAGGACCAGTCTTCTTCACATCAGCTTTTTCATCGTCGCTCGACTCGTCATCACTGTCCTCCTCGCTTCCGCTTTCGCTGTCTCCCTTTGCAGGGTAATTGGCAGTAGTTTTTGGGTTGGCTTCGTCTGCATCCGATGCTTCGCTACTCTCATCGATGTTGTTTTCATCTGCAGCAGTACCATTTGCTGCGCTGACAGGTTTGTTCTCTTCTACATCGGATTCGTCCTCACTACTCTCATCACTATCATCTGAATCTTCAGCTCTGGTAGCCTTGGTCGAGGGAACCACAGCAGTGGCTACTTTCTTTTTGGCATCCGTTTCGTCTTCTGACTCTTCCGAATCGCTATCTTCGGATGAGTCATTATCATCTTCGTCGCTACCAGAGCTTTCACTGCTTGATGATGTGTCGGGTTCTGAAGCTTTTGATGCTTCCACCTTCGAACCATTGATCTTGCTTTTGCCATTCAATTTCTCTTCTTCGCTACTGTCGTCGTCACTTTCATCATCAGATTCGGACTCTGGAGAAAGCTCTTTCTGAACCTTCTTTCGTTTCTGTTCTTCTTCGCGCAGCTTTGCTGAAGCAGCCTTCTGAGCCGTATCATTTTTCTTTGATTGAGCAGCACCCTTCTTAGCGACTCGGCCGTCCTTGACAGCTGGAGCTGCTGAACTTTTGGGTGGGCGCGCGGCACCGTTTTGCTTTGCACTGGATGTCTTTGCCATGGTTGGTTTGGTATTGGCTCTATTGGAGAGTGGCTATATTTCTAATATATCAAATCTAAGGATGCGATCAGCTTCCGCAATTCCGTATCAGTAGTTTCGATCGAAAAAGTTGACAATCTCAAATCCGAATACAGAAAGCTAACGTACCCTCTGGCACAACTAGGTTTAAATGCCGGACAGCTGAAACCGTTGCAATCCAGGCAAAAGTGCAAACAGCCCTACTTGGACGTCAGCAATCTGAGCCGGGAAATTGAAATCAAAATTTGAAAGCGAAATGAAGAGGCCAACGTACGTTCTGGATCGCTCAGAGTAATGAGAGCGAATTTCCTGGTGATCTGGGTAAAGTGAAATCAACTAGAGTGTTTGTGTGTTAGTAATAACTGGTCAGAAAATTAAAACCAAGTCAGAAACAATAATGTGCCGCTGAATGATTGGCAAGCCTCGAGATTTCTTCAAAAAGTTGGCTCGACTCAAAAGTCCAGCCAATTTGACAAGCAAATGTCAAGCAGATGTCATAGACAATGCTATTGACATGCAATCCTCGTGTACCAACTGTGTGCAAAGCACAATTTGAAACGATCAAGTGAACGTCTCAATGAAGCCCTCAGAACCAATGCGCGCTTAATGTCAAGGCGACGTGTTCCCACAAATGCCGAGACGTGAATAATGATCAAAAGACCAATAACGCGGGGAAGCGCTCAGCAACAACAGTTTTTTGAATCGAGGCAATGTGATTCCACAATAACCAAGATATTTCCACGACAGCCAAGATGGAGTGAAAGATCAATGATCCTGCACTCGAAAGCCCTCAGAATTGATCAACTTCTCAAAAGCAATGTGTTACCACAAAGCCTATGCGGATTGCTGATAACCGAAGTTATGCAGACCTCCAAATTGCCACGACAAGCTCAAACTGTCAATCGTCTACCTGACAAGACCAAGCTTTGCAGCGATGATCAAGACAAAGTAAACGGACCGATTAAAAATATCACTCTCAACATGCGAGGTCAAAAATGATTTGACAGCGCACACACCCGAAGAGAAATTCACCAAACGATGGAGGGTACAACGAACCACTTGAATTTCCTTCTTCAAAGCCCACAGATTGCCTTCAAATCTCAAACTTTCTGGAAGAGACTGCCGTCTCAACCGCTCAGATTCCACGAAGCTCACAAACTGGACGACGCACGCGGTGCTCAATCGATGCTTTTCCCGACGGGAAAAAAAGAGTCGAGCGCAGGATGCGAAGTGAATAAATAGAAAGGCTGGTGGGTGCTGGGCGGCACGAATTTTCATCGGTCCCACTAGGCCCAAGCTCCTCGCTTACCCACATCGGTATATAGCTTATCCGCAGCAAAGGCGGTCAACGCGGGATCCCTGTCCGGTGCAGCTGAGAGCTTCATTGCGTGCGTGTGTTGCCCGATACCACGTCCATCTTTCAACAGTCATGGCTGGAACTAGTGGGTCATACAAGCCTCGAAAGAGGAGGAAAGTGGACGCCTTCTTTGGTCCCTTGCCGGGCCATGGCACTGCGATAATCGATCCGACGACCAAGGCACAGAAACCGGCATTTCCTCTCGTTGCTTTCCTGTGGCCTGCGAAAGGGACTGTATCGCAATGGGTTACTCTGCCTCTGATCCTCATGGTTGTCGGGCTGTTTCGTTGGACTACGGGTTTCTGGGGGTACTCTGGATTTCAAAAACCTCCTATGCATGGTGACTTTGAGGCTCAGAGACACTGGATGGAAATTACTACACATCTCCCCATTTCGGAATGGTACTTTTACGACTTGCAATACTGGGGACTGGACTATCCTCCACTGACCGCATATCATAGCTGGCTTTTGGGGAAGATGTAAGAATGGTGCCAATACGAATTTGAAGTCTTGCTCATCTGCTGCAGTGGTTCGCTAATCAGTCCCAACTGGTTTGCTCTGGATTCGTCTCGAGGCCTCGAAGACCCGGCCTTGAAAATATACATGCGCGCTACCGCCTTCATCTCGGAGTACCTCATCTACATACCTGCGGTCGTCATCGGCCTTCGCCGTTTTGCCCGTATACAAGGCACCACCACTTGGGAAGGCTCTATTGCCGTCGCAGCCTTTCTCATGCAACCGGCTACAATCCTCATCGATCATGGTCACTTTCAATACAACACCGTCATGTCGGGTTTCGCGGTTGCAAGCATGTCAAGCATGTTTTCTGGAAGATATATGCGGAGTTGCGTCTTTTTCGTAGCCTCGCTAGGCTTCAAGCAGATGGCGCTTTTTTATGCTCCGGCAGTCTTTGCGTTCCTCTCTGGAATCTGCCTATTTCCCCGAATAAATGTACCCCGATTTCTGGGCATCGCAATCGTTACGCTCGGATCCTTTGCCCTTTTATATTTACCCCTCCTGGCAGGAGTCTTATACGAGTCTTATCGAGGCATCGCACCACAATCACTTCCACCACCTCAGCTACTGGAATCATTACCGTTCAAGTTCGACCAAAATGCTTGGTACTATCCGCTGATACTTCAGACCGCTCAATCGATTCATCGCATCTTCCCTTTCGCAAGAGGACTTTTTGAAGACAAGGTTCCCAACCTTTGGTGCGCTATTCACACGTTCCATAAACTACATAAATACTCCAGTGATACCGTTCAGAGAGCCGCACTTCTAGCAACTATTGCCGCAATCATGCCTCCATGTCTGATACTATTTTCACGACCTAGAAAAGATCTATTGCCATGGGGCATGGCTGCTACAGCATGGGGCTTTTTCCTTTGCTCCTACCAGGTGCACGAGAAGAACGTTCTGCTCCCGTTACTTCCAATGCTAATACTTCTCGGTGGTGAGGGTGGATTACTACCTGCCGCACGTGCCTGGGTTGGGTTTGCCAATATTCTCGGTGCCTGGACTCTATTTCCGCTGTTAAAGAGGGACGAACTCCGAGTTCCCTATTATGTGCTCACCTTTCTATGGGCCTACCTTCTAGGACTACCACCAACGTCGCTGTCCGTTTATCAGAACGGGATAAGCGGTGGATTGACAGCTCCGGTGAAGATCCTTCACTTGAGTTTCTATCTTGCCATGGTTGTATGGCATGTATTCGAAGCATTCATATCGCCACCACCAGGGAAGCCAGACCTATGGGTCGTTCTGAACGTGTTGATTGGTGCGGCCGGTTTCGGCTTTTGCTATCTGTGGTCTTTGTTCAGGCTGGCAGAGGAGAGCGGGCTCATACGAAAGAAGCGGGCGATAGGCAATAGCAAAGAGCTCGGAAAGAAGGATGAATGAAGGCGTTTAGACATTCAGATTCGTGGTTTGGCTTGTGAAGATAAGATACCCATGTACTATATTTGTAGTACAACTCCTAGAGAAGAGATGCTGCTAGATAATACATTTGCCATTGCTCTAAAGACATCCGTTTCAAATGCAGCCAGCTTGTGAACGCCCTTTTGTGCAGCGATTAACGATTACATTGATTCAAGTGCTTCTCGTTTGCAATCATATTTGAAATCCAAAACCCGCCATACAGCTCTTGTACTTGGTGACCGTATCTTGGCATTCCTGTTGTGGATCATTGCTATTCGAGAATAGCATGCATTCATCGCGAGCGGCTTTTTCGTCTTTGCATACACAGCATGGCTAGAAATGAGCGAATGAGTATTCGGAAGAACAATTGTCGATCCAATAGGGCGAAGAACCGTACCTTTACTTGCGCCGCAGCTTCGCCGGCGGGCTTGAGCTCTGCGCCCAAGTTGCCAGCAGTGGCGGAAGCTTCACAACAGGTTAGCATTCTGATTGATCGTTAATGGACATCTGGAAGAACACTAACTAGTCGGCATCGCGTTTGCGGGCTGTGCAGACATGTTGGGACGGAGACAACAATTGTCAAGGTGTATAAAGATGTTCAGAGGATTGTAAATCACGGAGATGACGGAATGCGAAAAACCAATGCAGGGATCGAGCCGCACAATGTTTAGCTCCGCCATCTTTTGCACGCCACTGTTTGTTTTCCCCTCCATCACAATTATACCAAACAATCAGCTTAAATACCCAACATGGCTACTCTCAAATTATTCACGCTTGAAGGCAAGGGCCTCAAGCTTGACACTGAAGCTGACATTGAACCACACATCAAAGGATTAAAAGCCAGCAACGATTTCGAGGAAATCCGACTCCAAGGCAACACCATTGGAGTCGAAGCCTCGAAAGCTCTCGCCTCTGTCCTCGAACAGCAAAAGAACCTCCAAGTACATCCCCCCCTCCTCCCCTCCTCTCTCCACCCTCTCCTCCCTCCTCTAACCAATTTTCAATCCAGATCGCGAACCTCGCCGACATCTTCACGGGCCGCCTCCTCCACGAGATCCCCGCGGCGCTCTCCGCCCTCCTCACGGCCCTGCTCACGCTCCCCCGCCTGCACACCATCAACCTCTCCGACAACGCGTTCGGCTTCAACACGCAAGCCCCGCTCGCCGCGTTCCTGTCGCGCCACACGCCGCTGCAGCACCTGCACCTCACCAACAACGGGCTGGGGCCCGACGCGGGCGTCGCGGTGGCGGACGCGCTGCGCTCGCTCGCGGTCAAGAAAGCCGCGGCTGCACAGGGCGGAGAGGGTGTGCCGCAGCTGGAGAGCGTGGTGTGTGGGCGCAATCGCCTGGAGAATGGGAGTATGGCGGCGTGGGCGGCGGCGTTTGCCGCGCACCCCGGCGTACGGGTGGTCAAGATGGTGCAGAATGGCATTCGCCAGGAGGGGATTGCGGTGTTGTTGCGGCAGGGCTTGCGTGGGGCGAGGGGGCTGCGGGTGCTGGATTTGCAGGATAATACGTTTACGGCGTTTGGGGCACGTGCACTGGCGGAGGTGGTGGAGGGGTGGAGGGAGTTGAGGGAGTTGGGCGTGTCGGATTGTTTGCTGGGTGCGAGGGGGGCGGTGGGGGTGTTTGAGGCGTTGGGGAAGGGGGGGAATAAGGGGTTGGAGGTGTTGAGGTGTCAGTATGATGAGGTGGATGGGAAGGGGCTGGGTGGGCTGGTGGATGTGGTTGGGGAGGAGCTGCCGAGGCTGAGGAGGGTAGAGTTGAATGGGAATAAGTTTGATGAAGAGGATAGTGCGTTGGAGGCCTTGAGGGAGGTTTTGGAGAAGAGAAAGGAGAAGGCGGGGTACGATGTTGAAGAGGATGAGGAGGATGCGTGGGGAATAGATGAATTGGATGATTTGGAAGAGGTATCCGACGAGGAGGAAGACGATGAAGAAGAAGCGGAGGATGAGGATGTGGAGGCGAAGGCGGACAAGGAGCTGAAGCAGGCAGACGAAGCTGAGAATGAAAATGTGCCGCAGGTGAAAGATGATGAAATTGATGCTCTTGCGGACAAATTGGGCAAAACTGGGCTATGACAGTCATGAGTAACTTGGGTGCAAGGTCTATGGTTTCGGACCTTTTACGATTTGATCAATCTGTAATTTCTTGAAGTAGACTCGAAGATACCACAGGAGCATCGGACCAGCTAGATGGCGGCTTACAGTAGAGGTGTACAATGCATTTGGCTCATATTGTGTGCTTTTCTTATTCCCTCTACCATATACTCCAGGAGTTTTCGGTGGAATATCAACGAGAACAAGTCACTGACATTGAAATTACGGTTCTACGGTAATCTAGAAACGCCCAAATCATAATTAGAAATCTCCGACTCGAGTTGGAGGTTGAAGAGTATCATTCAAGTGCAGGCGCAACCGTAAAGACCAACCACTGCAGGTATCAACATTCCCCTTCTTGAGTACAGCGATTGAGTTGAGCCGGGATACATAAGGAAAAGTGTCTTCTGTAATTTTATACTCCTCCACGCTTACCCACGCCCCTAACCACAGGGTGACGACTCCGCCAAAAAACCCCTCCCATATTGTATGTTCGCATGTCTATCCTTCCTTTCGTGTATTTGCCTTCCGTTTATAGACCGCTCAAGAATTTGGATCGTCCTCAAAGAAATTCATGATGGCCTTGACTCCCGACGGGCCCAAACCATGTGGTGGATAGCACACATAAATAGGATCTTCCTTTGCACCAAGCTTCTCTCTAAACTCGCTCTTGTTTGTCAAATGTAATTCTGTGGCGATGGCATGATATGCTTTGCTCAGGACCTTTACTCGTGCTCCTTTAAGATTATGTCCAGGCCTGAATTGACTTGTTGCACCACCACCGAATGTGACATTCGTGGCGCCATTTTGAGCAATGAATTTGAGTGCATGCGTTACAATCATTTCGATGGCGCCACTTGGTGCACCAGGAAGATCGAGCGCGAATTTAACTTGCCAACCGTGGTCAGGAGATAGTTGCGCCATGACAACGAAGCACACAATTTGGCCGTCCTTGTCTGTAGCCGTGTGATATTGTCGATGTTCAATATCTTGCCATGGGTGGACGTCTGTCAAGTGTACTTGCTTGCCCTTGCGATTATTGAGCCAGTCCTGAATACGCCCATCAATTTTCTTCCGTTGCTCCTCTGACGGAGGTGAATCAATGGGATAGTCCTGAATCTTTACGCCTTCTTTTTCTGCATGTCTAATCTTACGTTGAACATCATGTTCATGGGCTGCAGGATTGGTTGATGGATCCAAACGCTGCTCAGCGGCCACAGAAAATGTGCGCCAATTGAAACGCGTTGCCAAAACCTCTTCTGCGTCTGCGCCAGCCAAAAGCCAGAGAGGCTTGAGATGACGTTGCTTGCTGATGAATCGAAGGTAGCCTGCAATCGTCTTGGTGTATTGTGACACATGGCAAAGAGGATCACCAACGGTAATGGCAAAGTGATCCAGAGGGCAGAATCCAACGGCAGCGCCGGTGTTATCGTCGCGCCAGATTTGGATTCGGGGCTCCAGCCACGATGTATTTGAAGCGTCTCCGTAATTAGCGATGAGTTTCTCGAGAGGTTGATATTCAATGTGAGCGGCGGCGCGATCGGTTCCTTGCCATGGTGGATGAAGGGTGCTTGCTTCAGGATGGCGGAGAGCTTTGATAGGAGGTTTAGTTGGAAAGCTTTTGGGATCTCTAGGATACAGAGTAGCATGACGAATATCGCCAAGCTGAAGAAGTAGCATGAGCATACGCTCCATGCCGATACCACCGCCTCCATGTGGCGGTGCTCCCCACTCAAAGCCTTGAATGTATTCTTCCATGGATTTTGGATCGACCTTCATCCGTTCCATTTTGTCGATCAGTGTTTTGGCGTCATGAATACGCTGCGCTCCACTTAGAATTTCTTGGCCGCGAAGGAAGATATCAAATGAGTTTGTAACGTTGGGGTCTTCAGGATCTGGCATTGTGTAGAATGGTCGTGCAGAGGTAGGAAATTTGTCAATGATGTAGAAGTCGGTTTTGTATTTCTCTTTCACCAGTCGACCAAGTTGAATCTCATCCTTTGTACCAATGTCTTCATTTTCATCCAATTCGTTTCCTCTCTCGTCCCTATAACCGGATTCGTTGAGCATACGGATAGCTTGAGCGAATGGAATTCTGGGGGTTTCATCCAACCAAACCAGGTCCTCATGAGGAAACTGTTCCTTGACGGTATCTATTTCGTGGCGGTAACGTTCGTAGATACCCTTGAAGATGAATTTGAAGGTATTATCCAGCATGCGCAAGACCTCGTGGTAATGCTCGTCAATGGCCATCTCCAGATCCATGCCGGTGAATTCTGTCATGTGCCGATGTGTATTGCTGTTTTCGGCACGGAAAACAGGTCCAATCTCATATACTCTTCCAAAATCAGCAGATATGCTCATTTGCTTGGCAAGCTGTGGCGATTGTGCCAAGAATGCAGGTCGTCCAAAGTAATCAACCTTAAAGACACTGGCACCGGATTCGGTTGCACCTCCTTGCAATTTGGGCGTATGGATTTCAATAAAGCCCTGAGAGTCGAGATAATTGCGAAAAAGATGGCACATTCCAGATTGAATGCGGAATATGCTTTGAGAGGCAGTAGTACGCAAATCTAGAATACGACTGCTGAGGCGCGCCCTGTCCGATACCACAACACGACCAGTCTTTTCTCGTTCTTCTTTTGCTTCATTGACCTCTGCCTCATGGACAGAAAACGGTAGGGCTTCGATGACCTCTCCTTCAATGTGAAGCTCATGGATTGAAATTTCAACATTGTGGATTGATGCTCCCGTAATTTCTCCTTGCTTGGCTTTCGGTTCCTGTACAATACCTTTAACGAGTACAATGTCTTCTACATCGAGATGTTCCGCCCAATACACAAAATATTTCGAAACGTGGCCGTGCTCTTGCAAGACGCCTTGGATGGTAATCGTTTGCTGGCGAAGAAGGAAGAACACGAGTTTGGCGCTCATTTTCCTTACATGATGAATTCGGGCTCGGAAAACAACTTCTTCGCCAACCTTGGCAGAAGCGATGTCTCGTAGATCATGGCGCTTCTCATGGGCCCATGTGCCAGCGTAGTTGTTGACGGGGAAAGATCCGTAAAGTGCCCTTTCTTCTGGCGAAAGCTCTCTTATGGCGCGCTGCTCCATATCCTGCTGTCGTTGACGAGCTGCATCTTCTCTCTCCTCAACTTCCTTCTTTCTCGCTTCTTGCGACGCGTGCCTCTCATGTTTCCTTTGTTGGTTCTTGCTCATCTTCTCGCCATCGCGATTCAGAGGCGTACTGCTGTCTGATAATTCGTCTTCGTCGTCACGGTCCAGGTGGAGTAGCGTCTTGACCGACTTGATTGGTCCTATCGAACGACGATTGCTAGACCCACCAGATTGAGCGCTCTCATCGGTCTTGGGGTGAAGGAGACCATTGAGTCTCGGACTGTCAGCAGAGCGTCTACCAAGGTCACCGGATTGTCGCGGGCTGTCAAAGGAACGGCGCACAGGGCTGTCTAGAGCAGGACTTCTGTTTCGGCTGCCCTCATCATCGCTTGAGGCATTACTGCCCGCTCTGAAGCGACCGAGAGCTTTTTTGAGGGACATGTCTGTTTTGGACGCTCCGACTCACGCGCGGAGAAGCAAAAAGCAGAACGTCGTGCACAGGTTGGGACAGCAGGCAGGAAGAAAAATCAAAACAATGGTCTCGGGTTTGGCCGGAAGACGGAAAGGTGCGAGGTAGAATAGAATTGGGGTGGCTTAGGTTGATACCACGGAAGGTTGAGATTATGATGAGGGTTTATTGGGGGTGATGTCACAGCCAAGCTTCGGCTGTTCAATCAGGGCGGCACACCGAAATACCCTCGCTTCGTGCTCAAGTACTCCGTGCTCTGTTCAAGGACAATCGGGGCGGCGGTGAGCAATCGCTATGCCCGCTAACCGAATCGTGAAGGCGTATGTTTCATCTGTCCATGTAAAAGTCGCATTTCCCGATGGCATCGAAAACCGGATTCTCGAAAATCAAGGCAGATTCCTATGTTGCCGCGTTGCTGAGTGCTGCGTTACTAGGGTGGCGAGCTTGTAAAATCACACGCTCAATCACGGTCTGACGATGCCGAACTACCGAGAACGCTTGTTTTCTTCTGAGTCGATACGTGGTGTATCTTTAATGATTATCTTAGAAAGGGCCAATTTAAGGTCACGTCCAAAGAAAAAGAGCCTCGGTGGCCGGATCAGGCTGCCACATGTATTATTTATCTTGGAGAATTGCTTAGACATTCACCGGCCTACGGCTGCAGCTAGGAGCTAGAGCTATCTATTAATTTGAAGCCGAGAGGCTAAGACTGGCTTATGGCAACGGTCCACTTAGAGTTGGTAGCGTACCGCACGCCACAACCTTAATCATCACTTTGTCAGTTCTCCTCAAGCAAACAAACATTCATGGGTTCAACAACCCCATGTAGGGTGTCGTGTCTCAGTTGAACTTGTCCAACCCCAACGTCAGCAAGCTTCATTGCCAACTTGATTGTTCCATGAGTGAATGACGCACGTGGCTAATATTGCCGGTGGAGACATCACTTGCAGGATTTTGAGCTAAGTTTGGCCTTTTCAGGCCCAGGCGTCCAGCCTCTACGAAGCTTTGTCGCATGAACATCCTCCTTCATCTTCATTGGTACTGTTATGCATATTTACCTTAAAACAGTCTGTGTTTCTTGATGAGCTGCTCATCCTCTCGACTCAATTTCCGGAACCTCCCCAATCATTGAACTCGTCAGCAAATTTGACGGCTGCTTTCAAAAAGAACTTTGAATCATCGCCACAAGTCTTTGCTGCTTCTTTCAGTGCACGAAGTGCTACAGCCAAGATGTTAGTACAAATGAATCGGTCCAACAGAAAGTTCATTGCGTAATGTACCTTTTACAAAGTGAGCGTCTGTCGCCCATTTAGAGTTGACCGCTCTGTCGTCCACAAACTTCCAGTCCCGTCCTTTGACGTCGTAATCCTCGATTCTCTCCAATTTGATTGGTAATCGAAGTTGTTGCACGTATGCTGTGATAGTGAAAAGCCACCATTGCCGAACAAGGGAGATGTGAAACTTGGCCGGAATGAGTGGAAGCAGTATCCGCACAGCGTGCGAGCTCGTTAGCAAATGGACGAGGAAGAAATCGAACTTGGCCGTGTCATTGTGTGTTCCTACCAGTAAGGCAGCAGCAGCTCTTTGAGATTCTTCAAACTGCTTCTCCGGTTGATCAATCTGCCACGCGTTCCAGTGATCGAGTACAACATCTTCTTTCTTGTCGAAAAGAGGTTCGATTTCCTCGGCCCCCTGCTCTTCGAATATGCCATCAAACCGTTCATCGACACTTATCTTGTGAAGCGCTTCTAGCAACGATGTAGTGTAATAGCTTGCAGGTTTGGTATAACTTGGATCATCCAAGTACTTGTGCATATAATTGTAAAAGCATGTCGTCAAAGCAAGTGCTTCAATGGCTACTGTCCCGGATTTCAACTCGTAGGCGTATCCCAAATGGATCAAAGGATGACCAACTAATAGACATCAGCAATCAGGATGTCGGCCTAGCGAGGAAAGATTCTTACGTCCAGCAACGACGTTATTGATCAACGGGTTTTTACCTTTGTACATGAAGTCTTCCACTAACCGCTTCCAGTCATACCCATTGCGTACCAGCTGATCCTCGAAAAAGTCTATGTAAGCTCTTTGATAGCTTTTCAACATTAGATTTCCGCCTTGAGACATAGAAATTTCAGACAAATACTCACTCTCTTTTACCCAGAAAGTCTCGCCAATCTTCCAAGATAATTTCTCCAGGAGAGTCGCGCCAAGGCTCCAGCAACTTGGACTCCACATCATAAATTGTGTTCAACTGTTCTGGTGAGGCTCCAAGTAAAAATGCTGAACCTAGGATCTCAATTTGATACTCAGTAATCGACTCGGAACCATCGGCTTCAAAGTACGTACATGTGGCGCGTGGTTGTGGAATTGGAGATTATGATAGATAATTGAATGAGTGGCATGATTTGCCTTGAGAAGATGTTTCAAAGCCCTGGAGCGTCTGTCCGTTGCCGTCTCGACATCGTGAATATCGACTGATGGAAGTTTGATGGCCTGGACCTTGCTATTTCCAAAACCGAATTTTGGAATTCCAAACGGAATGGAGAAAGACGCGAACATGTCTGCAAACTTCCGACTATTCGGGGGGTATTTCTTCGGGATATCTTGGCTTTTGATCTATGCAATACGAAATCAAGGGTGTAGTTATGTAAAATGTGGTCCGATAATTTTGAGCATGGGAATGCAAGATGATGCTGATCAACTGCGGGGTGCAGATTTCCTAAAAAAGATACACCATCGACTACTCTGGCGATCTCGGTTTCCTTGCACCATCTAACTCTTTTCCTTCCTTCTGGGGGAAGAAGAAATGTTTTAGCAATGATGAATCATCTGTAGAAGTGAGAAGATCTCCCCCAAGCTAAGTCATCTATTCTAGATGGGCAAAGTCAATGGACTCATCGTGGACGCGCCACCGTCGACGACCAGATTAGCCCCTGTAATATAGCTACTGAACCCACTCGCCAAGAATCCAGCGACTCTCCCGACCTCTTGTGCTAGTCCTGCTCTCTCCAGCCCAATATGTTTCTTCTGCGCCTCCTCCCCTTGCAAGCTACTGGGTGGCAGCTGGCTATTCATCCCCCTCATATCAAATGCCTTCAAATCCACGCCAATGTCAATCTGACCTGGACTTATGCAATTGATCCTTACCCCAGTTCCCTTCAGTACTGCGACCCCAGCTCTCACCACCCCCAATGCCGCGTGTGAACTCATCGTGAAGCAAGGACCCCAGCATCCCCCATATGTACTTGCGACGCTGCTGACCACCACAATGCTCCCATACTTTTGGTCTTTTGGTGCCGCATTGGGATAGTTCCCTTTGGGTGTGGTTTTCGCCATCGCAGGTGGGGCATACTTGAGAGCGAAGAAAGGCGCCATGCTATTTGCTTCGAAGCATTTCAAGAGGTCTGATGGGCTAGTATCGGCAATAGAAGGTGGTCCAAGGAGACCAGACGAGGTGACCCAAACATCGAGGCGGCCCCAGGTGTTGAGGACGTCATCGATGAGCGCAAGCGTGTCTTCTTCAGAGGTAAGCTTGTAGGGATAGCCAATTATTTTGGTGTTGGGGTAGATCTTGTGGATCTCTTCTGAGAGTTGCTGGTAGTCTTCCCCGGGCGTGCTTGTGCATGCTGGTAATCGGAGAAACTGTCAGATCAAAACGCTCGACGAGATAGAAGCAACGGAATTCCATACCGTATACGCAAGCAGCACCATGAGCTACGTGTCTTTTAGCGAGATGATGTCAAAAGTTGCAAAGTTATACATGAACACCCACCGGCCAGCTCATGTGTAATGGCTTTTCCAATATGTTGGGTAGCCCCAGTCACGACGCACACAAAACCGTACTGATCTCGATCAGTGCCTGCCAATCAAAAGAATCATTCCTAACGACATACTAGCTTTCCATCGGAGCGATATGGGGAAAAGGCATCCAAATCTGCAACTCCGTTTCGGGCATGGTCATTTGCAAGACTTGTCATGGTGGTTCTTTCAGTAAGAGTAGAGCCCCTGGGCAGGCGCGAGAGGACTCAGAGGATCTGACTTTTGTAGACATTGTTAATGTGACGGACATTCACGGGAAATAGTGCGATAGTCTAGATATACTAGGATTCCTTGGCGGAGACATTGTAAGTCCACGGAAATGTTCGATAAAGACCCAGCAACGCTAAGATAAGAATCACGCTTTGCTCTATATATTTATAACGAGGTTTGACCTCAGATTACCTGCCGTGCCTGCTTTTGTTTCGTCAAGATTTACGCCTTGACTCAAGCTTCTTATTCATGTTTACGTCCTGTTTAGCTGGCTTTGTTTGCGTCTTTTTCTGTCTCCTTCTTAGGGTTTGTTTACGTCTTTCTTACACATAAGGCCAGCCGTTTTTGTTTACGTCTTGTCTGGTCGTACTTGCATCTTGCTCTACCGTGGTATTATCTCTTGGTGTGTTTTTATAGTATAGGTTTTTCGTTTGGCATTATGAGACATCTATCACACGTCTCTCATGAGACGTTGTGCGTTCCATTCTCTACAGCATGATAGACCTGCCTGTCGCTCCAAAAAATTTAGTTAGAGCATGATGCTTAGTGATTATTGATCCTCACTTCTATTAACTTTCTCGAAATGCTACTTCGGCTGGTAGTCTAAAACTTGCACAAAACATTCTCTTATTTGGAGCGACATCCCTCACATCGTGAATCTCTAATTCTAGTGTGTCAGATGTGATCTCGTATTCAAGTTGCTGCGAGATTTCTTTGCAGATCTTGATCCTCTCTTCCACATTATCGTCGCTCTTGGTACTGAAGCAATAAACGTGCACCATTGGTAAAAGTGTCTCGGTATGAGGGCTGAATAATTGAGCTTGTCCATAGTAGAGACCAATGAATGAGGGCAAGAAAGTTATGGCACTCGCTGGAAGATTCATGATATAATGATTAAAGGTTTTGGGTTGGTGCAACCGTCTCGTTTCCAACACTTTCTTGGCTCTATCCGGTGGTCTTGAATTCCCGTTCGCTGAAGTGGTCTTGATATCCACATACCGGTTGGAGTTTAGAAGAGCATTTGTCGCCGTTTTGATGAAAATATGCCCATCTTCATTGAAGGGTTCCACAAATTTATCAACCTATTCCATCAGCATCGATTGGCTCGCTGAAGAATTCGATTGCATGTATACCTTGTTACGTTTAATGGCATACAATAAACCTCTGTGGCTATCAGGATTGAGATCATTCGCTTGCACGAAAACACGTCGCTTTCCAGCAGGGACTGCAAAAGGACCGATACCTGCCATAACATCACAGACTGCCTCACCTTCTTGGAACTTCTCAACGAGCCTCCGGTGCTCGGTATGGAGCCTCGGGTTCCAATAGACCTTTGAGTAATCGAAACAAAACGTGCAATCTTCTTCTCGAGCTTCCACATTCATATCGCCATTGCCGGCCAAGACTTCGTACTTGAAGGTGCGGTACTCGTTTTCCTCGCCTACATCGTCAATTTTGTTTATCACGGTCTTGACACTATGGTTTTTGTCCATGATAACCTGCGCGACTAGATGCTTGTGTTGCAAATACTGCTCCCGTAGATTCAAATGTGCTTTGAAAGGTCAGCTTACTCCGAAAGGCTTGTCGTTCTTTAACGAGGAACAGCGCACCAACGTGACCCACTATCGAAAATCCCGAAGGAATTTCACCAGCCTCATCTTGAGGAAGGATAGAACTCAGTATATCATCTACGTATATTAGTAAGAAAAGCTCCCTATTCGAGCCCATTGGTTCGTACGAGATGTCCAATAATCGTAGTCAAGATCTAATTCATAAGGTATCACGGCGAGCTGCTGCGCTGCCACAAGTTCATGTAACTTTGTACTCCAAGTTGACGAGTCTGTCTGTTCCAATCAGCTTATGTATGCTCGAAGTGACGATTGCATTGCCGTCAAATTGCTCACCTTGCTCTTCTATTTCAGGCTTAAGAAGAAGACACTTCCGTCCGGAATTCCCCTCGAATGGGTCAGCTTGCACATTGGCGATTCGGTCCAACTTCAGAAGGTCTTGACTCCGCTGCAATTCTGAACGACATTTAGATATCGTTTTGTTGTCCTGGACTCGTGCAGCACAAATTGGTACTCGTTTCTGAAAGAACGTTCTGTCCAAAGATCGCATAGCGCGATTTACTGGTGGCCTGAACATTCCGGCCGGGCTTTCGCAGTCAACCACTGTCATTGCGACTGGGTTTCATGTTCCTGAAAGTTTGAATTCGTTGCAGGAACAGTCACGGACCCCATGTTCAGGGCTCAAGCTGGAAAGACGCGAAATCACGGGATGACCTCAACGGCACGCGGGAAAATGCAGGGACCAACCTGTTGTCTGTCAACACCATCTTAACCTTCTTGGACGTGTTGCTTTTTTAGCTGACTCCCACAATTTTGGAGTCAGCTCTTTCATGCATGGATCTCCGTCGCATTGCTCTATAGGAGCCATTGCAATCGCTCGATGAGCCGAAGCGACTTCTGCGCTGACTGGTCAGCTGGTTAAAACAAGATGGCCTCGGCAGGGGGAGGAAACATTAAGGTGGTGGTGAGAGTGAGACCATTCAATGCAAGAGGTATGAAATTGTACATGTTTAACAAGTTGAGGACTCTAATTTGCAACAGAACGCGATCGAGGAGCAAGATGTATCGTCCAAATGAAAGATGCCCAAACCGTTCTTACACCACCATCTTCAGTCGACCCAAAATCAAAAGGTGTAAAAGCTGCTCTCGAAGGAAGCAAGACATTCGCTTTTGACAGGAGCTATTGGTCTTTCGACCGGAATGATCCGCATTTCGCTGGGCAAGAAAATCTATTTAATGACCTCGGTTCCCCCTTACTCGACAATGCCTTCCAGGGCTACAATAACTGTATTTTCGCCTACGGACAAACCGGATCGGGAAAGTCATATTCTATGATGGGTTATGGCGAGGAGGCGGGTGTGATACCAAAGATCTGTCGGAACATGTTTGAACGGATTGACGATATGGGAGAAAATGACAAAAACTTGACTTGCACAGTCGAAGTATCGTATCTGGAAATCTATAATGAACGCGTTCGGGATTTACTGAATCCAGCGACAAAGGGAAACCTCAAGGTTCGGGAGCATCCCTCGACGGGACCGTACGTGGAAGACCTTGCCAAGCTGGTAGTCCGCTCTTTTCAGGAAATTGAAAATCTGATGGATGAGGGGAACAAGGCACGAACGGTAGCAGCAACAAATATGAATGAGACTTCGAGTCGATCCCATGCCGTCTTCACATTGACTCTTACCCAAAAAAGGCACGACGTTGAGACCAAGATGGACACGGAAAAGGTGGCCAAAATAAGTCTTGTCGATCTTGCTGGCTCGGAACGCGCAACATCGACTGGAGCTACAGGAGCGCGTCTGAAAGAAGGAGCCGAGATCAATCGATCATTGTCAACATTGGGTCGTGTGATTGCTGCGCTGGCTGACATATCTTCTGGGAAATCAAAGAAAAATAACGCCAGCCTTGTTCCTTATCGAGATTCTGTTCTAACTTGGCTTCTAAAAGACTCTTTGGGAGGCAATAGTTTAACGGCGATGATTGCGGCTATTTCGCCAGCAGATATCAATTTTGAGGAGACGCTGTCAACACTTCGATATGCAGACTCAGCGAAACGAATCAAGAATCATGCTGTGGTCAACGAAGACCCGAATGCTCGCATGATCCGAGAGCTCAAGGAGGAGTTGGCGCAGCTTCGTTCGAAATTAGGTGGTGGAGCAGGCAGCGCAGGCGTTGCTGGAGGTGCTGGCGCACCAGGAGAAGAGCAGTACCCACCAGATACTCCCTTGGAACAACAAATGGTCTCAATCACTCAATCTGATGGCAGTGTCAAGAAAGTCTCAAAGGCTGAAATTGCCGAACAACTGAACCAGTCTGAAAAGCTGTACCAAGATTTGAATCAAACTTGGGAAGAGAAACTAATGAAAACGGAACATATCCACAAGGAACGCGAGGCGGCTCTCGAAGAATTAGGCATTAGCATCGAAAAGGGGTTTGTTGGAATGTCGACGCCAAAGAAGATGCCTCATCTAGTCAATCTAAGTGATGACCCTCTTTTGGCGGAATGTCTGGTCTACAATCTCAAGCCTGGGACAACTACAGTTGGAAACGATGAGACTGCGATGAATGCAGAAATCCGGCTGAATGGCTCAAAGATTTTGCAAGACCATTGCACATTTGAGAATGTAGACGGGACAGTTACCGTAGTGCCCAAGGACAATGCCGCCGTGATGGTCAATGGTGTTCGTGTAGAGCAGCCTAAGCGGCTTCGAAGTGGGTACAGGGTCATCCTTGGTGATTTTCACATTTTCCGCTTCAATCATCCACAAGAAGCTCGTCAAGAAAGGGCAGAACAGGGAAGCCTTCTACGACATTCAGTGACAGCTGCCCAGCTTGAGTCTCAGTCACCACGTCCGTATGGCCACGAGAGATCACATAGCAGTCTTAGTAGGGCAGACTCGGAGATTGAGACGGGCGAGGGAACTCCCCGTAGCAACTCGCCAGCTCCATATCATCGTAATGGACGAGATTCTGATTGGAGCTTCGCACGCCGCGAAGCAGTTTCTGCGGTTCTCGGGGGTGATCAAAAAATATCCAACCTTACAGATGACGAGTTGGATGGACTGTTTGATGATCTCCAGAAAGTTAGAGCTTGGCGCAAAGGCCGACCAGAGAGCAGATTGTTTGACAATGAAGACGATACGGACTCAGTGTCTTCACACCCACAACGAGACAAATACCTATCCAATGGTACACTGGACAACTTTTCTCTCGACACAGCAATCACAATTCCTTCTACCCCTCAACACGGCGAGGAAGACGAAAGAATAAAGTTCGTACGTGAGGATCTACAAAGTCAGCTGGAAAGGCAAAAAGAGGAATACCAGGCCAAGCTGAAAATAGCGGAAGAATCAAACATGGAAATCGAAGAGATTCGTGAAGAAAAAGCGCGAATGGAGCAGAGTCTGGCAGCTGTCAGAGAAGACATGGCAAGACAGTTGAAGGAGCAAAAGGAAGAGTTTGAACGTCAAATAAAAGAGCTCTTGCAACCTCCAACACCTGCCCAACCTGTTCCAAATGGCATTCATGACAACGCCGAAGAAAAACAACGAGAAACGGCTGCCAAGGCCTTCCGTCACTGGAGATCGCGACGTTATGTGGCGATGGCAGAGGCTATTCTGCAGCATGCATCCACACTCAAAGAAGCTCAAGTCATGAGCCAACAGATGGATAAGCATGTTGTGTTCCAATTCACTGTGGTAGATGTCGGACACACTTTTGCATCCTCCTATGATCTCGTCCTGGCCGGCATCACTGCAGAAGACGACGATTTTCTTGATCATTGTTCAAAGCCTTGCATTGGTGTCCGATTGGTGGATTTTAAAAACTCTGTCGTGCATCTGTGGTCACTAGAAAAGTTGCACAATCGGGTACGGCATATGCGCCAGATGTTTCAGTATTTTGACAAACCCGAGTTATCTCAGCATTTCCGACTGGAAAATCCATTCTCTGAGGCTTGCCTCCCAGAGTACACACGAATAGGCGATACAGATGTAGCTTTGGCTGCTGTTTTTGAATCCCGCGTTCAGGATTTTACACTTGACGTCTTCTCTCCTTTTACGACAAATGTTGTTGGCATGATCCGCCTATCGTTGGAACCTTCATCTGCAGAGGCGCCTTCATCAACCTTGAAATTCAATGTTGTCATGCACGATATGATTGGGTTTCCTGAGCGAGAAGGGACTAATGTGCACGCCCAATTGTTTATGCCTGGGATTTCAGAGGAGAATGGAGCTACGACCACGCAAGTCATTAAGGATTTTGATGAGGGGCCAGTACGCTTTGAAAGTGTTCACAGCATGAGTCTGCCAATTGACAGTCCAAGAGACTCAGTACTTAGGGTATCTGTTTTTGCCAAGGTCACCAGTATGCACCTAGACAAGCTATTGAGTTGGGATGATATGAGAGATTCTGCACAACGTCCCAGTGTCAAGCGTACTAACTCGCGTTTACCTGAGACCGAGTTTTACAACGAAGAGCGCCATGATATCTTTGCAAGAGTACAAGTCCTCGAAATTGGAGAAGAGGGTACATATGAGCCTGTTGAGGTTGTCCAAATCAACGCACTTGACTCGGGAGCTTACCAGCTTCATCAAGGCCTTCAGAGACGGATCGTTGTGAGACTTACCCATAGCTCCGGTCAGGCACTCGAGTGGCGTGATATTTCACACTTCCGAATAGGCAAGATCCTTCTTGTTGATGGCAATGGCAGGATCCCCGACATGAGCTCTCCATTACCAGATGTCTCACTCAAACTTGTCTCGCCACCTCAGGTCACAGATAATGCCGATGGAACTAGCAATGTCACAATCACCGGGCAATGGGATTCTAGCGTGCACAGCTCACTCCTTCTTGACCGCGTCACGAACGAGAAGTATCGCGTTCAAGCATCCTTGAGCTGGGACGTTACTTGCGAAAAGCTCTCAGACAAAATGACGTTCAAACTGGACCTCTCCATGCAGATACGAGCTCGTTCTTACGTGCGACCAAAGTCCATGCTGAGTCAGCTGATGAATACAACTCGGATTGTCCATTCTACAGTTGGCATGTTCGCCGTCGGCATCAGACCTACATCAGCAAAACGAGCAATCGATCTTTGGAGAATGAATACTCAGCACGACTACATCAAGGGCGAGGAAATGCTCAGCGGTTGGGCGCCTCGCGGCGTATCACTCGTCCGTGACTTCATCAACAGCCGCAAACGACGCCAACGGATCGCTGAAATTGAGGCTACTCGCAGTGTATTCAGCAGCAAGGTGTTGACCATCCAAACCCCCATCAAACCCAATCTCGACCCTGAATCAGACACCCTGATCCTCGACGAGCGACAGCAAAACCTCCTCCATCGCACGCTCCGCCTCTGGCAAACCAAAAAAGACATCCCCGACCTCATCCTCGTCAAAGAAAACCTCGAACCCCCGGCCAACGGCGCCGCCTTCGCCCCCAGCTACACCTCCTCCTCCCCCTCGCCCTCCACCACCACCACCAACCCGCACCACCGACCAACACTCATCGCCGAAGTGCACTACATCCCGAAAAACCCATCGCTCCTCAAAGCCGGCTCCCTGCTGTGCCCGACGCCGGACAGCACGCGCTGGGCGCGGCGCCACGTCGAGCTGCGCCGGCCGTACCTGCATGTGTACAGCGTGCCGGAGGGGGACGAGCTCAACGCCATCAACCTGCGCAACGCGCGCATCGACCACCAGCCGCAGCTGGCCCAGCTGCTGCAGCGGCCCAAGGCGAACATCTTTGCCGTGTACGCCACGCGCAATACGTTTTTGTTTGCCGCGAGGACTGAGCGCGATAAGGTCGAGTGGATTTTGAAGATTGATCAGAGCTATTTTGGGAGTCCGGGAAGTGAGGGGGCTGGGACGCCGGAGGAGGGAGAGTAAGCGAGCTTTGGTTTTTTTTTGGGGGGGGGTCTGGGAAGAGGTTGTGGTGGAGAGATTGTTAGTCTTTCGCTTGGACGAAAGTTTTCTTTTCTTTTGTCAAGAGCAGTTGGATTTTTCTTTTATTGTTTTGGATTTCCTCTTGATACCCCTAAAGCCTCTAGATTTCTTTGTATGTGTAGAAATTCGTGTGGATTCTTGAAAAATTAATAAAACAACGTAATATGTTCCTGTCTGAGAGCTATAGCTATTTAGCTATCAGTTTCGAATCCTAATAGGGAAAAGACAACTCGCAGGATTTATGTGAAGCTAATGACTTTTCCTTCGGTGCCCTTGCAGGCGATCAAAATAGAGAGCAAGATGCGACAGAGCCCACCTGTGAGCGCCATCGCTGTGCAAAGATAATTTAAGAATACAGATCCTCATCCGCTTCGTTGGCATCGCCAAAGCCCTTTCCACTGTCGACATGTCTATCTATACTTTTACCTTTCCCTTTTGCAATTATTCCATCCGAGTCTGCTCTGATCACAAAGTCGTCGTCGGAAGCAGACTCCCTATCGCCTAAGCCTCCATCAAGTTTTTCCTCATCAGCATCATCGTCCGAATCTCTCACCACTGCTTTGCCTTTGCCTTTGCCTCGTGTGCCTACATCACGCTTCCTCCTGAGTACTGCGTTCTGAGAGTTCTGTGGGGTTGGTAGACTTGGTCGCGTCACATTTCCGTCTCCCTTCAGCTCTCCATTTGGGCGCTGCTGAGCCCGATGTGCGTTATCCTTCTCCTTACTCTGTCCTTCGAATGTCTTGCGAACTCGTTCATAGTGTCGAAGCTCTTCCACGCTAACACTAGGCACAAGCTCTCGTTGCGCGGTTGCGAAGTCATCTTCCGTGACAGCAACGTCCGTGTCTTCTTTTCCTGCAAGGTGGTCGAAGAACCAGGCGGTTGTGACTTTGCCTGGTGGTCCTCTGATTGTTTCACTTGACTGGCCCTTTCCTTTGCTTGATTGTATAAGCGCATCCTTTAGGAGGGTGGGATCTGCATTCAGAGCCTCTATTTTAGCATCGACAGAGCGGGCTTGACGAGTAACGGCCTTGAGCATTGCATCGGAACAAAGAGCATACAGATCCGCTCCTGTATACGTAAACGGTAATGTTTCTGCGATCCGAGGCAATGAGAGTGAATCGTCGAGCGTGAATCTGAAGCAAGATCATTAGTACTAAAGTCCAAGGGAAATGTTGTAGGAAATCTCACTTTCTGGTCAAGGCCTCCAAAATCTTCTCCTGTTTCGCGTGCGTGTCTGCTACACCCAGATATAGCATTTTGTCAAATCTTCCCGGCCTCAGCAACGCTTGATCAAGCAAATCAGGTCTGTTCGTGGCTCCGATAACGAAGACGCCTTGCCCACCACCCCCTGCAGATCCACCGTTCCCGTTGGAATCATCCCCTCCACCTCCACTCATCCCATCCAACTCTGCGAGCAGTTGACTCACTATCCTATCCATGACGCCACCACTGTCGCCTTGGTTCCCTCTTTTAGGTGCAACACTATCCAACTCATCAAAGAATACGACGCAGGGTCTGGCATCTCTTGCTCGTTGAAAAACCCGACGCACATTGGCTTCGCTCTCTCCGATATACATATTTAGGAGTTCGGGACCCTTGACACTGAAGAAGTTCAAAGAAAATTCCGTTGCGATTGCTTTCGCCAACAGCGTTTTGCCTGTACCGGGAGGACCGTAGAACAGGATACCAGAGCGTTTTTTCAAACCGCGCGAGAAGAGAGCAGGATGTGTGAGAGGGAGTTGAATGGTCTCAAGAATGGAGCCAACGATGTGTGAAAGGCCACCCACGTCTGCCCAACTGACAGCGGGGATCTTAGGGGCACCAATTGCATCAGCAAAGTTCTTTCGTGCGGCATCCACGGCTGTCGTGAAATCTGAAGGACATAGTGAATTGGCGAACGCGCCGCCTGAGACTTGAATGTCGCGTATGGTAACAGGTTCCTCTGAAGAACTTCCAGATAAAGCAAGTCTTTCAAGGCGTTCTTTTTGAACAATGACAGCCCGATCTACAACGTCGACAAGGTCACCAGCAACAAGAGCGGCAGTCTTAACAGCAACAGAAGAAAGATCGACATCCGGGGCAAGTCTAATGCCTTTTGCGGTAACGATGTCACGTAATATACCCTCTCGCTCTGATTCGTCAGGCGCGCTGAGCTCAAGCTCATGAGTGAAGAGTGCGCGGATGCTGTCTGGGATTTTGTCGACTTCGCAAGAAGTAGCAATCAAAACCCGTGAATCTGCCAAAACTTCGCGCAGAGCTGTGATCATACGGTCTGCATTTAGCGCATCAATATGTCTGATTAAAATCGCCGTATGTTGGGAACCACACGAAAGAGCTCGCTCGGCTCGTGCCTTGAGCAGTCCTTCAGTCTTGACGTCAGAACCGCCAGCACCGCCCTCAGACAGAATGTCGTATGCATCCATGGTAAAAACATGGACGCCAAGATCCTCACAGGCTCGAGTCGCCAAAGTCGCCTTGCCAATGTTTCGTTGGTTGGAGGTTAGGAGAATGGCCATGGGAGGTAATCCCAAATGTATTGCCCGTGCCTGCGTAGCAGCACCGATGAGTTCGCGCAACCTCCGTCTCATAGCACTTATGTAAGGTTTTGGGACTTCTGCAAGAGCCGTAGCCCTAGTCTCTGGAACTGCTGTGAGTGCTGGCCGCCTCTTCGCTCCCAAATAATACTGCCAAGTGCTGTTCATTGCTCCTGGCGCATTCCCTTGTTCGCTGCCAGCCTGAGCCATACGTGTATTGAGAGGGTCCATAACAGCCGTGGATTCCCAGGTATCCTTGGATCCGTCTTCCTCTTGGTCAGTACCTCCAAAACTGACACTTCCGACTTTGAACCAGGCAACTGAAAGACTGCTTTGGCTAATTTCATCATCAGCTTTAATATCGTCACTAAGCTCGCGATTCGTCAGCAGATCGCTGGGACCAAGGTCGTCGTCAGCATTGGACGATTCGAAAACGGCTCGACCGAGAGCTTCGTCAACCGATATACCTATAATGTCGCCTTCCTTCACGATTCGTCTACGAGACTCGAAATGACACTTTAGTCCAGCGAAAAGACTCGGTTGCAGTTGTCTATCTGTAGAGAGTGGAGTAGCGAGCTTCAACAACGTTATTTCTTTGGCTGATGGAGGACAGGAAGATGCAGGAACCTTTCGGGAGGTCGACGTATTGAAAAGAGGGGAAACCTTAAGATAGGGTGGATCTCCAAGATTTGCAAGCAGTATTGGTGATACGTATGCATGATTTGCTGCGCTTGTTGGTAACATATAAGAGATGCTGGATCGCCTTTCATGAGACTTTTTGACCGTATATCGTGGCGCCTTTCCTGCAATGCTCTCTGAGATACCAAAGATTTTGACACATCTCCGGTCATGGTGTTCAGGCTCAGTATCTGCGTTTCCAAGTCCCCATAAACCCAAAGCTGGCATTTGAGGTTCAGGGCTTGCTTCTATCTTGACCCAGTCTCCTGAAAAGCACCCAATCTTAACTAACATGTTGATGTCGACATAAACGCGGGCTTCCTCGTCTTCTTCGCTCGATGGTCTTGGATGAAGGAGTTCATCCAGCAATTGGCCGAGCATCCCGTGTGCCTGGAATACACGACTTTTACCTCCAGGTCCACCCTTCATAGTAGTTGCTGTAAAGCTTGTATAGACAGATCCTGGTGTCGCAGCCCCGTTAGTGAGACCGCCCAGCGCTCGCGGTGTAGCCGCCGTCATTGAAGACATGACGCCCGAAGTTGCTGGAGGTAAGCCTGGCGCATTTAACGAAATCATGTCTTCCGAATCAGACAATTCGCTGTTCTCGGTTTCAGAATGCTGTGAACTTAGCGCGTCAGACGTCTCGTCTTCATCTGGAGGCGTTGCGGACTGCGAGCCTGTTCGATCTTCGACTGCCGAAAAAAATTGCTCATTTGAGGTGTCTTCGGCGCCCTCATCAATCTCAACCAGACTACTCGACCTGGGACGGTGTGATGGTTGTGCGATATACCGAGTAACTTTTGAAGAATTGGTCGATCTAATCAGGACGATTCTAGTACTTGGAAGAAGAACGCCTTGTGATACAGGTTCACAAGCGGTGATCCTCAATGGAGGAGCCGCAGCGTGGGTGATAGGATGGGAAGGTAGAGGCATTGGCAACAAGTCACCCGTATGCACGATTTTTGGAGCACTGAGTGCCTTCTGAGTGGCATTGGTCCATTTCAATTGTTGATCTTTTGTGACTGCAGTCCTTGTTTTCCTTCTGCCTCCTTCAGGAGAACTAGAATCTAATGCGAGATGCTGATTCTTGCCGGCCGATTTTTGAGATCCAAATCCACCGCCAAACTTTTTATGTACCTCTTCGAATGTTTGCAATGCCTCAATGTCAAGACTCACGAAAGCGGTCTCAATTGCAAGTGGAATAACATCCAGGATACGGACTTCAAGTGGCGCATCAGTCTTGCGTGCCTTGTGGGGTTGGGAGCTTTCCAAAGAGTTGTAAAATGATTGTAGCGCGGGCGAAGTAGCAGGAAATAGTAGTGAGGAATGTGCCATCTGTCGATTTGATTTGTTGCCGTCATGTTTCTGCACAGGTAGAATGGCCCATGGAGTTGTAGCTACCGATGTCATTGATGATGGCAACCAGGGTGTAATCGCAACGTGTAGAGGCCGTTGAACATCGGTATTATCGTCTGCATTTTTCGTGTGCCTATTAGTCTCCTTCCAGTAAAAAACCTCCAAAAGGGTCAGTACCTTGCCGATTTCTGCGTGATGGAAATAAATCTGCAAAGAGATCTTCCGATAAAATACCAACCTCACCACTCAGCCGGTCGTCGAGCAGCAGATGTGCGGATATGGGAGGTTTGTCCTGCCTCCTTCTACGCTGTCTCCGGCGGGCATTGAGATGAGCATAGCTGTAGTCGACCATGCTTGACTACCTACGTGGCCTAACCAAATGTTTCCGGATCAGAGGCGAGTTATAGGACCTCATTGATCGAGTTTTGGTATGTAACAGATGCTGAGCGAAATCGCACCTGCGTTGCGCGGTTGCGCCATCCACTTTCAGGCACCTTAAAGTCTGCCGCCGAAGCTACCCTGCGTACCGAGGTTAAGGCAATAGGCCAGTGTTCATTCATGGCGCGTGGTCACGAGATCCGCTCCATCAAAGGGTTTTATCCCAGGCTGGCATGTTTGCATCCCAGACTATGGACGTGAGTTCAAAACAGAGTAACGTAAGGACTAGGGCAGTTGCATATGAAGATTGCTCAATTTCGTACCCTAGAATGCGAATGTTTGGCGGGGGACAAGCTTAGGCGGAGCTAGGGCTAGGGGCACGACATGCATGTCAAAGCGGGTGCATTCAGCCATCTGGCAACGAGTCTAATGAAACGGCAGCGGTCCCTGACGAACATGAGGGTCATCGGGTGATGACAGCTTTTCCTCCAGATCGTTCCAATCGACCTCTCAGCGGTAGGGATCTGCCCGGCGCTCCCTGCCTGCCTTGTCCTCAACTCCGGTACGGACTACCACGGTAAAAAACAAAGCCACACGACGACGTCATGCGTCTGTATCTGTGGCCAACATGTGCAATGTTCTCTTCGAAGAATGTGATGGTTTTTGTTATCTCGCGCTTTTCTGTTCATCAGCTTGTATCTTGCTTTGTTTCATATCTCGTTGCTCGTCTCATTCATCATCACCTTGTTGATTGTCTCTTGGTTTCATTGAGAATATCTGAAATAGACTCGTGTGCCTTCAATTTACTGGCCTACCGCAATCTTCCGAATGGTCTCCACACCCCCCTCTCGACCCATTCAATGACCTATCTAGACTGCTCCCTAGCGAGCTCCACCGTACCTTTTGCAGATGATAGTCACTCACCTCCCTGTTCGCAAACTTCGCAATGCCTTCCATCGCTGCTTTGTCGGCCGTGAGAGAGACGACGATGGACAAGGCACAAGCCGCAAAGGAGTTTGCTGACCAAGCTGAGCATCTAGGCCAATATACAGCGGCACAGGAGACGGAAGAAACTGGCTCAACGCAGGCCGTTGAAGCTCGTTTCGTTACCCCACAAGATCCAGTCATACACACTGCGAATGGAGGCCGACTACCAGCAGTACCGATACCTGAGGCCCTCAAGTTAAACAATTTGAAGGATCATCTGGAGGAGGAGAATACTGCAGAAAGACAGGATTCTGGGCAATCTGTTGAGGACAAAGAAAATGATCTCAGCCCACATGGAGCCCGACCCAGTCAAGAGAGCTCTACACGCTCAACTGATCCCGCTGCTCCTCTTCGAGATGCTGTTCCCCCATCAAGGACTAACCCGCTTTTCCCTCCTCTTCCTTTGTACGGACCTCCCTCGCTACTGCGGAATTTACAATCTTTGAGTTTTCGAATATCGTCATTCTTCCTTTCACTCTTATTCTTGTACATCATTGTATTAGGCGCTGCTTGTGCTAGTATACCCCGGATCTGTCGATGGTTTTGGATGCGTCTTACCTTCCGAGATCCCGCGTCAAATAGAAAGTTTTACAAGGAAGAGCGGCGGCGGTCAAGGCGGCGGAAGGAAGAGGATAAAAACTGGAAGAGGCACCACAAAAGTCCGTCCCGCTCACCACTTCCCGATGACAAAGAAGATTCTTTTGGAGGTCGAGGCGAAGAATTTGTACCTTTAGAAGGAGGTAGTGATCCTCTTATCTGCAACGTACCATATTACGCTCGCCGAGTTGGTCTCGACTGCGAAGAATTTGCTGTCCAGACAGAAGATGGCTTTGTTATTTCTCTTTGGCACATATATAATCCGCGTGATTACAAACCTGTGCCGGACTGCGATCGAGAACCACACGGTCCAGAAGTCTTTTCTGCTCCACACAATCCTTCAAGCACACCTGGACCTCATTTGCCAGAATTTCACTTCCCCAATGCCCAGCAGTATGCCGATGGCCAGAAAAAATACCCTGTCTTGCTCATGCATGGGCTCTTACAATCTGGAGGTGCATTTTGTGCCAATGGCGACGACAGCCTGGCTTTCTATCTAGCCAAGTGTGGCTATGACGTTTGGCTTGGCAATAACCGCTGTGGTTTCACACCCAGACATACCTTACTCGGACCCAACGACCCAAGAATGTGGGCATGGAATATTAGACAGATGGGAGTTCTTGACTTACCTGCACTTATCAGTCGTGTCCTTTCCGAAACGGGGTTTTCGAAAGTTGGCCTTGTCGCACACAGTCAGGGTACGACCCAAGCCATGGTCGCCCTTGCAAAGGAGCAAAGACCCGATATTGGGTCCAAAATTAGTGTTTTTTGCGCGCTTGCTCCTGCAGCTTATGCTGGACCTTTGATCGGGAAGGCTTACTTCACCTTTCTGCGCATCATCTCCCCTGGGATTTTCCGAGCAATTTTTGGAATCCACTCTTTTATACCCTTCATGTTGGATATGCATGGTCTTCTTCCAGGCGGTCTCTATGCATATCTTGCCTATCGCGTGTTTAGCTTCCTATTTGGTTGGACAGATGCGAGGTGGGATCGAGGACTCCGAAATCGCATGTTCCAGTTCTCTCCTGTATATGTAAGTGCAGAAAGTATGCGATGGTGGCTAGGCCGAGAGTGCTTTGCCAAACAAAAATGCATCCTCGCCACGCGAGAAGAAGGCAAAGTCGAAGATGAGGAAGACAAAGAAGAAGAAGAAATGGAAAGGTTTTATGGTGGAGGCGCCCAACATCCGACCGAGTTACCTGTCAATCGTGCTGAGGTCAAGGGGAAAGATGATTTCCGAATTTCGCAGCAGAGAACTTGGCCAGACGACGGCAAGGACAGGGGACGGTTTGCTTGGTATGATGAACGAGCACCGCCAATGGCGTTCTGGGTCGCCGGATCAGATGATCTTGTTGATGGTAGAAGGTTGTTGAGACGATTCCATAGGAAGCGAGAACCCCACGTCCAAGTTGTGCATGAGAAAGTGATTGACGAATATGAACATTTGGACGTGATATGGGCTATGGATTCAATTGAACAAGTTGGCAAGGAGGTAAAAGAAGTTATCTGGGAAACTGCTCCAGTCAACGATAAAGAGGTGTGCAGAGTACCCAAGGGTTGTGAAGAACTAAAAAGTCAGACGAACGAAGCAAAGGATGCTGAAATAGTACATCTCGAAGAACCTCAGATTCCACAAAGGGCACACATTGAGTTATCGAAAAGTAAATGGAATGAGAAGTTGAAGCAAAGACGGGAACGACCCATCTAAGGTAAAGTAATGTATAATGGGCATCGGTGTACATACACGGAGGACACTGTGTCCTGGCGCAAGATTTTGGATAGAATGGGCGAGACACCAGCATGGATTGGAGACTTGGATAGAGGCTAAGTGTTCCGTTTTTCCCCCTCTTCATCACTGTGAGATAGATAAACCCGGGTGATGTTCCGTGGTTGCCTAATTATAATACAAAGGCGTGATAGAATAAAAGTGAGTAAAGAATGATGGCGATGTGTGACGTCCTGTGACAACCCCATCCGGTAGGCCCACCTACCTGAGTTTGGATTGATGTTTACTGCTGCTTCGATTCTTTTCTTTGCACTTCTACCATAAAAGTTGATTCATTCAAATTCACTTTTCACTTTTGCTCACCAGATTAGCAAGTCATTCTCTTTTCTTTCCTTTTGGCTCCTCTCGCCGCAGCTTCCATCGGCGGGTTGCGAGAGGAGCTGTTGTCTAGCATGGCTGCTGCTCCCAAGCACAAGAACAAAGTCTCTCCAACACGTAAGCACAAAGATGGAGAATCTTCGACGAATGAGCGCAATGAGCAAGAGTCCTCAGATAAAGAGTCCTCGATGCCTGCGGAACAGCGCCCCTTCAACACAGAAAGTCGAAGCCTGGTCAGTGACCTCCACAATATCTCGTACCATCTTTGAACTCCGCTGATTTATTCATTCTACTAGATTACTGATGCCTATGGACGAAATGTTACTCTCAACTACGTTGTGCTCGCCATTGATTACTGTATTCTTCAAATCTGGCCCATGCAAGCATTTCTTGCAGTACTCATGCACGTTGCTCTGGTCACGGTCTTCTTCATCGCTTCCTATGATCATGATATTCTGAAAGGTCTGCAAATCCAAATGACTGCAGAAACCATGAAAAAAGAGAGCAACGAAAATGCGACAAATCAGGCACTCCAAGCAAAAGGGTTGCCTATAAGCACACAGCCCTCACATTCCCCTGCAGAAGCTATCCGCGAGATGCAGCTTGAGTCTAATGTATCTATGAAGAAACTTCGCGAGGATAACAAGGCTGTTTCCATGGAAGACTCAATAGCAGCTGCTCATACTTCGAACCAGGTCGACTTGCCATCAGAAGAACCCACCAAGGAAAAGCCACGGCATGAGAGCGTGTTTCTCCATAATTCACGAACTTCATCCCCTGTCGAACTCTTTGACAAACCCAAATGCGACGCATGTCAAGCCTTTCACTGTGGCATATGTACGTCCAAGTACCCACCACACTGCAATGAACGTGGAGTCCACCATGAAGGATCTTGTGGAGAGGTAGATAGATTTGGAAAGATTGCTGCATGTCAGTCATGCTTTCCAAAGCCTGCCAAGCCTCGAAACTTCACAACTCCGGTAAGTTCCCTTGGATTACACTCAGCAGAAAAGCCTAAAACCATTATACTCCATTTCAGAAATATACAGTTGTACTTAGTGGCGACCTCCTATTACTATCAGTGCTTGGATTTGCTATGACTGGAGTCCTTTCTAATTTAACTGTTCCTACACTTGGCTCGAGAAGTTTTCTATTCAAATCCTCAAGTCCAAATCCACACCGAGTGATTACCACGCAGCTGCGTGGATGTACAAGTACATTCTTGCGGAGGATGTTAAAACCACAGAAAGCACCGTGAACATGTTTTGCTTACTTTGATCGCCAGTTGCCAGGAAAATTCCCAAGCCCCTTCACAGCAGAACCAACACAACTCCAGCCAGCGACCAATCAGCAGACGCTCCGGCCTCAGTTTATTCCGCCAGGGCAAGAGCCTTACAAGCCACCACATGTTCGAGCTGTTTCACAGACGTCTTCATTACCAGATCCAGTCTCTCCAAGCTCATCGAAGAATACACGTGTTTCCGATCCATGTTCTGACTGTGGCAAGTTTCACGCCCCTCCATGTCAAATCTGTCCAGATTGTAGGAAACACCATCTTCCATTTTGCTATCAGGCAAAGGCCCGCCAGAACTTTACAGATACTGCAAATGCTCAAAGCCCATTCAAAGAGCCACAATTTCATCTCGATAAGGGGTCTCAGAAACTACGTGTAGCTTCAAGCCAGTCAAGCGAGTCTGAAGAGCCGAACACTACCCGACTTGGATTTCCGGAACCTACTGGATCAGAGAACTCGCACACTGATTCCACCAGTGTGATCGGAGCAGATGCAACTCTTAGGAAGATGCTTGCCCAAGGACCTCGCTGGAGATACGGCAAGAATCATGTTGGTCATTGTGATTCTAGGGGTGCTCCTTTCACCACGGCCACGCCTTCGGATCATTCTTCGGGAAAGACAGTTTCTGCTATTAACAGCCCTCCAGCAAGTGATGAGAACATGCCAACGACTGGTCCACCTTGGCGCGTCGAGGTAAGCTATCTCCTCGGCTTCATTGTCTTGGCTTTGAGCGACAGTAATACTGATGTGCCTAATTTTAGGGAAATGAGGAACTCAGAAAGAAATTCATAGAAAGGTTCCAGCCCAGCTCTGGCATGGTCTCAGACAACCCCACTGCAGCCCATCCTTCATTTGGCGATGCCTCATCAATCCAAGACTTTGTACCATCACGTAGCAATGAGAGCCCAAATTCTGAGCATGCATCTCTCCGTGAAGATGATGGATTTGCGTAAGGTCATCAAAAGCCTCCACAATATCGCTTTGGCTTACGAACCAGCAGAGCTTCTGGCACGTCTTCTCTCAGGGCAACAGCACGGCCCTTTCTATTCGATTCAGATTCTTCATTTTAACTTTTATTAAATTCACCAAAAATCAAAAAAAAAAAGAGTTCACTTGCTATGAAAAGTGTCAAAGTAGATAGCTGTCACAATGCAACGGTTACTGTAAATTTTCCCAACCTCCTCACACAAGTGACTAACACATAATACCAACATTACTCCTGGAAGACGCTTAGCCATATCGCTCACGGCAGATGGCGATTTTGTTTGGATTTCCTGAGCCTATATTAAGACTTGGATCCCACTTGGGAACTCTGAATTGTGGAATCGCTCTCCCTGACGATTGGCCGCTTAGTTTAGGAGTGTTCTATAGAGCTTAGAAAGAATTTAGCCACCGAGAGTTATAGGCAACCCTCAGCTAGATCTTGGAGAAGACCAGCGGACACAAAGGATCACAACCTTTAGGTGATTTGGGGAAGCTTAAGCAAGGGGAACAGGTGGAGTAAATTCCAGCGTTTTCGACGTGGAACTTTCGAAGGAAAGGAGCGGGAGGCCGGACGTGCAGCAACGGGGCAAAAGGATTGCCCCTGCATGGCAAAATCTGCCAGACTCTGGCCAGGGGGCCTTTGTCATGGGATCTAAAAGATGGTAGATTTTGGTCTGCAATGGCGATCACGTCGATCGATTACGAGGATTCAACGCTTGAGTCACGATTACAGAGTAGGGAGTCAATTGTAGGGTAACACAGATATGATTCATCAGGGGGGCTCTTGATCATTCCAGCCCAATCAAGTCTCCTTATCCTTAATTTACATAAACTCTTCGACTCATGAATGCCGTTTTGCCGGGTTGTCAATCCATCCATTTCCTATCCACTCAAATCCTCTATCCACAACTTCCCCGACCTTTTTTTTTCTGAGATTTTCTGTTCTATGGAGAAAAGATAAGCTCAGTTAAAAGAGAAAACTCCGCAGTACTTGGGGGGGATCTCTAAGTCGAAGTGTTCTGGGGGAAAATGACATGAAGTCTGATATAGTATGCTGGGTTCAACCGGAACGCATAAAGTAAAGACATAACATGAACGCTGGGAATTGGTGCTGGTGTTTGGTGCAGATGATAGGGTTACATGCACGAGAGAAGTGTAAATAATAATAGTCAGGCGATGGCCTTGTCAACACGGCAATTAGGTGCGTGGATGGTCCGTAAAACGCCCGAGAAATATCAAATGAATTGGATCATTCTTTCCTGTCTTTCATCACATCGCTAGCTTCAAGCTATAATGCAAGTGATGTTTATTGCTGGCCGTTAAATCCGTATCCGCCATTGAAAGTGTCGCTGCTGGCCTGGTAGGTGTTCCAAGTATCATAGGACACGCCAGTGGTATTTTGATTGGAAGGATCATCGAACAAAGACCCAGTCATACCGGCATTTTGCGGGAAGAGCTCAAAGTCAGTTCGTGGTGCAGTGAAGGCCATCTCATCAACGAAACCTTCATCAAGTTGCATTTGGTTCGCTGGAGAGTAGAAGGTTACATCGTGACCACTGAGTGGCGAGATGTGTTGTGGATTTACATGACTCGTTAAATTGTTTGTGTGGTACGAATTGACATTCATGTTGAGGTTGATGTCAGCGAGACCAACACTGGTAGCAGGTGTTAGTTGCTGCATGCCTCCATTTGCAAACATGAAGCCATTGTTGTCGAATTCAGTAGTAAGATTAAGATCAGGCTGCTGGTCTGGCGTAAAAGCGTCAACAAAAGCTGTTGGCTCGGCAGGAGATGGGTTGGAAGAAAGAGCTGGATTGGAAGATGTAGCATGGGAGCCCCTACGGTCGTCAACACTCATGGCAGGTGTGTGGCCGAAAGGCCCATTGGTTGCGCCAGTGACGGTCATCTCGAGGTCATTGAAGAAAGCTCCTTGCTCTGAGGCGAAGGCGGTATTCGTGTCAGTGTATCCAGCATTATATTCTGGGCCAGGGAAGAGCGTGTTGTTTGAAGGCAGAAGGTTCTCATGGCTAGCGGAGTTGCTAGAATTCCAAGACGGAAAGACGGGAGAAGGCTCAAATGGCGTCATGGGAGTGGATAGAGCTGGTGGCGCGGGTGAGACGTCAGTGTTGAGTTGTTGCACACCAGGCAATCTCCGACGACCATTGCTCTTGGATCGGACATAGTTCCATCCATGAGCCTTCTCCATGTGCTGCTTGCAATTGCTTTCACGTTTCGAAGAGTAGCTGCAAGGAGAAAATCTGCACTTGAAAAGCGATGGGGCGACAGAATGTTTGTCATTGATGTGTCGATCCATTTCCTTCTCGGTGGGCCAACCATAGTCATGATATTTGCAGGTATCATGTGGACACTTCCATGGACGTGAGTGAGTTTTTTCGTGCTTGGTGAGGTCACATGGGCGTTTAAAAGACTTATGGCAGTCACGGCAGACATGGACAACATCTCCAGGCTTTTCAGATTTTCGTCGGCGTGCCATTGACCGAATGGCTAATTCGTCATCAGAGTCTTCACCAACAGACCTCTTAGACGCTGCGGCGGCACGCTCTTCATTAGTAGCAAGGGGAATCGTCTTCCCATCCTTCTCACGAACCAACTCCAGTGGTGAGCCATCTTGAGTCACACCTCCTTTGAGGGTGAGCTTTTCAGTCCTAGAATAATGTAAGTATCTGCGCACAGTGCGGAGAATGAACAACGAATGGCATGTGTCGATGTTCATTAGCAAAAGGTGGTTCACATACGGAGAGAAATCCATCTCATCGAGAGCCTCTCCTTTGGCCTCCTTTTCACGGGTAGCGGCCATAATGGCAGCGTATTTACGAATCTGTTCGACGAGGTCAAGGAAATAACCGTCAGTATACGGGCGATCGGCAGGCAGGCGTTGGTCAGCTACGCTCAGAGCCGGTACCGTGTCGTGGATGCAACGAACGGCAAATTCGCAAAATTGTACGTAGGAATCCGGAGAAGACGAGGATTCCTTCAAGCCCGGATAAACCTCATGAGTAATTGCGCCAAACTCCATGAAACAGACGGGTTGACTTACCGGTGCAAGGAAGATGAGTGTTTTCTCGAGATCACGAAGGTTCGTAATAGCCTTTGATCCAATCCGATGGGGCACCTCCTTCACAAGAGAATGGAACTCTTTCAATGATTCCTCAGTGAGAATGGGATTGACGATTTTAAGTTGGATTTCTTTCACGGCGTGTTGGCTCAAGACATGACCACCGACAGTGCTTGAAGAGATGGCTGTATGACTTTTGGTGATTGCCGATGAGCTCACGGTGGATGCAGCAGAGTTGGAACAGAGTGTGCTGCCACCAATACTTGAACCAATGCCACTGTCTGATCCGTGAGAATGATCAGCCTGGCGAGTACGACGTTGGGAATACTTGTCATCCTTGTGGTTAGTGGGAGGAAGAGAAGTATTGTCAAGCATAAAGCTGGGAACCGGAAGGACTTCTGGGTCCTTAAGTAGGTTGGCCCCCCCGGCTGTAGAGTGGAAACCAGACAGTGTTTTGTTAACCCTGTTGATGACCTCAGCCACTCTTTGCTCGCCAGCAACGAGATCCTCGAGTGACTGAGACGATGTGTAAGACCTCTTGGGAGAACTGGCAATCGAAAGATTGCCGAGGTCAGAAGAAAGACGAGTGGGGGAGTGAAAGGTATCCCCCTTCTTGAGGAACATGCTGGTGGGAGAGGAAGCGTCTACCGCGGGAGTCATAATAGAAGTAGTCGACTTTTGCGCCCGGCGGCGAGGGTTGGAGGAAGCGGAAGACATCCTGATAGGTAAGGTGTCTAGTGGAATCGGTGGCAGCGACCTATCGCTGTGCTGCTGAAGATCCGTTAGCTTGGTCGTCTAGCAAAGCGCAGCTCATATTGGGTAATGTGACTCACATGGATGACCGCAATGGATCGGAGTCAGAGATTGGATTGACGACGAGATGCAACACTGATAAACGGAGCTGGAGACGATGGTCAGTGGGAATGCATTGTCCAGTAGTAGGGAGGCGATTTGTACCTGCGCGAGGCAGACTGAGGGGACGCTTCAAGCAATCACCTCAGTAGCGACGGGTGGCAAAGATGGGTGTTGCGGAACGGATCCAGCCTTGCCAAAGCCTAACGGACCACGAGCAACGGCCTGGGCAAAAGCCAGACGAAGCAAACAGGCTGGTATACCGGTGGTAGGCAGAAGGGGAGATTTTGGGGCGAAAGCAGAGGGAGGGGTGAGCATATAAGAGAAGCGTCCCACCACGACCACACTGGCGGGAGGGGTGAGCGAGAAAAGAGAACGAAGCAACTGGAAAGAGGCGGCAATGAAGGAATGCGAAATGAGTGAGATGGGAGAGGCAAGCTGGGGGGGAATGAGAGGCCTCTATCGTCAGGCAGGCTGTGCGAAGAAGCGTAGTCGTTCATGGGTACGTACCTCTAGGCAGCAGTATGCCAAGCATGGACCACGACGCCCCGCTAGCCAATGGGAAGCCTCCCTGCTGCGCCGCCTCTTACTACGACTTCGAAGGATTTCACCTTTTCGCCTGTTCATTGCCAGCGTCGTGTATCCTCGTCGTCTCCTCGTCGTCTGCCCATCCACCGCTGCTGCTGCAAGCTTTCACCTGCCACAACGGACTTCGAAGTTCCGCCGACGGACAAGGAGCTACGCGATTTCCAGTGTGTCGGGCGACTTTGCCCGCCACTTGAGCCTCAGTTCGCCCGCCTATCCAGCTCCAACCCCAGTCGCTCAGTCGGTGAGTGTGCCCCTCATTCCCACGTTACTATTTTTTGTACCCAAGTATCCCACGCACGGCTGATCGCTCACCGGAACACTATCCTGCAACACCGTTTGTCTCCTCTTCGGTGAAGGATTCTGTTAAGTGGCTCAGCCTTTGCACTAGCCACGCTTTTGCCAGAATCTGCAAAGCAAATGAGATCACCTACTCGTATAGTCGTGATTAGAAGAGAGCCATTTCTGAATAGACGGGATTTAAGCGCCGCCCTTGGCTGCATCTAGTTGCGCAGTGCATAGGAACCGTGCTTTTTGTCGCCGTATTGAGCTGAATGCTTGGTTCTCCGAGCTCCCTTTCACTAGCTGCCAAATGCAAGCCTGCGGAAGCGAAGATGACTGCATTGCTTCTTGCCCATTTGCCACAATGCCTTCGTCATGTGTGCGCTTGTATACACGCTGTGCAGCATCGAGGCCGCTGTGCTTCCAGTAGCAGTGATGGTCACTGCACCACCTTCGCCCAATTGACCTAGCTGAGAGTGCCAAGCCGGGCGTTAAGTCATCACGTTAGCCCCCATGCCGCTCGGTAACACTGCTCTCGCACGCCGCACAAGCCAAAATCGAGTCCAGACCCATGTTCTACCGTGTTCGGTTTCGTGGCCTCTTGCGTGTCTGCAAGGCCGTTCCAACACCACGGTCAAGCACAATGGAACGATTGCTTTTCAAAGGAACACGCCAAGCGAGTCAAACGTCATCAACAAACCATATTTCGTGTGCCTGGCTGTTGAATTGCGCGAATTGGTAAATGTTTCCGCGTGCTGGATTTGCATGCTGGATTTGCATGCTGGATGTATTCGCTTAGGTACTTTGTCTCGGGAGGCGCTCGGCGGCCAATGGGCAGCGGACGGAAATCGCGTTCCGTGAATGTAGATTGATCCTGGATTGGCGAGAGTCTTATGCCTGGGCAACTGTCTTGTAAGATCGGCATCTTCTTATCTTGGTTAATCCGCCTGACTCCGATTTTGGACCGTCGAGGATTGGGACACTTATCTCCTTGTTGATTTCTAGCAAAAGGTCAGTAAGTTCCAATTTTGCATCACTGTCTGGACGGTAAAGCGCTACTAACGTTTATGCGGTGAAACAAGTCCGGCACAGTCACACCCAAGACATTGGCAGCCTTCTGTTGTGCCCGAGCGTCTATCTTTCGCTACAGGAATCGAGCGTGAGGATCGGGTTTTGTACGCATTCTTATGTTGCTCTTTGCTGGTCGCGAACCAGTGTCAACATTGATAAATCCAGCGTACGACGAAAATCTTACGGTGCGAAGGCGTAGCTTTCCTTTTAATTGGTCTGCGCCTTATTAAAAGACGAACACACAGCCGAGTGCTTGCGAGTCCTTCAGCTGTCGTGAAGCCTGTGGCGGATGTCCAGACAACGCAATGCGTGAGATCATTGAATACTCAGGCGCCATTTGATTTGCCATTTCGAAATTGTCTACAATCTACGAATCATTTCACTCAAATTGTCAGCGTGGTGCTCTTACGTGGACTATAAAGCTTATTTTATGAAAGCTATAATCATATGCTGGAGAACTGAGGAACTTTATTCTAAATTTATCATGGCTTGGATATGAATCGTGCTAGTTGTCCTTCTATCTCTGTAACTATAGTCCTTTTGACGTCTCTCATATCTATCTTAGTCACGGAAAAATAGCTGGGCAATTGTATGAGAGAGCCGTGATCTACTCAACATCCTATCACAAGCACCTCTGCAACCGCCAGTCGTTGCAACTTTTTTGGATTGCATTGAGTTCGTAGACTTGACCAATGCGAAAGAGTGTGAAGGAGTGCAAAGAAGACAAAAGATCTGGGGTATAATTTTTGAATTTGAGAACATGCCTTATGTAAACGCGTAAAAAGCGTTTTGTAACAATTGAGTTGAGAATGCCACCAGTGTGCTCACCAAATCATTTTCCTATTTCTTATCACCCGGTGAGGATCTAGAATCGGATTACCAGTTGATGAATTTTTAGCAGGCATGTACCAACGCTGAAACTGCATCGGTGGCGATAAATCCACATTTTCATCTCTGTTCCACGGATTTTCTCAGCTATATACCACCGATTAGCACAGGACTTCCCAGGACGGTGTATCATGATAGAAAGATGTGTTGGTTCATGACGTCAACTGAGAACAGTTCGAAGACTTATTTTTCGTGGCTCTTTAATGTCATGTCACCTACCGCGTCCATGGCTAAAGACGTAAGTTTCCTGGTTGAAAGGGAACCTATGGTGGTGTGAACTGTCACAGTTTGGACCAGTTTGGACCCATTCGGCTGCTAGAAAATTCGTCTAGGCCGAATAAACGAACCAACAACTTTGATAAGATAGTCAGTGCTATGCGGATTTTGCAAGCCTCGAAGTCTGTTCTGCGCTCTTTCTTCCTCGACACAGTGTCCGACCTCTTTAAAGGTCTGCAAGATTCTGGTCCACTGCTCTGGCCATCTTGTTAGTTCAAAGACCAATGGATAGCATGAGCATCCATAAATTGTAAATGATCTTGGTTGCATTTCGATACCGATACTGAGACGGCATGATGTTTCTCCCCAGAATGTCTATGAAAGGATTGTTTCATGCCTTAATCAAAGGAGTTCACCCCACCAAAGTCGTTCTGTAACAGGTTTAAACATCGGCGTTTCATGCTGTGTGGCTCCGATCCAATAAGACCTTCCCACTACCCGAGATTTCAGCATCCCTAGTACCCTATGATAATGACCACCCCTTTACCGTTGTCTCTGACTGGCCAGGTGTTTGCCTCTGCTTCGGAAACGCGGGGTGTTGGTCCCCTGTGATAAAGGTCATTGATGTTCATCGCTTTGTCCCCCTTGCTTCCAAAGTCTTTGTACTTTCTGTTTCTTCGCAAAGCTCATTGCTGCCGCCTTTGTGCTATTCATTCGTTAGGATTTCATATCTGAGAGCTGGATCATCATACTCTTCGTTCAGAAAACATTTTGCTCACACTTTTTGCTTAACCTTCTTGCTCAAATCTTTCGTTCAAACCTTTTGCTCAAATCTCCAAAATCACACCACATCAGCATCAAACCAAGTGCAGGCACTCCATATTCATCATGAAAACTTCCATCACTAGTGTTCTTCTGACAATCCCCTTTCTTGTTGCCGCTTGGCCGGCGCCTGCAAATCCAGGTCAGTCATGTGAAAACGAGCCTGCATCACAATCAATGCCGCATACACCTGACACCAACACTATAGGTACTATTACGGCCGAGGATATCATCAAAGTTGCTCCGGCTACTGCGTCTTGTGAAGGTCGTGGAAGTGAATGTGCTACTGCATACCAAGCAGCTCCTGCCATTGCCAATTCCTTCAAGAAGTGGGGCATTATCTCCTTTGGCTCCCAAGCCGCTGTTGTCTCCACCATGCTCTATGAATCTGCCAACTTCGAATACGATACCCCCATTAGCCCCGTCACTGGAAAAGGGACACGGAACATGCAGTCTGCCACGTACAACGGACAGTATGCTGCCGCACTAGGGCTTTCTACATCGTCAGCTCCAGCAACCGATGAAACTGTCGCTACGTTGAACCAAAATATCGATAATAGTTTCGGAAGTGGTGCGTGGTTTTTGGCTCAACCAGCCAATTGCCCAATGAGCGTGCGTGATCAGCTACACAACCAGGAAGCTGCAGGATATCAGAACTATGTTGAACAATGCTTGGGCACGAGTGAACTTGCAGCGCGTCAACAGATTTGGGATGCACTTCTCGCTCTTAAGAAGTGGTAGAGAACACTCTGGCAATTTGCATTACAGTGGTCTCTAAATGATTCACGACTGAGGCGCATGGTGATCTATGTGGATCCCCAGCCCTACGATCGATTTATTTCTTGTATCTATATTTTGGACCGATGCCGCGCTTCGGGCCTTTTCGATTTCTCGTTGCCCAACAGGGCTTTGATGTATTACTAGGTAGACATCATACCAGTTATGAACATGATACCTTTTTTCTTTTCGTGGCTCTATCTCCACACGTAATCTCAATGAATCTAACAAGATCTTTAGGCTTCAGGTTTAGAGCCTTCTTCTTCGCTGTACTGTCTTCCCTACATGGGCCTCATCGCGCATTGCATCAAAGTAGCAACTTTTCCTAGGATCTGCAGATGGACGTTTGCACGGCCTGGCAAGTAGACACCAACCGTGATACGAGAAGTATATCCATGTTGATGAACTTAAAATCGGGGCCTTCCTCGTCTGGTGCCGTTTGATGCGTGTTGAGAAAGTGTAACGACCTCGTACTTCAATAATTGCTGCGAGACATGCTGCATGCTTCTTCTTGTCACCAAATTGCTCGTCATCTTCCAAATGACAGACACACAAGATTCACAGCATCTTCGACAACGGCTTGTTTTTCAAGTAAAAGCTGTGCGACCCTCAATGGAGCCTTAACTAGTTACATGTCATGGATTGAGAAGCGTTCCAGAAGTCCTACTTGCCACTCGTTGAATGTGCGAGATGATGACGGAAGTAGCTCTTGACTGTGCTCGAGCGCCTCTTGCATAGATGAAATCAGATTTGCTGGTAAGTTCAGGCTTTCATATCGAAAGCTAGGCTTGCTTTCTTCATCGGCTGATTCTGGCTGGATTCGCCACATGACCTTCATAGCGCGGGTGGGGTCATGTCTGTCAGTGGCATTGACAGAGGAAGAGAAACTGACATCTGGGGCAAAAACCCAAATGAGTGTAGGCGCCATCTGGGAAGTGCCTGACCGAGCACAAATCTGGAAATGTCGAATACCTTCATTCTCAACGTATGCCAGTATGCGAGATGATATCCATTTTTCACGAGCAAATGTAACACGGGCAACGCAGTCATCCTCGGCCACACTAACCGCCCATTTGTAGATTCGCCAGCCCTCTGCGTTATCGTCTACATGACCGATTTCAGCATTGCAGCAATCACAATGAAGAGGACTATTTGAGACGACGGTATTTGATTCGTTTCTTGACTACAGAAAAGAGTATAAGCATGTATCTCTACTGAATCTCGCTTGTTCGGTAACTCAAGAACGAAGCGCTGAAACTTAGAGACAGCACAACGACGATGAAGCAACCCGTGCTGCTTCCCTTGCGGTACCACAGAGGGTACTTCTCCATTCGCCGTGAGCTTTGATCTTGGACGGCAGTATCAGAGAGCAAAAGCTATGGAAAAGGGGTGACCTTGCGATCAAGCATGCCCTTTCTTGACCGTCCGTATAGTTATTATTGAAACGAACAGGATAAAAGAATTTGGATGAAATAAAATTCTAACCTCTTGACCCTCGATGCCCAAACAATCGGTGGACGCAAGTAAAAAGTGAGACGGGTCTACAAAACCGGTTCCAGATGTTGCCCTCAATTTGTTTGAAGCAGCATACCCTTTTCTTGATGCGGCATCACCATTCTCATTGACATGTTCTTTAGGCGGCTTGTGACAATGCCAAAACTCCATCATCTCTGCCCAGTTTTCACTTGGCAAATCTTTCCAATCATGTATTCGATCATGACTTAGAAACATCTGACCGCAGTCGCGGCAACTGAGACGTGGGCCATGGGCAACCGATTTTGCAGTCCATGGTTCTATATTGCCGCCACCGTGATCTTCGAACTGTAAAAGGCCAGGACTTGTCTCTTCGATCTGGAGGCGGACGGTGATGTCTTTCGCAGGGGTAGCTGGAAGAGTCAAAACAGCGTTTCCTTTACCTTTGACCTTTGTTGGAAGACGGATGGATGCACATTGCCCTTCATGGCTAAGCCTAATCCACTCATTATCCGCGGAAAGCTGCACCTCAGTTTCGCCATTGTGCTCTGTCATCAGAGATGCAAAGAACGTTACAGAACGAATGCGCAACAGTAGCTCAGCATAGAGCTGTATTTTAGACATGGTCTGGACAAGCTCTCATGCTGCTTGCACATTGTCGAAACTTAGTGAAGAAGTAAAGAACAGAGACGTCCACTTGCGACGCGAGAAAAGCGCGTCTGCTCGGGCCGAGCCGATGAGCTCTGATAATCACGTGCTCCATTAGTGACTTGCCTTCACGCCCATCTATACAAAATCAAGGGAGCATCGCCTAATTCACATTTGATGGGTTTCAGCATGCTCCTAGTACCTTACATGTGCTTCGGCATGGATTTACGTGTGTCCTCCAAACCTAGGTTACGTAGTAGGCAGCTTCGTAAATTGGCGAGGATCATGAATGCTTTGAACTCGATGGCTGATAATAAAACTACATGAAAACATTATTTTGCAAATCATCCTCGGTCGTTCCTGATTCGGCGATTTTGAGGTCCAGGCCTTTCAGACTGTTGGCTTTTCTCTCTACTTGTCTGCGTTGCTGCAATTAAGTTTTCGATTGCGCTTCGCTTATATTTCGCTTGAATGATGAGAAGATTAATGAGCGCAACTGTTCAGATCACTCAAGCGACAAGGGTTGCTTATAAAAAAGCTCATTCTTCCCGACCGCTCCTCTCTTCTTCTCTGCTCATCCAAAATCAAAGCATTCCACAAAATAGCTGCTTTCGATAAATTCCACTGTGCAACATACAGCAACTTGACATCACGTACTGTATCAATCTAATTCATCATGTCTCCTGCTTTTCTATCCCACCGTTTCATAATACCTCGCACCTCATTCAAGCGTAAACTTTCGCTGAAGAGAATACTGACCTGGGTCAAGGAACGTCAATCTTTGACGCAGAGCAATACAGATTTGCACAAACAGGAAGTCACGAAGCGGCGAATGACTTACCTTTACGGCGAAGCCTCTACGGATGACTCGTGGAATCTCTATCGACCGACATGATTGATCTCGTCTTGAATTAAAAACTTCAATGTGCCACATGCAAACACTACTGACAATAACATTGACTGTGAAAAACACAGTTACGCCAGAGTCGAACTTACGCAACACTTTCACGAATTAACGATGGTATGACTACTGACGATTATTTTCAAACTATCCAGAAAGGGACCAGCGGCTTTCTGAATAGTATCTGATAGGTCAAGCCGATTGATCACAAAACTACAAGAGTTAGAATAAAGAGAGCAGACAAAAAGGTATTTATATTGGCAGTCTTACTGGTTGGCAAAATGTGGAGACCGGTGAACTCCCGAGATGTCCGGTGATGGCTTTTCAAGTATTCCTGACTGAAGTGTTTTCGAACGTGTTGAAATTGATTCAATATGTCGCACACAACCCGCAGCGAGTGAAAGTGTCTCTTAGATAGAATAGGCACTTCGTAGATGATAATTCAGGCTTTTTTTTTTTTTGAACAAATATCAATGATCCATTGCTACATAACTTTAGCACCTCAGTACTTAGACATCTGATTGATTAATCCAATGTAATTGCTGATTCCACACGAATAGCCTGCTATCATTTTTTTTGACCTTTTCGTCGGATCAATTATACCTTAGATGTAGTCTCAAATCCCGCGCTGACGGCCTTCTGTGCCTGCTCCAACTAAAAGTTAAAAATGGATAACGACAGGGATTGTGACTGTAATCTTCTGGTTCGTATCCGCCTTGTGCCTCTCCAGGCATCTGTTCTAATATGCGGCAACCACGCGCCTCAACCATAAAAAATACATGTGTATGATATATTACAGCCCATTAACTCTCCCTTCCCCTCTCGATTCACTTCTTCCTATAGACCCGACTTCTCCCCCAATCTCGGCGGATTCTCCACCAACTCCTGCCTCCTCGCCCAGTCATCCACCCCTCTCCGAATCCCCTCTTCCAACTCCACAATCGGCCGATAGCCCAACCTCCGCTTCGCCTTCTCCACGCAAAAATACCTCGCCTGGCAACTATACCGCGCCTGCTGCCTCGTCAAACTCGCCTTCCGTCCCAAAATCCCAAACACCGCCTCCAGGAACGCTCCAATCCCCATCGCCACCTCCCTCGACAGCTCCCACACGCCACTCACCTCCACAGGCGGCGGCAGCCCGCGCCTCGCGGCAGCAGCGCGCCACGCGGCCCGTGTAAAGTCCCAGAAATACACGGGTGCATCGTTGGTCACGATGAAGGCCTCGCCGTCGACGCGCTCTGTGTCGAGCGGCACGGTGGCGTTGGTGCCGCGGGGCGTGGCGAGGAGCGCCGCGGCTGCGAGCAGGTGCGCGTGCGCCGCGTTGCCGACGTAGGTGAAGTCGAAGAGGTTCGTGTTGGCGCCGATTTGGAAGTGGGTGCGGCGAGTGACGAGCACGTTGAGGATGGGCGGGAGGAGTTGGATGTCGCGCGGCCCGAAGAGGCCCGCGGGCCGGATGGCGCAGGTGAGGAAGTTGGAGGTGGGCTGGCGGTTGGAGGAGAGGACGTGGGCTTCGGCTTCGGCCTGGGGGGGTTAGGGAGGGTTAGTTGCTGGGTGGTTGGGGGATGGGTGCTGGGAGGGTGTACCTTGGTGGTGGAGTAGTATTCTGGCTGGGCGTGTTGGGGAAGAACAGACCAGCGTTCATCTGCGAAGACCAAGTCGTTCTTTTGATCGCTGATTATGCTGGCCGAGCTGGTATATACAAAGGCTTTGACATCATTTTCTTGCGAAACCTTCACTAATGTTTTTGTCCCTTCCACATTAACCTTGTACATCAAGTCTGGTTTGTTTGCATTAAAGACGGGACTGGCGGTATGGATGACGACGTCTGGTTTGAGCTTCTCAAATAAACTTTTGACGCCATTGAAATCGGTAATGTCAACATCGTAGTAGTCGACTTTGTCTTGACGGTTTTGAGTGGTGCGCAGATCAACGACAGATACTTTTGACGTGATTGATCTTTCGAGTAGGAGTTCGACGATATGTGAGCCCAAGAATCCGCACCCACCAGTAACTAGAACGTGACCGAGTTGTTTTTGCTGCAATGACATGGTGGGTTTTTTTGTGGAGTGCATTTACAACCCCCGTTCCTGCGCAAAAGGTGAACAGTTCCTGCAGGGTCTCACGCTAACTTGGAGAGTGGGAAATATCGAAACTTGGGGTAAACAATTTCAAGTCAATTGCCACTATGCTAATTTCAATACCTAGGATTTGCTACACTAGCAAACCTATGAAATCAATCGAAGACTCTGTAGATGAATCACTCATCTCTCCGAAATCCCATTGTGCCATTCTTAAATTAGAATCTCATTAAAAAAGAATGTGAGCGCCATAATGCAATGAATGCCAAGACCGCTCTACAGCGCCCATAGAATATGACGGACGCCATTTGCCACACCAACCAGAGCCCGGGGTATCAAAAACCCTCTATCATTTCGGAACGCCAGTGCTATGATTCATGAGTCGTCTAGTAAGACATATGCAGTGACCGGAACCTATGCAGAATCACACCATCCTATTTTTAAAAGAAAAGATTAGTAATTGCACATCCGCACATGGCAAGACTGCGTCGAATATGACGACCTACTCGCTGCTGCGCTGAACTGATCGTCTTAACATCCTGTTATAATCTTTCTTGGCATTTGCATCGCCCCAAAGTAAGTTTGCAGCTTTGGGGTTCACGAGCGTACGAGGGTCATAGGCTGGCTCTTCATCCTCAACAGCTTCGACGATTGCCTCGATATGACCTTTGACATCTTCTGGGCGAGGCGGAAAGTAACAAAGAACCCCAGTACTAGAGATACGTTGATGGAAGAGTGAGGTCTCGAACTGCACACGTGGCTGTTCATCCGGAAACCTAGGGCTGAAATAGACGTTGATGTTAAAGACACCTCCGTCAAAATTGGTCATTGGTCGGCCAAAGAGAACCAGATGCCAGACAAATGGATTTTTGTTGACCAGTTCAATGTCGATAGTAACGCTGTCATTTTTCTTGAAGGCTTCAACGACTTGCTCATACTGTCGCTGGAGATTGGATGCTATCCTCGATTCGTTCTTTGCTGACAACTTTCCCTGTTCAGCCCAGCCAAGAGTTTCCTTGTCTAAGCGAGCGCGAATGGTTTCGAGCCGCTGCTTCAATTGAGAGTAATTGAACTTTCCTTGCATCGAATTTCCTCCGCCTTCAAATGGCATTTGCATGAACGGTGTGTCATCCTTCATCTTTTCGGATGCTCGCTCAATCGTGGCCAGGTAAGAGTCGTAGTACCATAAGAACCTGCGCTTTAGGAGGTCTTTGAACGGTTCAAATAGGGGATCGTCAGAGTGAGATTGGTACTCCTCTTCTGCGTCGTACTGGTATACTGCCTCCTTTCCCTCAGCATGAACCTCGGTGTAGTGAATACCGAGAAGCTGCTCCAAGCGTTGGATAACGGCGACTCGTAGCGTCTCATGACGTATTTTGTCCACATACGCTTCCCGTTCTTTTGTTGCAGTTGGGCCATCTACATTCTCATAACCAGGCTCATTCTCGTAGGGATCTGCAGACATCAAGCTTTGGATAGAAATGAGTATAGACTCCAGACCCTGTGCGGAAGACCACTCCTCTCCTCGTTCTCCTCGCCATGTTCCTAGGATAGATAGACAAACTTTGCCCTGAGCATAGATATTAGGATTGAACCTACATCGTCCGCCATTTGTCGTGATCGCGGTCACATGAGGGGCTTTGGTGGGGTATTCTGTTTCCAATCAGTGCCTCTGGTCTTAGCAACCAACAACCTCTCAAAAAATTTGACCTTTGCCAAACTTGACCCAGAACTGATGGACACCGTCAGTAGTGGCTTTCCTAAATCTCATGAGTCAACTGACCTCGAAGAAGCCAAACTCATAAGGCGTGTCTGGTGGGCCAATTATCAGAGCGCGGACATGACGGACGTCTGAATCTCGACAAGCAACGGAGAGGGCTGGAATTTGCGCTGTCAGTCGAATAGCTCAAGAAGCGATCAAGCTTCGCCTACAGAGATCCGAGCCTTTTTGGATATCCGCTATCTCCTAGAAATCTTGTCAGCCCCAAGTTACTTTCACAGGTACATGAAATCAGGCAGAAATAAATGGTAGACTACTTACTTTTGTGATTCGCAAAATGTGCTGATTTGCCATGACGGAAGCGACAGAGTATATGGCAGTGAAAGATGAGAGAATGGAAGGAGCGAGCAGACGAAGGCGAAATAGTTGGGAGTAGACATCAGGCTTGTGGCATAGTTCAATAATTCATGGTGTGATGGTGGCATTGGCCTGGAGCTCCCACGCCTCCCGAAATGCAGGGTCCGTGCAGCTGCCTACCTTACAGGCGACAGAACCCCGCCTGCCTACTGTGTACCTACTTCCGTGGCAACTTCGCCGAGATTGCACTTCAAACTTGACCCCCCGGCGCCAGCCACGACGATATTTTGGTCTGAGCTTGCATCTTGTGCAGTTGGGGGACTATCGAATTATCATGACAACAGCTTAGACGCACCCTCAAGCCAGACGTTATTAGATGCCCAAGAGTGTCTAGTGAAACAGTATCGGAATATCGAAACTCGGCTGAAAACATGGACTGAGGTATCTCTGGGTACTACTACCTTACCTACTGGAGTGATAGAGGCCTATCAGACGGTCAACTTCATACACCCCAGAAGACTCATATAGTGAGCAATTTCGGGTGTCGCCTAAAATCGAATCATCTCAACTTTGCTCATGCTTTCCCGAAATGTAAGCTCCAAACATCGTCCTTCTGTTCTAATCATCTCTGAACGGACTCGACAGGGTTGTCTTTGCTCTCCTAGTCATTAATAAGGCAGGAGGATTGATCTACAATCGGGAATTCCATTCAGGCCTTAGCAAACTTTCCGGCAATGATTATCTGATTCTGGCTGGTACCTTTCATGGAGTCCATGCGATAACACGATCTCTCTGTCCATCCGTGTTACGGCCCAACACTGGAAGTGTTTCACAACCTCGTCAAAGCGCCACTGGCATCGAAGTGCTGGAGAGCGAGAATTTTCGAATGCAGTGTTTTCAAACAGTCACTGGAACGAAATTTCTCCTGTTCACGGAGCCACAGCAGCCCAATGTCGACGTGATACTGAAGCGCATATACGAACTATACGCAGACTTTGTCATGAAGAATCCATTCTACACAGTTGAGATGCCCATAAGAAGTGAAAAATTTGATCGAGGATTGGAGGGATATATTAGGGTCAATCGATGATATGCCGAGCACAAAAAAGCAGTCTCAGACGAGGTTGGAAGCTTGCAAGGCATCAGCGATGGTGTTGTAGGGTCAAGTCCTTTAAACTATTCCGTATTGTACAAAGGGCTGTAATAGATTCCGCTAGAGAGGCTAGGCTTATTTGGCCTGATTATGGCCTCAAGAAAACGCCAGAATGCAGTCTACATCTGCAGAATTCTATAAACGAAGAACGCCATCGCTATGCAGTATCCATCTTATCGCCATCATCCTTGTCCTGTTTATCCGTCTCCCCATTCTGCTCTCCAGATCCACTTCCACTGGCTTCTCCATTCTGCCCCAGCAGTGGCTGCTTTTCATCACCCTCTGGTATGCCTTCCAGGTTTGCCTTTCCTTCTTGCTCTTCTCGTTCTTTCTTTTCCTTCTCTTTTCGAGCGTTTTCTTCTTCCAAACTCATCCGTAGTGCAATTGCCAATTCTGGATCCATGGATGGGTCAACCCCAAACTCAAAGTCGTTGCCGCCAGCTTGCCCGCCTTCTCCCCCTCCACCGCCCATGCTCGGATTCACACCCATACCTTCGCCTGCCAATATTGGTGTCGTGACAATAGAGTCGCTCAGTAGATTTGGTCCTGGTGGGATTATGGCGAGATGCGAGCCTTCTCCACCTTTGATGTGCTCATTAAAAACCTCCAGCTTCTTGGTAGTCTCGTTTGAGAGATCGCCAAAGGCAATGAAGTCAATGGCAACGTTAATCTTCTTCATACGCTTTGCTAGCTTTTCCATGGCTTTCTCACTTTCCGCGATTGGTGAACACGTGAAAACAATGATGCGTTGACGCTGCGATTTGTTCTGTCGATGCTTGAGTGCCAGCTGAAGAAGAAGCTTTATTAGAAACATTTTGTCTTTGATTCAGCATGACGAGGCTTACAGCTGCGATGTTGATACTAGTCGATACATGGGAGCTACCCTTTATCTTGGTCCGGTGTAGTCCGTCTAGTATTTTTCCAATATCCGTTGTCAAAGTCGTCAACACTTCCGGACCAGCTCCACCCATGCTCATGAGCCCAACTGCTGACTCTGGATTCGATTGCGTTTTGGCTTGGAAGATGAGATTGACTGCATCGGACTGAGCTTCAAATCGAGTTGGTCTGAGATCCAATATCAGTAGACATCCAGATATGTTTGGCAACATAACATACACGTAATCTCCATTCCTGCTATTCTCACTGTTATCGACCACGATCATCGTGGCCTCGAGAACCATTTTGGCGGAGTTCTGGCGGGAGAGGAGCTTGGATTTGAATACAGGCGAGTATCTGGATACTCGAGGGCTGAATGAATAGTTGCGCACAAGAGGGTGGTTTGATTTAACGCAAAGGTTCGTGTCAGAGTGATGGAGCGCAGACACAGCTTAGGTGAACGGGATGACCTTGGGCTCCGAATGGTTGCGTTGCCGAAGATCTTCCGCCAAAACGTCACTTTGTTTTGCTTCGCGTCTCCCAAACAAGCATTGTTACTGATTATACGCTGCCGTTGTCCACGCATTTCGAGATACAATTAACTCACAAGACTTACTACCAAATGGCTCCTTCGCGATCGAAGAAACAGAAATCTTCGGACTCTTCTGGCTATGAAGCCGGCGCTGAAAATGCTGCTCACCAACACTCCGCTCTCCAACAAAAGCAGTACGACGTAACAACGCCAGAGAAAAGTCCAAACAAGCCGACTGTTCATATCACTCATGCTCAAAAACAAGCTCTGATGGACAATCTACAGCTAGAAAGTAGGCTAAGCATTTCCCACAACAAAGTATTGAATTAACGCATCGCGACAGTCACAGAACGCGCAAGGAAGCTTCGCGCGCAATATGCACTACAAGCACAAGGGTTGCGATCGAGACTCGAAATGCGAATCAATCGAATACCTCAAGCACTTAGGAAGGCGAATCTTGGGGAACTTCTTGCCAAGCATACAGAGCAGGAGAACGCGCCCAAACCTAATTTAGTAGAGGCGCCTGCAAGGACAATACCAGTAGAAACCATACGCTCATCGCCTCCGAAACCAAATAATGGGACAGGGAGGGACGTTGCCCAAATACGCGGTACAAAGCGCAAAAGGTTAGTAATGCCTACTGCTCCGACACTCCAAATCATATTCTAACGCCTATCGCAGCGACCAAATTGCATCAGATGACAAGGAAAATGACGTGGCTGGTCTCGCAATGCCCAAGAAACGGTCCAAAGCATCAGGTGCATCCGCCGCTCCGACGCGAACAACGCGTACGGCTTCGCGAAAACTCAATCCATCACAAGTCCTTTCTCCCAAATCCAACAATTCTAGAACTGTCCCACATTCGCCGCTGAAACCGGCCCCTCCGCCGGTAAGGTCGCAATTGGCTAAGCCGATGTCGCCATACAAACCCGCTCCCAGTATTGAAGCTGCAACGGCATCGTTAGCTGGAATGGTCAACGCAAAACCCAAAGCACCTCGTGCAGCAAGTCGGCAGGCCAAGACTGCTGCTTCTGGCCCAGCGGCAACAGCAGCTGGCGTAGGGCGAGGAAAGAAAGCAGCGCCAAAGGCTCCACAAGCTGGTGCTGAGCATGCACGGTCAAGCAACGGAAGCAATGCGTCAGAAACAAGTGTAGGGACTACGATAATTACCAAACAGAAGGTTGAAAAGAAACCGCCTGTGAGGAAGGCGGGAGGTGGCAGGACTGGAGGTGGGATCGCAGCAACGAAGAAGGCGGCTACGGCTGTTCAGATGAAGGCTGCGGCGAATGCGGTGGCTCCAACGGAGGGAAGACGGGTTTTGCGGAAAAGGTAGCATGATGGCTGAGCTAAGCACGACACGTTTGTTTGGGGAGAACTTTAGCTTTTTACTGACATTGGGTGTTCCGATATTGCCCTGTTGCCTTCCGTTGAACTCGTGCACACATGTTTTTGTAGATAAGTTTCCTCATCTATAGCTGTGATGGCTGCACACAATTGGACTATCGGAATCACCTCAGACTTGCTACGTGCACTGAATAATTTTGGTCTTTTCTATTCTCTGAATCCCATGGAGACGATTGCAAATATGGTTTTGACCCACTGGGCCCACCCTCACCCAAGATGACCAGGGTTGGGTCTTCTTTGCGGCAGGCTTTGGCGAGAAGATAATGACTTCAATATAGCATTCGCTACGGATGGACTTGTCCGAAGTTTAAATTGCTTTTAATTATGCAAATAGTTTGTCCGAGGTCGACATCAGAAGTCAAGCTGTTAATACGGAGCGATTAGACTAATCGCTGCAAAAGAGCATGGGGGCACGGGCCGGAGCCTCGCAACCAACATTCTACTCAAGACTGGGCGCCTATCAGCGACAAGATCACCTACCTACGAGTGGACTTGGTTTCTCAAAGCGTTGGCCAAGCGCTGGTAGCACGACTTGAGACAACACACGGACCTATATGCATAGAGACTATACGGCCACGCTCGCTGTGCCGTGTGCAAGGTTGTCGTGCGAATGAGCGCCATCCAAGATTGCCCAAGGCAGAGCGCTGTGCGGCACAGGTGAGCAATGGCGGCGGCAGCATGCAGATTGTCTGCTTCGATACGGCTTTATGTGCTTGTCTTCGTCCCATTTGTTTCATTTCATCGCCCTGTATATGCCCCCGAAAAGTCTTCTCTCGAAAAATTTCCATGTCTGATTGCGCGTTGTTTCCTCGAACGTGATTTCATTTCCTCGTACTCATGAGCGACGATTCATTTACCAACCCATGTTCAGTTTGTATGTGCTTTGTTTCATGTTCTTCTCCATTCAATCCCGTTTCTTCTGCTTCTTGCTCTCACCAGTCCTTGTTCTTGGGTGCGAGACATCAATTAGATCTCGATTCTAATCCAGCATAACTCTCGTTAATTCGCGTTTGAAGTCACCGTTCCTTATGCCAAGAACCGAGACTTTACTGGTCGCGAAGATATCTTGAACCAGTTGAAACGTTGTTTCGGGGAATTCTTAAATGACTCTAATCATGAACTCCAAATACGGTCTGCTCTATTCGGCTTGGGAGGCACAGGGTAAAATCTATTCCATCCGACAAGAAGCCTATAGTGCTTACAAGTAATTTAGGAAATCACAGATAGCGATTGATTTTGCATATTGGGTCTCTGAGCAAAGTCCTGCGCCATCCATATTTTGGGTACACGCTGGATCTGTCGAGCGTTTCCACGAGAGCTTCCAAGTCATTGCAGAACGATGCGAAATACCTGGAAGAACAGGGACGCGGGTCACACTGTTACGCAATGTGCACAATTGGCTCGATGATAGGTCACATGGGCGTTGGATCATGATAGTTGACAATGCTGATGATGCTGGACTCTTCTTTGATTTGAATCACTCGCGTCTCTTGAGTGCTCATAACCAGGGCCATTACCTGGCGGAGCATCTCCCGCAGTGTGCTCATGGGGCTATACTCTTTACGACACGAGACCAGAATGCTGGGGCAGAGCTCGCATTCCACAGGAATTTGGTCAAAGTTGACAAAATGACCCAAGATGAGGCAAATGGGTTGCTCCTCAAGTTCTTCCGAACGTCATATCCACTTGACGAAATCTCCAACGTTGCAAGACTTCTGGAGTATTTGCCTTTAGCAATGGTTCAAGCTGCCTCGTACATTCAGAGACCAGGAATGGATATTGGCAGGTACCTCAAGCTTTTAGAATCCAGCCCGGTTGAGTTGCTGAACAAATCCTTTCTCGCGACTGGTAGACTGCCTGAAGTTCCACATGCGCTAGCTTCAAGCTGGCTCATTACGTTCAAACATCTTCGACTCAATCATTATATGGCCGCAAAGCTGCTCGCCCTTATGAGCTTTCTTGACGCTCAAGGAATACCACTCTCACTCTTCTTGAAATTGGGACAAAGCGCCGTCGAGCTTCAGGATGCTTTTGGCGTTTTAGTTTCGTTCTCTTTAATTACACCCAGGTTCGAGGACAACAACCGAGAGACTCAGCCATCTGATAGCAGTATGGAACTGCCTGAACAGCGCTACGATATGCACCCCCTCGTCCGCTTAGTCACACAAGAATGGATCAAATCAGAAGGTCAAGCAGATTCTACTGTGAATGAGCTACTTGCTATCTTTTTGAAAGCATATCATCATGGCGCCCTAAACATGTATTGGTCCAAGCTGGACGTATACGAACCACATGTAATTGCCGTTTTGCAACGTTTGTCAGGAAGCTACGACAGAGCAAACCATCGGGACCTCATCTTATTTCGTGGTAGGAATCTGTATTTGTCTGGCCGCGGCTATGAGGCTAATCGTGCATTCAAGCAAGCACTTGAGCTCACACAGGATCTGTATGGACCGGAACATCCATGGACTTGCTACGTCACTATGGAATTCATCCTAACCCAACCTCCTATGGCGGATCCCTGGGAAAATCTCCGATTATGCATCGATACTATGAGTAAAACGCTATCGATGAAGAGTGTCGATCCCGCAATGATCCATGTTGGCACACGGACACTTGCCGATTGCAATCGCAAGGTGGGCTGCAATTATGAGGCACTGTTATTGAATACATACCTGTTGGATCGCGCGAAGGCAGAGCCGGGATCCGATGATCTGCGTGTCTTGACCTTGGAAAACCTGATTGCGTTTGATTTGATAGCTCTTGAAGATAATGAAAAGGCAGAGGCATTTCTCAAGCACCAATTGTTAGAACGACAAAGAAAACTTGGCAAAGACCACTGGCAAACGGCTCATATCATGGACCTTCTTTTTAATCTATATCACTCCACAGATCGTTGCGCAGATGCAGAGGCTGTTGCACTTGAGAATCTCCGTCTGATGGAAGGTGCTTACAGGCGCAATCATCCTTTGACTTATGATAGGCGATGGCGACTCGTTATTGCATATGCAGATCAAGGACGGTTTGATGAAGCTGCATCGCTCATAGAAACATCACTTGCAAGTTTGATTCAGGCATATGGATTGAGTGATCCAGGTGTTCCGATACTTAAGGCGTCGCTCGCTGTGATGTTTATCATGCAAAATCGTGACGAGGAGGCCTTGGATGTTGGCAATGAGGCCCTAAACCTAACGCGTCAGTTCCCGGATGAAACAGGCTTTGCGACTAAATTACAAGCATGGAGGCTAGAGCAATGGCGTGACGAAGCATCTAGGACGGCCTATAGAAAAGCATGGCATAAAGGTAGCGAAGACCGGAAAGTGTTTCTTCAGAAAAGGGTAACCCAAGCGCATGATGCTGGTGGTCCGTCGCTACCCTCCGAAAAAACTCAGATCAAATTGCGTGTCGAAGACGAGATCATCATCGATGCACTTCTGAGAGGTCATATGCGCTCGCGGCTTTCCCTTTTCCTATGGGGTACCCATGCGCCGTTAAGGCGAATGGCAAGAATGATACTAGGAAGACATCCAGAGTTCTGGCCGAAGACACTTGAGAAAAAGCAGCCGTGCGTTACTCAGATGTTGAGATGGTTCAAAGGAATACGACTGAGATGGAATGTTGCCAATATAAAGGCAGTACCGAAATGAGATTGAAAGATTTGATAAAAATATCTTTCGCTCGCCACCTTTACCAAGGGATTGTAATCTGGATAGCCCATGATACGGAGAAAGCCTTCCATTCACGAGGCAGAGGGAGATGACAGAGAACGGGATATCCTCGTCGTGGTCACAAGGATGTTTTTCTTCCGACAGAGAAAAGGACTCAGCAAATCAACACATTTTTGAATAGCAAATTACTGTACGTAGTTTTCAAAGTTTAAATTCGGTAAGATGTATCACGGCATCAGATGCCTGAGGGGAAATCGAGTGGTTGAGTCTTGTATAAGCAAGCAATGGGGAAACGTCAAGCTAGAAAGGCGAGGACGGTGACAGCGACGAAGAAGGCGGCTACAGGTATTCAGACGAAGACTGTGATGAATATAGTGACTCCGACGGAGGGAAGGTGGATTTTGCGAAAATGGTAGCACAGTGCTCTTATTGAAAATGACTTGGTGTTGGTCTTTCAGCATGCGGTTTGAATCATTTTCACCAACAATGGGAAGCCGGGATTCTCGTGCCGCATCGCCAGTTGAGAAAGTTCGTATCAACCGCGTTGGCATAGTAACACAAAATGTGGTTGTTTTATGCAAGGGATTTCAGCCCGCCTGTAGAACATTCACCGCCCCCTGGAATGTATCCGGGCGCTTAGCGAATGATCGAAGCGCTGTCATCCGCAAGACTCCACCGGTCTGGTTCTGAGACATCTTTCCAAGCGCTGTCGTAAGTCTCGAGACACAGACCTTCATGCATGGGATGTATATAGCCACACTCGCTTGGCATCTTGCAAGGTGCTTGTGCTCTTCAACCCACTCATCTTCGAGACCCCCTGTCGCTATCCCGTTGCAACGACGTGGATTGGTAACGGTAAGAGATGCTTTTAGACAGCCTTGCATGGCTGCCTCGGGCTTTTGCTGTGCCACTCAAGGCTTCATTGTACAAAAGATTTGGATTTACTGTCGAATGATAAATTGCTCGTTTCGTTCTCCTCCATTTCGTACGTGAAGTCTTTTGGATAGTCTGACTTTTGCGACTGATTTACGACTGTGATGAGTTTTGCTGATTCTTCGTCTTCCTCTGTAATCTGTATGTGTGAAGCTTTGAGTGATTCTTTCTCCACCTTTCCTAAATATCTATTCTAGTCTCAGTTCCATATGCAAGAAATTCTAATTTCTCTGGTCGACATGACACACTCGAGAGCCTCAAGCAAACGTTTCAAAGAAGCCTTGAGAACCAATGCGATAGGGGACAAGCAAGAGCAGCTCTGTATGGTCTTGGCGGAACGGGGTAAATATGATCTTCATCCTGTGAGCTTTGTGCTGATAGCAAACGATTGAAGAAAGTCGCAGATAGCGATAGATTTTGCATACTGGGTCAAGGATGCATTCCCCGACATATCAGTTCTGTGGGTTCACGCAGATAACATTGAAACTTTTCGAAAAGGATATGACAGCATTGCTTTAAAGTTCGCAATCCCGGGTCACTCAAGCCGCAGATCAGATACATTACAGCTGGTCTTCGAGTGGCTTCAAGAGGAAAGGCATGGACGGTGGCTTATGATTATCGACAATGCCGATGATGGCGAGCTGTTCTTCTCCCGAACGATGTTCCAATCCACGTTCAACACACATCAGCATCGTCCGCTAGCACGATTTTTGCCAGAATGCCACCATGGATCAATCCTCTTCACAACTAGAGATCAAACTACTGCCGGGCACTTGACTACTCATCGCAACTTATTCAGAGTGGACAAGATGATCAAAGGAGATGCGATTGATTTACTATACAAGATCTTCGGAACACAAGACATCCCCTCATTGGATAGTGTCTCCCGTCTGGCTGATCGTCTGGATTATCTTCCTTTGGCGCTAGTGCAAGCAGCATCATACATTGTACAGCCGGGGATGGATATTAGCAAATACCTCGGGTTCTTGGAATCAGATCCGCTATCAGTTCTTAGCAAGCCTTTCATTGCTGTTGGTCGATTGGCAGAAGTTCCGCATGCCCTGGCTGCCTCTTGGCTTGTCACATTCAGATATCTCAGAAGTCATCATTACCGAGCAGCTCGAGCTTTCTCCTGCATGAGCTTTTTGCACCAACGAGCAATCCCGAGATCTCTTGTTCCTGGTCTTGAGGAGAATGACATTGAATGTAATGACGCCATGAGCATTCTGCTTTCATTCTCCTTGGTTACTGAACACATGTCTGACGATGGCCCGGGCTCTTTCGATCCGGAGCATACACTGGCTGATACTTATTTCGATGTCCATCCGCTCGTGCATCTGATTACGCGAGAATGGATAAAGGCCGAGGAAAAGATAGACATCCATGGAAGCCAGGTACTCGAAAAGGTTAGCAAGACATACCCTGAAGGCTGGTTAGATTATCCCCGCAATAAGTGGTATCCAGCTCTCGAACTGCATGCTGTTGCAATCCTACAGTGGTCGTCATCTCTGGAAGATAGGGAGTCTCGTTGGAATCGAATGGTTCTTATGGAGAAACATACACAATATTTTGTAGCGAAAGGGATGCGCTCTGAGGCCATCGCTTGTATCGAAAGTTGTTTTCGACTCGCAAGCGAGCTTTTCGGACCTAATCAATCCGGGACCTTTCTCGCCAGATTCAATTTCGTTTTATTTTCGTGGCAACATACATGTGCATGGGACCTGCTTGAAAAATGTCGAGAAACGTTGCAAAAGTCTTGGATAGTACTTGGAATCCATCACTCCACAACGATGATGGGCATTGCAGTCCTCGCCAGTCAGCTGCGTGATCTGGGTTATGTTGAATTAGGCTTTCATCTGACGGCTCTCGTCTGGGATCTTGAGAAACGTGCTTCTAGACCTGACTGGCTCCATATCATTCATCTACAGAACACGCTTGCAAATGATTGTATTACCAAAGGGGACTTTGTTGAGGCAGAACGTCTGCTGCTAAATAATCTAGACCAAGGGACAAAACATGTTGATGGCGACCATTGTGAACTAATTACTACCCTCCACGCCAGATGGAGGATCAAGGTCTTTACTGGAAAGTTCCAAGAGAGCGAGCGTATAGCCAAAGAACTTGTTGCCTGCTGTCAAAGAGTGCTGGAGCATACTTTTTCGAGACATGTTATTGGCTTCTTGGATTTGGCTACGACTTACACTCTTCTTGAGCGCTTTGATGAAGCAGTACAACTTCTCACAGAAGTCTTACACACCAAGTTGGATAATGCTGGACTACGAGATCAGAACCAGTTCCTCGTCAAGTCAGTCTTGGCAGAAGCAAAGCTATTACAAAACCGAGTGGATGAAGCCATTCAACTTAAATCAGAGGCTCTTACTCATCTTCCCGAGATGCTTGAGCACGAGAAAGAATTTCATGAACAAAGAATTCAACTATGGAAGACTGTTGTAACGGACGACGTAGCTAGGCGAGACTTTGAAGAGTGGAATCAGCCGGGCAAGAGATCAAGCCAAAGTAAATGGCACATCCGATGGCCAGGGCTCATACCAAAGTCGCCGCTACCTCAAGCTAATCATATCAATGTGATCCCCAAAGTCATGGTCTTGGTAGATGACATTTTCAGAGGTTGGCCACACTCATGGCTTGCGAGTGTCGTGTTCGGACACTTTGGTTCCCCGAGCAGGCAGCGAAGGCGTTGGAAAAAATTTCATGTCATGAAACGTTTGTGTCTTGACGATGCCGACGGCGTACCTAAGAGTCAATCGATGATCAAGTCCGAGAGCAAGAATTGGAGAAAGACCGGCAGAGTCGGCGTTCTGAGGTTAAAGGTTCCACGAAGAATGATGCTCGCTGAATCATCATATGGTGTTTGACAGTCTGATTAAGATGAGGTCTGTACAAGATAGATTTGACAACGGCGTTGGGCGGTGACGCAACCCTCTTGCCATTTAACTCTACGGCTCTGCAAGGAACCAGTTGTGCCTCATCGACATGATAATTGCTGGTCTGGAATCACAGGAAGTCAGCAACAATTTTTGCGATATTTCGCTGCCGCTTTCGTATACAGAGCAAAGTCTCGTGGCACGTTGTGGCTTGGTCTAACCTTACGTCAATAGTGGCGCAAAACGTCATTCGATTAGAGGCTGTGATGGGTGGTGCCGCTGAGACAGATCCTGTCGCCAAAGGCTGAGGGGAACGATCGAACTGGGCTTTTTAGCGCCGGTTCGTGGGCTGATGCCGCTTCCCGGCCACAGCCTAGAATCATCCATACAAATAACCAGACCAACCTCTTCCTTCTTGTCTTGTCACTGCACCGCCTCCATCGAAACTTAGCATTTCCAATCGTTAGCCTCGCATCAAGCGCTCTTCCGTACGGAAGTCTGTACAGAAGCTACACGCCTATATTTTGAGCTCACATCTCTCGTTACGTTCTTTGCTCGCCATTCTCAGCTCGTCTTCTTCCGATCGCAAACTCTCTGAACCAACATGTCGGCCAATCAGTACTACGGTCCAAATTACGGACCACCTCCGAACCAAGCCTAGTAAGTTTGCTCCAGTGTCATGACGGGCTTTTGTGGAGCCTTCTTCCGCTCTTTTTAAACATCGAGAACTCACTGCTGATGACTGAAATAGCTACCCACAAGGACAACCAGTAAGGCTGCTCAAATTTCACTTGACTTCGATTTACTCACGAATTTCCGTCCAGTACAATCAACAATATCAACAACCATATCCACAGCAACCACCGCCAATGCAATATCAGCAAGCACCGCCTCCGAGGCAAAAGAGAGATAAGGGTTGTTTCGAAGCATGGTACGTAGTATCTTTGGGACAAGCCAGCAGAGGAATACATACTGATTCTTGCCTACAGTATCGCAGCTTTGTGCTGCTGCTTTGTATGTGAGGAAGGCTGCGACACGATCACAGGTATGCGAGATTTTCCGCTCAACTATAAACCTGCTTACGATTTTGTCCAGACTGCTGCATATGTGCGGAAGACTGCTGTTAGCGGGTTTGCACCGAGCGAGTGAAACGACTAGAATTTGACGACGTGGCAGAATGGAACAGCAGAGGAGGGTGGGAAAAGGGCTGGCTGGGCTTTAATTTTGTCTCCTGATACGTTCAATACTGGTCCTGCTTGATGGCGTCGTTACATCATGGGTTCATTATTGCAAACTCTCCTTTGTATTACATATTATATGAGCTTTGTGTAGGTGTGGGGTTACTTTATGATATGATTTTATTTTCTTCCGACCTGCATGTTCCACTTCTCAAATCAGGCCAGCCATGTATTGTTGCTGGGCCTGGTCAGCCAATTTGACAAGCTCTTGTGGGTTTAGCTGTAGGGTAACGTCCGCCAGTCTAAGAAAGCCCAGGCCAAAGACGTGTTCAGTAAGATGGACAGCGACAGATGATCATCGGTAAGAAGTGCAACGTCAATGACTAATGATCGGCTCTGCGAGGCGCATGCTGCAGCACGGAGATGTGCGCAACCGAATCCGGCAGTGGATCCTCGAATGAACGTCAATACTCCACTCCTTTTCTGAACCATTCCAAAAAGCCTCCCTTAAATCGTAGGGCGTGTGCTATCCCCGCCGTGACGTGGGGCAACATTAACTTATGACTTCACAGCTGGCCCAAATGCTGGTGCAACTGAGTTGAAATAGACTCTGAAGGAATTGTAGAATTTTTATGCTTCACTATGACTCAATTGCAGATGTACGAGTGAAGGTGTTTTGTATACTCGAGCACGATTGACTATTGATTTTATTTTTTCGACTTCCATATATTTACTTTTCTCCCCGTTTCGGTATACTCAAAAACCTCAGCTTCGACCTGTGATAAGAAACTTCTATTCCAACATGCCCAACATCACTCTTTATTTCCTGCAATCGTCCCGCGCCATTCGTACGGCATGGTTGCTGGAGGAGTTGAAGCTTGACTACAAATGCGAGTTTTCGAACCGAGAGAATCGTGTTGCGCCTCCAGCGTTCAAGGAAACCATTATTAAGGCCGGCAATCCTCTTGGCAAATCTCCCACACTTGTGGATGACGGTATAGTCATTAGTGAGAGCGGAACAATTTCAGAGTACGAAGGATCATGAAAAATCAAGGCAATGCATAAACTGAATGTACATCAGATATCTGTGTGAAAAATACGACAGTAGCAGCCGCCTTATCCCCAAAGACCTGGCAACTCGCACCCAAGTTTTACAGTGGGTTCATGCTGCTGAAGCCACTTTTATGTTGCACGGTCTCGCGATTCTCTACGTGCGGTGGTCCGCACCACAACAGGTCAAAGAAAATGGCGGTCTTGAAGCTATGGAACGAGGCATGTCAAAGAACGTCATCAACGACCTTAATTGGCTCGAAAGCGAGCTACAAAAGAGACAAGGAAAATTCTTGGTAGGAGATCACGTTACCGCTGCAGATTGTATGATGATTTTTAGTGCGCAATTTATCCTAGAGAGGGGACTGGGAACCCAGGGAAAGAAATGGCCGAAGATAGAGGAGTGGATCAAGAATTGCGAAGAGACGGAAAGCTGGAAGAAGGCTGTGCAGAAGACTGGACATACGTTGAACCCATAGATTGGAATAATGGAGCTTGCGCTGCTTTAATGCTTGGTCGTGCTTGAGATCTTTAGAAGCCATGAGAGTAGAGAGACCGCCGACGTCCGAAACACCTTGTACTGCAGACAAAATGACCGAGAAAATCCATATCATTCTACAGTGTTTATCATCTCTTACGTCCACTTGCTAACAGGAATCCTCTTGCCAAACGCCAACGCGACCCAGCCTCCTATGAGACACAAGCCTCCCAGCGGCGTTACTGGTCCCATAAATTTAAATATTTGAGGATCGAGCACAAGCAAGTATATGCTCCCGCTGAACATTGTCATACCGGCGGTGAAGAGAGTGGCTGCGAGCTTGTTCTGAGGAGCGGCTATGTTGGCGAGTAAAAGCACACCGGAATGGAGAAGCTAGTACGATAGACATCAGCATCCTGATTTCACAAGAACACACGCGTATTCGAGCTAAATCGACATATATACCTGATAATGAGCTGCCGTTGACCAGTTGGTGATTCGAGCTGGATCTGCGATGCGCTTTTTCAATCCATGAGCACCAAACGCTCCAAATGTCACGGCGCTGGCTCCATATAGGCAGCCAATCGTCCAGAAAAGAGGAGGCATTCTGTACGGTATGCGTTATGGTTGTAAAGTATCACAAGATGTCTTTAGGTAGCCTGCACAGGTGGTCTCACGGATGATCTTTGCGTCATTCGGGGTTTCAATATTATGACTTGCATTTAATTCCTCATTGGGAAAGGCTACCGCAAGGAGACTATTTTATACATTGTACCTGCATTCAATAGGACGACTTTCAAACAGTGCTACGAGGCACGTTTTCATGAATGATTTCCAAAATGCCAATGTCAATATCAATTCACATTCATCATGTCCGAAGGCTTTCAGTATTGTCATCCTACCAACTTAAGATGCCCACACTCTCCCGGGCATCTAGATTTACCATAGACTGCATTGGATTTTTCCAATGTGTCCTCAGGGACTACTACTGAATGCGTCTTTCTAATTTCCTTTGGCCGCCTGACTCCTCTAGCCGCAGCTTTGCTTCTAGATAACCTCCTCTGATCCTACTCTGAAGATTCATACGACGGGTTTCCCCTTTAACTCGGCGCTTTTCCCCCTTGATACAACGCCATCGTCCATTTCTGCTGTTTCTTCATTTCCAAGGTACTTGACCACCGAAGCATTAGGTAGTGCTTGCACAGATGCTATGAGCTACAGGCATCGTAGGCAAGAATTGAACGACTGGATGTGGAGGGAGCTAAACATGCAATGGAATTTGATGGGTTGATACTGTATATTCTTTGAGAGACAAGGAAGATTGAAAGGCTCTCACTTCTCATGAAATCGCAAAGAATGATCTAGATGTATTGAAGATGATCCAGACCAAGTCTACTCGTGCTTCTAGCGCTCGAAAAGCGCTGTTTCATATGCGACTCGACCAAGCGGTCGACTACTAAAAGCGGAACCATGGATAAGACGCCAAGGCCGACGTCAGGGGCACATGGTCGCGTGGACAAGGCTATGCTGACATGAAACGTGGGCCGTGATGCAACCCGGAAATTGGTGGGATAGAGTAGCTTGTTGGCACTTGGAGAAAAGAGGATTGGCACATTGTAGCGGCATTTCTTCCCAAAAGTACCTTACTATGACCGCGGGGGACCGGGGGTAAACAAGGATACAGCGTAAACAACAGCGCGAGCAAAACACTCGACTCTCCTGCCGTCCTTCCACCACCGTAGACTTTGCAATTAACTTTATCGCTCCATCCACTACTCGACCCCACTCTTATTCTGACTCCAAGCGGTGTGCTAGCTGCCCAACATGTCGCTCCGCGACACTTATATGTCCTTTCGCTCGAATCCAACCCTCGACGCGTTGGCTGACCAGGCTTCTCTGACCTACCTTCCTACGCTGACCACTCTCAATGAACCGAATGCCATTCTCAAGCACTTGGCCACTCAAGAAAAGCTATTGAGAACAAAGAGGGAGAAAGTCCTAAGCTCCGTTGAAGGTCAAGCCGGTGCTTGCTATGACACCGAGGTCACCCTCGAATTCCTGGCTGGTGGTGGTGCCTATTTACCAGGACTTGACGATAACTTTTTGGCTGATCGCGTCGTCACCTTCCCACTGGTATGCGCTTTTCAGCCCAACCTCATAACCTTTTGCTAACAATTCCTTCTCCAGATTCACATTGTCCATTTTGATGCCAACCACAAGATTCAACAAATCCGTCTATACTGGGACCAAGGCTCGCTGCTCAAACAACTTGATGTTATTGGCTCTCGAGGCCGCAACTGGCCCATACGCGACGGCAAAGATCAAGTCCGCCTGATTTCAAACCTTGCGAAACTTCACAATTCACCGTATGAAGCGCGCGAGACGTCATCTGCTTCTAACAATGATCCTGAGCGCGTTACAATCACCAACCGCGCAAAATCCAATAGCAATGCCATGAACGATCCACATGCAACCCTCTCCCTCTTTGAACCCCGTGATGTCAACCAAGAAGCTCCCAAGCCCAATGTTGAGTCTCCTAACGTCGCTCGTCGCATGTCTGCCAAACCCCCACCTCGCGATTATTCCGAGCTCTTCAATGGTGGACAAGATGTTTCAACGCCAACTCCTGAGGCCGCCTCACGCGAACGTAGCGCTTCACCCAGCAAGCGTAGCGCCATCCCTATCAAAAGCGGAGCTGGCAAACACTACAATCGGAACCGACTCTTCGACGAAAATGACGAGCCTGATTCACTATCAAGCATGAAGTCGCCCGAGCGCATCAAGACAGATGCACGCAAATATAACCATTTTGAATTTGGCGACGGCGAAGAAGCTACCAATGACCGCAAAGAGCGTCCGAAGAGCACGCACGTCAGCCAATGGGACTTTGACGACTTTGTCACCCCTTCCAAGCCCAGCGCGCACATTCGCCCTAACGACGAGCGCCATTTTGGTTGGAGTGACGACGAGGCCGAAGACGCCGCTGCCTCATCCCCTCCAAAACGTCCCATAGTGCACCAGCCTCGTCCCGATTCCAAAGCCCACTTCGAGTTCGCCGACGAGAGCACGCCCCAGGCACAGAAACCCCAGATCAAATCCAACGCTCTTAACAAGGGCCTCGGTCTCTACGAAAACCACGTCACCGGCGACGATGAAGATGCCAACAACACCGCTGACGCCCGCCCAAAGACCAACGGGACAGCCGCCGCGCCTCTCGCCGAGACAAAGAGCAACTACATCAACGCAGGCCACCGCCGCAAGGACTTTGCTCCGCACTGGGACATGACCGACGCATCTCCGAACACCTCCAACAACACAGCCAGCGCGCCGGCCCCCTCGCAACAACAGCAACTGCAGTCGCCACCGCCGCAGCAGCAGAAGAAGACGCTGCCCAGCCAGATGCAGAGCCACTGGACGCTGTACGACGCGAGTCCCGAGGCGACGCCGCCCGCGCAGCAGCAGCCGCAGCAGCAGGCGGCGGTAGACGCGGGGAAGGAGAATGTGCGGGTGGGCGCCAAGGGCGCTGCTGCTGGGGCCAAGGTGGCGAAGCAGACGGAGCGCAGCTGGGATTTTGGCGATGAGGAGGATGTTGTGGCGCCGATTGATCGGCGGGCGAGGGGGGGCGTGGGGAAGAAGACGGGTGCGGCGGGGGGAGAGAAGAGTTTCTGGGATTTCTAGAGGGAAGGGGGTGGGGATGGGGTGGGAGAAGCGGTGTTGGAATCTCTTTTGTTGGGAGGTTGGTTTGAGGTACATTGGGTGGTACACATGATTTGATGCCTGTGGTATTGACGCACGGCTATCTCGGAAGGCTTTTGTTTGCTATGGGTGGAGATGGGGTGTTTATGGTCTCGTCTGCGAATGGGATACCTGGTCTGTTTCTTTTGTTTTTGCGTCATGGCTCGATAACGCACGACACGGATGAAGCACGAGGAGTTCTGATGTCCGCATGTTATGATGCGCGATGAATCTTTGATGTCGACACGCAACACACGCAAGCACGCGATATTTCTTTTCTCCTTTGTTGCTCGGCTCTGATGTGTACGAAGTAGTCTTGTATTTTCAATGTCAAATTAGGTAGAAATACGCTGCACTATCCAAACGAATCAATGCTCTGATGAGAAAGGGAGAAAGGAGATACACAGCGGGCAAAAATGGCAGAGCGCGCAGAAAAGATGACGATGGCGATGATCATGAACGCCCCCTAGACGATGATTATATACAATACAAACGCTTGAGTTCATACAAACGAGACTATAGAAGCAATCGAATAGCATAGCGATAGACCTGACGAGCGCTGCACACGGTAACTTGTCTCTGCTCCATCCTCTTCCCGTTCCTTCCCATCCCACGTAGTCTCTCCACACCATCCCTTCCGCTCTACCCGCCAAAAAAAGACAGATCAAAACCCAAACGGATTCTGCGGCGCTGCACACAAAACCAAATTAGCCACCACCTCAACTTCGCAACCAAAAAAATGAAATGGGAGACGGGGACAAAACACTTACTAGCCTGACTCAAATTCGCCCTCCTCCCCGTCCCCTGCGGCACCAGCTTCGGCGGGCCCTGCACCCCGAACCTGACCGGCGGCGCGGGTCCGGTCTTCTGCGGCTGCAACGGCTGCAGCATCGGCAGGGACGGCACCGGGGGGGGCGGCGGTGGCGGCTGCTGCTGCTGCTGCTGTCCACCGCCACCGAAGCCGTTGGGCGCGAAGCCCGTGTTTTGCGCCTGGATCTGCTGGCCTGCGAAGCTCTGGGGCTGGAACCCCGTGGGTTGCGGTTGCAGTGCTGGTGGGAGGAGCGAGTTGAGAGGTTGCGGCCCCTGAGGCTGTGGGGGGAAGCCGGTGGGTTGGGGTTGGAAGGCTGAGCGGGGGGGGTCGGCGAAGGGGGAGGGGTTGGGGTTGGTGCCGTTGAGGAATGGGGGTTGTTGCTGTTGTTGTTGCTGGGGGAAGGAGGGGGGAGGGGGGAAGCTGGTGGCTTGGGGTTGGAGCGGGGGAGGAGAGGAGAATTGATTGTAGCCGGTGGGTTGGGGGAGGAGCGGGTTGAAGCCTGTGGGTTGAGCCTGGATGGAGAATTGGGATTGCTGGGCGGCTTGAAGGCGTTGCTGGTTGATTTCCTGAAGGCTTTGGCCAGGCGGGGCATGGGTTTGGAAATGGTTGGGTGGTTGTTGGTAGCCGGTGAGTTGCGGCTGGAGGGGAGGAGGACCGAATGCACTTTGTTGCTGGAAGTTTTGTGGTGCGGATGAGGCCCGTGGTGGAGGCGGGGCAATGAGTCCACCCTGACTTTGCGTTTGCTGCGGTGGTGGAGGTCTTTGTCGAGGTGGACCTGTTTGCTGCTGTTGTAGTGGTTGCTGTAGGCCGTACCCAGTAGGTTGAGGAACGAAGCCCTGGGGTTGCTGCTGTTGCGGGGGAGGCAACTGTTGAAGCTGCCCAGATGGAGTTCGACCAAGACGATCGAAAAATGACGGATCTGCGCCTGGTTGAACATTGTTCTGCTGTTGAGGCTGCTGTGGTTGAGGGGCAGGAGCCGGGGCTGGGGTCGGAGCAGGCTGTTGCTGAGGGGGGGGCTGAGGAGTCGGTGTTGGTTGTAAAGGTTGAGAAAGTAGCGAAAGCTCGGCCATTGACCCTGTCGGAGGTGCTGGTGGTGCTGTGGTAGTTTGTGCCGGAGCTGGAGTTGGCTCAGCCGATGGTACAGGAGGAGCAGCTGGCGGAATGGGATCAGGAACAGGAGCAGGCTCCTGTTTAGACGGCTTTACTTCCCATGCATTATCGTCAAATCCGTTGGTAGGCTGACGATCAGGTGCAGATGTCAATGGTGTTGAAATCCCTTCTGTCGGAGGTCTTTTCACAGCACCATCAGTCTTTTGCTCAAAAACTTTCGGGTCAACAACATCATTTGTTTGGACAGCAGGCGCAGGTCGCCCTTTTCGTGTGTTATTTCTCAAGGCACCACCCGGTCCAGAGAACAAACCTCCGTTGGCTGCTTCACCATCTCCTTCCCCATCTCCAATAACAGAAGCGCCTCCAAAACTAACATTTCGCTTTTCTCGAGCTGCGGTACGGCCATATTTGACGTCCAGGAATTTCATCACGCGCAAGATGTCGCCCTCTTTCAGTCCCAGAGTCCGGAGGAGAGGAGGCTCAATATCGATTAAGTTTTCTTCTCCCATTTGATCCTTTGAGAATGATTGAGCATATCGCTCGCAGATCTGAGGGTTGACGCCACATTGAAGGAAGAAATCAAACCAATCATATTCCGGCTTCTTTGGCTGCTCTACGGTGGCACCGGCTCGAGGCTTGGATGAGTCTGCTTTTCCACGTTGGGTACCTTTGCGCTTAATATCCGATAGCGGTTTGTCTTCGTCAAGTGATACACCCGTCATCTTTTCTACGAATTCCAAGTCTTCAATGGACATTTTGGAAACAGGCACAGCAATCTTGACCCCATTCACTTTGTGAAGATGTATTTTTCCCTCTTTTAGACCAATAAACTCGGCTTCGACTTTGAAGGATCCCGATCGATCCGTCCACGTTCGCACTTTGGTGGCGTCGGGTTCTGAAGAGTGATTAGGATAATTTGGTTTCGCTCTCCAGTCATACTCACTCGGTTTTGATGAAGATGAAGATCGCGTATCTGCTCGGCTTTCGCGCTTGCTTCTCTGTGAAGAGCGCCTTGCGTCAATATCCCTTGAAATCAAACTACTACCACGCTCAGGTAACTGCAAGCCAGGGCCTACCTCTGTACCCTGTAACTCGCTATCTCTCCTACGCTGGGCTTTCGACGCCTGCCGTGTCAACCTCTCCTCTTCAAGCCGATTCTGTTCCACCGTCGACCGTCCTGCGTTGAATCCGCTCATACTCGTGGGTGTCTGCGGAATTGTCTCGGTTACTTCGACGTAGCTACTTGGAACGACTCCCTCTTTTCCATTCTTTAATCGTCGAACCATCCACCAGTCGTCACTTTTCAAGTCATCAATAACGATGACTTCGTCGCCTACAGCAACAGTGACTTCATCATCTCCCTGGGCCATAAACTCGTAGAGCATGTGACCTTTCTTTTGTACGTTAGCAGATCCAGATCCAGCAGCGATTACCTCACGTAATCCTCCAGCACGTGCTGCCCCTGCCAATTCACCCAACGCAGAAACAATTTCTTGTGCAGTATCTTTGGCGCCAGCATGAAAATCAATGCTTTTACTTGGTCTCACAAGCTCAACGAATACGTGTTTACCCTCGATGGAATAATGCGTCAACTTTTCTGCAGTCCACTCTTTTTGTGGTCCGTCTCGTGACTTTTCCGGCGCAATCATTATTACTCCCCTTGCGACATTTATTCCCAAAGTCATCGGCATCTTCTTGTTTTTGCCCATGTGAGAGACGCTTTCATGAATATTGTATAAATGGTAGCCGCCAGGGGAAACGGAAGAGCCATTCTCTTCGAACCCCTGAGACATTGCACGATTGTAGGGAGGAGAAGGTAGTATACCGGGCGGTTCGGGCGATCGGGGAGATGCAGCATATTGATTTGGTTGTGGAGATAATTGTTCGGAGGCACGTCTCTGCGGTAAGTTGGGAGGTGGAGCTTCTTCGTCGGATTCCTCGGGCGTGTACTGCTGTCGTTTGGGCACGTGTATCTGCGCTGGCACTGGTGCGGCTCTGCTTGTGGTTTCAGACGAGGACTGTCCAGTCTTGTGTGCTATGATACCAGCCAAAGCAGCAGCTGGATTTGCAGGCGGACTTGAGGGTGACACTGGAGTTGGTGGTTGCCGAGGAGTTTGTTCGGGCTCTTCTTCCAATTCCGGTTCAGGCTCAGGCTGCATAGGTCGAGGTCTCGATGGTAGTGCTGGAGAGGGCTCTGCAGCAGCCTCTATGTAGTTGGCTGGGACGAAGCCATACTCTCCATCCAAGCCCACCAAAGTCCAATCCGGATCTGCTGTATCGTACACTTCCAATAACGCGTCTTGAATGAAGGAAAGCTCCTCGTCAGTCTGGCGAGTGTAGTCGTAGAGAGCTTTGGCATTTAATGTCGGTTTTGCCTATCCGGAGGGATGATTAGTTAATTGGATTAGAAAATTCCAGAGTAGAAAAATGATTGCCTACCTCCTCAATGTAATTGCTTGGAATCAAGCCTTCGGGCTCCTCCTCATCTTCGGAGGCAGCCTTCTTCTTCGCTCTCCACCAGTCATCTTCGGTACTCTTTTCAAGAACGAAGAGGAAATCTCCCTCTTGAATAGCAAGCTCATTCTCGCCCTGCGGCGCGTAATCGTATACTGCTCGATAGATTCCCACAAAGCCCATGCTCGACGGTTTAGGAGGGTAGAATAAGGCGTGAAGACGGAGCTGATGCTGGGAAATTGAGAGTCGAATACGGAGACGAGCCGGGAGCCGCGTTTGACGTAACCACCGGACAAAATCCTTGGCTGCAGTATTGAGCACGGGTTTTGTCTAGACTTTTCTTTTTTCGTTTCCGTGGCAAACTTCTTCGGTCCAGACCTCGCCCATGCTCCGGTAGCCTTTTGATGAGGTCGGTGATGGGTGATGGAGTAGACAGCTTGGTAGAGCAAGATTGGGAAACCTTGAAACACGGAACGATACACGAGATTTCCCCCTATGCCAACAAAACCAGTAACACAGCATAGAACATGCCTAAAGAAGTGATTCTCGACTGGGCATAGGGCTTGCGCCGAAGAAAACAATGTATGCCGTCTTCTTGGTCTCATGTCTTAGTGTCTACAGTGGATGTCTGCCCTCCGCTAGCCATAAGCCTATCACCATGATTGAATTACTATGATTACTCTCGAAATCTATTAAACTAGTCTAATATGAAGCGTTCACTATGTAATTCATGCCATGGCGCCCTGTTAAAACTAAATTTGCGCCATCCCATCACCTCAAAGCCATGCTGTATCATACCGTCATAATGATGCAGCTCATTCGAAGCACTTTCTAGTGAGCAACATGGCCGTATATCATTTCCCATGATACCATGATTCATGCAAATATGTTGAGTCAATTCTTTCGAAAAAGAGCACACTGAAGCAACCGAGCGAAATACTCGGTGTATGAGACTTTTGCACGCAGCTTGAGATGACTGTGAGCAGAGAATGACGGACTTTATCGGTTGACAGTCTATTTCTTCCGACCTTTACCTTGATCTTTGCTACCCAGTTTGATGCGAAATTCCTCGCTTTCCAAGTCTAGCAAGCCTCTCAGAATGCTCATGGATAGAATATCTTTGTTGAAGCATTGACGGCCTTCCTGTTGTAAGAGAGAGGCGTCGGCATCTTTCGAGCTTGAGACAAGGATAATGAGGCTTGGGTCTTTGGGCAAATCCTTTGCCGCTCTGCTAATGACATTGCTTGCTCCGCAAACCCGGATGATTTCCTCAATCTCTTTGAAACCAGAAGGGCCGTATTCCTTCTTAAGGGTCGGAGTAAAGTAGACGGTCTTGTCAGTAAACAGATCATCACGTGGTCGCTCGCTAATTTCTGAGATTTTGAAATTCCACTCCTTCTCTCTTGAGGCGTCCACGGGCAGGAATGCCGCAGGATCGAGCAAATGACCCGCTTTGAGGCTCTTGGACGCCCACCTGTCTGTAACAATGTGTTTCCCATATGCAACGGCAAGAAGGAGGCTAACCGATTTCCTAATTTCTCCATTACCAATGCAGAGGATGTGTGATTTGTCTGTAACATGCTGACCGATGGAACCACCGTGCTTGCGAAGGAAATGTTTGAAGCTACTGTCTTTGGCAAAGTCGCTGTTGCTGCTGAAAACCACTTTAAGGGGCGTGCCTTCATAGGGCGGCGTTGCACTGGAGCTGTTCGGTTCGTTACTACGACTGGTTGGTACCGGTGTCGATTCCATTGAGGTCGTCTGTCGAGACCCATTCCGACGTGTGCTACTGCGGGAACTTTCGGCCTTCACAGTGATCGATCTTGCAGATGAGTTTGAAAAAGATATCTCATTGTCTGCTTCGCCATCTTCATTGTGCTTGCGATGTTGCTTCGTGTGGCTTCCTTTCGTTTTGACATCTCTCAGTCGCTGCAGTTTCTCGTCTTTGGTAATTTTTGTTGGGGAAAGAGGACTGTGGTCATGAATTGTCTTTTTCATCCGTTTAGCATGTATTCTACGCCCTTTAGAGGAGACACGAGAATCAGGCTCGCTCTTCCGAGACCCAACATCATCGCTTTCCTGAACGTATGTCGGCGTCGAGCCTTCATCAATTGATTCACCCGGCAACGTTTCTGAACTCGCCGTTCGTCTGGCCCCAATCACGCTGGAGTCAGTATCTTGGGATTCGTCCTCATCCAGTCTGGGCTTCTTTGTAGAAGGTCCCACAAGACTTTCAATCGTCAGCGCAAGCTCTCTCTTCCGGGACTGACTCAAACCGTGACTGGGAGACTGTGCACGTAAAAGGCTTGCAGGCTCGGGCAAATCTTGATCGTCCATCAGATCATCACCTTCTGATTCGTGTTGTGGCTCATTTTCAACTCCGAATTTACTATCAGCGGTATTGCGTGGCTGTGATTTTCGCTCACTATCTGGGGTGCGCGTGTTCTCTTCACTTTTTCCAATAGCAGCGGCAAGACCGTCTTTCTCAAGAGATTCCTGACGTTTTGGAAAGGATGCCTCGTCTTCAGACGCCGTCTCATCATTATCTAGATCGGCATAAGTATGCTTCGGTTTAGACAAAAAGTTTGCCATTGTATTGCTGTCTCGTTGGACTCCAGAAGTCTCCGTCTGGCCCTCGTTCGGAAACTGGTATTCGCTGAGTTCAGGACCGTTAGAGCCTATCTCAGCTGGAGAGGTACATTGCTTATTAGGAAGGCTTGCCACAGAGCCATACGCCAACAAGGTTTGTGGTGATGGGCTGGCATGAGACTCAGAGCCCGGCGTGTCGGGAATTTCTTGGTGAAATCTGCTCGCGATGTGAGGTGTTTCCTCTACACTCCCAAGCGTGTTACGCGAGGGTATTGCTGGCGATTGTGGCCGTCCTGAGGTAACAAATGATTGCGGGATATCAAAACTGTTCTCAGGCCTTTCTCCCTCCTCTATATTTCTATTTTCCAGGCCAGGACCAAGATGAGTTGCCTGATATTGCTCCCGCGATATCCTATCTCCATTGTAGTTTTCGGGGATTGAAGAAGTCACTTCGACTCTGTCGTGAGGCCGAAGCTCAACGGTATAGGAGATGGAGCCTTGATCAACATCGAATCGATCGCCCGGACGAAGATAGACTTTACAATCCCACTGAGCTTCATGGGGTATTGCACAATTATACCATGATAGTTCTGACTTTGACAAGCTGTTCAAAGTTGGCGGAAGCAGCCGACAAATCGAGTTCAGTGGTTGGAGCCAGATCAAACCAGGAATGACGTCTGATTTTAGATGAGCAAAAACACAAATGACAATGACCAAAGCATATCATACGAATAGCAGCGAGAGCAGGGGACCCTCCCGGATTATCCTCGTTGAGTGGTTCCAAATCGTTGAGTCGAGGTACGCACTTATAATTATTGTCGGTTCTGATAAGGTATCTCTTTGTAGATGTGCCATCATTGTTCACGGGAAGCCTATAGCTGTTACCACGCGAATCCTTTAAGAAAGGATCCATATTGCCAAAGATGCTGGCGTTGAAGGACCATCGAACGCACGTGAAGTGCCTGTAGTTTGTAAGGCATGGGTGCGATGGCGTTAGAGTGATTCGCAAATGTGAGGTGCTGTTATGGATCAGGACGCGTCGACGTCATTTCCGACGCGAAAGTAAAAGCTTGCTGATTGGTCAGAAATTGATGGCGCGAAATCCTTTCCGTGGGCCATTTTCATGGCTTCCATAACTCACTTGATCTATCACAGTCTCAGCCTGTCTCCACAGTTTGCGGCTCGTGGCGCTGGGCGAGACTGGATGTGTCTGAAAATTTATGACTCCTTGCTGACATCTGCAGAGAACAATACTAAGGGTTTGGCAACATTTTGACCTGTTTTGCTTCTTCTTGATTCGATCAAGCCATGTCTTTGCGCTACAGTTGATTGAGCTGTTGAATTTGATTGCAAGTACTAGCTTTTGCATACTCCCGGCAAACCCAAACCTTTTTCAGCAAAACGAGCTGGGCGTTTGCTTGGTACTGTGACTTTTCGTGGCCATGATGAGATTCAGGGAGTGTGTCTTCATTCGCAACAATCTCAACATTTCATATTGTCCCGGAGGATTACATGATATCCAGCAAACGTGCATGGTAACGAGAGTGTCAAGCTCTGACAGTAGAATCTAAAGATTGTTTCAATGTATCATTGTTCTTGATTTAATCATTTCCTGTTACTTTTTACTATTCCCCCATTCTTCAAGCATCCTTCCTGCTTTTGCTTGCTTCTTTCTACTCAATTCCACATCTATCCAATTTCAAGTATCTCCATTTCTGTCTATAACGTGCTTCCCAACGGCAATCTTTCGATACGCTCCTTCCTGCACAACTTCTACGAAGATTATACATTACGATCGGGTACACTCCTCAACCCGCGCAGGTTGCCTCGCCATGGCTACCAATCAAATGTACTTTGATCCTTTTACTCAACAAATCACCATCTTACAGCCTGACCAAACGCCCATGAACATCACTGTAGACGACATCCAGGACCTGGTAGCCTTCGCGGCGAATGTCTCCATCAACTATGGCTCGCAGATCGGAGCTTCCTTGATCCTTTTGATCGTTCTCTTGCTCATAACCAAAACCGAAAAGCGATACTCCATGGTATTCATCCTCAACACCATCGCTCTCCTACTGAACACCATCCGCTGCGTCGTCATCTCGCTTTACTGTACGGGCCCGTGGTGGAACTGGTATTCGCAGCTAACTGGGGATTTCGACAATATTCCAAAGTCTCAATATGCAACTTCGATCGCCGGAGTTGTCCTGACTTTTCTGCTCGTCCTTTGCATCGAGATTTCTCTCATCATGCAAGTTTATGTGGTCTGTATTACCGCAAACGCAGCACAGAAATTCTGGATTATGGCCGCTTCTTTGACGGTCTCTATGCTGGCTATCGGCTTTCGGTTTGCCGATATGGTTCTGAATGCACGCCAAATCGTGACCCAAGTGAGCGGATCTGCTGACAACATGATTGCAAGTGCAACAAATATTTGTGTTACCATCAGCATTTGCTTCTTCAGCCTCATATTCACGCTCAAGCTTGGCTATGCAATCATGGAACGGCGTAGGCTTGGCCTCAAGCGTTTTGGGCCGATGCAGATCATCTTCATTATGGGCTGTCAAACACTCATCATTCCAGGCAGGCATTCCCCCATCCTCTCCTCACAACTAGAACTTGGTACAACTAACAAGTCTCAGTCATCTTCTGTGGCATACAGTATAAGCCAAACCTCATACCACAAGCGTCAAGCCTCGTTCCGACTGTCGTTGCTTTATTCTCACCACTATCCTCAATATGGGCATCTGCTAGTATCGACGGTAACGTTCAAGGGAACAATACTCCGAATGCGCATCACAGGCTTTTTGGGGAGTCGGGTTCTGGCTCATCAGGTCGCAGTGCTTTGGTCGACAAGCTCGGATCGGATTCCACAAAGTCACCCACTGCAGACAAGACCGTCTCTTGGAGCTCACCCCTGTCGAGTCCTGGTAAAACCTCGAGGAGCCAAGAGTATGACATGGAAGAGCAGATTGATAAGAGACACAAGGGCGGCAACATTGAGTTGTCAGCCTATTGGAAAGATAGGGAGGATCTCTAAGGGTTCGTACAACTTGGAAAAAAGACAAGCATCTTGCACCTTATGGACAGAAAAACTGTTTGCATAGATTTCATTTGATTTATTTCACTGATGCAAGACATGGCGCATCTACTTTGGCATGGATTCATGATAATTGGGGCCACGTTCCTATATTATCTATATGCTCCGATGATTTCTTCACCTTCATGGATCACAACTAGAGCATTACTGTATCTGTGGAATGCGAGCATTCAATTTCATGACTATCAGTACACATAGCCAGTATCGGTTCATGAAATACTCGTAGAGGCAGTGAGCCCTGCAGCCCTTGGCCCGAATAGTTATCTGTAAAGACGATGGAAACATACCCGTACCAAATTGCGCCAAGAATTCGTGCCGACAATGTATTTATAACAGCATGATCATTTCTACTATGGGGATGAGAAGAATAACTGTTTCTTTATCTACCTGAGTCTCATTGTCAAACTGAGAAAAGACCGATTGGAAAGGTTCGCTCTCCATGAGTCCATGAATGAGACAAAGGGCCCAATAGAATGTGTAGATTCACAAGCGGATCCTCCAGATCCCTCACTTTGAGTGGTCAAAGTATAAACAGTACTGTACATATCACTGACATCTAAGCTTTGTCACTGGGCTAGACTATCCTCAGTCCTAATCGTGACCGTTGCTCAGAATGAGGGGAACGTTTGTTGAACCAGCCTGTAGAACTGCAACACGAGACCTACAATCCGCAAGATTTCCAATCCTGCGTATTCCAACTTAAACCTGATTCGTCATCAGAACTTCAAAATAGGGTAATCAACATCCCAACAAGACTGACCCCTTTGGATGCAACGTCCGAGACCGCCTTTGGCGATCCAAAAAAAAAAAAAAAAACGAATGCAGTTAGTTCCGCAAAAGTTTAGATGATATCGATATCCCTGTTCGGGTAGTCAGAGAACTTGGCCGCGAGATTTGCTCCACGCGCGCGGAAGAAACCAAGACGCTTAAATCGTCCATATGCATCTGCAGGCTGCAGCACAAGACCACACAGTTCGGGATCGGCGTTCATAGGATCCTCTAAGAGTATAGGAAGAACGAAAATCGTATCGGATGAGGACTTGCGATCAAGTTCGCTTTCATCCCAGTAGATCATACGTCTCCTGAAAGGATCGTCCGTCAATAGAGCAAGCCAAGCCTCTGTTTCAAATCCTGATACAATGAACATGTCAGAATAATACGCAGTCCCCAAAGCCGCTTTGCCTGGCACCAAACGACCGTTCAAGCGCACGACACCACCAATCACACTTCCTGTCGGGTTCTTGTCAGAGAGATCAACATGTCCGTCAATGAAGCTCGCCTCTAGTTCCGACCAAGACATACGGAAGCTTACTTCTCCTTCGACCGACGCCCATGACCAAGATGGGGCCCGATAAGGACGAGGTCGATAACTATTACTTCTGCACATCCACAGCAAGCATCGAGGCATTTGTGATCTCCAGAGGCCCGCCATGTAAGAGTAGTCCAGTTCTTGCTGCATGTGCGATGCCAGACCAGATAGAGCGATCAGTTTATCGCTGGGGAACGTCAATTGAGCCCGTGTATATGCCTCTACAATGCGTTCCCAGACCAAGTAAATACCCGCGAGATATTGAGGAGAGGCTGTGTTCATCGGAAACTTCGTCCTTTCTGCTGCCACAAGACTCTTAACCCCTGGGCTTTTGGAGTGGATTTCATTCCCAGCAGCATAATCAGGAACACCCATTGGAAACGTCTCACACGCTCTCAGTTCCAAACATTCCCATGCCATTTGTCGATTGCTGAAGTGCACAACACGGGGTGCAAGAAGTCTCTCCTGAAGGACCCACGCCCGTCTGCCCAATGGAGCATTTTTAATCAGAGACTGCCAAAAAAATCTTGGTACCAGAAAATATTGTCCACGTCTTAGTCCACCTTCAACCCAGGTTGCGGTTACCTCACTTGGTCTGACTAGTTCAGGTAGTCGGTCAAACCAGAGACCTTGGGTACCATCTTTTGCGCCTGCCGCCGATATATTGCAAAAGGAGTTGCTGTAAATTTTGTCCATTTGAGCAGATTGTATTTGCCAGTCCAAATCTGAGTCTTGGATTATGCACAACGAATCGATCCATAAGTACTTGGCTTTTAGTCGCCTTGTAGTCGATATTGCATCAATGAATGTTTTGGGCAAATCAGCAATTTTGATGGCATCCTTCATGCTATCCAAATTCTCCGTTTTGAGCTTTAGTACAGGGGTCGGAAGGATCATTGGATCGCATAGCATAGCATAATAGCTGGATAGCATAGGATCTGGATAATTATCCTAATACTAAGGATCATCCCGGGCCCACTTCTAAATCAAATTAGACCTACACATATCAGCCGTCCAAAAAGCTTTGTATAATGCTCTATTCATCAAATAAATACATTAAAAGTATTCGTATGAGATCTACAGATAGCTGATAAATTTACAGATTATTGCATTCTCATCTGAGAATTTTAAAAAAAAAAAAAACGCTTCCATAATATGAGTTTAATTACAAATTTTGCGTTTTATATAAGAAGCCTCATATATATTGTACAATAAATTAACAAAAAAGACATTTATTTTTATTCATCATATAAATATTCAATTTTTGATATCTCTTCTCGAATCCAGCTCTTTAAGCATTCAGTTCTTTCAATATTCGCTGGACCAAGAGTCATTCTTTCCCATGAGATCGTACGACGTGCATGTGAAAAAACTCTCTCAGATTCATCATTCATTGCTGGAATAGAGAGTATTTCCATTGCAAAACGTGAAAGAAGTGGCCAACGCTTCTGCTATTGATTTTGACACCACCATTACAAAACTGTTATATTTCCAATATCGTACGGTGCTTCATTGCAGTACTTTTCATATTCATCTTCTGTTTGTTCCTTTATTTCAATTTTGCTTCGTATGTTTGCATAGATCTTATTATACGTATTCAATTGGATTCGCTGTTCCGGTAAGGTTTGACTTTGGATATCAACATACGAAATAGGCTCAGGAATGTTATGAGTGCTTTTGAATCGGCATCAAAGAGATTCAACTCTGTGTAAAGCTACCTCTCTCCAATTTTTTTGCCAGACTTTCTTGATATATTTCGTACGATTGCTTGGATGAAGTACAAATGCTGCCGCATAATACGGTGAGTCATCTGAATATTGGTAGTATTTCCGATACTTCTCCCAGCACTTGTGGATTCGTACGGCAAATTCCTTATTGAATTTTCTGTGTTCACTCTTACTTTCTGTCAGTAAAACTTCGTACGAGTAAGATTAGATTTTATACCAAAGAATTCTCCATATGTGTGAATAAAATGTCCATCGTCAAAAGAACTTTATCCAAACGTGCTTTATGGCCTTGTGTCTCAAATGTTGTATAATGGAACGGTTCCAAGAAGGCGTGAATTGTACGAAGCTGACTCCATTCATGTGCATTGAGAGTATCGGACGGTAGAGTATCGAGATGAAGCTTAGTGTATTCATCGATATTGGTCTCGTGCTTTAAAGCTATGTCGAGAAGAGAGAATCAGGAATTCCACCTCGTACGATTATCCAATGGGATCATTCTTCCAGCTATTCGCCTAAATTCCACCGAATGAAATGGCGAACTGCGGCTGTGGACAACAATATTATGAAGCTTTCCAAGGACTCCAAATATACGAAACTGATCTGCCTTCTCTTTTATCTGTTTTTCATTCAAATCTACACCTTTACTTTCTTCCCAATCGTATGATTCAAGTATTGCTGGGTCAAGAAGATCTTTGAATAGAAAGTCTTGTACGGCGAGGTTGATAATGTGTCCTTGACAGCGAATTCTTTGTTCTTGTGGATTCCAACTAATGTCTTGCTCTTCCATATATTTGCTCATCGTAGAGCAGAGGGTATCATTTGTGCTTGAATTATCTGCGACCAGGACACCAAACTTTTATACGATCCCATACTCTTGAAGTACCGGAAGAATGAACTTCCATTGATTCTCTCCTGAATGTCCAGCTATTATACGAAGGGCAAGAAGGGCATTCCGAAGCTTCATTTCATTATTCATATAATGAGTACAGATTGCAAGAAAAAGGAGGTTATTCGGTGAGGTCCAGATATCAATAAAGAGATGGATATTTGTAAGTGCAGATTGAAGGTCCTTTCGTACAACATTTTGTTGGTAATCGTATTGCTTTTGAATAAGAGAAGTAAGACTTTTATCACTTGAGCGGATCACTGAAATTGATGCAGGATTCAGAATTGAATAGACCGTATGAAATTCTGGCCATTCGAGCAGTTAGAACGGAAGGTTTCGTACGACAACCAGATTGACCAGCGCTTTTCTGAAGACATCTTTGTTGAGAACTCTTTTTAACACCAGAGTCTCAAGCTCATCCATTTCGTACGCATCGTCCATAGCCTCTTTGTACAATTGCACAAGTTGAGTGTATAAAGCTTCTTTCGCACGAGAAGTACGAGCTTCATTAATGACACCATGTGTTGCAATATGACGCCGAAAATTTGTGCTAACATTCGACACGTACGAACAATTCTCTTGGTTACAATAAAGAAGCAATCGTCTGTTTTGTCTAGTTGGCTCATTTTCACATGGGTCGCGGGTATACTGATGAAGATCTGAAGTCTTTTTTCCAGACTTTTGTACACCAGAAATTTCAGAAGGAATAACAAAAGAGGCTTCAGAATTGAAACCCATTGTAGATAATATATTTTACACAAAAATCAGATGAAAGAATTTTTTAGTGTTAAGATTAAATTTCGGCAATTAAAATAAAATCGGAATTATCGGATATACCCCTGGATAATCCAGGATTATTATGCTATCCTATGCTATCCAAATAATCCAGAATCCTGCATAATGATGCCATACCTTAATGATCCTTCCGACCCCTGCTTTAGTATATCTGCATTTCCCCAACAATGGCTTAATGTTAAATAAATTCCACTAATTATGGTATTTTCTGTCTCAACAAGGCGAACAGAACCGTCGTTATCTATGTCGACGTCAACCAGTCGTGCTGGGTACCAATTATCTTCGAATGAAGTCTTGCAGTGTTCGTGGTACTTGACACATTGGTCAAGTAATGACTCCAGAAGCTTCCAGTTCGATGGCGAATTGGTACTGTGACCTATATCTGCATGGGAGCTCAAGGTGCCGACAGCTACAAACCTATCAGTAAAGCAGGATATCAGATGCCGTTTTCGCCGTTGTTTGCCCACCTTCAGTCGTAAGAAGGAAGAAAACATTAGCATGTACCCCGTACTCAGAGAACCTCTGCATAGATAGCGATACATCAAGCGTATAGACAGCGTCCTGCATAGAACCCGACAGTTCCTTGGGAGCCGGCCTCAGGACAAATACTGATGTGATTGGCTTGTCTTTCTCTTCATTTTCCCTTCTTAGATGCTTCTCCAGGTGATTTAGTAAATCATTCTTGCTACTCTCTGCAAGCTCGTCCCACAGAGCGCAACAAACTTGACATCCGATTTCCACGGACTCGAGGAACTGGTGAGTACATACGCGAAGTTCGTAATATTTCTCGCAAGACCGCTCACCCTGAAAAATGCTGCTACATTCGAGACACAACATCCTCGAACGAGTGGGTTTTATATGAGAACAAGGTGTGAGAGCTTCCAGACACAATGCGATTTCTAGCGTTGCCAATTCAACTCAAATGGATACTGAGGGTAATGACAGTTCTGAAAGTGGGGATGCAAAAGTATTATGTCCTCGGACGACAAATCATAGATGAACCGCTTCAATTAGGTAGTTAGGTAAGTTGTAGCTCTTGAAGGTGGTGTGTCGCGTGTAGGCACTCGCCCCGTGCCTGTCCACAGAGATGATGTGGTCGTAAACCATGGACTATCGCAGATTAAGGGACGTAGCTTTCAAGCCTCACCACGACTTCAAAGTGGCCTAGTCATTTTAAGATATCGCTGGCCTAGTTGGTTGTTGACAGAGACACGAGTGCCGCATGCATAGCAAATTGAATTTCTCTGTTCCTTTCTCCCTTTCTGGTTAGGTGTTGCTCTCAAACATCATTTAGTCACCATATGTTAACAACCACAAACTTTTTCCTATCGGTGTTTCGAAGATGGAGCCTCAGAGCTTTCAACGGTGTTTTTTTCTTTGCAGAATTCCGGCTTCCATAACTCAGCTGCAAAACGGTCTCATCCCTTCTTAATTTGGGCCTTTGCAACTCCCGTCCGTCATTCCTCCACTACAGGTGATTTGGCGAGCCTCAGACTGCGAAAGCGATGTCCTTGAACCAAGCACTTTCAATAGCACCAGAAAGTTTTTTCAAAAACCGAGAAGGTGACTTTTGACCCTGGTTTAAACATTTCAATTCGTCGAAATCCGGCCTCGACGCTTCATTTTCTAAGTTGTGCTTTGTTCCATCAAGGATGTGACGTCAACAAGATACAGATTGCGGGACAGAACTCTTGGCCCAACTATCACTTAGCAAGGGTCTGTTCACCTACAATTGCGCTGCTGGTATTCAGAAACTTCACTAATTCTTCGTTTAATTTTGGGTTCATTTCCCCACAGATGACCAGAATCAGCGTTTCTCGGGACGGAGAGAAGGAAGCGCGATATTTCGATCATTCGGAATAGAATCACCGGAGCGGTCATTGGTCCAGGCGACCTCCTGAGCTGTGCCGCTGAAACAAAACGAGGACAGGACGACAGGGCCTAACTGACGTCGTGATCTGCACTGAAGCTTCTGCCACCTGTTCGGCCGAGCAACAACGCAACTGCCCAAACGTCTTCTCGATCGCTGCATAGTATGTTATCGCGTGATTGGCTCTATTCTGGATACCCATTGAGGGCGACCGACATGGCCTGCGTCGGAAAAATGTGTTACGCTGTTGATGATCTGTCATCTTCTCCGTTGCATAATCTGCCAAACTCCATGAACAGTCTTGGGTGAGATTGACTGCCCACTTCCAAAGCTAAGCTTTTCATACTCTCCTTCAAAGTCCTATCCGCTGGTTCGGGCAGGATTCCTGTACCGCCTACATTTGCTTTACATATCTTTCCCTCACCGTTTAGGTTCTCTGTGCCTGAACCATGAAGGGCTTCTTTGCCCTGGCGGCAATGACCGTCATTTTGACTAGCGTTGTCGCTATCCCGTTCGCAGATACCACAGGTGTCCCCTTAGTCAAGGCAGACTTTGATTTAGAACGTCGAGAGGAACAAGGACAGCGGTTCAATGGCAGACAACAAGACAAACCGGAAGAGAGTCTAGGAAAAAGACTCAACGACAATACGGATGAAGATGGCGAAGACGGCGGCTCCGCGAATGCAGATATCGAGAAGAGAATGGACAAGACAGGAAATTACTTTGCCGATTGCAGTGGCAACCCAGAAAATTGCGACAAAGTAAAGAGGCATGACGATACCAACGAGAGAAAGAATGGTCACGACAGAAGAGAACTCACGGCGTCATCAGCCTTAGTAAAACGAGATAGGAAGCAAACCAAAAAGAACACGGACACATTCTTCGTCTACGAGTAGTGGACTGAGGAAGATGATCATCAGCAGCAAGAAATCTAAGTTTTCCGAAATGTGTGCAGGCATGGCAAGCACCAGTAGAAACGTCTGCGCGAAGGATACCGTAGTAAATGGGCAAATGATTTTTCTTCTCAATTCTTCGTGGTCGACTGTACAGTCCTTTACTTTGACATAGGTGTGTCGGCAACTAGATAGCCTCTCATGAAATCCAAAGTAGTCAAACTTCTAATCCATAAACGCTTTTCAAATAGTAGCTTATGGAATACTAACCGTCGTTGACAAGCGATGAAATCTAGAGAAGCAAATCGCAAAAAGGCCACAAAGAAATCCGTAGCATTAAAAAGTTTTGCTGCTTTTCAAGTAGGATTTCCCATCATTGTATCCAATTCTTCTGGTCGAGTAAATCCCAACATTACAAGAACGCTATCCTGATCGGTCAGGTGTTGCGATGGTCGGAAGGGGGGAATGTGCTTAGTAAGAGAAGACATATTATTCGATTCCATCGAGTCAACAGCTATCAGTCCACGGGGAACATTGCAGCAAAAGCGCCACAACAGCAAGGATCAGGAGAATTCTGCCCACGCATCCCACCGACCACGGGACTCGCCAGAGACCGATCTAGCCCATTTACTACAGCATCTGATATTGCCATGCCTACTTTACATCCCTCGCCGTTTCTTCACGCAGGGTAAGGCAGGAGATCGCCGAGCGCCAACCGCGTACGTTAAAAGTTTTCTCCAGAGATAAGGAACCTTGCGTTAGGGTGCCCCTCTTGTGACGAACATGGATTTACACATTGTGCGCAAAAGTCTTTTTCAAATATATAAAAAGATTGCAAATGCTCACATGGACGTGGACTCTCGTGATGTCAACAACGGTTGACGCAGTATCTCAAGAGGAATACCAGCCTTAGAATATTGCACCTTCAGTGCCTGTCGGGCTTGCAAACTGTGTGGGTTTCCTTCCTCTGCTACGAAAGCATCGGTGTGTTTTGTTGGCAGCTTCAGGTCTCAAAGACTTGAACAAGGAATTGAATCTCTGTGTCTCAATCAGCCCCTCCTTCGTAATGGAGAAAACAGGGGAAAGCAGGCTCAGGAGGTTTGCAGACAAGCTTGTGGGTAACATGGATCTATTCAAACGCAATGAATGCTTATCTGGGTTCATGCAGGCAGTCAAACATGAGCCCGGCCTGACAAGCGCCCAGCTAATGCTTGCCAACGAAGATCTCAAACCAGTCGAGCCAGAAAGACGACAATGGGGTGCATGGAACTTTGTCGGATTTTGGATCGCTGATTCTTTCAATATTGTACGTTGTCAATACTCGAAGGGGGCATCAAATCGGGCTTACTGGATTATAGAACACATGGATGATTTCATCAGCCTCTATCGTGAATGGTCTGAGTTGGTGGGAGTCTTGGATCACGGTTTGGGTGGGCTACAGCATTGCTGCTTGTTTCATTTGTGCAACAGGCCGCATAGGAGCCACATACCACATCTCATTTCCTGTCACAAGTCGAGCGTCCTTTGGCATTTGGGGTTCTCTATGGCCCGTCTTTAATCGAGCTGCCATGGCGTGCATTTGGTGAGTTTCCGTGCAATGCCAAAGATTTGAATCACCTCTGACTGTGTAATCAAGGTACGGCGTACAATCATGGATTGGTGGAACGTGTGTATACCTGATGATCCGATCGATATGGAACTCTTGGAATGACATTCCCAATACTATGGAGGGCTCTGGAACCAATACCCGAGATTTCGTTAGTTTTTTTCTCTTCTGGCTTTGCAGCTTGCCGGCAATTTGGTTTCCAGTTCACAAGATCAGGCATCTCTTTACCGTCAAAGCATATTTTGTGCCATTCGCAGGACTTGCATTCTTCATTTGGGCCATCGTGAGAGCGCACGGTATCGGCCCTATTGTCAGGCAAGGCGGAACTCTAAAGGGGAGTGCTCACGCTTGGGAAGTCATCAAAGGAATCATGAGCGCCATCGCAAACTTTGCCACGTTGGTTGTGAATGATCCTGATTTTGCTCGTTTTGCAAGAAAGCCCCGAGATGCATTTTGGTCGCAGCTTTTCACTATACCGATTGGATTTGCCGTGACCTCCTTTATCGGCATCATCGTGTCTTCATCGTCTACCGTCATCTATGGCCAGCCAATCTGGAGTCCATTGGACCTTCTTACCAACTTTTTGAATGAAGGTGGATCTGCTCAACGTTTTGGCGTCTTCATCATCTCAACGGCATTCGCATTGGCACAGCTCGGAACCAACATTGCTGCCAACAGCGTCAGCGCAGGCACAGATATGACCGCCTTAATGCCCAAGTTCCTTAACATTCGAAGGGGAGGTTATGTATGTGCCCTCGTCGGACTCTGTATGTGTCCATGGAACCTTGTCTCGACTAGCAATAATTTCACGACATACCTCTCGGCTTATAGTGTGTTCCTGAGTTCCATCGCCGGTGTCATTATATGCGATTACTACTGGGTACGAAAAGGCTACCTCCAAGTACGAGATCTTTACAGCGCCAAGAAGACCGGGCCGTACTTTTACACGTTGGGATTCCATTGGCGTGGATACTCTGCATACATAGCAGGATTATTAATCAACGTGGTAGGCTTCGCCGGTGCTGTTGGAAACAACGTCCCTGTGGGTGCAACCTACATATACAATCTAAACTTCTTTTGTGGCTTCATTGTTTCAGCAGCCGTGTACTATACCCTCTGCAGACTTTTTCCCATTCCAGCGACAAGCAATACTTGGTTGGAAGTTGGCGATGAAATTCGTAACCTTAGCGTGGTCTACGACAGCTCAGACAAGGATGATGAGGAAGCAGCTGCAACGGCGCAGCAATTTGCCAAGGATGCCGACCTGGTCGATCTCGAGGGAGGTCAGGCTAAGAAAGGCGGGCCAATAGAAGAGATTTTGCAAAAGCTTTGAAAGACAACATGTACCAAATCAAGTCATGATTTCAAGATTAATGATTCCATAGAAATTCCTTTCGAGATGAATTTTCAGCAATTTGATTGGCGTTACTCTCCAGATAAACGACAGTCTCCATGATCGAAGATCACAAGGTGAGAAGTCCCGTTCCAGCCGAAGATTTCAGCTTTCCAGCTCGAATATGCAGGTCTCGAAGCAGGCCGCTTCAAAATGGCGTTTTCGTCTTTTCCAAAGGGCTCAACCAGTTTTTACGTGGACGCCAATTTTATTCCGACGTGCGGCTCAGATGCGCAGTGAAAGGGGCTGTGGACACCCTGCGCCACATCAGCGCGGGCCGGGAGGCGAGTGCCTAGCGTGCTCTGTGACACTGCCGATGAGATCTGTACGGGCATTGGATGGCGCGTAGAGCGTTGACCATAGGCAAAGTCCATCAAAGTTGTAGGCGGGCAGATCAGGCGGGATTAAGCAGTTGGTTTGTGCAAGGCATTTTCAAGCCTGACATAGTAATCTAAAGTTGTTAATAGCTGCCTGCTGTTGTAGACCTATAAGTCTATGAGATTCCCGTGTTTGAAACGTGCAAGTGAACGGATATCTATACTCCGTCAAATCTTTTTGGGATTTCGGCGTCCATGGACCGACAGTCGGACCGAGATATCAGCGCTACCTTCAAGACCTTTCAGCCGTTTCAAAGCTTTCGCTCCAATACCTGTCAGCGCGTGCAGACGCACAAGTGTTTGAAACCATTTGCCATCTCCAGGCTTGGCCGGAAGGAGCCCAAGGAGAAACCCGTTTTCCAGACAGACTCGGCGGCAAGAATTACGCACTGCCACTCGGCCAGACCCTGTGAAGTACGAGTAACATTTCAAATCTTTCATGCTACGTATACTGTTGAGGTGTATCCATGCAGAGCTGAGACAAGATTTGTACATTGGTACGATCGTTTAGCTCACAAATGACGAATGGAAAGAAGCACAGCTAATAATCTTCTAGGTACAGCAATCCAGTGGCGACTGCATTAAGCGCATGGCTGTCCTGCAGAAGACTGTGCAGAGCATTCAGAGCTCAAGCAGTGCTCCCAAGCAAACTTTCGCCCGGCCATGTCGATTCGCCATGTGTAGGTTTTGACGCCAAATTACTGTATGCACTTAAGCAGGTAGTAAAAAGATTGTATCAAATCGCTTCTTGCATCGGACAAGATGATGGCAAAGCAAGACACGGAGAAGGCGCTCGACGAAAAGTGATTGCGTCTGAAGTGTCCATCCCAACTCCCTCATGCATCTCGCGTTGCTCTAGGCAGTGGCTGCTCCAGACACTGTTCTGCCATAGCTCCGGAAGTGCCCAGAAATTTCTTCAACAGTGGCGAGACTCTTGGTCCAATGCTCACAATCCAAGAAGCCGTTGGTTCGCCCGATTTGCAAACAATTACAAGGCGGGTAGTACAACGTGGCCATGGGCTATTCCGCCTGCACTCATGGTCCTTTGGGGAGTTTGCTGGTGCTATTTTGATCGAGTGCACCAGCAAAATGTCGATGAAGATGTCTCTGATCTTTGGCCGGAAGGATTCCATCCGCAGAACGAAACAGGTAAACGCGAATTTGCAAATTCACATTGTGCTGCTGTTAATGAGATTGCGCAGTTGAATCCGCCAGTGACGGGCGCTCGGCGTTGTTCCGCTCCGGACAGTTTGTCAGCTTAACTCCAGCCAATCAAGTTGCAGGTACATCTCGGCATCCATATCGGCCGAACGCTCTTGTGGCGCGGTCGACGCCTATTCTGAATGAGTCAATAATTCGTGAACAATCAAACGTAGCTTCGTTAGCAGTAGGCAGGGAGTATGATGTGGCCCACCAAACCCATGATGCGCAGGCGTCTCCCTACAAATTCAAGGTCGCGGACGCGTTGCCTCAAATTCAAGAGGCGCCAGAGGCCTTCGGACGACATGACTGCCTACCCTCCTTAGGCTATATATCAAATCAAGAACTGCAACCTAGCACCAATATTTGGCCGCCACCTCCAGAATTTGACGGTACTTTCTACTTACCGCTTAATCCAGTGCAACACGGGCAATATCATATGACTCCTACTCTTACCGACACGGTCAGTGCTGCGAAGCAGCCTGCGTCTCCTGTATATAATAATCCTGTCCTACGCCCATCATACCGAACAGTATCCAGCTCCAGCCTTGATCCCCCGACTGCACATGCGCGGGACTACAAACCTCAGATGATCGCTTTTACAGCTACCTCAAGTCCAGTGAGCCCAGTCAGTCTCAATAACGACGATAAGTCTTCGATCGTCTCACCTCTCGTCAGGAGATCTTCAGATGCAGGCAATCGAAACAGATCCGGACAACGTCCCTCAATGTCGGACCTACAGTCTGAACAAGAGCGGTCATATAGATTGCCTCGCATTCTTCCTCCAAAACGTGAAGGGGAGCCGCCGAAGAACGCTGATGGCAAGCTAATATGTAGCGTTGATGCTCGCTGTGAACATCTTGTATTCGAACGAAAATGCGAGTGGAGGTGAGCATTGATTTTCTACATGATCATATCCAGTATCTCATTCTAACTCTGGCTAGCAAGCACATGGATAAGCACGACAGGCCTTATAAATGCCCTTATCCACAATGCTCAAAACTACAAGGTTTCACTTATTCTGGTGGACTTCTCCGCCATGAAAGAGAAGTCCACAAGAAGCATGGTGGGCCACGCGAATCCCTAATGTGTCCTTTCAAAGATTGCAAGCGAAGTACTGGCGCAGGCTTTACGCGCAAGGAGAATCTCAACGAACATTTGCGCCGCGTACATCGCAGAGCAGATGATGAACCCCAACGAAAGTCTGAAGATCCTACTGTCATCGATCCAGATGATCGAGTAGGCGAACGGAGAGAAGTTGATCTTGTCTTGCCTCTGGGAAAACGAAAAAGGGATTCAACGACGAGCGAGATTCCAAGCATTGCCAGCATTGCCAGTATCGCCCTTAGCCCATCAGAAGATGAACTTCGAGAAGAGAACAGGTGGCTTAGGAGGCAGTACGAGGAACAGAAGAAGCAGAATGCCGAAAAAGATGCCAAAATCAAATCACTTGAAGAAACCATCAGACATTTCGCGGGGCAGTCACGATAGATTCATGAGTTTTTTTTTTCTTTTCTCTATTGGTTATTCTCATTAATTGTTTTGAAAGAATTTGTGGTTGAGCGAGGTGTTTGGGACCACTATCTACGCTCTGGCATATTATTTTAGACGATTTTCCTATTCTATGGGCTTTTTTTCAGGCGTATACGGTATCGCATATAGATCGTGTGTTACCAAGCAGCGACTGACCGTGATTAATCACGAGACTTTTCCTTTTCCGGTCAGAATGTACGATACGGGACGGTTATGCGATGTTAGTGGGAGTTGCCTGCTGGTCGGGTACTCTCGTATGTCACATGAGATAATGAGCAAATATCAATGAGTCACTCGCTATATAATCCAATGTTTAGACGACTAAGTATTAATGAGGTGTATTCTCCGAGCCCAAGCGTTGTACGTAAGGACGGAAACATATGATATTGTGTCACTGACGTTGCTAACGCGCGGCTGCCTACGGCTGCCAAGCATTTTTTCTTTGGGAAACTTTCCACATCCGGATAGCAATAGTCATGCTATGTGGCGAAGGCACAAATTTCTCGCTGGACCACGTTGGGTCATAACGTCACCCAATAGCTATTGTTAGAATTTTCGCCCTCCTTGATTTCGTTCAAGCATACGTTGTCGATCGATCATCGTGGATGCGAGGAGTCATCGAGTAGTCTTCGCCTCACATATTCAGCTCCTGCGAAAAACAAGGTGTGGCGCATGATCGAACGCCGTGCAATTGCGGCTCTAGCCTTAAAGACGGTGTAGAAGGGCGCCAAATTAAAGACGTCTGGCATGGTTGCCTTTTGTCTGCCTGATAAGGTACGTAGAAGTTGTTGCATTGTCCGCATTTTCATCCAATAAGCTTACCATTTGAGCTCTGACCAAGTGGGTAAGGTGCCTGGGGTAAGGTACCTGGTACGACCACCTTGACGTCCCTCGATGACGTTCTGAAACACTTGATCATGATCTCGAATGAATGCGCGCGACTCATCGATAAAGATCAAGGCCTAAAGCACGGCTAATATCATCTCTGACTCGACCAGTTCTCCATCCAGCGGCATGCATGCAAATTTAACTTTGACCAAATCGCTAAGCTTTAGACCTAAAAACTCGAGACCGGATCGTCAAGCGAACGTGGTCAACCTGCCAAATCAAAGCTGTAAACCATCTAGGACGGCTGGCACCTGAAACGACAGGCAAAAACTTTTCTGATACAGCAAATATAGAGCTGGCGTGCAACTTGCGGCCTCATTAGCGAGCGGCCGAGCTGGCGACCTAGCTGGCCTAGCTGGCGACCTGCCTGGCGACCTCGATGGGACGGCTAAGGCAGCACCAGCAGTGACTACATGCACAATAACAAGATTTATTGGTTCCACCTGCAAGGGTTATGAAGCTAATGCGAAATGGGACAAATAGACGCAGATAAACCCTGCCACAGCTGACTAAACAAGCATCTTTTACCAACATTCGCCACCAACCCACATCAAGTTTTCCGACATCTGCTGTGTAACGTTGCGCTCTGTCAACCGGCAGCCCGCTGTATGATGGAATGGCCCGACTATCTCTCCGTGATCCTCAATCTGCGACTGGTCAATACCTTATCCATCTCTACCCGTGTCTCGAAACATGTGCAGTTCAGCCGCTTCCAACTTTGAGACTTTGGCAAGCTTTTTGGCTTCTTGATTCGTATTCGCGCTGTCTGGATATTGATTGAAGAGAGATAGGCGCGAACCCAAATATGCCTCTGCGCTGAAAGCTCAGCGCTCTCAATGGCTTAGTGCCAGAATTAAGTGCAGCTTCAGCAGTATGTTATTTTCTTCTGCATTGTTAGGTCTTTTGGAACGTCTGGTCAAATTAAACGAATTTATCCACCTCCTTTTCAGTCTTCCCCTGCTTTTACATTGCGGGGAGTTTCAAGATATGTGCCTTTCCACGGTAATGACAGTCGAAACGTTTTCCGTAGCGTATCATTTACGGCTTTCCTCTTTCTTTGATGATAATCTCTTTCCCGTCTATAATTTTTAGCTTTCCCCCCTTTCGTGTCCTAATTCTGGGTCGCCTTGCGACTCAAAAAGGACCATGTATTACCTTGCTTTGTTAATACTTGCGCTTTCCTTTTTCAAGCCACTACTTGTCGCAAGCTTTTTAATACCGGTGAAACCCCGTCAAATAAGTGGGGCAACCTCTGCATCTACATTTCTTCGAAGAGGCTATCAAGCTTGTACGTATCTCTTTGCGCTGCGGTTGCTTGGCTGACGCTCTATCTTCAAGCTGTTGTTGCGGGCAACTTCGTGTACATTGATGGAGGAGAATTTTCATACAGTGGTTTGGGGGGCGTGACAGTGTATGCATATTGTCAGTCGACATCCAAGAGACATTGGCGCATTAGTATTGACAAATCTCACCTCAGCAAGCACTCTTCTATCCATCGATCTTCGCAGTGATTGGGTCAATGATAGTGTGATCATTAATTCAATCCAAAAGCCAAGTAAAACTCCGGACCTTGTAGAAACTGGATTATGGTATCATCAAGCATCAAATACTATATACGGAGGCTTCGCAGGCCGTCGATCTGAAATTGCTACTCCTGTGCCGAGCGCGTATCCTTTGAGCATCTACTCTTTCACACCTGACGGTACTGGAGCCGGGACCTTTAACACAGTCGTAGACAGTTCCGAATGGGGCTCCAATACGCGACCAATGCAAGGTGCTGTCGCTTTTGGCAATGACACCGGATACGTTCTGGGTGGCTGCGCAAGAGCCGATACAAGCCTAGAAACAGCCAATTACCAAGATACTGTGCCTCTGGATGGATTGCTCACGTTCAACATGAATTCGCAGAAATTGAGTAATATCAGTGCAATCGGCTACAATGGTAATGGAACCGTCGAGTTTGCGAGAATGGAGTATGTGGCTACTTTTGGCCCTCAAGGCCTTTTCGTCCTTCTTGGTGGCGATCAACTTGACTTTGAATTGCCGGCCCCAACAGACAACTTTGTTCCGTTTGCTAACGTAACTATATACGAACCATCTTCGAACCGATGGTATCAGCAGCCTACATCGGGTCATATACCAGAGCCGAGGAAAGAATTCTGTACCGCTGGAGTCGCTTCTGCTAATGAAACTTATGAAATCTTCCTCTACGCTGGTTGGGGTGGCGTTACAGGTACTCCAGCTGTACCGTATGATGAAATCTTCATACTCACTCTCCCTGCCTTTACCTGGATCAAAGTCAGCTATCCTCCTCAGGCACCACGTCATGCGCTCTCCTGCAATGCTGTAGGCGGTAGTCAGATCATCACAATTGGTGGCCTTGATACTACCGCGTGGAGTGCCAACGCTAGCGACGGCTATATTTCGCCCTTTAACACTTCCGATCCATTCGCCAATGGTCTCAACATCTTCGACATGTCTAGTCTAGGCTTCGCTAGCAAGTATACTGCAAATCCGCCACCTTACGTACAGTCGGACCTCGTGGCGGATGTCTATCACTCTTCCAACCCCAAACCAACCTTCAACGACCCAGACCTCGAAACTCTGATGAGCCACAAGAACTTTAATCCTGAAACAATCGGTCTTGCGGCTGGCTCAAACGCTACGAGCAACTCAAACGCCACCTCGAGCACGGTCTCGACTTCCAACCCCACCATTTCTCCGCTATCACTCAGCACACCTTACCCTTCATCTACGAAAGCCAATCCCCGTACCATTGCTGGCGCCGTCATCGGCGCTGTCGCAGGCTCGGCCCTCCTCTCAGCCGCGATCTTCTTCCTCTTTATTTTTTGGCGGCGGCGCCGAGCCAACGCTCGCTCGAAACAAATATCAGCACCAATCGTACACGAGTTTGACGCTAATCCTGCCAGTCCCTGGCCCAAGGGACCTCTACACGAGTTATCTGGACTCTCGCAGCCAAGGGAACTACCGAGTAGTTCAGAGCCGAAGGAGTTGGCGGGGGGATCGCCACCGTTAGAGATGGATACGGGTGCTTTCGTGCCGAAAGGGAAAGTCGCAACGAAGGAAGCGTATGCTTAAAACCTGCACAGTATGCGTGGATGGACACTGGGACTCGGAGGATGTTTTTCAAGCGGCTTGAATTTTAGGAGATACCCGAAATTGAGAGACGAGTTCTCTCATAGCCTGTCCGGGACAGTTACTGTGTAGGAATATTCAATCACATAGATTGCACAAACCTGTGTACATTTATTGTATCAAATTGTTGTATTCATCGATCTGATATCAAAGCAAGCACCTCGTTCCCACCAGCATATCTGTGTTCGCGCACATTCATAAGTGTGCCTGAGTCCCCAGTCATCAATGAGTCGTACCATGTACTGTTCGCCTTGAATGCTCCGATAGAATGAATCAAAGACCATCTCCCCCCCCTCCTTCCTTCCTCTCAAGGGGTCAAGCAAGATCAGAAGCACCACAACACCGAGCCCATGAGCTACCATGCAATGCAGAGTTGAAAAGACAGATGAGAAAGCAAAGCAAGAATCAGCAAGGTAGAAAACAGAAGCCGCCATCAGGGTGCCCATGCTGGATAAAATGGGTCGTGATTCATAGAAAGCCGTTAATGAGGCTCATACCTCCTTCGCCCTTCCAGCCGAATAGAAAACAATGTCGTCCGTCCCGCGCCATGATTCGATTGGTGAGCATGCTGGAGAAATCCGCAGTCCGCAGTTCCGAAAGTTAAGGTTCGAATCGGGATTCTTTGTCCATGCGTTTCAGATTCCCCTCCCGACCACCATTGAAATAACCCACGTCTGCCCACCACCACAACACCATCCACCCATCCCTTTTACACTTCTCCTTCTCATCCCCTTTCTCTCCTTTCTCTCACCCATCCCCCATTCTATCCCCACTACTCTCCCCGCCTCCATCCCGACCTCAATCCTCCCAAATCGTCTCCAAATCCAAATCCCCCCTCCTCTCCGCCCCACACACACTCCACCGCTTCCGCTTATCCCTCCCCATCGCACTCGCGCCAAACCACCCCGACGCGCCTCCTCCCCCCATCAGTCCCTTCGCCCCAGCACCAGCACCACCACTCCCCACATCGACATTGAAGCTGCCCCGCCGCCACGCCGCCTTGCGATCCGCAGCATCGGCCGCCGCTTTCAGCTGCGCGATGCGCGCGCGGTCCTCCGCGTCCGCCACCACGGCGGCCGCCTCGGCGTCGGGCGAGTCTGGGATCGTCTCCAGCGAGGAGATGGAGGGCGAGCGCGAGCGCGTGGATGTGGGTGTTGAGGGCACCGAGGACGAGGATGACGAGTACGAGAATGAGAGCGATGTGTAGGGGGTGCTGACCGCGGAGGCGGCGGACGGGAACGGCTCGTTGTACCGCGTGGTGGGTGCGAGTCGTGGCGAGGTGTTGGTTGTGTGGGGCAGCGGCGACGTGGGACGGCGGCGGGCGGAGGCGGAGGCGGAGCGTGGGAAGGTGGCGTGCAGTGGGCTGGCGCGGTCGTGGTAGTTGGCGCGTGGGGTCAGGTCGAGCTCGGAGTCTTCGCTGATCGGGTCGATGTCGAAGAGATTTGGACCGGTGGAAGGTGGGTAGGATTCTTCGGGAGGAGGTCGGTTTGGACTGCGGACGCGTGGCGCGGGCGACCGGAGCGGGCTCCCGGGAGATAGACTGGGTGAGGAGGTGTTGCTGCTCGTGAAGCTGGTGTGGTTGGTGACGCTGGGGAGCGAGCGCGCGCGTGCCATTTGTGGGGCGGAGAGGGCTGGGTTGCCGGAGCGTGAGCGCAGGTGGGAACGTGAGTAGGGAGAGCGGTTGCGTTGTTGACGGAGGGGAAGCGTGGTGGTGGCGAGGGTGCCTTCGGTGGAGAGGAGGACGGAGGGAGGTTCGGTGCAGCGGCGTGGTGCTTGTGGACGAGGTGAATGCACGCGTGGCATGCTATCGGGTGGTGAGGGTGGTGAGGATGCAGCGGGTGAAGAGGGCGGCGCTTCGTCGAGAGTGAGTCGTTCCATGGTGGTGGAGGCGTGGTCCATAATTGTATGTGCTGCCATGGCTGCTGCGAAAAGGGCGAAGGGATAGTTCGCAACAAGCGTGAACCGGTGTTTCTGACGAGAACGAGGAAGGGGCGAACAGGTGCAAGTCTCTAGTAAGACTCGACTGTGTGCTTGAGGCAGTTTAAGGACCGGAGGCCCAAACCCGTCGGAAGGAGAAGAAAACTGGCCCGAGACAAGCGGAGATTTTTAAAGAATTAGCGGGCTGGAGTCATGATGAGGTGGCCAGCGCTCCAGATTCGAGGTGCTGCGGTGCGTGGTGACACACGAGGATGAGGCTGTGAAAGTATCAAGCTGGCAATGAGGCCACTAGGGCGGTTAGGGGAACGATGGAAGGATCAGTTCAGTCTGTGCAAGAGAGACGCCAGTGCCTCGTGTAGCAGACAGTTTGAGAGTGGGAGCAGGCTAGGGCAGGAAGGTACTTGGCATGGCATGTGTTGAGGGTATTGTGTATTGTGTATTGTGTGTGAGCGTGGGGGCAGCTAAATAAACAATAACTTCAATTGTGCTGGGGGACGATGGCAGGTATTGGTAAGGTATCGACTGCCGGAAGACCCTGGATTTGCGTCAGCTGTTAGAGGCGGTATGCCTCCACTCGCCATCTCTGCAGGAACCGACTCTTCGGGCTAAGATTGTCCAGATCTATGCGGATCGTCCTATTGTCGCCATGCAAATCACCTCGTACCACCTATCACACCCGCTGTGACCCAGCCGGACCCAGGGATAATGCTCCTCACCTCAGCGCGACGCCATTGCTCCTTGTCAGTGCTGTTTCCCCACGCCTCGGTCACGCTGGCCAGTCACACCCCAATCCAGAAAATTCACCTCTTCCACCGGAGAAATTATTGTTATGAACAATGCTTTGCTATTGATGCTCGCCCCTTCATACGTACACATCATCGTCCAGTGTATTGTATCCAGTCCCACCTTCCCGGACGAGAGAGAGAGAGAGGGAAAATGCAAACGACGAAAAAACAAATTTCAAACGCAGACAACACCCTGATCTTCTCACACACATGACGCCAGCAATGAAGAGAAAACCCATGGAAGCACATTAAGAAGCAATGAAATCCCGGCGTCCACGAGTCATGTACTAATGCCATGTCATCATCCCCATCAATGCCATGGAACGCAAAGGAAGACAACCAGAGCATTGACAAGAAACGCAATCTCAACCAACTCCGTCGCTCCACCCTGCTCACCCAATCCCACCCCATCTAACCATCCCAACCACTCTCACTGCTTCACCCTCGCACTCTGATTCACCAACCCTACACTCCCCACCCGTCCGCTCGCCTTCCTCACCCCACTCCGACTCGGACTCTCCCTCTTCTTCCCGACACTCAAGCTCCCCGCTCCACTTCCACTCCTCCCGCCCGCACCCGCCGACGGCGTCTTGGCACCCTCCCTCTCGCCATCCTCGCTCTCACTCGCGCCAACATCCCACCTCCGCATCATCGTCGTGGTCGTGGTCGTCGTACAGCTCACGGCGCGCCGCTTCCCGCCTCCTCCGCTCGCAGTAGGCGACATGGCCGCCAAGCCGCCGCCACTGCGCTTCGCCGACAGCAGACGCAGCTGCCACTCCTCGTCGCCGCTGTCGTCGGGCGCGTCGCGCACCATCTGCTGCTGCAGCTGCACGATTTCCGTGTCGGGCGCGCCGGTGCTGGCGGGGGGCGCCGCGTTCTCCGCGCCCGCGTGGTGCGTGGGCGACGACCGCTTGCCGCCGTACACGCGGCTGGTCTTGCGCGGCTGGCCGGGGGTCGGTGCGGGTAGGTGGTCGAGCTGGTTGCTGCTGCTGTCGCGGTCGCGGGGGGCTTCGTTGGCGGTGATTTCGCCGAGGGCGGCGCGCTTGTGCGAGCCGTTGGGCGGGGGGGTGAAGGTTTGGCCGTTGGAGTCGATGCGCTGCTGTTTTTTGTGGGGGGAGGTGGAGCGCGTGGGCGTGGATGGTTGTTGTTGCTGCTGGAGCTGGGCGAGCTTGTCGCGCATGCCGTCTTCGAACCACCATTCGCGGAAGGTGCCTTGGTTGAGGTGCAGCCAGTGCTGTTGCGGGCCGACCACCATGCCGGGCCGCATGAAGCGCATGAAGGCGATGATTTCGTTGGCGGTGAAGCCGTGGCGGTAGATGAGGTAGGCGCCAATAAGGCAGCCGGTCCGGCCGAGGCCGGCTTTGCAGTGCACTGCGATGCCCTTGTGTTTGACGATGATGGTGTCGTGGGCGAGGTTGATGAATTTGCGGACAAGGTTGAGAGGTGGACAGGTGCCGTCGTCAAAGATCATGTCGAGATGTTTGATGCCGAGCGCGGTGAAGTAGGAAGGTGAGTAGAGTTCTGAATTGAGACGGACAACCAGTCCAACGTCGCGTTCAGTAAAGTGCGACAATACATTCTTGAACGGTTCCGGTAAGTCTGCCTTTTGTATCTGATTTATGCTGGAAGGTAGCCTTGCGTAGGCAGCAGAGGTAGCTGGGATGACATTGACAGGTGAGTGCTGGGGAGATGCAAAGGCAATGAAGCTGGGTGTTATCCAGTTGAAATCGCCCATATCTACCCTCTCGTATTTTTCGTAACTATATCAGATTTAATATGCTGAGCTATGATGCATGATGGGTGTGGAAGATGAACATACTCCTCGAGGCTAAACTCCTTGAGCTCAATCAATCGCTCCTCCTTTGCCTTCCATAATCCATAGACAACGTCTTGGATGGTCAATGTGTAATCTGCCTGGCTATAACCGGCATCTCGGAATGGCATGCATGGTGGGTCCATCTGAGCAATAGGTGCAAGCGCCAGGTGTGGTGGCCAGTTTTGAATGAGTACCATGTAACACGCAAGGATGCATGCAGCATTCGCTCGACCTACAGAAAGGTGTTGTTAGAAATCAGTGGAGACTTTGTACTTCGGAAGCATACTTCTCGAATCCGCATGACTCCAGAATACTACCCCTCTGTCTTCATTATCTGGATCGCCAAGGACTTCATGTAGTTGAACGGCAAATCGGTACAAATGACCGACATGCAAAGGCCCGAAATCCGCGTGAAAGGCATTGTACAGCAAGTTCTTATCGATAGAAAAATAGACGGGGGGACTTTTAGGGCTGGTGCTTGAAGCGGGAGTGGGACCATTGCCTGCTCGCGACGACCTTTTCAAAGGTGATCTTGATGGTTTAGAAGGATATGGAAAAGGCGTTTGTGCATTGGGAGGATGTGTATATGAGGCAAGGTAGAGACGATCTTTATCGATTGTCAGTCAAAGGTAGGCAATGACACTGGACGGCAGCGATATCCTGACCTTGTATGTACTCAATAACCTGCCCGTAGCTTGTAGCTAGGTCAGCAGGCTCTACCGCCGTACGTTGCTGTTGTTGAGGCATTTGCGCCTCGTTGCTCTTGCTTCGTCTTGTCCACTACCTTTGTTTTCGTCTTTGGTGGAGAGGTGTCTCGTGCCTTCGTTTTGAAGTGTTTGAGGCTGTTGCCAGGGAACTTTTCTGCTACAGCAAGTAAATGCTCTAATTGATAATGGCAGCGATGCAATAATGTATATTCACTTTTGAACTGGGTTTGCGAATGATGGGAATAAAACTGGGGGAGTGGGATGATTTTGGGAAGCTTGCTCAGTAGCGGTGGGAGTGGTTGATAATAGTGGGTTTGTTGTGGTTAGCCGTTGTGAGGGTAAACAACGCTGGCCACGTGCACGGTCACCTCGATGACGCTGTCCATCCCGCCCAGATACGCGGTCACGTGATATCAGCGAGTGTCCGTCCGTCCGGAATTCCATGAACTTTCCTGTCAGCCAACAGTAATGTTCTCACCTCCTTTCCAACTTTTCAATACGCCATGATAAGATGTGGTAGAGCAGAAGGCTGGCTGAAGCTGCCGGTATCTGCATTGCGCACTTGGTCAACATTGAATGACATCCAATACCATGGAGTTAAGATTGCACCTCGTCCTGGTTACGAAGAACGTGGTTCCACAGTCATCGTTGAAACCGATCTCGAGGAAACTGGAGATAACCCCCTCATAACTGTGCCGAGGGCGATGGTTCTATCATTGGAATCTGTGCATAATCATGCCAAGTTTGACCAAGACTTTAGGGAAGTTTTGACTGCCATAGATGAATTCGGAAGAGTAGGTGTGATAGCTTTGGACATTTTTTTCATCTTGGTAGAGTTGTTGTTAGGGCTTGCTGTGATTCAATCAACTCAATACTTCAATCAATCTACAAACATGAATAATACTGCTCTCCAAGTGAGCTAATGGAAAACAGACGGCTCGAGGCGCCATCTTAACCTTTTTGCTTATGCAAGCTTCCATCACGCTTTCAAACCCCTCAAATAAGAGAGGAGTATCCAGTCCATTCTCAGAGTATGCCCTTCAACAAGTCTTCCACGGTTGCACTAATTCGCCGTAGGTATATCAAGTTTCTTCCAGAGGAACTTCTTCCGACATTTTGGTCAGAGAGTGAACGACAACTTCTGACTGGGACAACGCTCAAACCCGCTCTCGAGGCTAAGATGAAGTCACTATACCGTGAATTCGATTATTTGAGGACACGTACCGAAAACATTCCATGGTGCCGAGACTTGTGGTGGGATGAGATCGAAGGCGTCATTGATTATGATGATTGGAAACAGTGTGATGCAATGTACCGTTCGCGCGCTCTAGAGTTCCCTGGCATTGGAGATTCAATGGTTCCCGTCATCGACATGGCAAATCATGCATCTGGAGAAGGAACAAGAGCCTTGTATGAAACCGACGACAACGGTGATGCTCTACTCCTTCCGATAGACCGGAAACGTTTGAATGTCGGCGATGAGGCTACGATCACCTACGGAGATAGCAAAGGGGCATGCGAAATGCTATTTTCATACGGCTTCATCGAAGATTCAATGACAAGTGCTCGAGAAATGTTTCTTGATCTTGAGATACCAGATGATGACCCATTGAAACGAGCCAAGAACATCATTTCCACCGCTGCTCCGGGCTTTCGCCTTCGTGACGATGGCGGCTCTACATCATGGGAAAGTGATTATATATGGCTAATTTGTGTTAATGAAGAGGATGGATTACGATTTCAAATTGCTCAGTCCAATGACGGCGACCAAGAATTACGTGTCTCCTGGCAAGGCAATGAACTTGATGATATTGCGCTTCTAAAATCTAAGCTCATGATAGATGACATGTGGGACATTTTTCAACTTCGCGCCATCTCAGTCATTCACGCACGGATCGTGTCTCAGCTCGAGATGCTATTAAAAACCGATGATGAAGCAAATTCTGCAGCCTACGGACGAGATGTCGAAATCAGGTCAAAAGCTCACCATCAGGCTTTGAAACTCAGATCATTGGAAAGGGTCCTGCTGGAAAAGGCTTGCAGAGATCTCCAAGACCAGGCAAGCCACCAATCGTGAAACGTGCGCACAGCCGAGCTGACATGCTATGAAAATCTGCAGAAAGGCCACCTTTTGGAATCTGATGCAGTCCTTCAATATTTTGAAACAACAGCGCCACAAGGCGATGCAATTGAAAAGAGTCAAGAGGATTTCTCCTGAAGATAGAGGTACCGCGCTAGTCTCGATACGTTAATGTAGGCTTGTTTGGGAAGCCTTTAGAATTCTCACCAACTTCGATTAGGTTTATTGCTCGGATTGCTCTAGCTACGCTACTGCCATGATGATCCGTCGAGATGTCAAGCCGACCCACTAAAGCCTTGATGCCCAGGACACGCCGATTCTGCATCCATTCGGTTGGCGCGGAAATTTTTGCACCCTTACAAAACAGATCCGAAAGAAACAAAACTTGGACGTAACGATTGATTAGGTATGCCGCTAATCACATGGCCATCGAATTTGGCTAGTCTTCGTCGACGCACAGATTGGACTAGCTCTTTCGAGCCCGCGGCGAAAATTTGTAACAAAGTGGCTTTTGTAGAAAGTGAAACGCAAAACGACCATCGTCCCATCCAGCTGGAGTTCGTTGCTGCAGTCAGCGCCTGATGCGGAAGAGCCGTCGGTGTTACCTGCCTGAGCCTTGCCACTGCGGCTCGTTAGACATTGCCAAAAGAGAAGCCTTGAGACAAAGGCGATCTTGGATGGTTTGTAAGTTTTACGGCCTTTTCGGCCTTGCCGTACAAGCCCGTGACGCTGAGGCAGAGATTGTGCCTTTTCATTGGACCTCCGACTCGGTAAGATACAAGACGATCATTGTGACGTTGGTAGGGTTGTGGCCTAGTGAAGGATGCAACTACTGCGGCTGTCAGGACACGAATCTGACATTTTTGAACCAGCCTGGCCTGTCCGTTATGTGCGTGAACCGTTGCGAGACCTGGGGAAAACAGCACGACGGCAGGATGCGCTGCCGCCTTATCCCCCTTGTCCCCATTGTTTCTCGTTTCATTCCAAGACGTCACTTTGGCTACTTGCCCAAGGTACTTGGCTACTTGGCTACTTGGCTACTTTGCTACTTGGGCGGCGCAGTCGAGTTGTTTCACCTCGATGCACGACAGGTCGATCTGGTTCTGCTCACAATTTTCAGGGGCCGCTATTCCCAAAAGTATTCTACGATGGATCCCGAAGAGGGCATACCAACTTTGGCAGTTCCGTCTCCCACAATGGTGTAAAAGTGTTTATGTTACAGCGCGCATGACCTGCGTCGAACACATCATTGAAAGTTTATACTAGCCTCAGCTGCTCGCGCAGAGCGAGATGCACGACATTCATCATGTTGGCAAATGACGTTGCTGGGTGCATAGACCGGCGAGACCAGCCACGTGTAGAACGCCGTACGTGACGGACAGAATCGGGTGCGTGCTCTCAGGAACCATCGAGTGAAGCTCGCGTCGATTCCCCTTCTGTGTTGCAGCTGGTTTGGCAGCTGGCCAAATGTCGGCAGATGAGCTTTTCACGGACCGCATGCACGCGAGGGCCAGGGATCGAGCAGCGTGTTTTCCCCGCAAATTCCTTCTAGTTGCGGATCGCCAAGAGCACGCTCCAGCATCGATCACCAATGGATGACATCGCGGCTAGCCCCAGATGCCCTTAGGTCCTGCTCACGGCCGCAGTTCGTGGCTGCATCGGATGCCTTTTCCTCTGCTCAGTAGTAGCCTCCTGTCATCAGCGTGCACAGTTCAACCAGCCGCCCGTCCTACCATGCGCGGCGCCCGCCCAGACGAGAGACGATGTTTCGAAGGTGAAGATCCAGGTCGCTACCATGCCTGAAGACGATCCCGCCAGCTGCCCTCAAGTGCACCGATGGCTTCGCTTGCGCCTCAGTCGTGGTGGTCGGAATGGGCGAGCTTGCTGGGCGCTGCCACCAACTGCAATCGGCTACATCCGCACCCCACGGCCGTCCGGCCACGCCGGCGGCCAGGGTGGGAAGCAGTCAGACCCTAGGGTGATAGGTGGATTGGAGCAGAGCAGCCGGCTGTTATGCATGGGGCATGGATCCACATATATGTCCGAGATACTCCACAATCCATGTTCATTGCTATCCGTACTGGATGTCTGACCTGCTTCGTTACCTGCGTCGTCCACGATCGTGAAAAAGTCTACTGATCTGTTCCCTGACGCCCTGCCTCTGCCAACAGCAAAACTTGGATGAGCCCGTCTCCCCAAAAGAGAACCCCCCCGGTTCGGATGGACTAGATAGCGTAATCCCGTCGACCGAGTCTTCTGCAAACATCCAAGGGCCACAGCCACCCTTGTGTGACTTTTGCGCCTCTTCAAATTCGAGGGAATATCTCCATTGCCATCATGCCTGGCATACTTCCAATGAAGGTGATAAAGGTGGGGACGAGTGCGCAGACTCGCATCGCACAAGCCTGCGATCGCTGTCGAAGCAAGAAGATACGATGCGATGGCATCCGACCATGCTGTTCACAATGCGCCAATGTTGGCTTCGAATGCAAAACGAGCGACAAACTCAGTCGTCGCGCCTTTCCAAGAGGCTACACGGAATCGCTGGAAGAACGAGTGAGAGCTCTCGAGTCCGAGGTGCGGGAGCTCAAGGACCTCTTGGACGAAAAGGATGAAAAGATTGACATGCTATCTCGAATCAATCCCAATTCATCAACCCACATCCTCGTTGACCGAAGACCCTCCAACACGCTTTCCCCCATATCCATCGGTGATGTCAAAGATGAGGTGAAAGACGAAGTGTTCAAGATACAACAATCACCATACCTGCTTGATGAGAATGGCATGGAATCCATATTTGCTGGAACCTCCAGTGGACGGACACTAGTCGAAGCTTTCAAGCGCAAATTACAGGAAAATGGACAATCTTGCTCAGATATCGAGACGGATGCATTCTTCACGCCATCCCAAGAACAAAAGATCAAAAGTCCGACTGGTCCCGTAGAAATGACACTCCCACCCCGTTTACTGTCTGATCAACTCGTTAGCATCTTTTTCCAAGAATGGGCCCCACTCTTCCCGGTTCTCTATCGTCCCAGTTTCCTGGCTCTCTACGACAGCTTCATTTCGGATACGGGTGGAATGGCCGATAAGCAGGGAATTGCACAGCTTTTTCTCGTCTTTGGTATAGCAGCATTATCAAATCCTGTATGTTACGATCCAACAAAAAGAAAACGTATTTGCTGACAAATGGACAGTCCTGTGATAAGCAACAGATTGATTCGTTTGAATATCAGTGGACTTCAGCATTGGAGTCGTCCATGATGGACAGCTCGCTGCCTGTCCTCCAGTGTCTCATTCTTGCTCAGATTTATTGCATACAAAAATCAGACTACGCAAGATTACAAACATATAAAAGTGTAGCCATTGGCTTGTCTCATCGACTTGGGCTACATCAGTCCCAAAGACGCTTTGCCCTTGGTGCGTTAACTGGCGAGACGAGAAAGAAGGTTTTCTGGACGCTTTATACCCTTGATTGGTAGGCAAATCAAAAGTGTCTAAACGAGACCACACTGATTTTGTTCTAGTTTTACTGCTGCTTTACTTGGTTTGCCAAAACAACTGCAAGAAGACGATATCCATTGCGAGTATCCCGTTGATGTAGATGAAGAATATGTAACCGAACGGGGTTTCCAACCAACCTTACCAGGTGAATCAACCAAACTATCCGCTGCTCTTGGGCTTTTCCGTGTTAGTCGTATTCTTTCCAAGGTCCTGGATCGAAACTATCCTGCATCTGCTTGTCATGAGATTTCCTTGAAAAATATTGTTGCATTGAACGACGAATTGGACGGCTGGTTGAACAGTCTGGCACCTCATCTGCGTTTGCAATTTGCTCAGGATAAACCGAGCACCAATGTTGTTTGCAGTCGCTCCTTTTTCCTTGTGAGTTGATGCACGTTTCAATTGTGTGTTGTTTTAATTGCTGACGAGTCTAGTCTCTTGCATATCATTTCATTCGAAGTCTCATCCATCGACCGGCAGTCTGTACTAGTGCGAGTACTAATCTCTCTTCATCTGTTGTTGCTCTCGCTGCGTCTTCGAAACACAGTATCCAGATCATCCAATTACTAGAGGAGCGAAAACTGAGCTTCACCATGTGTCTCAACAAGCACGAGATTCTTACACTCTGCGGCTTTGGGCTTCTTTTCCAGAATCAGGATCTGGAGCTCGGTAGCAAGCTCAAAAAGGATATTTCCAGACAGCTACAAACTGTCATGAATGTCCTTGAGCGAGACGTTGCTTTGGGCGCTCCCCAGTTCAGGCAATTAGCGGAAATAGCGGGAGCGTTCATTGATGATCGATTGTCTGTGGATAACCTGGATCAGTATCGATCCATGCCCAACGGTGACAGCATGTCACCACCGTCAAAAGTTAATGGTTCTTCTCCGCAAAAGCAAATCAAATCCATCGCTTCACGATTTACGACAGCAACGCAAAAGTACGTCAGACAAGATTCAAACGACCGACGAGCCACCGTTCCTTCAATTCCGTCAGACTCCTTTGGTCAACCCCAGGGTTGTAGTGCAGCCATGTCTGTACAGTCAGAACCCACTCAAATTTCGCCCCAGAGTCAAAATACCTCCCCACAGATGTACAGTATCCGGCAAGCAGGTCCACCATTCCGCCACAAGAGCGTCGACAGTCATATCCAGCCTTCCCGCAATGGCTCCCTCCCGAATCTCGACTACTTTCCCTTTGCAACCGACCCCTCCACAGCAAACGCCCTGGCCACCCGCAAAGCCCCCAACGGCATACCCCAACCCCCAGCCCACCCGACGGACTGGGAGCGGCTCCTCGGCAGCATTGACAACGGACAAACCAACATCTACGACAACATCTACGGCGGCCCGCCCGTCGACGCCCTGCTCGACGCGGCCTCCCTCACGCACACCGACACCACCGCCTCCTCCTCCTACAACACCGTCGACCTGCACCCCGACTGCTTCCTGCCCTGGTACAACCAGCAACAACACGCCAACCACGCGGGCGCCGCGGCAGCAGCAGCATCCCAGCACCAGCACCAGCACCAGCCCGCCACGCACCCGTACATCACGCCCTCCTCCACCAACACCACCGCCACGGGCTCCGCCGCCAGCATCGGCAGCCACCACGCGGCCAAGCTGAGCGTCGAGAACCTGGCGGGCTTCGACGACGTCGGCGCCGCGGCCACGCACGACTGGGCCAGCGTCAGCGCGTCCAGCGACGGCTGCTTCCCCGGCGCTGTCGGCGCGCTGCAGCAGCAGCAGCAGCAGCAGGCTCAGGCGCAGCAGCAACAGGCCGTCGAGGCGGGCGCGGGAGCCGGAGGCGAGGAGTTGGTGGGCCTTGGGGATGGCAGTTGGTGGGCTTGGGTTATGGAGGTTGGGGGAACGGGACCGGGGGGTGGGGGTGCGGGAGGGGGAGGGGAGAAGTGAGCGGATTGGGATGGAGGGGAGATGCGAGGGATTGGGATGGATGGATGGATGGGAGGGTGTCTTGTATTTTCGACGTGCGCTCGTTAGATACCATTGGAGTTTGTTAGTGTCTTTGGTCTGGGCGTCTGAATAGTGCAGGTAGATAATGGCAGCTGGTCTGTGGAGATTGGGGGGTTTTTCGCAGCGTGCCTGTCGTTGGTCGTGGTGGTGGTGGTGATTGAGTGATTAGTGGAGTACATTGCATGTTTTCTTTTTTTCACCTCCAGGTCCATGATTGTACGTTTCAAGTCTATGTTGTTTCAGAGCAGGAGAATTGCATAAGTTTCATCTACCCACTGCACGCGTGCTGTACGACATCGATGACTTACGACGGGTAGGTGATGGGATCATGCAATGTAGTGTCTGATGTCAAGCAGGCGACCCTGCATCGGACCTTTCTCTCAATTCGGCCTCCTAGGATGTAGCTGATCTCTACCCCCCGGGCCCGTGTCTACTGGCTTGTATCTGGCCGGGTTGTGAATATCAGGCTGAATTAGCCGGAGTGGTGCGGCGGAAAGAAGAAGATGGCATAGTGTGCACGAGCCAGTGTGGAAAGTTGTCCTCACTACGCATGCTGTACCTGAATATGAACTCCGCCTGAACTCCAACGAATCCACCACTGCAATTAACCACCAGACCCGGCCATTTTTGCCCTTTGATTTGTAATTTCTTCCTCCCTTTTTTTTTTTTGTTCCGGCAGATGTGATACCCTTTGCATTCTTGGACCTATGAACGGTTTCGTTGAGCATGGCCTCGACGAGGGAAACTTCGGCGACGCCAAGGGCATAACCGTAAAGGCGTTTGATGCTTTTCGTGCGTTTCACTCTTTCTTTGGAGATTGCAAACAAGATTTTATTGTCCCATTGCCTTCAACTAGTATTGTGCACTTTGCGCCGTATCAATTGCAAGTCAGGCTCTACGACATGCATCCACTGACAGCCTCTTCCTACCAGCCAAAACCAAACCCACATATACAACACGCACATCCTCAGGTGGACTATGGACCATCGCTCTAGTTCTTGTGGGGAGCTTACTCACAATCTCCGAAATCCGTCGATGGTTCGTGGGCGAAACATCACATACCTATTCTGTGGAACATGGCGTTGCACATACTCTCCAGATCAATCTTGATGTCGTAGTTGCCATGCAATGTCATGATTTACACATCAATGTTCAAGATGCTTCCGGTGATCGGATATTGGCTGGCGACACGCTTAGAAAAGATCCTACGAATTGGAACCAGTGGGGAAAACAAAAAGGTATTCATACGCTGGGAATAGGGGATGAGCGAGATAGGACAGACTACAGCGAGGAGGATGTACATGACTACCTGACTGCATTGAGACGGAGGAAGAAGTTTAAAAAGACGCCACGACTAAAAGGCGACGTAGATGCATGTCGCGTGTTTGGAAGTATGGAAGGGAACAAGGTCCAAGGTGATTTCCACATTACAGCCCGAGGCCATGGATACATGGAACTTGGCCCACACTTGGATCACAATGGTAACTTCTGCCCTTCCCCACCATCGCAAGTACCCTCTGACTTTTGTATCAACAGCCTTCAATTTCTCCCATTACATCAACGAGCTGTCCTTCGGCCCCTTCTACCCCTCCCTTACCAACCCGCTCGACGACACCGTCACCACCATCGACCAGCACTTCTACAAATACCAATACTACGTCTCCATCGTCCCCACCATCTACACCACGACCCCCGTCCCGCAACTCACCTCGGGCGCCCAGGACGTCGACCAATCCTCCCTCTACTCCCCCTCCTCCGACACCATCCACACCAACCAGTACGCCGTGACCTCGCAATCGCACCCGGTACCCGAGAGCCAGGTGCCGGGAGTCTTTGTAAAATACGACATCGAGCCCATCACGCTGCTGATCAGCGAGGAGAGCGCGAGCGTGGTGAGCTTGCTGGTGCGCCTGGTCAACGTGGCGAGCGGGGTGCTGGTTGCTGGGGGTTGGTGCTATCAGCTGACGGAGTGGGCGAAGGAGGTGGGTGGGAGGAGGGGGAGAAAGAGGATGGATAGTAATATGGGCATGTTGCATGGACGGGATGAGGGGCAAGATGGGGGGATGGGGAAAAAAGGTTACTAGATTTTTCTTGTATGAATATGGGTTTTCTTATTAGATGTGTCCCGCATTGTTCTGTGCTTTCGAGCTTTCCATCATCTTGCAAGCCTTTTTCTGCATTTGTTGAATAAAATCCGTCTGCTTCTACTTTTTCCCATTTCCTTGCCGATGGTGGGAGCTCGAGACCACTTCGATGAGGACTTCATTTGCCGAGCTTTACCTCCCAATCAATTCCTCTTTGAGATTAAGCATTCACCGCTTATTTCCCTCATTCCATTTCAAATCCGATTGGTCAACGCAAACAAAACGGCGCTCCCGGTATCTGAATCACTCCACACCTTCACACAAGCACATTCGTCTATTTCTCCCCTCCATTTGACATTCCTGTTTCTTGGCGCTCTCGTGTTCCATGATCGGCTCCTCCTGACGCACGACCGATGCAACATTGACCTCCCGAATTTCCAGCCCTGCCACCCCCTGATCATCGAAGCTACTGCTTGTCTAACTGTACCTGCTGGACGTTCGGCCGCATTGCATACGTCTCTAGATATTTACTGTCCGCAGTCAAGCCAGGGGTAATGCGGCTACATCAAGGGCTGTGGAGATTGTGGCTGGGGCAGATACGAGGGTGGTGAGGAGTGACAGGGGGCTCCCCAGGATTTGGGAATCCGGGGCAAGGGAAGTAGCGAGAAGGAAGGAAAAAAATTTGGGACGCAACACGTTTTCGAGAGGAGAGGGGGAAGGGCGAGTCGCTGGGATGGCACCAGGGAGGTGGCGAAGCTTGACGACTGGGAAAATCGAAAGACGATCGACTCTGCGTGGAACTACGCATGCTTCTCGGGAGCTTCGATAGCTCGACAACCTGCCATAAACATGTGAAGGTATTCTGCTTCGGAATCGCTCGCTCACCCACGAGCGACACTCAACAATCTCCATCTCGCTCCCACCGCAACCGGCTCTCGGTATTCTCCTACTGCCACCTATCCCATCCCATCCCATTACCTCCACACACACACCCCCCTCACGCATCCGTCTCTCCCACAGTATCATACAAATTCTGCCCATCCACCCCACTCTGCCTCGGCCCACTACCCCCAGCATCCGCCCCGCTCTCCGCCAACTCCCTCTGAATCTTCGCCTCCCCGACCCGGCCCGGATCATTCTCCCCGCCAATCTCATTATTGAAGCTCGCATTCGGCGCGTCGTCGAACTCCGCCGCGCTCCCCTCCGTGATATTGCGCCCATGCGGCTTGCTCATGCCACTGACGGCGCCGCCCGTCTCCTCATTGCTTAAGCCCCCACCTCCTACATTGCTGCTATCATCGCCGCCAGCGCTCGCCGTGTTGAACGTCGGCCCCACGCCACTGTCCCTGCCGAGACCCTGGCCCGCGCTCAGCTGCGCCTGCTCGCTCCAGCCCTGCTGCGCGTCGCGGCTCTCGGCGTCGGGCGCCGGGGCGAGGCGCGTCGCGTTGGCCGTGTCGGTGGTGTTGGTGGTGGTGCCGCGCGACGGCTGCGCCATGGCGGCTGCCGAGGTGGGGTTGTTGGCGGCGAAGGCGCCGGTGGAGGAGTTGAGCGATTCGGCGGCCAGCGAGTCCGATGTGATGGTGCCGGGCTTTTCGTGGATGGGGTTGCGTGTGGATTCCGGGTCGGTGGTGACCTGGTGGTAGGTGATGGGTTAGTGGGAGGTTGAGAGGGTGGAGAAGGAATGTAGGCGTGAGACAAGGGATGTAGGTAGAGTGTAGGGATGTGGGTTAAAAGGTTTAGAGATTAAAAGATGGAATTCTGGATGCTCAAATAGGCACGTGGTGAGTACTTTGGGAGGTCTTCGCAGCCTTGTCAATAAGGAAGTTGAAACAATCACGTACCTTGGTACCACTGGAGCTTGACATGATGCTTGGAGGGATAGCAGGCACGAAATAAAATGGATTAGAGTCGAATTTTTGGATTTGTAGCTTTTGGATGTAGCAGGAAGCACTGTGTGGCAAAATATGGGTGTGGGTATGGGAACATTCTTTGGTGGGGCATGGGATTTTTGACGTCACTGACTTTGCCGTCAGTGCGAACCCACAATTCGATCCTTATCGCGATTCCGATCATTATCGACCGTGTCGCTCCACTAAATGACGTCTACTTTCGTCTCAATAGGCATTCTGCCTGTGGCAAAATATGCAGCGTCAGGACATCAATTTCGACAGGAGTTTTAGGCTAGGCGTCTTGGATACGATTATCACGAAGCAAGCAACACAGGAATATTGGCTTTGGAGCACGAAACTCAGACTTTTTGCCCTTCAGTTTCCCGTTTAATGCTATTTCTGATAAGAAATACCCCCTAAACCCAGTTAACCCGAAGAAATGTAGCCATCATTTTGCAATCCCATATATAGCCTCAAACTACCTCACGACGACAGCCTTCCCTTACGCATTAGCATTACTGGGATCGTTCTTCTGAGGATACCCATAATCCGGCTGCCTCGTCTCCTCTGTACCCGTCTTCCCTCTCGCCTCCACCGTCACCGCATCATTTGGTACTCCCCCCAGCCCATCCTTCGCCGTTCTCCCTACCTCACCTCCTGCCGTATTAGTCTTCCACTCTTCGCCGCTGGTTCGTACATCGCTGTCGCCTGTAGCGGGCTCGCGGATGGATGAGGATCCTCCGCCGTAGCTGATGTCGCTTTGAACGCCTCCGGAACCGACGTTTACCGTGCGTGCATCGGCTGAGTTGAAGTCGGATGCCACAGGAGGCTGCTCAGGGAGGGGGAGGTTGGCTTGGCGTTCGGCGATGATTTCGGCTTTGCTTTTGTTGGTCTCGTCAGACATGGTGATTGATTTGCTTGGTGGTGGCGGTGTTAGTGACATGTTGAGTACATTTCTTCGTTGGGATAATTTTTTTTCAGGTGATGAAGGTTGTTAGGCAAGAGTACATTTTGAGAATATCATGTGAGTAAAGCACGTACTTTTGATTTTTCTTGTGTACAATCCGACTGAATTGCTAGTTTCAAGATGTATCAGATATTTAAATCTTGATATTTTAGAGGTGTGTGGGAGGAGGAAAAGATGTGGTAGGTGTGCGTGTGTTTGTATTGCTTGGACCAGGGCTGACGTAGTGCACAGGATGCCACCATCGCAATCTCGATCCTGGGACACAAATGCCATGCTGCTGTGCTACAATCTGCATAACCCGATTGAGCCTCAATGAACCAATCATCTTTCAGTGCTACAACCACCTAGCTCAAGTAGGCTTAGATGGCTGTATTCCAACTATAGCACAAGCCATGACTGGATACTCAGTTGCCTATCCAATGACATTACACTCTTCGGCTCAATCATCTACCTTGGTTGCTTAAGCACAGAGTGCTCCAACGAAAGAGGCACAGAGTACGCACTGCTGAAGATACTACTCAGTTCGCCATGCTCATTTTTCACCAATGCCCATCAATCTCATCAGTATTTTGGGTCGAGTACACCAAACGATTGATTTGTTTGATTGGAGTGCATAGTTATGAAAGTGCATAAATACCTCCCCAAAGAGCTGAGTGCATAAAAGTCTAACCCTGATCGTAACATCCCTCATGATCGCATCATGTTTGAAAAAACCAACTCCTATAAACTCCACTCCAGCGCCATGCCCAACATCAAATCCAAAAAAACAAGGAAGTCTATAATCTGAAACCGTCGTTTCGAAATAAAAAAGGAAAGATGGACAGAGAAGGATTGTGGCGTTGGTAACCATGATTCGCAAACTTCTTAGTTGAGAACTCAGCTTTAAGCCTCATCCTTCGACAAGGCTTAGAGCCGCATCAACTTCAGTCAAGCATCGTATCATGTTCTGGCTCAGCGCACCATCCTCCTAAAAATTCCACACACGCCTGACCCATTCGCGAAATCTTTCCGTTTGAATACTTGGAAAGTACTGTCTCAAGTTTGCGCTGCTCAACTCGTATTGCCTTTCTGCTGTTGCAAGCAGCGCTTGTATGCGTCGTCGTCTATAGACGTCTTGGGAAGTGATGGCTTGGTTTAGCTCCGACCTCAACTGCTCGGGCGTTGTATACCAATTGATGGGATTGAATAATTGCCCTTTTGAATTCTGTTAGTTACACAAAATTTCTTTGGAATCGCACCAACAAGCTACTTACCCCTCAAATCCGACACGAGAGTCACAAGATCCATGACAGTCATCGTATCACCATATATGCTAAGTTCGGCAGGCCATTGCGCAATTTCAAAGGACCGTACAACGAATCGCGCCACGTCTTGAACACTGGTCATGCAGACTGTTGTATACTGGCCATTCCTGTCACACACTGGTACTTGGGCACTCATAGTACGAATGTTCATAATGTAGTCTCCTTCGCCAGAAAATCCAGATGTCGAGCCAATATTGGATGCAATGAGACCTCCAGGCTGGAATCGTTCGTAAAAGATGCCGCAGGTGATGACTGTGGATTCAATGTGATTTCGATATTGTTGTAGCATATTCAGTGCTTCGCGTCTGCCGCGATCTAGCGGGTCGCCGGCTGGTCTCAATCTGGGCGAACCTTCAAATTCGGCTGGGATGAATCGGCGTACCCGCGCTCTCACCGCAGCTTCAATAAGACGGTGTTGGGGAGTTCCAAGGATGGTAGAAACGACAATATCTATACCGCTAAGGGCAAACCTGAGAGTCTCTGCGTTTCCATAATCGACTGCTTGTACTGCAATACCTCGCGCTGCGTAATTTGGTTGATTCTGTTCCTGCAATTAGCCGATGAGAACGGAAATCATTCGAATGTTGAGCCACCTTACCGTTCGAGAAAGTAAGAGGACCTGATGGGGAGTCTCTTGCTGAATGTAATATGCAATCCAGGAAGCCAACCCACCAGTGCCAGCAATCGCAATTCTCATCATACTTTGGATAGTAAGCACTGTCTGAAAGCAAGTATGAACGCGGCGATGGAAGTATCGCAAATTCTCGTGACGTTGTGGTCGTCCATCTGTGGGCTTAAGTGAGAGGTCTGCTCTGCAGTGCTGAATTCAGTCGTGATATACGTTTTCGGCATCTTTAGGATAGTGTCTCCAACATGTCTTTAATCAGCTAGCGAACAGACACTGTAATTACATGTCGAAGGATTCACCAGAGGCTGAAGAACAAAACATGTTAGCAAAAGCGTCCAAAATGTCCTGGCACTGCCCAACAGGCGACCAGACAGAAATATGCAGCAACGGGGAATTACTTCAAAAGAACCCCCAGAAAGGGCTGAGATAGGACCACCAATAGGTGAAGCACAAACCACTTGCTGGCGGAGAGCCGGGAAGGATGACTATTCGCTTTTTCATTTCTGTCCAGTGGTCCGGTGCCACAGCTATAGCTATTCTTTAGACGCGATTGAAGTCCTAGGCTAAGATGTCCATGTGTGGAGGGAATCTACATTGCTGCCTTGTGCGCCTGAGACTAAGCTGTCCCGTGTTCAATCCGAACCACTAACTGATTCGTTGCTGTTGCCGCACCTGTCATCCTTCCAAATGTACTTTAGAAGAGCGTATGACGGAAGGAGTGCCATCGGTCAAGGTAGGAGCCTGGCGGGCCGAAACGAGAGAAGTTGCAAAGCGATCTTTCCAAAGACCAGAAAGATGTGGCTCTGAAGGAAACAAACTTTCCACTGTTGGTAGAGAGGCTCAAAATAGGGGCAGAGTGGAGCAGGTAGTCAATCGGCTTGAGGAGACGGGTCCAGAGTCCGCATCAGCTCGATGCGGCTGTGGATTGACCTTGCCCGACCAGTAAGTGAGACACCCCTCGCCACATCATAATAGCGGTGGCGGAAGATGTGCGGAAAGAATCCTAGCAATTACTCTTGAACCATGCGCACAATGTAATGCAGGGACCTCGCGTTCGCTTGACGTTTTTTTTTAGGCAGATGCCTTAATGCATATCATAAAGAAGATAAGACAATAAACCAGCACGAATGGATTGGAATGACTGAACGTTGCAGACTTGAGTAATAGTAGGTGAGCCAGAGTGTTGAGATGCAAAATTACCAGACGACCAAAGCAGAATAGGCAAAAGCAAAACTTTGGGGGCCAGAAAGTGATGAAACCCTCACCGAATAGGAATGACGAGAGATTGAGTGGGTAGTTAGTCATTTACCAAAGGCAGGCCTTGGATGACTCGCAATGAACATGCAGCCAATGTCCCAAAAGGCGCGGCATTACTTAAGCACATGTGAATAGGCGGGACATCTTGGTCGAAGATTGATCGGGACAATCGTGAGAGTGCTGTAATTAGCTGATGTCCATCCATCCTACCTTGAAACTCTAACAGGCATCAAGGGTGCTCAGCCTCGAGTAGCCTCAAGGGCATCTGCAAATCAGATGGCCGGCCCAAACAGACCGGCGTGGTAGCTCGTTGGGAACTTCCGTAGTCTGCGATGTTAAGAAGTTGGAGAGACAAGCTACGTAGTCAGAACGTTAACGGCCCTGATGCAGATCAACCGATTCCCGACCAGCAACATCTCAGCCTCGAGATTAATTGTTTTTGGCAGGTGGAGTTTAGGGGCGGCGAATTCTCACCTGATAGGGCCAGTGGCGCTCTTTTATCTCCATTTGTCTCTAGTACTGGTCGAGACATTGGAGTTGACCAGTCCGTGCAAACGTGGGATATCTATCTTTTTCTGGGGCCCATCCGGGGATGAAAGAGCAAACGGCCGAAGCCGAAGCACGAGGCCAGAGCTGTACATAGTGCCATCATCCCCAACATAGCTGCCTAAGGCACGGTCAACTTACCATTCTGCTCTTGGCAAGCTGTAGTTCGGACAAAACGTGGAGATGTTGCCGAACCTCACAATTGGGACGTTTTTGCCTCTCGACACTACCTGCCGCTTTGGCTGAGACGCGGCTGATCAGGTGACCCGGTGTGGTGGTCGCGTCATTACCTAAGCGGTAAAGCTCCCATATGAAGCGGCATCTCTATCAACCCATGAGTATAGCATATTCGTGCCATCAATTCAACTTTGATTTGCCAGGCTAATTGCATCAATGCTACCAGATTGAGAGAAATGAAAAGTAAAAGAGCGTGTTGTGGATGGAATGTTCCAAGCCTAATGTCCAACTGTCGAAGCAGGTCCGACGCTAGGACTGACTAAACGCGTGACGCGCTACACTCATATTCCAACCCCTCCCAGTAAACATCACCATACAATTTCCAAATATTCTACCAGCAATCCATTAACTTGCAATGAATGAGTCTTCTGATCCGCCTGATCCTGCTGATGCTCAGGTCTTTGATTCGAGTAATGATACATATCTGCCTGACTATGCTTTTCTTGTGCATTCCCAACAAACGTTTCCACACAACTTGCCTCCGAACGTTGACAACAAGTCCTTAGCCCGACAAAAGCGTCGGCGCACGAGGTGGGTGAAGCTAATGAAGAGCGTTCCAAATACAATCAGCATTCTCGATTAAGAGGGAACAAGCTGGAGAGGTTGGCCGGGCTAACATGAAACAGCCCGGAAGATCAAGCAATACTCGAGACGGAGTACAGTCGCAATCCTAAGCCTGACAAAAATGCTCGTCAAGAAATAGTCGAACGCGTGGCGCTGGGTGACAAGGAAGTTCAGGTAGGCAACCATGAGCAGACTCCCACGAAATGCTTTATTGAAGCCTGTCGTCAGATATGGTTCCAAAACCGACGACAAAACGATCGCCGAAAATCGCGACCTCTTTTGCCACAGGATTTGGTTCCGCGCGGCTTACTGCCCAACGTGTCTGACTCTGATATCGCCGATGTCCAATACGCGCAAGATGATAGACAGGAAGGAACTAGAATGAAAGATAATACGGAGAATAAAGACTTAGAACACCCACATATCGTGCAGGATGAGGCAGCCGAACATACAGGCTCAAGCCAAGACACGGTAGGCTCAACGTTGAATAATGCAAGCATGTCATCCCAAATTTCGCACCAGACACCACCAACGGCATCTAGCAGCTACTATTCTCAGCCGGCAGGAAATTTGAATGGACGATTGCCTTCTACTGGGTACCTGGCCAATCGGAGGAGTGCGTCATTTCAGCGTTCTAATAGTGGACCTTTTAATGGAGACGAAATGGAGCGCAATTCCTCCGACACGCGACCACCGCGGAATCCGAGCCTAAAGAAAAGTTCATCGGCAGTGAGAATATCGTTGACTTCCGATGGCAACGCCAAAGTCCTTACTAATGAAGACTCGTCGCCTTCGCCCCCACGCCCAGCTTCTGCCACGGCTGAGGCTAACTCGATTCGAGGCCCGCTGTCCCGGAGTCAAAGTGCTATTGGGCTAGGTCAATCAGCTACTCGAGCCGAGATTGAACCTTTTGCGGATATAAGGCCGCGCGGTGCTCCAGGACGATCACGGGATTCCAGAGCGTGGGAATTTTGGTGCGATAGTGACGCACGAAACGCGCTTGCTGAGAAAGCGAACCAAGATGCGGGAGGCTCAGCTGCAGACGCTATTGGCTTAATGCGGTCAAACAGTAAAAATGCGCTTGGTTCGAATGCTAACAAAAGAAATGCACAAATGCTTAGACGTGACTCTGTCAAGAGACTGAAATCAGGATCATCAGGCCAGCTCAAGCTGTCGCGATCCACTTCTGAACTCGCGCAAGGCAAAATGAAGGAATCATACGCTGCTAAAAATAAAGTGACTCACGCTGGAGAGGTCGAGATCCCTAACAACGAGTCAGACAAGGAAAACTGGGAGCCCGGCCAGCAAACACAGTCTTCTGGTCCAAGCAAAGCTGGTCATCTTTCTAAGAATGAGAAAACGACGCGCAAGATCTTGGGAGAGAGCAACAATATTCCGAGTAAAAGCTCTAGCCTCGGCGCAATGATGGCACGCGAAAAGGTACGCAAACCCGCAAGCAACAACTTGGATGCCGAGAACATGAACCCCGAAGACGATCCAGAGTTGGCAGAATTCATGGGCGCATCAAAAAAAGCCAGCGGTAGCACAAACGCTTCGGGAGAAGACTTTGACTGCGTGCGAAATCTGCTGTCTTTGAGCCAGGGTAACTGGCGATGAAGAAGTCGAATGCATTGAAGGCGAAGGCTGTGGGAGGTTTCATGGAGGAGTTGGGGTAGACTTTGAGTTGGAAGCATTTTTGGAAGCAGTGTGGAAGCTCATCATTATTATCTCTTTTGATTATTTTTGGACGATCGTGTGTCACAGCTGCGACCGCAGGTTTCCAAACTGCTGGTAAGATTGTAGCTGGGAGGCCCCTCCAGAAGCGATGTTATCTTTACCTATCACAGTCACACCAAGCGGGCGCCAAGCAGATGCTTCACGTGCCCGGGGTGTGTGTCGCCCCAACCAATGAACGATTACTTCTTAACACCATTTGCCGATTTGCTTTTGTAACTTCGCAGAGGTCCATGCGTCACTATCATTTCTACTAGCATTAAAAATTCCGAACAAACGTCCCTTGAGACCGATCCACATCTCTCCACTTTGCCGGGTGTAGAAGCTACCTGACTTTTCGGCAGGCTGGATCCTATCTAAAGTAAGGCAAACCCATGTTTGTGCAGCCACGACTTCTGCACATCATGTACGACCGCTTTCCTTTGTTCGCGACTCCTGTGGACTTTGGGCTCCTGTCATAAGCATTCCGTCCGAGTCAATGTTCTGTGTGCCTTCTCTGCTGGTGCAAACTTCTAACTTTCCCTACAATCCACAGTAGCAATCTGTAGTATTTACATTCACCTGTCAGCAACTCATTCATATCGCAATAACTCATGACTAAACATCGTTGTGAACCTTATCATTGTACACTTGGTTCTTTACCTTTAGACTAGTTTTGCAGTCTACTTTCTTTTGACATTTTCTCAGCGAATCTTGGCAGGGATGGAGAGGAAGACTAACTCCAGTCCACAGTCGTCCAGTACAAGTTTTATGTCTAGGATTAAGCAGGATCTTTCTTTGACCCGCAACGAGCTCAAGACTTCCTCGGACTCAGAGATTAATTCAAGGATGCTAAAACGACTCCTTCCCCGTACCTCAAACCCCAGCGTCTGCATAATAGGCGCGGGAGTAGCTGGACTAAGATGTGCGGACATTCTTTTGCAAAGAGGCTTCAAAGTCACAATATTTGAGGCAAGAGATCGATTTGGTGGCCGTGTATGTCATTTGGTCCTCTTTCTCATGGCTTTCCTCTTACGGCATGCAGCTTTGGCAATCTCGAATACAAGGACATCTTGTTGATCTGTAGGTCTGCAACGACCTTCTCCAAAACTGTCCCGTTCTGTCTGAAGGTTCCACTAATGATCCTCGCCGATAGAGGGCCAAACTGGATACACGGTACCGATGACAATCCAATTCTAGACCTTGCCAAACAGACAAATACCAAACTCCATGATTGGGAAGAACAAACAGCCGTCTTCAATCAACATGGACACTTGTTATCCTTTCCCTACGCCAAAGAAATCTTTGAAAGCTTCTGGGGTATTGTCACGGAAGCGTTCAAATATAGCAATGATCACAGTGCTACAATTCCTGCATCGCAGAGCCTTTGGAACTTTATCCAAGAGAAGGCTGAAGAGCACTACAACGACTTACCAAAGGATGAAGCAACACGTAAAAGGCAGGATCTCTTTAGACTTTCCGAAATGTGGGGTGCCTTCATTGGCGGTGACGTTCAAAATCAGAGCTTGAAGTTCTTTTGGCTCGAAGAATGTATAGAGGGAGAGAATCCATTCGTTGCTGAGACTTATTACAAGATCTTACACCGTATCGCGGAGCCAGTGACAAAAGCCAATATCATCCGATATAATCACAAAGTCACTTCGATCGCTTCCAATGGCTCTGAAGATGCTCCCAAAGTCTCAGTTGAGACTTCTGATGGCCAGAAGCATGCCTTTGACGAAGTTGTCACAACAGCGCCTCTTGGCTGGCTAAAAAGAAACACTGACATATTCAAGCCAACGTTACCTGCTCGTTTACAGAAGGCAATTGGCTCGATAGGATATGGAAATTTGGACAAGGTTCGTGCTACCTCTATTTCTCCAAGTCACATCTCTATCTGGACGCAAAAATGCAGCATTGGAAAGCCTCTTTTTTACACATCAGCCATTACTTCACAATCTGATCGGATTCCTGCATTATAGGTATACATTACATTTCCAACTGCATTCTGGGACGTCCCAATAGAGAATCAGGAGTCTGCAAATGGCCATATACATGACAATCCACTCAAGACGGCACCAAACACAACAGCGACAACGGCACCGCTACATCAAGGCACCGAGTCATCGGAAGCCACATCTTCGCATTTTGCTGGTTTTATGCAATGGACCAGTCCCAATTACGCGTCCAGCAATCCTCACCACTGGAACCAGGAAGGCATGAATCTTGCAGCGCTACCCCCGTCTTGCACACACCCGACACTACTTTTCTACGTCTTTGGCCCCTGCGCCCTGCATATTGCAGAGTTAGTGGCATCGACTCCAGCGTCCGAGCTCGCAGCAACTCTTATCGAATTCTTCGAGCCTTACTTCTCACGCCTGCCCAACTACAACGGTGAAGCGGCAGAGTGCAAAGCAATCGATGCATTGGCGACCGCATGGGCGAATGATGAACTTGCCGGCTACGGATCGTACTCGAATTTCCCTGTAGGTCTTGAGGAAGGCGACAAGGACGTCGAGGTGATGAGAGAAGGCGTGCCAGAGAGGGGACTCTGGCTTGCGGGGGAACATACTGCACCATTTGTGGCTTTGGGGACAGTGACCGGGGCATGGTGGAGCGGAGACGGTGTGGCGAGGAGAATAAGCAAGCTGTATGGGATGAACGAGGAGAGTGATGTCCCAACTGGGAATGCATCCAGTACGGTAGGGGTAGTTGGTTGAATAGAGGGGGTATGATGCACGTCAGCGTTAGTGCCAGGAACTCAACTCGGTGTAAATGGCTCCAGGTTTAGGGCGAAGGGTCAGGATTAGATTGGATTGGTGTTAGGATCAGAGCTGTGACTTCTCCTCTCTACCTGGATAGACAGACAATCTCCCATCACTCAGAGTTTAGTAATCAATTGGCATTGCGGACTGGAGTAACGAGCAGCACGTGTATGGCCATATCCGAGATTGCATGGTGTACTGCTGGTCAGACTCGGGAGATGTTCGGGGGACATGAATCATTTGTTTATAGATTATTTCTAATGAAGCTATTGTGATGATGACGGCTGATCTAACCGAGACACCAACTTCACTTCAGCCGCTTTTTCACTCGGCCTTCTTCACTTTCCGAGCTGCCTGATCGGTCAAGGCAGAGGCAATCGCCGAAGGAGGCCTGGCTTCATTCTCGACTTCGCATTCTTCAGCTTTGCCTCCTCTCCTGCGTCTTCAATCCTTCGTTTCACTTTAAACGCCAACATCACGTCATCCGCACCTATCCGCGGAGCTCTCTCGAGCTTAGCTACTATCTGAGCTTGTCTCTTGGCACCCACCATGGCCTACAACCAGTACGCCCGCTACAGCGGCAATCCGTACGAGAGCGAGGCTGGCGATGGAGGTTATGGACAGAGCAATCCGTATGGCGGCAACACGGGAGCTGGTTATGGCGCATCCAATCCATATACCCAAGACTCGTACGGGGAACAAGTACGTTGCATTCGTGCTTGCACCATTCTTATCTTCTGCAAAGCCAGTTCCGACTGGTAATTACTGACGCGTTATTTCCAATCAGCCAGCGCAAGGTCTTCAAGCTCCGCCGCGACTCCAGCATCATGAGGCATCAAATTACTCTCAAGGCTCAAACTATTCGGGCGCCGCTGCACCAGCGCCGCAACAACAAAGCTACCCACAAGCGACAGACGCCTCTGCGCAGCGACCAGCTGGTGGACCACCTGCAGTGATGTCAACTCCCGACTTTCTCACTCGCGTAAAAGCTCTCAACTCTGACATTGATTCCCTCACTGGCAACATCTCCCAAATCGGCTCCGTCCATCAACGTCTGCTCTCCTCTCCAGAATCACAGGGATCAACACAACTCGAACACCTTGTTTCTCAAACTCAGATCCTCAACACTCAGATCAAGGACAACATCAAGCGATTAGAAGAAGATGCTGCGCGCAGCGGCAAGAATGACACCAAGAACAGTCAAATACGCACTCTCAAGAACAACTTCAAGCGCCAGCTCGAGGAGTACCAGAAGGAAGAACAAGCATACCGCCAACGCTACCGCGACCAAATCGAGCGCCAATACAAAATCGTAAACCCCGAAGCCTCAGACGAAGAAGTCAGAGAAGCCGCCGACGCCAACTGGGGCGACGAAGGCGTTTTCCAGACCGCCGTAAGTCATCACATACCATCTCCATCACATCCTCACCCCACTAACCACCATTCTCTCCACAGCTCAAATCCAACCGCACCGGCGCGGCCACGTCGGTGCTCGGCGCGGTGCGCGCGCGCCACAACGACATCCAGCAGATCGAGCGCACGCTGCTCGAGCTCAACGCGCTGTTCGAGCAGCTCGCCGAGCAGGTCATCCTGCAGGAGCCGCTGGTCGAGTCGGCCGAGGAGCAGACGACGACGGTGCTCAAGGACACGGAGAATGCGAATGTCCAGCTCGACAAGGGCATCAAGAGCGCGAGGCGTGCGCGCAGGCTCAAGTGGATCACGTTGGGCGTGGTGGTGGCGATTATTGTGATCTTGGCGCTGATCTTGGGGTTGTACTTTGGGTTGAGAAATGGTGGGAGTAGCAACAATAATAAGTCGGGTTGAGGGGGAGAGGTGGAGGGATGAGAGTTGTCGAGACGGTGAGATCGTGAGAAGGAGTGAGGAGGTTGGCAATGAGAGTCGTGATTTGAGCTGGATTGATTGATTTGACCGAGGAGATGACGGACGATGTTGCTGGCTATATTTTCATACACATTCGCTTCCTTTTTCGACGATGACTGGCATATCGTGGTCGGAAATAATTATGCATGGGCCTGGATTTTCTCAAAATGGGCTGCGGAGGATTGATGCTCGTTCGGAGCGCTACTTGATTGACCTTTCATTGGGGGCTTTATGGTAATGGAGTGAAGAAAAGGCATTATCTGCCGGCTGTACTTGGCACTGGGCATTCTGATAGTAATTTCAACCCTTACACTCGGGCAGCAGAATTGTAAGAAACTGTGATTCTAGGAATTATCTTGAATGATGCATGAGCCTTTGCTTTTTATACATAATCCATTAACCACCTCAAATAACCGATTCATCAGCAAAACAGCAACATCCCCACCACTCCCTCCCATCCATCATATTCATTCTTATATTCCCCCTCAAAGCTCCCCTACCTCCCTCAAGCACCTCGCCGTCCCCTCCAACTCCTCAACCACCATCTCCTCCAACCGACTCCCTCCACCCCCTTCCCTCCCCAACGGCTCTCGTCTCAACAACATCCCCTCCCTCTCTCCCACCGGCACAATCCTCTCCCTCAACACCGCCCTCCCAGCTGCCAACCACCCCTCAACCTCCTCCCTCACAACCCCCACCGCAAACCCCGCCGCCTCCAACCTCGGAATCTCCTCCGCCCTGACCCCCGCCGCCGGTCCCATCGCCCTCAGCCTCCCCAACACCAGCTCCAACAGCGCAAGCGAATGCGCCTCCGCCACCGTCCCCAACGTCAACATCGGCGCCCCGGCCGCATCCTTGCCGCGCACAGCAGCAGCCATGGCAGCACTCGGCGCGACAACCGCCCGCCCGACACGCGCGAGCTGCGGCGCGAACTGCGCGACGAACCCCCCGACTTCGGCCGCGATTGGCGCGCCCACGTGCCGCAGCAGGTTCAGACACAAGGGAAGCAGCCCCGCGGACCAGATGCGGTGGAGGCGGACGGGCGGGTCGAAGGGGCCACAGGGCGCCGTGCGCAGGCGCGCCGTCAGCGGGGCTTGCGCGAGGTGTGCGAGGGCCGCGTCGACTGCGAGTTGGTGGGCGAGCAGCGGGAGGGCCGAGAGGGCGAGCAGCGCGGTCAGGGCGAGTTCTGCTGGGAGCGGGTCCGTGGGGGAGAGCGTGGTGGACCAGGAGAAGAGGGAGAGGGAGTGGCGGATGAAGGAGGCGGAGGCGATGCGCGCGTGGAGTTGGGCGTGGTGGGTGGCGAGTTGGGGGAGGGCGAGGAGGGTTTGGAGCAGGGAGATGAGGGTGAGGAGGTCGGAGAGGGGAGAGGCGGTGGGGGTTGGGTCGGTGTGGAGGGTGGTGCAGAGATGGCGGAAGGAGGGGAGGATGAGATCTGAGAGGAGGGAGAGGAGGTTGGGAATTAGGTCGGGGTTGGTTGTGGGAAGGTTTGATTGGGTTGACGACAGGTTAGGGGTTGTGCTGGGTGGATTTGGGGGGGATTCGAGGTGGGGTTGGAGAGATAGGAAGAGGATTTTGAGCATGGAGCGAAAATAGGAAGCGTCGGGGCCCGTGAGACCGGTTTCGAGGTCAATGTCGCCGTCGCGGAGGGTTGTCCAGACTGTGCTGAAGAGATTTTGAACATCGGGTTCGCTGGATTTGGCCTCAACAAGGCGTTGGGTAAGGGTGAATGCGAGGTCGATTCTGGTTTGTAAGAGACTTTCTTTGATATGAGGTGGTAAGCGGGATTTGCTCTTCTCGTAGATGCTGTCTTTGACGACTTTGGCCATGTGCAGTTGGAGAGCAGGGGCCTCTTTCAGGACTTGACTGAGTTCCAAAGCGAGGTTCTTCCAGCTGTTGAGGAGAATTACATGTGATTCAACCAAAGACAACATGATGTTTGAATTCTGTAATTCGGTTCGGAAACCTCGTTGGCTTGCCCATGATGGATCAAATCCTAGGACCTCATCCGCAAATTCCAAAGCGTAAAAGTAATTGTCCCCGAATCTGCCTGGCGTGGCTGTCAGAGCCGTGCGCTTAAATGCCTGTGGGTCGATTGAGAATTTCATTTGAAAATTTCGGACTAGATTGGTATGAAGCGATTCATTATAAGCAGCATCTGCTCCTTTGATAGCATTGTCACGGTAGTAGTATAGCTTGGACGAGAGATCTTTAGCCAAAGAAACATCACCCATCTGCCGGGCCTCATGAAGACACATGGCAAGAATATCAGCAATCCGAGCAGCCTCACGATTTTCATTGCACATGCGGGTATCTCTTTCTGTACTCGACTCCGGACTCGGGCCTCTTTGGTTGTTCAAGACATCAGCTATGTTAGTAATAAACTTTGGATGCTTGCGCACATCCAGAACCGCCCATGGCCAATTGTCCTGCGCAAGAGCTACAAAATCGAGCATCGCAATAGCACGAGGTTTGTTTTGAAAAGTTCCTGGATCGGCAAGTTGGTCCAATGCGTATTGTAATAATGGTCGTCCGCGTGATTTGGTATTGTCGGTTTTTCCCTTTCTCGAAGCTTGTCTCCCAGCATCGCCTGTGAGGAGAAAGATCGCGAACCATTGCTGCCTATTGCTGACCACTGCGGAGAGAAGTTGCCAAATCTTGAGCTCAAGAGCAGCGTCCTCCAAAGGCTTGCCCAAATTGGAGAGAATTTTGAGGAAAGATTTTGAAGTTTCAGAGCCGAGATGACCTAATAAGGATGGAGGCTCTTCATCCGCCCGACCAGCGCTAAGTATCATCGTCTCCAATAATTCTATTGTAGGTCTCTTGAAAGACTCATGTGACACATATAGCCGAGCGAGCAGTGGGCATGCCTCGAAAAGTCGTGATTCAAGCCGAGAAGTTTCCAGGTTAAGCAAAACTCCAGTCTTCAGTAATGTCTCAATAAATCCTAGCGCAGTGGTGATGCGTAATACTCCTAACTTGTTCGTATCAGAAGGAAGAGTAGTGGTGTGTATTGATGTGCCAGAGGCGAGTATTTGAAGGAGTGGTTCAAGCGCAAGATCGTTACCAGAAGGCACAAGAAACGTGTCTACGATATGTTCAGCTCCCAACGCAAGAAGACTGGTCATCTTGCGTAATGGCTGCTTTGTATCGTCATAACCGTAGACATAAGTGAGCATTGTCCGGAATGTTTGCAAGATAATACCATCCAGCTCAAGTTTTTCATTAACCTCGTCAAATCTCCACGAAGATGCACTTTGAAATATGTCGGACACAATCTTCGTTAGGGCAGTGATTATTCTTTCCATTGTTTTTTGAGTAGCGCCGCTTCCTCCTACTTTTGCTTCTTCGAATCTTGTAATTTGCTTTCCAGGGATCTTGCGCTGGACTGCACCGGTGACGGCATCTTGGACTAATGCATCGAATAGGCGGACCGAGCTGGTCAGAAATTCATGTTTCCCAAGGCTAATCTCAATCGTCACCATCTTAATCACATTTCCGCCAGAACCGTCTAGATCGAGAAGGCTGCTACGCGAAAGAAACGGCCAGACTCGCTGTGGTAACAATTTCGTCACAGCGTACGCAAAATGCATACAATTAACGATAAGATCTAGGGTTCCTTGGAGATCGACATCACGCGTCGGGGTTTGCAAAGTCTCGTCAAGGATAGTGAGGACGATATGTATGATATCCTCAGTTCGGTCCAGACCATCACTTGCAGCTTCTAGAACCACGAGTGCGGCATTGGCGTCGTCGTGTCTGGCGCAAACCGCAAGAGCGCTTGCAAGAAGCCCTACGATCGACGTAGCCTCGGAACGATCAATTGGAGAATGAGTGGCATACTCAAATCTTTTGTGGCTGGATATGAAAGTAGACAGTAATAGCGACAAATGCGTCAGTCCGGGATAAGAAAACTCCCAAGAGCCAACGTAGGGCTTTGAAGAGTCATCGACGATAATGCCAAGAGTACCGGTAGGTATAACAAGAAGTCCTTCTCCAGTGGTTGTATCAGCTGTAATCAGTGCTTGGGATTGTTGTAATCCAGCAATACCAAGACGTAAATTCCGGTTATACTGACCAAACATTGGAAGTTCTTGATCTAAACAGGCAAAATTCTGATTTTCGTCTTCCCGGACCAGGCTATAAGGCTCGATTCCTTCCGGTAGTCTCTGCGTATATCGAGACAGCTCTCGCACAAAATGTAGGGAGGTCGGCCAATCGTCTTGATCGAGATGACCATCCTTGGACAACGCTTGACACAACCGCATGAGGGGATGACACTCAAGCGGATATCGTGACTGAGCTTCTATAAGGAGCTTATTTCTTGTCCATTCGTCGTTTAGAAGAGTCTCTGAAGGAGACATACATCGTGTCGCTATATGACGCAGCGGGTGAATAATTTCGTAGAAATTCTCCTTTCCATTCAATATCGCCAGTGTCGAATCAATGACGGGATCGCTGTATTGAACAAGGCTGAGGCTATTCGCTATGAGTTCCAGTAAGACGTTACACGCCTGCAGGTTGAAGCTGTAATCGATACGGGTACTGAACATCTTTGAAAAAGTCATAGCAAGCGTGGAAATCACGTCATGAACCCTGAGAGCGGAAGTCGCACTGTATGCGAAGAATTGAATGAGATCTACATCCAGTGGCGGGTTTTTTACCTCCTCGAAGCTCTCCAAGATATTATGAGTGTTGCTGCCATGCAGGGTCGTTGGAAGGTATGTCTCATCAGTCATGTTGATATATTCGGTAAACCCACGCCAGGCATCTGTGATTATCGCCCAAGCAAAAACTGCAGGGCTGGCCACGTTGGGTGCATTTTTTTCGGCAGCTGGGATCAAAGCCTGATTGATCTCTCTAATGGCCTCCCTGTCAGCCAAGTAAGTGGAAATGCACATTTCATCTGCGCTGTTTAGAAGTTGTGGCATAACTGAAATCTTCAAGATTTGCAAGGATACCAAAGACGTCATGGCTTGAAGAGGTTGCACGAGTGCTTGTATGGTGGGACTTCCAAACTGTAATTCATTGAAGAATTGGTAATTGGCCATCAACCCATACCATCTCTTTATGGAGGAAGTGTCTGGCCTGGAAAGACATTCAAGATGCGTTGACAAGATTTGCATGACGTGTATGATTTCCGTCACACTATTGGCACCAAATTCATTCTCAATGTCAAATTGTTCATCTTGTTCGTTGTAACCGCTCCCTTTCTCAAGACTGTTCAATCTCGTTTCCACGGCTATTTGACATTGGGTCAAGAAGGGATGTTCAGGCGAATCCATGTTCTCTCGTACGATTTGTGCCAGTCCGATAAACCAGTCCTCTCTATTAGTTTTCCCCTGGCCGTTCGCAAGTGAAGTCGATTGTGCATTTCTCCCAAAGACATCATCCTCGTATTGCTTTGCTCTTATTAAAATTTCTGCAATCTTCAAAATGGACGTTTTCTCTGAAAGATATGAACGTAGGAGTCGTGACCGTCTGTTGCTTGTAGAGGAGAAGGAGGTGGGATCGGGGTGCCCGTAAACTGCCGATGACTGTGGCAGGAATGCTGAAGAAGCATAGCGCAAGCTGCTCCGATCAGCATTGTTGGAATCGGTCAAGCCTCCAAGTAACTGTAACGCAGGTCTATCTTGCCATTCGAGCACCACGATTCTGAGTGCGACGGGCTCATTGATTTTGGTCTTTTTCGATAACCATAGTGCATCCTCCTTGATTTGGTCAATGTCAAATTGCCCGTGTTGAGACGGCGTGATATTGATGGCAGCAGTCAAGGTTTCGAATTGAGATTTGGTCTCTGGAGTAGGTTGTCCAAATGGATCCAAGGGCGTCTCCAGCTGCTTTACACTTTGTTCGTCTGTGAGGAAACGCTCCAAAATCCATTCGTGCTGTGCGTTATTTGGCAAAGTCAGAGTATCGAATGCCGCGCTCCAAGACCTAATACACATGGTCAGTATAAGGCCAAGCGTGTCCTTGTGTAGTGCTCACAATAGTCGATGTTCGCCATTGAAGCAGCTTTCCAACGAGGGAAAGTAGGCTGATTGCGCAGGTGCCATGATGTGAAATCAAGGCTCAGGTACGACCAACGATTCAGAGGTGTCCATGGATGAGATTAATTTTGACGTGAGCCACGCTACATGTTTGTGGTAGAACGCGCATTTTGAGTAACAGTGACGGAGCTTGACGCGGTGATTAAAAATTAACGCGCGTGAGACTCCGCCGTTCACACCAAACGAACTCCCCGCAGAACCATTTTTTAAACACCTTCTCGACCACCCTTGCTCTCTTGGCCAGACACTCAAGAGCCATCCCAGACCTCAATGCTACAATGCCAGGACTAGATGTCATTGACCATTCTCCAAATCAGCCAACACCATCTCCTACGATCCCGACTGCTTCGAATGTAATTTTGATAGACAATTATGACTCATTCACTTATAATGTTGCCCAATACTTGTTCTTGGAAGGCGCAGAAAATGTCAAGACCATTAGAAACGATCAAATTACTATCAGCGAGCTCATTAACCTAAAGCCTACACAGCTGGTCCTGAGCCCTGGACCGGGACACCCAGACAAAGACTCTGGAATTTGCAGTGAAGCAATCCAATATTTTGGAGGAAAAATCCCGGTCCTTGGCGTATGTATGGGAGAGTGAGTAAGGACTTTCCGGCAAAGTCAATGATTCTACTGCCAAATTCTTACTCTACCATCCAGGCAATGCATCTATTCTGCATTTGGGGGCAAAGTTGAGGTTACGGGCGAAATTCTCCACGGAAAAACTTCCCCCTTGCGGCATGATGGCAATGGTCTTTATGCAAGTCTGCCTCAAGATCTGCCTGTTACGAGATATCATTCCTTGGCTGGGACGCATCCAACCTTACCAGAATGTCTAGAAGTTTCATCTTGGATTGCAAAGGGACCGGATGGCGACAAGGGCATTATCATGGGTGTTAGACACAAGGAATTCGTCGTGGAGGGGGTCCAATTTCATCCGGAGAGTATCTTGACTGCTGAGGGAAGAATGATGATCAGGAACTTTCTACTAATGCAGGGCGGCACATGGACGGAAAACGAACATCTACAGATGCCATCTAATTCATCGCCCAAACTATCAAAGACAAATAGTACAGCCCCGAACGGTACGACCAAGAAAAGTTCATCAGGCAAGCAGTCGATACTTGAGAAAATTTACGACCACCGACGTGCAACTGTGGCCGCTCAAGAACAGATACCCTCTTACCGATTAGTCGACCTTCAAGAAGCATACGATCAAAAAAGCGTACTCCCACTAATCTCTTTTCCCGATCGATTGAGACAATCTCCGTATAGATTATCATTGATGGCTGAAATCAAGCGTGCTTCTCCATCCAAGGGCATCATTTCCCTCTCAGCTCCTGCAATTACGCAGGCCCGAAACTATGCTTTGGCTGGAGCTAGTGTGATATCTGTACTGACCGAGCCAGAATGGTTCAAGGGCAGTATTGACGATCTCCGACGTATTCGTCAAAGTTTAGAGGGAATGCCAAATCGTCCGGCCGTGTTGCGCAAAGAGTTCGTTTTCAGCGAATATCAGATTTTGGAGGCACGGCTAGCTGGAGCCGATACGGTGCTCCTGATTGTCAAAATGCTTGATGAACCTACATTGAAACGACTCTATCAGTACTCCAAAGGGCTTGGCATAGAGCCACTTGTCGAAGTCAACACAATGGAAGAGATGAAGACTGCTGTCAATCTCGAGTCAAAAGTTATCGGAATCAATAACCGAAATCTAACCAATTTTGAGGTAGATCTGGATACGACGAGTAGGCTAATGGGAATGGTTTCTTCTGAAACCACTGTTTGTGCTTTGAGTGGCATTACGGGACCCCAAGACGTCGAGCCATATGAAAAGCATGGTGTAGGTGCTGTCCTGATCGGTGAAGCTCTGATGAAGGCCCCAGACACAGCAGCCTTTGTATCAAACCTATTGAAGCCCAAATCAGCGGCAAGTCGTTCACAACCAAGACAAGACCTGCTTGTCAAAGTTTGCGGTACACGAAGTCCTGAAGCTGCAAAGGTGGCTATCGAAGCTGGTGCGGATCTCATAGGTATGATTCTTGTCAAGGGCCGTACACGATGCGTGAATGAGGACGTCGCTCTTGAGATTTCCAAGGTTGTTCGAAACACTCCAAAACGGGCAAGTTCGGAGCCGAGCCATCAGAACGGCAATCCAGCACAAACGCACGCTGATCAAGACTTTACTTTTGCGTCCGATTTCTTTGATCTTGCGGCAACTTATCACCTCCGACATCCTCATCGGGCGTTGCTCGTCGGCGTCTTTCGGAACCAACCACTTAATTACATACTAGAACAGCAACGGCTGCTTGATCTTGATATTGTGCAGCTTCATGGATCCGAACCGCTGGAATGGGCGAGGTTGATTCCGGTTCCTGTCATCCGCGCTTTCCAACCCAGCGAAGCAGAAATTGCAATAAGAGGGTATCATTCTCTACCACTACTGGATTCTGGAGCGGGCGGTTCCGGGAAGCAACTTGATCTGACAAACGTCAAGAAAACGTTGGAGACAAACAAAGGCCTAAAAGTACTGCTGGCTGGTGGTCTGGATCCAGAGATTGTCAAAGCGGTGTTGAATAAGCTTGGTGAGTTTGCCGGTAGAGTTGTCGGCGTTGATGTTAGCAGCGGTGTCGAAGAAGCTGGGCAGCAAAGCCTAGAAAAAATCAAAGATTTTGTGGCTGCGGCGAAGGGAGCGAAATCTTCGTAAGCCATGATTCCAAATTGAGACTTGCGCAATGGAAGAACAATTCCCGTTTGGAACTCCGATTTTTGCCTGGGAAAGCGTGAATTACGCTATTCATGAAAATGTGCACTTGGAAATGCAGATCATCGGTTGGCTACTTGGGCGTCATCTAGCGAAAGAACTCCATGTCTTAAGATATTGTGTTTTCCCATGTCTGCATTTTCATTGCGTTGATATCCCATGATCACCTATCGCATTAAACTGGTCATGGCATTAAATGCGTTCTGAGTGTCCCTCAGGGTCGTCACCTGGCTTTCTCTCTAAGCCTTGGTGTCATTCCATCCCCACCAGTTCTGGCCATTGCTTCCTTTCATATTGCAGGCTTCACTTAGGATTGTCTCAGGTTCTCAGAGAAGGTTTAATTCCACTAGTCAGGAATATTCTTGCTGCTCATCCTCATCCCCTCACTCCGGAATACTGGCGCTAATCCAATTCAGATCATCTCATCGTCTTGCTGCTCTTATTCATGCACATCTCATGTCTCTGACACACCGCTTTTATCACCATTCGTGCTTTCTTTCACTAGACCTTTGAGCTCTGCGCATTCAAAGCGATACCTATCTTATCCCTTTACAATCCTTTTTACTCGCCTGCTATATCTAAACCTCTTCCTCTCTTCAGTGCTTGCCTACACGCAAGCTCAAGCTTCGTCCTGAGCAGTCCTTGCTTCATTCTCCCTTGTGTCTTAGTTATTCGATTCGAATTGGCTTTGCCTGGTTCATTACAAGCAATTCCTCAACAGCTTTCTTGCCAATATCCCGCGTCTCCACCGTGGTCACATTCACGATACAGAGACACATTCTAACACATCAATCCCGCATGCACGTTGAGAAATTGTTAATCTAGCGTTTCAGCATATCAGACATCGTTCTTGAACTCGAGGTCGTCACCAATGGGTCGTGGGAGATCGAGAGGTTGTTTTGCAAAGCTCACAATTGCATGCACGGGCGATTTCGGTGCGAACAGGAGTCACAACGATATTAGAAGATGGGTAGAAAACAACGGTGGTATTTTTACAACTGTGGTTAATGATCAAACTACTCATCTTCTTGCATCTTCAGAACATTGGAAGAAGAAGGCAGGTCTGGTTCGGAGAGCATTATCTAAAAAGAACAACGTGAAGATTGTGGGTTTTGACTGGCTGTATGACTCCACCAGTGGCGGAAGGAAGAGGAGAGAGACAAACTACTTATGGTTACATGCCGACAAATTGAAGCGGAAAGATTTACTACAAAAAAAGCGAAAAGCCGAAGAAGCGAAAAGGCAGGAGCACCAAGAAGGTCCGGAAGACTTGCTTGGAGCTATCAGTACTTTGACTAACGAAGAAAGCAGTGACAGAGCAGTTCCATAAAGGCTGTAAAAGAGCTCTCGAAGATCTTGATTCCGGTAATGCACCAACTAGCTTAATGAAGATGGAGTATTCTACTAATATTGCTATTGCCAGACAACCACCATGTATACCAAGACTCTACCGGATTCGACTACGACGTCACCTTGACGCGTACCGATCTCGAGAACAACAAGAATGAGCGTTATCAGCTTACGGTAATTCTAACGTCTCGTATTCATCGACTACAATGTCGCTAATCACTCACCCTTCCAGCTTTACGAATCACACACAATCCCTAGCACCTATGCCACATTTGTCCGATTTTCCCGTCCGCGTACAAAGCCTATGCGCCTACTAATTACTCCGATCGGCTCTGAATTCCACGCCGCTCTGGGAAAATTTCAAGAGTTTTTCCGCAAGAAGTGTCAAATACATTGGAGCGAACGACTTGACAGACAGCCTCAAGCACATCAATCTGTCGAAATCTCAACAGACCAGAAGGTTACCCTCGACCAAGAGCCAGACGAGGAAAGCCCGGAAGAGAAAGAACTTCGCCGTATTTTTGGTGAATTGGCCAAAAACCCTGAAACAAAAATCATCGATACCAAGGCATTTCGAGAGAAGGAACGACAAAGGCTTAGCGCGGTGGAAAAGCCTTTTGTTTATGTCAGGCCGAAACCGGGGAGACCGGTGGGCTTGTTACCAACACGTGCGAGAGCATCGGTGGAGGAGCAAGTGGACATGGACAAGGCGGTTGACAAGGGAGTAAACAAGGAGATGAATGAGAAGGTTAATGTGGAAAACAATGCAAAGACCTGGTGGGTGAAAGGGTTTGTGCAGAGATCAGGGTAGGGGAGGTGGAATCAGATGATGCTGGGTGGAAACAACGCATGCGGGCGGGCCGGGACGGGGTAGCTGATTGGATTGCTATGACTCCTTTCTTGCTATGACTCGCTCTTCACGACGCATTTGGTTGCTGCGCTTGAGCAGGGAGCTAGATGGACTGGTTTTTTCTGACTCGAATATCGCCGGTTTATTTGCAGTCGTTGCTTGATGGACAGTCGGACAGGCTTCGCTGGAGGGCTTTGCGTCTAGTTTTGCTCGCTCTAAATAGTGCAATCGCTTTCGCCTCTTGCATGTACCAGACATCAAACAAGCGTTGCCTCTGATAACCAATTTTAAGCCGGATTGCTCGGTATGTACAGGTGATGCTGGGCCGCCATCTGTTGTAGTCTATCTTTTGAAATGGATATGATTTCTCCCAAAACAAGACGTAATCTAATTGCTCCTTGCCCCTCCCTTGGCTGCTCGGATCTCATCCATCTTTGCGACACGCTTTTTGAATTCTTCGTACTGGCATTTTTCGTAGCCATGTCTCTCGGTCTGGATGAAATAAGAATCAGCGATAGATGCCAAACATATCCGGACTGCTTCTTCATTCCGATAGTGAACGAAGAGCATACCTCGCATCTCCATGGTAGGTAGTATTCCTCCTGTCGACATCGATTCAGTCGGATTAGAAGATGTGCGCAGCTATCTCGATATGCCAATGGTAATCTCGCATCCGACATCTGCTCTCTTGTAGCGGCTGTACCGTATGCTTGGTTAGCAAGTGTTCGTGTGGGCGTTTGTCTTCAAACATGATGGGTGTGCTGGAAGAGTTCAATTGGATGTCAGGAGGCGCCTTACGTCCTTTAGGGGGTGCATGGTCATCGTGCGCCAATCCTACAGCTTCTTTGATCCTTTCCGTGACCGACATGGCTACAGCGACGTGGAGTAGGTGGCGATATGTAATGGGTGGTCGTTTGAACGAGACGTCGGGGATTACAGTGGCCGGTCACATACAAGCTGCAATAAACCCGCGCGACGCGACTCCATCCACTTTCTCGTTCGCGCGCACCCGAGTCCCCCAATTTACACAACCTCAACCCCCACCTTCGTATCTGCTGCCCTTACTTCATCGCGTCTGGCCCCTCTCTCGCCTTTGCCTGCGTCTTGTCTGCGGCCTCCCCGAAGAGTGCCAACACTGTATTCGTGCCCTAATCGAGCGCATGCCACAGCCAATCAGCACCCAAAGCCCCGCCGCTCACCCTATTCTCGTTGGCCAATATGCCCGCCGACGCTCAGGGCAGAATTTATTCTGCCACGTATAGTAACGTATGCGCTGTTCACCCCACGGACTCTCTCTTCAGCCCTAATTGTCATTCCAGGTGCCCGTGTACGAGTACAATGTCGCTGGAAATCATGTCATGCGAAGACGCTCGGACGATTGGATCAACGCAACCCATATCCTCAAGGTCGCCGACTTTGACAAACCTCAGCGGACCCGAATACTCGAGCGTGAAGTGCAAAAGGGCGTCCACGAAAAGGTTCAAGGTGGCTACGGAAAGTATCAAGGTACTAGAAAGATTAGGGAGAATGTATGCGCACTGCTAACTTTGTACCTACAAAGGCACTTGGATTCCCCTACAGGACGGCAAGCTTCTTGCAGAAAAGAATCATGTCTTGGAGAAACTGCGACCCATCTTCGACTTTGTGCCTGGCGATCGCAGCCCTCCACCGGCACCAAAACATGCCACTGCTGCTTCATCAAAGCCAAGGGCGCCGAGGCAACCAGCGCCCAGTCGCAAAGTGCATGGTATGTCATTGCCTTCTTCTGAGCTCCCACAATGGGCACTGACGAACCGTGTAGCCCCGAGTCAAGTTAGCGAGGACATTTATGATGGCCAGATAAATGGCGGAACCCCTGATAATGATACCATCGCTTCCGAATCCATGATTGACGATGACGATATGGGTCAGTATACTGGCTCTCGCAAGCGAAAGCGAGGTGCTGAGTATTCGGACGCCATGAGTCTTCAAGACCAAAAGCATCAACTTTGGTCTGATGAACTCTTGGACTATTTCATGTTGCACGAGTCTGACAACTCCTTTCGCGCCCCACCAGAGGCCCCTATGGATATTGATATCAATTATAGAATCGATGACAAGGGACATACAGCGCTGCATTGGGCAGCAGCTATGGGCGATGTTGGAGTTGTAAAGGACTTGATCAATCGTGGCGCTCGCATCCAGCAACCGGCAAATAATGGAGATACACCATTGATGCGTGCTGTCATGTTTACAAACAACTATGACAAAGGAAGTATGGATAAACTTTTCAAAATTTTAGAGGACACGGTGGGCCAGACAGAATGGTTTGGTTCAACGGTATTCCATCACATTGCAGCCACCACCCAGTCAAAGTCGAAATACAAATGCGCGAGATACTACCTGGACACCATTCTGAACAGACTTGTCAACTCATGCCAGCAACGCGAAATTGAAAGACTACTCAATATGCAAGATAATCACGGTGATACCTGCATCCACCTTTGTGCGCGATATGGCGCGACCAAATGCCTGCGCACCCTCCTAGGCCGTGGGGCCGCAGTCGACATCCCGAACAGCAACGGGCAAACTGGCGACGACGAAATCCGCTTACTCAACAACCGCAAATTCAACCGCCGCCAGCTTTCCTCCTCCCCCTTCCAAAACTTCACCGACGGCGTCGACATTGGCGTCAGCGGCACCACTGGCAAACCCAATGGCCTCATCGTCACCAACGGCATTCCCAACCTCGCCTCCACCTCCTTCCCCACCAACAACGCCCTCGCCCTCACCAACAGCCCCCAAATCCCGCCTCCCCAGCAACAGCAACACCACTGCGAAGCCGCGCTGACCCTCACCCAACAACTCCCGCACCTCCTCCTCAGCAAAACCGAAAAGCTCGCCCACCAACTCGACGCCGAGCTACACGAGCGCGACCTCGAGCTCGCAGACTCCGAGCGGCTCGCGCGCCAGCGCCAAGACGACCTCGACGCGCTCCAGACGCAGATCGCCGCGCTCGACGCCCAGCTCGGCCCCTCCCCCCCGGTCGTCAACGGCGAGGGCCCCCCCGACGATGCCGACGAGCACGAAGACCCGCACGACGCGCGCCAGCGCGCAGACCTCGCGCTGCTGCTGCGCCAGGCGGAGGCGGCGATCGAGGCCGAGCAGCGCGCAGACCTCGATCGGCTGCTCGAGCCGCACGGCGCGGCCGCGCTGCGCTCCGCTGCCACGACGTCTGGGGGTGGGGTGGGGCTTGAGGGCGGCGACGCCGCCGGCGTGCTGCAGGAGCAATTGCAGCTGGCGCGGCTGCTGGCGCTGGCGCAGCAGGAGCGGCGGCAGCTGGTGCGGGAGGTGGTGGCCGGGCTTGCGGCCGCGGGCACGGGGGAGCGGGTGGCGGAGTATAAGAGGTTGATTGTCGGGGCGTTGGGGGTGGCGGAGGAGGAGGTGGAGGGGATGGTGCCGGAGATTTTGAGGGAGTTGGAGGAGGTGGTTGAGGGAAGGGGATGATTGGTTTTCTTTTTCTGTAGGGAGAGGGGGTTTGTGGGGTTGAGTGAGTGAGTTTACTTGCCTTGAGGAAGCTGCTGTTTTGAGGGGCGCTTAATGGAGAGGGAATCATTGCATTGGGTGTGGTTCTTCATGCGGATAATTCATGTGCTTGCCGGTTTGACGGCTTATTGGTTCGACTGTGGAATGAGGGAATTTACTGCAGATGGCTTGTCTGAGAGATATTGTACTGACGACACAGGCCCTTGATGCAGGGGTGTTTCTTGCTCAGAAGCTTGAGCATGAATATGACTTTTTACTTTGTGGGAAGCGTCCGAGCGTGGCGCTGTTGGACTTTTGCTGTGAGCTTGTAGAGTATATATTTTTACGAGCTAGAGCTGGCAGTGCTTGATGCTTGAAAATGCCGGCATCATTTCAATATCGCGATGCCAGCGCGCCTGGCGTACCCCACTAAGAAGGCGCACTATCGTAATCTGACTGTAGCTCGTGATCTATTACAAACGGGTGTTGCTGTTTTCTTCTAATTGAATAGTACCAGATCGCCATCGCTGCAACAGTAATGGGGATGGTGGTAACAAAAAATATCCAAAGCTCTTCAACGTACCGCCATTCTGGAGGTGCGTTGCCATTCGACGTAATTGTGAAGAAGTTGGTGCCAAAGAAACCCTGGTCTGATTTAACGCAGTCAATGCACGATACGAGTAGTTCAAACTTACTGAAATGAACGATCCTGGCAAGAACAACAATGTCAACAATGATACTGTTGTAGATAAAGACGAGTTCTGTGCCCTCAGAGACTCTACCTTTGCAGACAATTTAGTCTGCTCCTTTATCTGTCTCCGAAGAATGGCATGATCATCCACACCGACAGTATTGAAGGCCTGACGATAGTAAGCCACAGCCAGATTGGAGAACTTTTGAAAAGCGCTGACAAGTCTAATCTCATTCTGAAGTCTCCTTTCAAAAGCTTCGGCTCTCCGATGCAGTGCTGAGAGCGAATTGACTCGGGAGCGTAATGATCTCTGCACATTGTCCTCTATGTCGAGATTCTCAATCAAATCATGCCTATTTAGTAGCTTCATGAAGGATTCTTGATCCTGTAGCATCGTTCCAAGCGTCAGTGATGCGACCTCGAGCGTCTCTATCGCATGGATAATATGACGCTCGAGTTCATGCATAGTCGTGTAGCGATGCTCAAGCTTTTCAAGACGTTGAGGCGCCTTGCCATCGAGAGTCACACGCCCCTAAGGCTCAGATTAGTGAGAAGGGATGTTGATATATTGAAAGGTATAGAAATGAACCTGTTCATAGTTTCGTACAGGCTTCCGAAATCCCCAAAGGGCTGTATCGTACTGTATTGTAAGCGGTTCTAAGAAGGTCTTGTGAACTCCGAACGGACTGACGGCAATGGAGGCGCCATCCGAGGCTTCAAACGCTTCAATGACTTGACGTCGCATTTCCTCCACAAAATCGAAGCAGAGCAACACCTGGCAGTAAGCATTCTTACCATACTGAGACTCAGAAAGCTTTGCCCAAATGGTGTGGAGTCCATAGAATTCCCATTCGTATTTGAGCTCTTCGCCGCCGTGTGCAAGAGATGTCGTACCTGTCATCGATCTCAAGAGACCGCCTTGAGTCACGAGCTTGACTTGCTTTAGAAGAAATCGAAATGAAGTACCTGGGCTATTAGTATCAGGGGTTTTCTGCCGGCTGCAAAACGCACTGTAGCTACGAGCAACGTTCTTCTCGGATAAGATCTCCGCTTGAGAATGATAGAAGCCATTTGCATCCCAGCCTGTTCTGGACCAAAATAGCCGTGGAACATGAAATTTCTCCGACAGTCGCTCACACACTGGGTCTAAGTCATTCCCGTTGTTCCAGAGATTTTGAACTTTTAATTTTTCCGGCAAGACACTATGAAGAATATATCAGCCTTGAAATGAATGTGAGTGGTAGACAATTCTTACAATACGTGAATACCGGGTTTGGAAAAAGTCTAGAGAGTCAATAGTAAGATTGACAAGAGTGTTGATATCCTCTTACATCTGCATCCAAGATTTCATCGATTGTTGGGCCTTCTTTACCAACCTGTCTCTCCCATGTTCTACACGGCATTCGAATTCAGAAACTTCTAGAAACATAATCGCGCCCACTCACGCATCCTCAGGGTGCCATTCAACACAGTCAACACGTTGATCTTCTAAGCCAGGCTCATAAGTCATGGCCCGACGAACTTTGTGTGTGAGTCCCGAAATGCGAGCTCGACTCGGTGCACAAGATGCGTGTTATTTTGGAGCACCATTTAAGCCACCGAAGGCTTAATTCTAGGCACAATTCACCTAACCCAAAAAAGTACTAATGACTTAGGTGGCATACAGACGTTGCAGCTAATCTAAGGCAGACTTTCCTGGCAAGGTTACTCGAAGCCTTTACTTTTTTTTTTTTTTTTCGGAGAAGACCCCACCAATTTCTTCTGCCCACCCCAACCATGGCTGCGTAACAAATGCTGGTGGACGAGATTTTGGTATAGTCCAACCAAAGATAGTACACCATTTTGATTGGCTCGCCCGTCAACGAGATGACGCAATTCTTCAAGCGGCCTCCTCGCTACCTCCTTATGGAATCTAATGTTGAGCGCTTCAGGGACTCATGCGGGAATTTATTCGTAACTTTAGGATTCGGAAATTCCTTCTTCTCCTTAAATTTTTACTCTAGGCAGACGCTTCTCTGTAGAGAGATATGTGTCCATCACGGCTCAGCAATCCCTACACTACACATTTCAGGATCTTTGGATCTGCTAGAGATCGTGTGATTGGTGGTGGATGGATCCTTCTGTCTTCTGTTATTTGGTTCACCAGCAATGAATACTGAGCTATGACTTGTCCAATCATCCTCATTAATGCCTGAAACAATGACATAGACCACTTAGGAGCGGTGTCAACGAAAGAGGAGTTTTCAAGTCTCGAATAGGAGCAATCATTAGCACCCAAGTCGAACAAGGAAACACTCTTGCTCCGATTGTGCAAAGTCTGCTCAATACAGGGTGCGTGTGCTAAAGCTCGTATAGAAGCCTACCCAGTCTTCATACGCCAACTTGCTATATCAGGAATAACCCCCAGCTTGATTCTACCGTGTATCAAATTTTCGAGAACTTGAAAGATCCGAAATTTTGAAGGTGTAAAGTCAGAGATCAGTGCAAGGTGACATTGTTGAATCGAAGAAATCGAGTGTAAGGTTAATTGAATTTAATTATACTAATCCCGAACCTGCAGGCGGCAACTATCCACGTGTCCATGCAGGTAGATATGCATTCAAGGAAGCATTGTCTGGAGGATAACGTTCAAGATCAGTAGTAAGTAGCCCCCAATCGATGCCGTTGTACTCGAAATCATTGGGTCCGCTCATGCAAAACTCACTGAGCTGTAATGGAGGCTCAATGGGCCCCATCAATGGCGCCGATGGCTGCCGGCTTGATTGAGGGCCTTCGTAATTGAACCTTTCATCTGGCTGCTGTTGCAACAGAGGCGATACTCTCTCGAAAGCTGATGTCTGTTCAGGCTGGATGCTGGAAGAATTGGACGCTGTAGCGCCATCGGGCTTCCGAGAGTCAAAGTCATGGACAAGAGAGCCCACGTCGGTTCTGGTAATCTCCACCCCCGGCCTTGGAGCTGGGATCGTTACAGTTTCTGGAGGTACCGATAGATCTGGCTGGAGCGCGCTCTGAGAACGGGAAGTTGAGGGTTGGCTGTGCTGCGACTCTCCAATGCCTGAATCCGGCCTCTCGCGGGCCTGATACCGCTCACACATCCACGTGACAGCATCTTGAAATATCGTTTGAGCAAAGCCCTCCACATCATTTTCGTGCACTGGTCCGTTGGTCGGAGTCGCGGTCAAAAGCTCCCGTATGATTGACGGGCCTTCGGAAATGGCAAAATCCTGGAAATCGCAGAGCTGTTCTTCGAGAGGAGAACCAATATCTAGGATAACAGGAGTGGTCAGTATTCGTTTGGGGGATCCTGTTCTGGCTGGAAGAAGGCCACGTGAATATTGAACACTTACAAGGATTCTGCGGGCGACGTGCGCCTGGGAAAAGCATCTCATAGATGATATACCAATTTTCCTCAACACTTTGCTTTGAGGAAACTCTTTGGTGAAGCCTCTTTCGGAGGCTTGGGCTGATCCCTTCGAATATTTTGCGTGGAGCGCTATTGCAAGGAGGTTCGTTTCTTGCATGCTCATCTCGTGATTCTTCACACTCAAATTCGCGCGAGCATCTCGGACAGTGAATGGGGACTTGATGGCAGCGCAAGAGATGCTGTTTCAGGCGGTTTATAGTGTCCATATCGATGTATCGATAACACGTCCGGTAGCGCTGTGGATTGAATTTACAGAAAGGACATGCCAACAAGCGGCCTTTCTCAGTCTTACTCTTTCGCAAGCGAGGCCGGACGTTCCGACAGTGTTCATCCTCCTCGTCATCGCTTGGTACATCCCTACTTTTTCTCTTCAAAGCAGTCTTACCCCTTGCTGACACTTGAGCCAACTGAGGATTGCCCGATGATTTTGGTTCTTGATTCGCCTGAGAACAATTCGAGTCTCTGGCGCCTGTTGGCCCTCCTTGATTAGTTTTGTGCTGACAATAACATCGCAGCAGTCGATAAGACGCATTCGATCTGAGGGAAGCAAGCGGATGGTCGTCCATGTCACACTGATTTTCGGAAGCGTTGGAATCCGTCCAAAACGAAGACTCCGATCCGCTCTCGTCCGTCTTGTTGCTTGCGCATTCCGAATCTTCCACGTAGCTGTCAAGCCTAATTCCTGGGTCCAGAGGTTCTTTGACTGAAGGAATACAAATAATCTCTTGGTCGTTCCTTTGTTTGACTGCATTCCTTGCATTTTGCTTGGGGTCAAATTCTCCATGTTCGTAAACAACATCCTTTCCTTCGCCATCAACACCTTCGTCAGCGAGGTTTATACCAATTTGGGAAGTTGAATACGATGGTACATTACTGTGTGACAAGGACTGCACGTTGGTGACATCATCTAGCCTATGCCTTCGGTGGTACATGAGGCGTCTATAGCGCATCTGAAGGGCTGGAACTTGATAACGCTTTCCGAGAACCCATCGGAATATTAAAGCAATATGACGCCATGTTGTTCCCTGTTCTTTAAGTTCAAGTAGTAGCTGATCCTCCTTATCGAGTTCAGTAGTGGGTATACTACAAGAAGATTTTCTTCGCTTCACTGGACTTTTAGGACTTGTCTCATACCTTGATTGCCCTCGAAAATTTTTCTCAAATATTCCCATGGGATTAGGTGCGATCGGAGGGTAGCTTTTGCGGGGTTGAGGAGCACTGATCTCTGAGACACCAAAGTTGACAAAGAACGGGCCTGGTGATCGGATAGGAGGTAGCGTTTCATGTGAGTACTCTGAGGAGGCAGAGAAGTAGTCTGAGTTAGCAGAACTTTGGCTGATGTCATTTTTAGTCCCAAGGGGATTATCAAGTCCAACAACGTCGGGAGAAGCGATATTACTTTGTGAAAAAGTGGCCGATGGAATGTAAGGGTCGGGGTCGCAAAGAGGTGTAAGATCAAAATTTCCAGTGAAAATAGGCTGGTTTTGGAGTTCATCACTCGATGCTGTGGCAATAGTTTCCGGCATTTTGAGGTATTGAGGCTGCCAGCCCAAGAATTTGATGTAGTAATGGTGGAGTATTGAAGCTTGTCTGATGAGAATGCTAAAGCCTAAGGAACAGTCTCTTTGGTTTGAATTTGGCACTTTGGATGGACATGTGGTATTAGAAGACCACCTTAACTCGCCAATGAACCAGATTAATTTGAATGCATTGTGTTGATCGGAAACGCCTGTCAAAGGTCTTTAGCACCGCCGTGACGAGAGCACGGTTGTGCACACGTCGAAGCCACAAATCGCGTCGTCCAATGGCTTCTCATGGACAAGCGGAACAACCCTGCACATGTACGTTATGCCGCGCGTAGAAATGCAACTCAAAGCATCGTCACCTACACGCCTGAGCTGAGCATTTGTGTATGGACGGAAATCCATATTGGAAGGGGCGATACTGCCATTCATGTGAGCTTACGGGATTTTGCCAGTCGGTGAGTTCGTGCTAGAAATTATAAGATAAAGTGTCAGGGACCAGTCTGCCTAATTGTTGGACTATCGCCGACTCAAGAGAAGACCCGTGCTAAGGCCAACTTATACATCAGAACTTGTATAGTAAAATGGCAAAAAGCGATAATAATAAATAAAATAGAAAATTATAGTGGTGAAATGGCTGCCGGTTTGGGTGGGTGAAAAGACGCTCCGCGACGTCGAAGGCCGAGTGCTCTCATCAACACTACCTGACCTGCTTGAGTACTCATCGCGTTATTTCTTCTGCAATCAACAGCTTAGTAGGGAACACTGAGACTTGACAGAATGGTAGACGAGTAGACGACGCAATCGATGCGGTTTGACACAACAAAAAATGTCACGAAATGTCAAGTGCTTATTATGTACCGGTTGAAATAAATTTGGACCAGAAGGGCAAACATGTCTACCCACGTGGTTGGATAAAATTACATCTGTGGATGAATCTCTTGGAAGCTTTGTATAGAGACGCATGCTCAACCCAAAATTCAGTTGACATTGCTTACCCCACAAAATTGCCAATCGTACGTTGCTCTATACCAAGGTACCATCACCACCATCGACACCTAGATGACAGCTTTTGTCTTAAATAGGCTGTCGTAATAGATCTCTACGGCTAGCAACGTTAGCATATTGCCATGGCATGTTCCGGATCCGGAAGATGTTCCCAACATGTTCAAAACAAGATATCAATGGAGGCATTAGGTCTATGCACTCCGCAGTACTTCGAGTACGGCAGTCGAAAAGAACAAAAAGCCGTGCCCAAAGCATGCCTACAACATGCCCATGATAACATGCTTATAACACGCTTATAACATGCCGTGCATGCTTACAACATGTTTAGCTCTACAACACGTTCACTACATGCGTAAAATTTTAACATTTTTGATTTACATATCTGCCACACCTGCGCAATTCGTGAGTTCTCTCATTTAGTTTGTTTATATCTTTCACAGTCTTGAGCATAATTTCTTTCAAACAATAATTGTACGTGGGTAAGGAAATTTTAGTAATTCTTACATTTGTATTGTCACCTAGGCAAGGTATTTTGATAATGTCTTGACGTAAGTCGACAAGATCCTTGCAATGAAACCCCCCGTTTCTCCATGTGGGCACCATTCAGGCGTGTACAATACATAGAGCGGGACATCCACATTTCCTTTACTGGGCTTGCCATGGGCAAATATTGGCATTAAGGCTACCCTGGCATAAGGAGTCACGGAGTCAAGGGAGTACCTGTTGTTGAGCGAATGAAAAAATAACTACCTATCTTACTTCTTTCCTGCAGAGAAAGCTTTTGACAAATGAGACGTGCCCGTGCGGCACAGCTCTCATGACCGCCACCGCCATATATATAAGACCTGCCTTGGTGGTCAAGTCGTCACTGAATTTTCACAATTTTGTTTGAAGGAAAGACATCTCATCCAGAAATATGGCACAAATGAAAGCCGTCGCTGTCGAAAAATATGGCTCGATTGAAAATATCGTACCCATAGTCGTCCCCAAACCACCCAATCCAGAAGGCTACGACCTTCTCGTCAGGTAAAATCCAATCCTCGCCCCTCTCACCGCCATCACAAAAAATTAACGTCCTTCTCCGAAGGGTCAAAGCCTGTTCCGTCAATCCCATCGACACCAAAGTCCGTGCCCACGTATACGATGACTACCCCAACTACTTTGAACGCGCCCCACCGCTCCCTCAGATCATCGGCTTCGACGGCTCTGGCATCGTCGAAGCCACAGGCCCACTCGCATCCTCCTCACGCTTTGCCCCCGGTACGCAAGTCTTCTACTCCGGCAGCCCGATCCGCGCGGGCTCGAACGCCGAATTCCAACTTGTCGACAGTCGAGGCGTCGGCGTGAAGCCGGCTCGTCTCAGCTTTGTCGAGGCGGCGGCGCTGCCGTTGACGTGGGTGACGGCGTGGGAGGCGCTGGTGGAGCGGATGGCGATTCCGGAGGGCGAGAACGCCGGAATCCTGATTGTGAATGGTGCGGGAGGGGTGGGCGCTGTGGCGTGCCAGATTGCGAGGAAGGTGTTGAGGTTGCCGGTTGTGGTGGCGACGGCGTCAAGGGACGAGACGCGGGCGTTTGCGACGGAGATGGGGGCTACGCACATTGTGAATCATCGCGAGGACATTGCGCCGCAGGTGAAGGCCTTAAAGCTTGAGGTACCGGTGAAATATGTGTTCATTACGCATACACCGACGGCGGGGTATTTGGCTCCGGCGGCGGACATTTGTGCGCCATTCGGGAAGGTATGCAGTATTGTGCAGGACCAGGAGTTGCACAAGATGTACGGGACCGAGTTCATGGCCAAGAGCTTGACGTTTGTTTGGGCGCTGATAGGGACGAAACCATGGTACGGGGTTGACCTTGAGTCCCATGGGAAAATATTGACTGATTTGGCAACATGGATTGATGAAGGAAAGATCAAATGTCATCTTCAGCAGCAACTACCGCTGACGGCAGATGGTGTGAGACGAGGCCACCAGATCATAGAGGAAGGAAAGGCAATTGGAAAGGTAGGTTTAGGTGTTGACGTGGATGGGTTGAAGGAGGAAGATTCTTTTGCATGAAGTGAGAGTATTGTCATAGCAGATCCAACATCTACCTTGCCATAGTATTGAGCATCGTCCCACATACACGACTTGTGTCCGCTTTCAGACTTTAACAGTGCGTTTTGGTCCAAGATGGTGACTATGCTTTTCCCTGTGGAGCCGCTGATTTCCCCAGCTGCTACATTGAAGGAAGGAAGATCCTCAAGTAGGATAGAACAAAAGGAAAGATCAGACAAGAAGACTTTGTTTTGAGCAACAGACAGGTTTGGAGAAATCTCATGTTCGCGATAAGAAATAATTCACTATTACCAATTTCCCGTCTCGCGGCCAAGTAAGAAGCCATCCTGCCGTAGAGACGGAGGAGACCAGGTAAATTTTGGTTTGTTCGAACGCCTACTATATTCGTCATGAATTTCCGTTCCTAAAGGAATTCCTCGGCCTTTGCGAATAGACGAGGGCATTCTCAAAGATCAATCCAATTTTAGTAGTGCAAAATGAAAAACGGGCATTCAGCATAACATCAGTCCATCGGCATACGCTTGATTAATGACAAGGTAGTAGTAAGAGATGACGTCTGCCCTAAACTGAATTAATCATGGACAGTGCAGAGTGGAGTCTCGAAACAAAGCCAGGTGTTTAACGCATTAAAGTCGTTCTTTTAATTTTAAAGTAGGGAATTGCGAAATGGACCCAAAATTAGGTACGCGTTCTTCCGACCGGGTGATATACCCTACCTCGCTCTCAATATTGCTTTTGGTGTTTCCTGTGCCTAAAAACGCCAAGGACAAACGCATTGATCGAAGCCCTTGGGTACCGAGTCATTCATTGAAGCTGTTATGGGGAAAAAGCCTTTGACAAAAACAATGAACGCGGGAATTTTCATGGCAGAACCTGCCTTTCACGTTCAGATCCCAAGCTTGAGCAGGTACCTACTTGAGAGGACTAGATTGTTGAAAAGTGTGACGCCACACCATACTCGGAATTCCGACGGGTTATATATATCAACAGGTTTTACAGCAGTGGGAAATTGCGGTCCCTGTACTCCGTGGAAAGTCGCGATAGATTGGGTTCGGAAAAGTCGGACTGTCGAGGCAACTCTGTCCTTTTGGCTTCCAGAAAGTTCAATTCTCCATATGGCGCACTTCACGACGTCATAGTCACGACGACGGAGGATCATGAGGCCGGATATTGCGGCCAAAATATGCAGGATTGGCCAGAAGATCAACAAGTGTCAACATAAAGATTAAAGAGGAAATGACGCAAATCCGTGGTTTCAAGATCCGCAGAGCGAGTATCATCGTGCCGTAAGCGGATTAGCGAAATCACAAAACCAACAAGCCGATCGTCTGTGTGCAGCTGAGACTGGCTTAGCACGTTTGAAGCTATGCGCGATGTTGATTGCTGGATGAGGGAAAAATGGCGAGTGAAATTAAGTCCGGTTACAGAGTCGAATAGATTGTCGGTGTCATGAGGCTGAGCTAGTCCATCTTGACCGTGTTGAATGAGATAATGTACGGCCTGACGCACTGGTAAGTCTTTGTTATACAGTGGAGCATGAGTAAGATGTCGGAGATTTGGGAGGATTCACGATGGACAAATTTGTCGCATGCAAGCTCCAAGCGCCACCGGCGTCTTCGAACAACCGCGACTCAGGCCGACGGACACGGTCAATGGGAAGAATGCAGAGCTGCTGTTAAAAAAGAAACAGCATGTATCAAACTTGCATAGGCGCCGCGGCGGCAAGACTATCGCATCGAAGCACGGTTAGCGTATGCAGCGCGTCGAGGGCTGGTAGTCCACATAGAGCCTCTATTCAGGGGATGCATGTGTAGACAGGAGTAAGATGCATGCATCTGCCATGTGTCTAGAGGGAGTCAGACGATGATTGGCCTTGGCGTCTGACGGGCTAGGACGGGATGCGGTGGTGAAAGAAGGGCAGCCCCTTATCCGTTGGCTCTGGTCTTCTCCGCGTGCGACGATTGGAGGCCGGGGCTGCGCCATACATTGACGACTAGCTCTTTCTGCCGCTGTTCCTCCCTTCGTGGCCAACTCTTCCATCCTCCTCATCCTCCTCCTCCTCCTTCTACTGCTACAACTCCCATCCTCACCCTTTGTTCGTCTTTCCTTTCTTTGCGCCCCAGTCTCTGCCTGTGCTTGCTCTCGGATCTGCCATTCTTGAGTGCATTCGTACTACTCCATCACACTCAGAACGGTCCTCATCAGTACCGATTAATCCCCCTGTGACTCGTCACCCCTATACAAACTTATTGGCAGCGACGCCCGCTCATCCTTGTGCGTTGCAGAGCAACTCAGAAGGCTTTCTTCCAGTCTTCCCTCTTCGCTTTCTGATCGATTCCACCTGTCCATCAGTCACGCGTTGCTGAAGGCTTCACTTGACTTCTTTATTCCACGCTCATCATTGGCATCACCTTGCCACAAAAAGGACTCGTCACCGATTGATTGATCGAAAGTACCAGAAAAAGCCAACAAGGGTGCAGAAGTTTGCACAATATTCCTTCACCTACCCCACAATCAAGCTGCACGATCATCAGGCACCGATATCACCCTTCGAGTCAGCCGACCGAGCGTCATTTTACACACTTCTTTATTATTGTGACAATCCTTTGTAATCACCTAATACCGCAGCACTAGTTTGCTGCCTCTTGCTTCAGCAACCTATCTCTTCCCATTTCAAAGCGACACAAAGAACGACCGCATCAACAAAGCTTAGCCTATACAGTGCCAGCTTTAACAGCCAAATCATTCCTTCATACCTTTTCTGGTCAACTGCTCTTTCAGTAATTGACTTGTCTGCACGATCTCGATAATCTACGACTTATTCTATCCAACGACCTTTTTCGACCTAGACGATCCACGACTACGAGCATGGACGCTGGCGGTCTCGCTCAAATGACTTACAACAACCACAACTTTCCCTCCAACGGGAATCTCGGAATGCCCGGCAACGGCTATGCCGCTCGAGGCAAGGGCGGTGCCAACAACTTCAAGCGTCTTAGCGTCGCTCTCCCGCCCAAAGTCAATTCAATTGATGAGAATCAAGTTGATGGCAATCCGACCCCCCGTACTAGCCGTTCCCATCTTCTGGCTGGCTTGCGGACTGCTCCCAAAACCCCAGCAGCGCCCGCTTCCGCTCCTTATGATCAACAGTCTCAGCAGCGCTTCGGGCTTGAGGCCTCGAAGCATGCTGACATGCATACCTACAATACCCACAGTGTTCCTCAGACTGCCGCTATTGGTACTGGTTTCTCTGGTCTCAATGCTAACCAACCCGGTCAAGCTGGACGTCAGAATCTCTCCTATCCTGAGCAGATTCTTGCCCCTCCTTCCGTCTACAACAATTTGCAGGAGGGTGAACAGATGGATCCTGATGTTCTTGCTGAACTCATGCGTACCGAGTTGCATCTTGCTCAGCGTCAACAACAACTTCAACAACTCCAGCAGCAACTCTTTGCTCTTGGTAGTCAGCAGTATCAAAGCCCAACAAGCTACAACAACATGGCTTTCCAGGCGCAGCAGTTTCCCAACACACCAATCACTCCTTCAACTAGTTTCTACCAGCAACAACTCCAGAACGGATGTTCTCCCATTACTCAAGAAGTTCCTGGCCAGCCTGGATTGCACATGGTCTACAATCCCATGACTAATCAGTATTCTTATGTTATGGACCCCAGCGTCCAGAACGGTCTCACCAATTCCCCTCCTCTCAGCACTCCAAGTTACACTGCTTCTCCCCACAAGACTAGCCCTCCAACCTTCCATCAGCAGCCCCAGTCTGCTTCTGGTCTTGCCAACCACACCAATTTCCGCATCCCGACTCCTCCCAAGCAATCTCCCTCTCCACCTTCTGATGTCGAACCACTTCCTCCTCCATCCGCCAACGCCTTCCGCCGTGGTCACAAGAAAGCCGGCTCTTCAGTCGGTTTCTCCGTCAACACCGAAGGCCGCCCAGCCGATGGTCCCAAATCCGCCTTCACCCGCCCCGTCGGCTTCCCTGCCACTCCTCAAACTGGCACCTTTGGGCCCGGCCAAGGCCGCGCCGGCGAGCACCCCATCCGCCAACCACGCGGTCCCCCTCCTTTCGACGAGCTCAAGGAGAAGCCCACCGCCCGCTACGAAGGCAGCAAGAACTTTGCCACCCGCCAGCGCCGCCGCGCCCTCCAAAGCATTGTCCGCGCAGGTCTCGAACGCAACAGCAATAATAATGGTACACCAGTTCGCGGTGGGATCATCCGCACTGGCAGCGGTAGTCTCGACGGAGACGCTCTCCTCAGCACACCCACGAGCGAGAAGGACGCCGTCTTTGGCTCTGGCAGCGATGCCGAGTCCGATGGCGGTCGTAGCAGCAGCAGCGTGAGCTCCCGTCCCAGCTTGCGCAGCTTGGGCAGTGCGCATGGTGCCATCGGCAGCGAAGTCAAGGAGGCGAGTCGTAGCCGGGAAAAGGTGTGGCGGTTGAAGGATAATTTCGCGGCTGCGAAGCAGGATGGTGCGGAGCAGGATGGTGAGAGGAGGAAGGCGCCTATGGTGGTGCTTACTACTGCTGCGGAAAAGAGGAAGACTGGTGGAATCTAAAAGAAGATGTCGTAATGAAGGATGTAATTTGAGGCATCACGTGTGTGGAGGAATCATGAGTGTGGAAAAGTAGAGAGGACGATAGACTTGTGATGGTTTTCCCGTGGCGAGGGCGGTGCCTAAGTCGCCGGGAATCAATCGGCATTCATTCATGATTTCATTGCTCATCTGTGCTATGCGTTCAGTGGTGGATGGAGGCGAAGGCCAGAGGAATGGGAAGTGATGTTGGATCTGTCAGAGTTGTTGCAATTGTTTCTCTATTTTTATTTTCATTCTGTTCATAAACTTCACGACCCTTGCTACGACAACTGTGCTCTTACAAACCTCACCTTTTCTCCTGCCAGAGGCACATCTTAAACACTTGTACTTGTTTCTTTCAATCTAATACAAAAAGAAGAAATCCGACATTGCACTACTTGTCTTTTCTTACTTTTCTCTACTCTCATTTATCATTGGTGGCTATTGTGAAGATGTTCGCATGGCCGCCTTGGGGCGTATGGGTTTTAGTTCATGGTGATGGTTGCTCGAGCTTGATACAAAGGATGGAAAGGCCGAAAGCTTTCCAAGTGGCTGGTTACGTGGTTCGGGCTGAAGGATCTATGGCAGAGGAGTTCGATGGGAAACCACGAGCTGGACTCATCTTATTCATGGAGAAGCATTGATTGGTGGATTGACTTATAGCAGGACCATATGGGGAGATTACAGCAGGTCGATTAGATTGAGAAATGAAATGATAACACTCATTAAAGTCGAATCATCACTTGTTCAATAATGGCTGCGTAATTGCTTCGCATTAATTGTGCAGTGTCATCTCGTATTACCTTGGAACGAGAATCACGTGGGTCCCATTGTTCCACGGGACCCGAGTTGGCAGCAAACTCTAGGGTACCGTATCCATCAACAACGGGAGATGGACGACGTTTTGGATGACCAAAGGGCGTCACTGTGAGCTTTTATTGGTTCATGTGTATCTCATATGATAAACTTAGTCCAGTGATGATGATTTTGGTAACTTCGATGTCACTCTGATTTTGAATTACCTGGTACCATTTCGTCTCTTTCACTCGGGTCCATTTTTACGGCAAAAGGCTTCTATAGTCCGCCGTAGCTAAATGAGATGGCGGTTGCATTTTTGGCATGTAGTAATAATCCACTTGAGAGCTTTCGCCAGTTGATAAAATATACAACTTTTCACAAAAATTCTCAAGCGTCTTCACAGAAGGCTGTCAAGGTACATAAAGGATATTGGTTGGCTAAGTTTCAAAACTTATGTAATGTAGCGCAGTCCGCTTTGTCGTCCAACATGGTAGACCCAGTGTCGTTGAGCTAACGTATGTCTGATACTCTCCGTCGAAGTCGTCGATATACGTTTTGTAAAAGAGTCCAAGCCGAGAGACTCGAAATATTGGGTTGTATTGAGTACATTTTATTAGTTGTAGTGTTGCCAGTCATTTAAAAAATCACTATAGGCCTCGCGATATCTTGGCTTGACATCTGCTTGGTCAATACACAGAACAGATCAACCACTATCAATGGACCTCATCAACCGACTGGATGAGAGTAAGACCATTAATATCAATTCTGGTTTCGCAATGTATTGAAGAAGAACTATGTACATGTTGCAACAGCTGAGTACGAACCAAATTCCACCAGTGTGCGCTGTACCTTGAGCGCTATGCGTAAAAGTCTCAAGTGTGCACGAAACATTCTTCGCTCAAAAGTCCACGCAAATGCGATCATCGCCCTAATTCCGAACGGATGCCAGAAGCGAGTACACCGCCATTCTGTCCTCGTTAAATCAAAACCAAGCAGTCTACCACTCCCCTACAATCCTCATCACCTCTTCTCAAACGCTGACGGCGCGACTGCAATTACCACTACCAAACTCGCCACAATCAGCGCCATCGCTACAAAGCTCACCAGCAGCACGCTTACGCGACTCGCCGGAAACTTTCCACGAATCACATAATGCTGGCTCTCAAAGTAGCGATGGAATCCCACTCCCAGAACAAGAATCGCAATGCCGAGGAAAGTCGCGCCGAGGGGTTTCCCGACTTGGCGGAGTCGATCTGCGGCGGCAGCGAGATTATCATTAGAGGGTCCGGAAGAGGAGAAGGAGGTGTTGAGGCGGAAGAGCTGCGTCACGGCGATACCGATGGAGGCGAAGGAGAGGGAGGTGCGGAGCCAGGCGAGAAAGGTGCGTTCTGGATTGACATTGACAGATTAGCATTGAAGCCTCCTTTTCTCACGGCTCCGACACTCGCGATACCCACGCCAGGAAAAAAGGAGATGGGTATAGAGTAGGAACACACCAAGCGCCAAATGATCCCTCGCCACACTCCCCTTATTCTCCAACTCCACACTCCCGTACTTCTCCACCACCCGATCCCACCACCCGCCCTCCCCCTTCCCCCCATCCACGCTCTTCCGCCTCCGCCTCCCCACACTGCGCCTCCTCCTCAACCCCCCATCTCCATCTGCCACCGCCACCGGCTCGCTTCCGTCCCCGGCGCCGTACCGCCTCCCGCTGCCCCCCGCCATCATCGCCGTCCGCTCGTCCGCGCTGCTCTCTTGCCCACCACCACCTGCGTCCGCGTCCGCGTCCGCGCCTGCGTCGGCGTCGGCGCTGGCGCTGGCGCGCTTGCCCAGGCTCCGCCGCGCGACATCCGCCATCTCCCGCGCCCACGACACGCGGCGCGCGCTGCCGTCGTTGGCGTCGGAGGAGTCGGCGGGGCGTGTGTGCGCGGGGCGTGTGTGCGCGGGGCGTGTGTGTGTGGGGGAAGAGACGGGGCTGTCGGTTGTGGGGGAGGGGGTGGTGGACGAATGGGCCGTGTCAGTCGCGGTGGTGGCGGCTGTAGTTGTTCTGCGGTTGCGGGAGGAAGGGGCGGGCTCGTCGTCGTCGTCGTTGTCGCCGCGGACGTCGTCGCTGTCGTCGTTGTCGCCGCGGACGTCGTCGCTGAAGAAGATGCGGCGCGGGCTGCGATTGCGGCTGTGGCTTGGAGGGCGGAGGTTTCGGTCGTCGTCGAGGAGTTGGGATGCCATGGTGGGGATGGGCTGGAACTGGTTAGTTGGGAGGACCGTGGATGGGATCCCTGTGTTGTGGGTCTAGTGGGTGGGACGTCGGCATTGTTTTGCTAGGGGGAACTAGCTTGGAGGTTGAGGATGGGACATGGATATGGTTGAATTTTTCGTCGTTGTGAAAGGATTGAGTTTGATCATTAGATAAATGCGTCTGTTAAGGTTCCCGCCGTTAGCGCTGGTGGGGTAGATTAAGTTTGAGCTTGGTACCTTGAGATGGGTACCTTTTGAGGACTCATCCACTTCGATGAAGAGCGTGTAATTACATGATGAAGAGAACTTGTGTAACCTACAAGTTACCAACACTTTGAATTGAAAGATGTACGTTAGAAATAAGTAATAGAGTATACATTTAGTGGTATCACCTTAATCATATCCCCGCGTATCGCCCAGATGTTTACAATTCCAGATCATTCCAGAGGACAAAACGCCCGAAAACCGCATTAAAGCAAACATCAAATCATGAAGCTCATGATGTGTTCCGCTCATTGTTCCTTTAGAAAAAGCTGATCGCCCTGCGTGAGAAACCCAACGCCCGCGCTCTAACATCACAAACCCTCCCGAATCTGAAATTGAATATGTTTGTTGAAGAAAAGGTTGAGAACCAACTCCTGAGAAGGATAATACAGTAAAAATCAAATAGAGCTTGTGATAGCTGTCGGATCCGAAAAAAGTTTAGACAGATAACTCCTCTGATTTCCATTGCACACCATTGCAGAAAAATGGATCAGTAGTGTTCATACCAACATTCGTGCCATCAGCCGAATATGGCATACCGGCACTAAGCATAAAGTCGTTGTGAGACATGGCGGCATTGAATGCTTGGGAAGATGTGAGGGTCGGGTCGGCAAGCGAAGTATCGTACTGCATGGCACCAAGACCATTGAAAGATTCGTCTGCGGGTACCTGGCCGTACCAGGTAGCCAATGGCATGGCCTCAAGTGACTGAAAATTGGCAAGGCTGGGATCGGTAGCTTGTTGCATATCGAGATCTTGCTCAGGCAAGTCCTCGGTCTTTGGCGAAATGTCATCTTCCTCCGTGTCGTCTGATGGTTGATCATCTGTCTGGTCGGGGACGAGTTCTTCCACCTCACGCAGCCAGCCTTGTTGCTTGAGCCAGTCCATGGGAGGCCAGTCGCCGCCAGCTTTGCCACCTCGCTTCTCGTCGTTCTTGCCCTTTCGTCCTCGCTTACGTGGGTTAAAGTGAGCCCGGCGTAGATGAGCGGCCGCGTTGTAGTATACGCCGTATCGTTTACCATTCGTGCAGGCCTTGCAGCGGTTGAGGAAATCTTTTTTTTGTGAGCAATCAACAGTGACCCACATCTTTCGCATTCTCGAGTGGACGCGGTCGGTATGACGACGAAGCTCGTGCTCACCACGGAAACCATCAGGTTTCTGATTACAATGTTTGCAGTAGATTTTGGGATGGTGCGGGCGGACATATGGTTGCCTCTTGAGCGCAACGACTTGCTTCGATGTCCCGTCTTGTGACTCGATACGAACCATCTTGTGATCTGACGATTGCTTTAGCGATGCTGCAGCTTCTTGTTCAGACTTGGGGGCAATCTTTCGTGCACCCTGAGCATTAATCTCTTGACGACGACGTTGTGCACGATTATTGATCGATGCTTGTGAGACATTACTCTCTTCAGACGCCGCACGTTCCATCTCTTGAACAGGCTTACTATCAGAAAGAAAAGAAAAGTGTGCCTGGTTGGTCACATTGAAAGACTGTTCACGAGAAGCATTAAAGTCTTCGTCGTCAACAAAATTGAAATGACTAAGGAAATGAGAACGCTGATCCTCCGACAAGGCAATAGGTAGACTATTAGCCTTGTCTGGAGTTGAGAATGGGATGGTGGGGGAGCCACCATCAGGAAAGGAAAAATTTGACTGCGATTGTATTTTGACCATGTCAAAAGCATCACTGATCGAGTTGGTAGCAGTGCTACCTTGTCGACTCAATTGACTGCTTGAAGAAGAATCTGAATAGTTTTCCGATAAAGTAGGAGTGTTGGGTGATAGTAGATCACCGTTCACACCCCAGCTTTGGAGATATGTCATGTCATTGTGCATGCCGTTGATTGACGGCTCTTCGGGGATTGTCAGAAGATACTCTGATGGGTCATCATACACATTTACGTTGACCTCATCTGTTTGTGCTATTGGCTCAAAGCCAGCTTCAAAAGATGCTGAGTGTGTGGCAGTCGAAGCAAAGGTGTAGTTGTTGTAAGCGTTACCCCAACTTCTCCCTAACAATCTACGATTGGCGTCTAGACCAAAGCCGTTATCGGTAGAACCGAATGTTGATGTTGTCCTTGACATGGACACTGCTTCAGGAGCCGACTGGATAGAGAGATCATTACCCCTATTCATGGAGGGAGGGAACGCTCGAGTCTGTTGAAGGTTAGACCACAATGTGCCTAGATACAGAGACCAAGAAAATGTCTGGCATACAGAGGCTTGACGCTCCAACATGGAAACATCATAAGAGACAGTGCGAGGCACATGTACTGGTCGCTGTGTGTCATTCGTACGACAGCTATTATTAATCAAAGAGAGGAGCTTTGCTTGTTGCTGAGTCCAAAGTTCTTCTCGTTCATTTTCGGACAAATTAGGGTTGTTGACCCATATCGCTTGCTTCATCTGATCGAGTGCTTGAAACGCAGGCTCGCTCTGAGCGATTTGAGTCATGATTTTTCTACTGAAATTTGGTGGCTTAAAAGGTAGGTTGGACAGAATTCAAAAGCTGTCACTGTCAGCAGCGGGTACAAGGAATACCAAACAAATCAATTATCTACCTATGTGGATCTCGGTGACAAACAACACAGTCAAAGAGGGAGGTTCAGTTACAGGTTGGAAAAGGAAGACGACGATCTTCTTAATTGCGAGGCGACGTCTGACTTAAGAGTCCATCGGGCGCTGGCGAAGTCTGACAGGCCCAGCATTGGGCCGCTCGCTTCGCTTCTCTGAACCACCCCACGCTCTCTTTGTGAGGCAGCCAATGATGCCCGACGCAACGAAAAGTCTAGGTTTTCGGCCCCTGTCACAACCACACTCTGAATGACACGTCGACGGCGCCGGCTCAGATCCGACGCTGCATTTGGCTACATCCGGCTGTGCCGCTCATCGCTGCAAGCGTTCCATCTCCCACGCTAATCATCCTGATCCTTGGTAATGCTCTCATTAATTTATGCAACCACTGACCTCACTGTGCGAGGATCATCAGGATTGGCGGACAGGCCTACGCCCGACAGCATCGCTCGTACACCCTCAGATTCCTTGGCCCTTTTGCTGCCTAAGGAACCACGATCCAAAGAACCTGGGACATGCATATTCTAGCTGACCATTGCCACCATCGCCAACCATCCCCGTGGGTTTGGTTACCAGCTCCTCATAATGATCTTCGCGTCCCAGAGGTACGGCTGAGACGCCAACGAGAATGCGGAGAGCAGGAAGACGCGACGATCGTTGATCTTCAAAGTTCAAATAAAGTAATGTCAAAGCTGCTTCTGGTTAAGTTGATCCGAAATTTTTCTTAGATGATGGAGGTGAGTCGGTTAAGCGTAGTTCTCTTGTACTTTCTCTTCTTGCCCACACTATTGAACCTTTTCGGGCCATTGGCGTTGCCTGGACTAGTCGGTTCACGTGCAGTCTGGTTCTTGTGCTGCAGCCATGATGCATCCTCTTCTAAACTAATGGTGCTGCTTGAGGAGCTGCTGGGCACACGATGGATGCTCTCTTCAATCACTGGCAACTCAGCCGTACTCGACGCCCCTTGTTGTTGTTCAAATTCCGATTCCGATTTCGATCCCCCTTCTCGGCGTCTAATGCTAGACATGTTTGGTTCGTTAAAGTCGGGTTTCACACCAAGAGACTCAAAAAAGTCAATGATATCGTCAATCACCTCATCTTCCGTGCATTTACGAGAGAATGGAGAGATTCGATCCCAATCTTGTTCGACCGCATCTTGGAAGGCATACATTGATGCAATTGAGTCTCTCCGGGCAATCACACTCGGATCAGGCAACTTGATTGGGCCTTGGATATAGACGAATCGTTGCCAAGCCGTTTGTTCTGGGCGTATGACCGTCAGCACTGAGCCACTGCGGAGTGGTAGCGTTGTGACAGCCGACGCCCTATTTTGATTCAAAGTCTCTTTAGACGAAAGTGTCTCAGATTCCAATCTGCCTGCAGGATTTGTGCCAAGATCCATTGATGCATCACTAGCGTCTTGGACTGTAACTTTGTAATCATCACGGTACATTGTGGTTGGTGTCTTGGCAATCGACAATGGCCTCTCGGATGTTGACCCAGACCTTTCACTACCAAGTTCACTGGGATTCAAGATTTCCTTTCTAGGCATGAACGCCGATTGTGCTATATCCGTAGCATCTTCCGTAAGTTGGTTTTCGTTTGTCAGTAAAGATGCTCCTGTTTGATTTGCTACATCCTCAAACGTGATGATTTTCTGGTTGACGCCTGTGTCAGCATTCATCACCGATGCTCGGTCCGTATGCGCTCTGGCCCTTTTAGCCTGTTCTGATGGCTTTACTTCTACATCGTTTTGTCTCCCTATTGTCAGCTTCTCCGTTTCAACATATGGGTCTCTCGGAGCTTTCCAACTTGATCTTGAGTATCTAGAATTCCATCTTGCGGCTTGGGCATTGAGAGCTCTAACGCGAGGCGATTGGACCCTTTGTTTTCCATAGTACTGTCCTGTTCCGAGATGGGCTGTCGAGTTTCTTAGATGGGAGCCTGTGAATTTCCTGGAAAAACGAGGGCGGTGCAGGTCTTGGCTTTTGAGCCTTGCGACAGCATCTGCAAGGTAGGCTTCCGAGAAAAAGGAGGTTGGTTGTCTGCTCGAAGCTGGGATTGTGATCTGAGTCGGGATAAAGAGCTCCGATTGTGGTCTTGCTACATCCATGATAAGCAAATGTCATTCTTCGTCGTCTGCATTCAGTGTTTGGTAGTATAGCCCCAATGCAAGCATTGAAATTGAAGAGGAAAGCGAGGATGAATTGGTCCATTACTTGAGGCTTTTACAGTGGCAACCTTTGGCGAACAGACAAAGAACAGTTGTGAAAGAAATGCTAGTCGAGAAACTTTGGTCGGTTTCGTGCACGTGAAACATAGAACAAAGAATCAAAGATTGATTGCATCTCATTGGATAGATTAACTTTGGACCTATTCCTCGAATCAAAGGTAAGTGGATGTGTAGGAAAGTCATCGGGCAGGAGCTCTGCTGCATTCCGCAAAGATAAGACATGTCTGCTCTGCACGACAAATGTACCTTACAACCAAAACTTTCAAGTGGGCTTGACGTCCTCATCAATCCGCTAAGAGCTCACTACCGCAAAGATAATGGAGGATGCCCAAAGCTTTTCAGGACTCGGGCTCCAACTCATTAAATCTGTTGGTATATATCTCAATTCTCGAGATCATCTCTTTTTGCCATGCAGCGACAAAGCTTTTGGCAATAAAGCACCGGCACAATTCGCCAACGAATGCAATGTCATTATGTGTGACATTATTCGTCTTAAACTTTACTTCGACCCACTGGCTTTCCAAGCAGTGGCTCTCTTCGCACTCCGTGTGCCTGGCTTCCCCGGTTTTCGGCCTTTGCCTTTTGTTTTGCCTTTCTTGCCTGTCAATTTCAACCCAGTTGGTTTCTGACGGCTGTTTGCACGATGTCCCTCGAAAACAAATTTTTCCGGGGCCTTGATTTGCGCTGTATCAGCGTCAAGTTTCCGATATGGGTTTCTAGAAGTTTTAGTATCATCTACTGTATCTTTTGAAGCTTTGTCCCGGACAGCAGCAGCGCCGGCCTTGCCAAGCATTTTTCGAGCTCGTCCTTCGAGACTTTGCTGTTGCGAAATCTTCTTTTGATCTATTTTACGAGTTGATCGCTTGACCTTCCCGTTTCTTAGAGCGCTGTCCTGTGACTTCGATTTGATGGTAGCATTACGCTTGATGCTCTTTGCTCGAGTCACTCGGAGTTTGCGGGGAAGCATTTGCGGGAATTTTTTCCCATCATACAAGAGCGCTGCTTCAACCGCATTTTCATCCTACCAATTAGATAAATTAGCAAATTCGAGTGCGTAGGGTAGGGCACGGTGCGGCATCAAAATGTAATGACTCACAGTAAATTGCACATAAGCAAAACCTTTCCCAACTCTCGTTTTAGAATCTCGGATTACGCGTACGCTCTCTACCACACCTGCTTTCCCAAATTCTCGCCACAATCCCTCTTCTACATCCCCTGGTTCTTTCTGCTTCGACTTCTTCTGAAGACGTTTGTCGTCCTCATCAGCAGCATTCATCACACTTTCATCATCTACGAATCCCAGATTACCAACAAACACACATCTTCGGTGGTCAACCTTTGCAGGGTGTGCAACCGAATCTACGCGAAGATGCCGATCCAGGACCATAGTTCCGTTTAGTGTCTTTGCTGCCTCCCGAGCAGCACTTTGGGTTGTGTAGACAACATATGCGTTGGTGCTTTTTGTGGTGGCATCCATAAGATCTTTTTGGGCAAATGCACCCTTTTTGGAGATTTTGCTGGCGTAAGCAGTTGAGCGAAATCGTAATGACTGAATTTTGTGCTCTCCGTTGGATAGGGGCGGAGATTGGAGAGCAGTGGAGAGGTGGGAGATGAGCTTGCGACGAGCACTTTTCGACGAGATGGCAAGATTTGATACATTCCCTAGGAACACGGTACGAGATGCCTTTTCCATTTCAGATTCTGTTTGGTCAGGCATTAGACTTTCGTGCAATGGTGGTTCGTCCGCATTGACTCCTATATCGTCGATAGCAGTGGCTTCATCCTCGTCCCCATGGAAGCTACCTTCATTCTTCGAGCCTTCCACACCATTACTTTCCTGATCACTGGCAGAATCGGCGTCAGAGGATCCATTAATATGCAATTTTTTCCTTGGATGAGAATTTGTTTGATCGGTATAACTACTCTCGTCATCCTGTGCCAAGCGCCTCAGATATACGTCTTCAATTTCTTCATCTTGTGATTCCAATTTTCGTTTCCGGCGTGAATGATGGATATCTGGCAATATTGTAGTAGTGGTATTCTCTTCTTCGATTGATTCATTCTCGAGCTCGTCTTCGCTTTGCGGTGAGATTTGAGATGTAACTTGACCGACATGGCTGTAAGAGCGGTTTTGAGGAGGTTTCGAGACCGGGCCAGCCTGTATACATATTAGTGTGTATAAATTGTGTAGCTACAACTGGAATAATACGCTGGACGCAAACAGTGAGACCAATGTTGAGTCAGATTTAGAATCTTTTCGGTCGGAAATGGTTTCGCGCTTTTTGTTTTTTGCGCTGTCACTAGATTTCTTGTGCCCCATAGTGGCAGCGAATAATCAAGGGCAAACAGTTCGTTGCACATTAAATTTTTGATGGAACATTAATGTCGTAATGCGTGGGCGGTGAGCATGAAACGGCAGAAATCGGGCGACGCTTTGCGATCCCGCTCGCGACTGGAAAGCTGCGCTCGAACTCTCCGCTGATCTCCTCGCTCAATACCATTCGTGCTCCATGTATATCTTGAGTCTCACAGCCTACTTTCTCTCCTCTGTGCTTTCGGATTTATGCTCTCGGCCGTGAACGCTTCCGCCCCGGTCATTGCGTCGACTCCTTCATTCATCACCCGACCCACCTCGACGTCAGTTCTGCTCTACACCACTTCCCACCCATCCTGACCTCGAAACCTTTGCGCATCCTATCAGCCCACTAAGAAGTGTACTTTGACTGCATATCTTGGAAAAGTGTTACAGGCGCACGACTCCACTCACATAACCTCGACCTTTGTACATTTCGGGTGCATTGTGGAGTAACGGAGGTGGATGGTGTCAACATACCCGTGAGTCTTTGCCTTTTCAATGGCTTATTCTCTTCGGTCATGCATGTTTTGCGGGGGGGGTTTTATGCGAGAGATGAAGTGGAATATTGCTGCCGTCAAGCTTTAAGAACCACGCCCTCGCACTTCCCTACTCTTTCGTAGCCTACGTGGACATCTTGAGCCAAATCTCAGTGGGCAATATACTGATTTGCTTGCTGAAATATAGACGCAGTTCCGGTGTTCCCAACTTTATCAAACCCAAAATCCTTCCCAAGCCACCATTCAAACGGAGAATTGAAGACCTCTGAGTATCTGATCGCCTGAGGTTGGGTTCAACCTCACCTCAGAGATCCCATGGCGGATCAGGTACCTATTCCTAGCGATCTACTCGCATCCTCAAAGTTGCTCGTCAATCATCTTGATACTACCACGACAATCACAGAACTGCCACCAGTGGACAATAGCGATTCTCGTTCAAGTAGTCTCAGCGACTACGATGAAGGATACGAAGACAATGACAATGACAACGATAATGACGCAATGAGATCCAGCCCACAAAATGATGAGGTAGACTCAGAGGCCGAAACGGAGCGCCTCGATAACACACCGCACCTCCCAACAAGGTTAAAAAACGATGCCTCCATCTCTGATGATGAACATGCAAAGACACCCAGTAAGACACAATATACCTATGGGGCTATGGAAAGGCAAAAGCAAGAGCAAGATTCAACGCCATCTTCAGTCTCACATGAGCTGATCGCAACGGAAAATGGCATATCCGATCACAATGACACTACAGATACGCCACACTCCTTGTCTCGAGGAGAGATGTCACGGCAGTCTCAAAGTGCCCTGGCTGGTCGAAAGCGCAAGAGAAAAAGTGAAAGCGACCAAACGCCGGGTGTTGAGTCAGAGACCGATAAACCAGCAGAAAAACGTATGAATTCCGGTTCAGAAGAGGCAATGCCACAAGAAGGAACCGTGGAAAATGAAGAAGAGCAGGCTGAAGATGAACTGTCGGATGAAGACTTGAAAGAATTGGATCTTGAGACTGGCGTTGAGAAGAACTCGGACAAGGATGCGCCATTACCTACGTCGTTTGAAAAAGATGATGAACTGGAAGCTCCAAGAAAAGCGATCAAGTCGAAGAAGGGTAAGAGGAAGGGTAAGCGTGTGGCAGAGTCTGCACTTGACGAGAGTCTTGCGAGCCAAGAAGAACGAGGTGCCCTAGTTGACCAGGTAGTTGAAGGAGGCGAAGACCTGAGTCTGGAAGGAGAGGCCGAAGAAGCTGATGCAGCAACAAGAAACGAGGAAGAGCGTAAGTCATTCCGTGTAGAGCTTGGCCGCCTTCGTGAGCGTGCTAACTCACTATGGGCACAGTCCAAAGGAAAAAGGCGGCAATGTCTGCCTTGGCTGGCATCGAAGAACATTTTTCGAGTTTTCGCGAGCGGTAAGCGAATAACGATTCGAGATATATATATCATTCGTTGGCTTACATAAACAGGTTACTCGAGGAAAAGATTAATCACCTTGACCGGGAGCTTGCACTACTGCAACAACCCAATCCAATACATCCAGAATATCTCTTGATGATGCAGTGTATCGACGCTCGATACGAAAACCAAATTCAACTCGAGGACAGGCTCATTGGCTACAAGTTGAAAACTCTTGAAATTCAGACCGTCGCCGAACGCAGTCAGATCCATAGCCAATATTATCAGACAGTGCGCGATGTCAGGGAACAAATGCTGGACACTATTGGTGCCGAGATATTCCGCCTCCAGAAAGAGCGCAGACAAACACCAGGCGAGGAGCCAGAGTACAACTATCTCTACGAATCGAATCGACCGCAACAGATCATCAGGCAGACCAAGGTCAATCAAGAGGTCTCGTTACTCGGAGGCATCAAGAAACACCATGGCTTCCCCGCCGCACCAAGACTCAATGGCTTACGTGGAACCGAAATCGAGGACGACTTGCGTGCGATGAGAGTAAGTGTCACTCACCTCGAATCCCAAGCCCCCTCCTCCCCTCCCCCTCCATGGGCACAATCCTCTTTCCAAACCCAACATCTGACCCACCCTTCCAGCTCCACCAAAACCCCACCCCCGCCGCCCCCCGCCAACCCCCCGACCGCCGCGCCGCCGAAGAATTCTTCGCCCAAACCCCCTGGGCCAACCCGCAACACCCAGCCCACCACCAGCAACAACAGCAACAGCACAACGCCCTCACAGCCGCAACCGCGCCAACCCCCTCGCGCCTCCCCAACCCCTTCACGACCCCGCTCCCGCACCGCCGCGCCTTCGAGCCCGCGCTCCCCAACGGCTCCGCCTCCGGCGGCTCCACCATCCCCGGCGCGCCGTCGGACCCGCCGTCGTCGGCGCTCGCGCCGGGCACAACCGCCATCGTCATCGCGGACAACGGCGAGTCGCCGCTGCTGGCGCTCAAGCGCGGTGCTGCTGCTGCGGCGGATGGCGAGGAGCTGTGGCCGGTCGCGCTGGAGCCGGCGGGGGGCGAGGTGGTGGTGGTGGAGGCCGCCGCCGCCGCGGCGCGTGCGTTTCCGGCCGTGAAGACGGAGGAGGAGGCTGGGAGGTTGGGGTTTGCGATGCCGGTGGGGCCGGCGCCGGGGCAGGGGCAGGCGAGGCAGGTGGGGGTTGTGGCGGGGGGGTTTGGGAGGTGAGGTGGTGGTGGTGGTGAGATGGGGGGCATTGGGGTAGGAGATGGGTTGAGGAAGAGAGAGAGAGAAAGAGAGAGGTTGATCTGGATCGGTGGGAAGGATGACATTGAAAGGTGTTCAGGGATGCTGTCATGAGGGAGGTGTGATGACGATACCCATGGATTGGAGGTTTTTCTTTTCGGACGGTGAATGCATGACTATTTTCTTCATGTCAATTGACACTTTGCGAACACAGGTTTGCGTGGGGGACTTTGATAGTAGCTCCCCCCCTTTTGATGGATGACAGATAGCCGAAGAGAATTGCATGAAGCGCAGATAGAAGTTCACCGGCTAGGTACAGTGATACCTATTATGACATGGCTTGAGTTTTTTTCGCGATCTGGCGATTGTAGCGCTTTGGTCGGTGATGTCCTGCGTAGGCGCTGTATGTGAGATTAGCTTATTGTTAATGTGACACGTACCTTGCACTAAAGATAAAATCGTGCAAATTGTGAGCGTCAGCTAATACAAGACCATTCGAATTGTCTGTTAGGCCGTCCACATAGCTTCCGTATTCTCCGCCCTAAACTTCAAATTTGCCGGGCACTTTTTCAAGGGATGTCCAGATACGTTACAGGTATGTTTAGAAGGGCGGAAATTGGGTAGATTATTACAACGGTAGGATTGTAACACAAGTAATCTCAAATACGAAAATGGCAAAAAGGCTGAATTACTGAAAAAAGTAGTCTTGTCCGAAGCACGATTTGATTAAACAGTCTCACCCGTCCGTAATCATGAACCAGCCTCTTTCCCGTCCGAGGCAACTGCCGTAGGGCAGCTGAAAAGCTCTTCGCGCAGGTAGGTTGCAATTCCACAACAGGGGATCTGCAAAGCGTGCAATTCCCGAACGGCATCGCACGTGTGTTATTTTTTGAATGTGACGTTTTGTCCCGTCCAATGCGTCCTAATAGGGAAGCTCAACAAGAGGTGTTGCGTCTTGGGGAACAAGTAACGTCGGACAACCCGAGGCATGGGAAGAGAGTGAGAGAAAATCCCAAGAGCGCGGTTCGCTTGACACATGAGCTCTAGCACGCACTCTCCTCCCACGGCTTACTCTGCTTCTCCCGGCGTCTCTTCAGAGCTTCATGCGGAGAAGGGCGATCAGCGCATGCGTGTGCGCGGAGAAAGGGCGTTGAGAAGATTTTTTGCTTCTTTTTGCGATAACGAGACGAGTGCGCAACGAGTTTTTGAGGATGGGATGGAAGCCACCTCATCGAACTTCATCGCGGTGGAGGCCGTATTTTCGGCCTTATCATGCACAATATAGAGCGGCTAATAGCAAGGATGGCGGGCAGATCAGCCCGTGCATATTCTTTGCATCTGCTGGCACGCTGGGCTGGAGGGAGGGATGGCCGCTTCGCATGTGCTGGCCCATGCTGAGGTTGCTTATGAAGCGTTTCGCCGATCCCCTTGAAACCTCTCGAGACAGTGTGACGGCGAATCAGGAGGCGAGCTGGCCGGTTTCTTCAGAGAATCAGGACGGAAGGCGTTGGGTGGGCAAAATGAGGTGATGTCGCCCAGCACATACACACGTCGGCCGGTTTTCCATTTCTGAAGCATCTTATCTCGCTTGAAGGATACGATGGCGGTTGCAGGGCCACCATTAGTAATGGCGCGCACAAATGCCAGCGTTTGGAAACACTTCCAGAATTGCCACAAGGTCACTATCCCACGTCCGCGCTCCTGAGGGACGGGTGGACTGAAGGCCTTACAGATGAAAAACAATTGACGCAAACGGGCCCGTGATGGAGGCCGAGGAGGAAATTAAGCAAATCTGCCAATGAGGGCGAGCATCTTCGGCGGATTTTCTGGAAAGAGGCTGGCGCTGGAGCAGCAGAGGGCGTTGATTTGCGACCGAGGCATTTGGGTTTCGGCTGGATGGGGACCCCAGGCGCTGCTTGACGGTGCTTGACGGTGCTGGCGGTGCTGGCGATGCTGGCGGCGCTGACGCTGCTGATCGGTGCAGGCCCGAAAGGCGGTCAAAGTGCTCATCTTATCACATAAAACCTGCCCCAAAACTCGCTCGCTCCCTCCGTGGCCAATCACGCTCCAAACCATCTTCTTGCCCACGCTCACCCTATCAGTCGTCGCCCTCGCTGCCCTTCCTTGTCGCCTATCTCCTCCACTCGTTCCTATCCTTTGCGTGCCCGCCCTCCAGCCACTCGGGCGTCCGCCCAGCGTGTCTTCTGCTGCTGTCACAGTCACGAGACTGACACCGGCTGCGCGTCTTACGCTTGTTCTTGGTAAGTTCTTGGCTGGGCCTCTGCTCGTCCACTCGTCTGCCATTCATCCCAAAAGTCCCCCTCCGTCCCTTGCGCTGGCCGGTCGTACTGGCGGCTAAAGCCGGGGGCCTGCACGAATTGTCGCAGCCCTTCTGGACAGCATGCGAGCGAGTGCGTTGGTTGGGAGCACCGTCTGACTCTGTGTGTTCCACCAGCAGTCCGCTCCACGCGCTGCGAGACGTCGCAGAACCGCGCGGCACCGTCCGGCTCTGGGCAAGGCCTCTGCATCCGCCCCGGTCTCCTCGATTCCCCCTCGACGTCACACTCGGCGGCGCAGCTAGTCGCTCGCTCCTCTGCAACGTGGTCCCGCGTTGAGTTGTTTAGCAAGGTAGGCGTGCATGAACCCGCATTGCCAGCTCATCAATCCAATCGCCCGTCAGACGTATCCGCACCCAGCCCGCGTCACACCCAATTGCGGGCCTGTCCTGTCTGCACAGAAAAATGCTAACATCACTCGGGCTCGCCCGTCAGGTCCCGTACTTTCCATTTGCTCTGACTGGCCCTTCGTTCGACAATCCGCCGACTCCGCATCCCAGTTTCAAGCTTCGGGCCCATCATCGCTCGCGACAGCCTCGCGTATAGCGCTCGCCGCCCGTTACTAACAAACCATCAATCGCAAAGCAGCACCGCCGCAAACCCCGGGGCGGCGCGCCTGCTAACGAAGCAATTGACCTGAGCCTCTCTGTAGACAGAGAGTCGCGCAAACCATATTCGTCCCGTCGCATAGTGCGACTATTGCCCAACAGCTTCATCTTCTGCGGCTCTGCCTTGCGGAGAGCGACCGCTGAATTGACAACGCATCAACCCACAGCGACGTGACGACAGCCCGCCTCGAGCGGCCCTTGCACTTGCCACGACCCAGCTTTTGAAAGGGCCTGACGCTGCGACAAGTAGTCGAGTCAGTCAACAGTCCTTTTCACCAAAGAAAAAAATTATATATTTTTTTTACTTGCGAATTCGAGAGGTCATTGACCAATTTGACTGGTAAGTTTTGTTTCTGGAAAGTCAGTCGCGTTCGGCGTTAGTGTGCTTGCCGATGTTTGCCGTGAATCCATTGGACCTCATCGCTTACAACACAACTCAGGCCGCGTCTCTCCCCGCCACTCATAGCTCATTGTCTAGCACGCATCCCTCCAGCCAAATAGTCGCCTGCCTTGCGCTTCCCTCTTCCATCTTCCAATCGTTGTCCCTGTTTTATCATTGCGGCAGATAACTCGCCAAGAGCGTCCGTGAACGACCGCCACAATCCAGAGCTTGTCTCCGGATTAGGACAGGGAAGCTGCGCGCGACCCTAAAGCTTCCCGACGCGACGAACTGCAGCTACTTTCGAGAGGATTAAGAACCATGGAATACGCGCAGTACCAACAGCCTCATCCGCATGGCCCACACGGTCATGCCCCGTCCCATTTACCTAGCGCATACAACGCGTCGCCGCAGAATGCTGGAGGTGCTGGAGCTTCAATGACCTCGCCTTCTCAACCTCAACAATTGCATCAGCCTAGCCAAGTCTCGCCAATTCTACCATCACAAAATCCTCATTATTCTCAACAACCTCAAGTCTCTGGCCCGCAAGTTCATCCTCAAATGGGTTACCCGACTCAACCCTACAATATGCATCCTCAATACAATATTTCGCAGACACAGGCCGCTGCAATGGCTACTGCTGCTGCGTCTGGTCAACATTACTATCCTATGCCTGAAGGTTCATTGCAAGGTCCAATGAGTCAAGATCCTCGTGCATCACCAAGAGTCGGAGGCGTGCAAGTCAAGCCAGAGTCTAGACGAACACCTCCACAAGTACCCGGTCAGATGGTCGGTCAGCCACTCTCATCACAAGTTTCAATGCCACCTGGTCAACCATTGCCGCAGCGTCGAATGAGCCAATCCATGAGCAGCCCTGGCATACAGACTGCCCAACCGGGCTTACCTCAAAGACCCAATGCCGCCGCACAAATGGGCCAACCGCCTCCCCAAGCTGTACAGCAACACCAACAGTCTCCTGAAGTCGCCGTTGGTGGAGCGGAAGAGTCGCCACTCTACGTCAATGCCAAACAATTTCACAGAATTTTGAAGAGGAGAATGGCGCGTCAGAAATTGGAGGAAGCTTTGCGCCTTACTTCAAAGGGTCGCAAACCGTATCTCCACGAATCGCGACACAACCACGCAATGCGCCGTCCCCGTGGACCAGGGGGCAGATTCTTGACTGCAGATGAGGTGGCAGCCATGGAAAAGAATGCGGGCGCCGGAGGTGAAGATGGTGTTGATAAAGAAAATGCGGGTCTTACTCCGATCACAAAGGGCAACTCGATTGCAATCCCGAATTCAGGTGGCAAGAGAAAGGCAGATGCCATGGGTGCAGATGGTGGAGTGACAATCAAAAAGTCAAAGAACGGCGATCCTTTGGCTGTTGGCGAGCCGGCTCGTCCCAGCACCAGCGGTGATGAAGAAGACGAGGAAGATGAGGATGAAGGGGATGACGACGGCTGAAGGTTATTTGACCTACTGTCTATGCCCTGTGAACCCCTAATTTTCTCCAAATTGATTCTCATTTGTTCCCTCACTTATCATGTTATGAGATATGAGAGCAAGCGACTGCTTTTATTGCTTTTCGAGTTTTTGTTGCTTTCATCTATCTGAAGCTACTAACTGTAGCCGATTTCCACGATCCTGTTCGATTCGGCGATGGTGCAGCGTTTGTTTTCATCCCATTACTTTCTTTTTGTCTGGGTCAGATCTGTCTCCACTATCAAGGCGAAACCGCAACACAAACATTGTTCGATTCGGGTACACGTAGAGGGAGGATTTGTTCCGTCACCGGAAAGAAAAAGCAGAAATCATCACGCAGATGCAAACGGTTTAAGGATTATGAATATTTCGCCTCCGATGATACCCTGATTCCGATTTGTCATGGGAAATGGCATTGCATCGAAAGGGGCATCCAGCTGGTTTTCATGAGGTAATAAGGAGCTGGCAATGGATGGGTTCTTGTTATGAAGTCGATCACTTTCATTTGCTCAATCTATGGCTTGTACGCGGCAACAGGCAGCACAATCTGTAAAGTATGCAGGCTCGAATATAAAGAGGACAATAATCCAGAACAGAAAGCTTGCATGCATCAAAATTCATCGTCCAATGAGACGTAATTATCCAGTAGTAAAGATAAGACCAACGGGGGAGCTTCAGAGCTCAGGCCTCCACAGAGCTGGGCTAATGTACGGAGTACATAGCGGAGGGTCTCCGAAAATTTCCCCAGCATCTATCCTTCACCATCCACATTTAGAGATACACCTCATGAACCACGAATTCGTACCTAATCCACTATGATCTGTGCCCGCTGCCTTCTCCGCGCATCACGCCAGCAAACATGGATCTCTCCACGTAGGACCAACCTGCCTACCCGCAACAATAAACCTCAGCGCAGAAACTACACACCCACCTCTTCCACCACTTCCCAAGCCGTCGCACCGAACCGCACCATCACTGCTCCCCGCCAAGGCACCAGCTCCTCTCACACACCACCGGCCGCAACTTCGACCTCCGCTGCACAGCCCTTCAGCACGCCTCTCACGCCCTCGCCAGAAGCAGCCGGCATCCCAACCACACCCGATCTCCCCAAAGACGAAAGCGCAAACAAACCCATCCGCATCATCCAGTCCTCCGTCCCAGCCGGCACGCCTCTCAAAGGGCTAAACTACCTCAAGGGCAAATCCGACCCGCTCGCCAAAGAAGACACCGCCTACCCAGACTGGCTCTGGGACCTGCTTCGCGACACCAGCGCTTCCAGCGGGCAGCGCAGCGACGGCCAGGACGGCGGCGGCGACGAATACGGTAAGCTATATACCTGCCCCTTCCCTCCCTTTCCTAATCCTTTCTTCCCATTCTTTGACTGACCAGTCGGGACAAAACAGCGAAATCGAAGAAGCAACGCCGAGTCGCAGCAAAAGAGGCGCGCAAGAAAGCGCTGCTGAACCCGGAGAGCATGGCGCCGAAGGTGCCGCTGTACGAGCAGAGTGTGGATTTGCCCGGAGGAGATGGGTCGTTGGAAGCGAGTTTGGAAGCGGGACAAGCAAGGGGGGAGTTGACGAAGGCGATGAGGGCGAAAAGGAGGGCGGAAATTAAGGAGGATAATTTTTTGAGAGCGATGAGGTAGTTGAATTTTGGGGAGTTTGGGGCCAGCGGGTAGGCAAAGGCGAGCTCGTTGATAGTGGGGTGGAGGGTGGTTGTATCAACTGTAAGATATGGATTGGTGGTGGGGAAGTTTGATAGATATATGGGTTTGTGTACATAGTTTTGGATGTGTCAATGTCTTGGTAAAGTGCCGCGCAGGACGGTACTGCTAAACTATTTTATACAAGAGCTTGGAAGCTCAATTGATTCCTCTGTACCATGTGGAAAAGCAAGAAACATTGGAAGGATCTGATGCATCCATTCGCAGCTTTCCACTTACTCCATCACCTCAATTTGACCGTTCAATTACACACCCTAAAAATTTCCTTCGTTTTCAAAGCGACAAGACTCTTTGTCTTTATGAAGAAACGACTCTGTAGACCAGGAATTACAGTCCTCAGGACCGTCCCTCATCATCTCGCAGCTCCCCTCTCAATTTTCCCGAACATTCAGAATCCCTGTAAACCCTGCTTGGGTTGGCTTGCATTGATACCGTTGGTGCGCATGAAAGGGAAGCGATCCTTTGGGATCACACATCCAGACTGTTCGCGGACTCTGGAAATGCCAGCCGTGAACGCTAGTCATCGGCCGAGCCTTCGAGGTCGGGTATCGACAAAGCCAGGCATTCTTCGACCTGGTGTGCTTTCCCATCCGAGCCTTCAATCATAATGATACTGAGATCTCTTGTGAGACCCAGTCACGAAATATGTCCACTTATGGCGATAGACAAGCTACACGTTTCCATTCGGGAGTAGGAGAAGATTCAGTCGTATTCATCCATGCCATCCTCTTTTCGTGCCAATATTGTCTCCTTTCGTGCATACGGCGGGCGAAGGCTTGTGGGCCTCGTTCTGGGATTGTATGGTCAGAGGATCCGAATGGACATGGCGGGAGCCCATCAGCAGCACGTTTTTCTATACGAAGTCAGCTACATCATTTCTCCTACTCAGAGTCTTAATTATCGCACCCTCAAGCAATTCGGCTGTCTTCGATTTCGGAGACTCGGGTTTGTCCTTTGCCGAAGGAGCCACACCGGCCTCTTGGTCGAGTCGTAGGTACTTCACAGCGAGACTCTCAAGACCGCGGAACACGCGCTCTAGAATAGCTGCGAGGATGCGATAAAGTAGTTCATTGGCATAGGACGCAACAGTCGGCGCTGCTTGAGAACCAAGGACTGCGGTTATGCCGAGGAGTCCAACGGATTTGGATCGCGAGGAAGATCCTCTGAAGAGGACCAATTCGTTTGAAGTCATGATGATGGATAGGACAGAGACCTAAGGCGATTGATTGAGTGGTATATGAGATGGCAAACGATTGTTCAGACACAATGCTTGCATCTGATCTATATAACTGAATCCTCCTCCACCATCGGGGTACTTCGGTGCCGTTGGCGCGATAACCAACAGTAATCAAACACCGCCGAGTCATGGAAATTTCCATTGGACATAACCTCCTACGAATCTCAAACGGCTTCAAGCAGCAAGTGAAATACCCCTCTCTGAGACTAAACCTTGAGTAAGCATTACCTGTCAGGTCCCAACAGTATCCTGATCTCATCCAATTAGTCCCGTTCGACAATGATTGCCAACTCGTCGGAGGCTTCTTATCCAGACTCCGATCGGAGAAGCCGGCCGACCCGTTCACGCGATAAAGTGCGCTGCCAGAGGCTGTCTTTCCGATTGTCCATTCATGTCTTGATAAATTTTTTTGGTTTGGTAAGACGAAGAGTAGGGAATAACGTCCGAATTTCTTGAAAAGAAAACGCATCCACCCCTTTTATCTTCTGACGAGTGATTCAGTTTCACTATCTCCTAATGAGTCGTGCCGAAATGGGATCATCTTTCCCATCGAGATAGCGTTGCAGTTGTGCTGAGCCTGAATTCGATGAGGACATGTTCTGCATGCTCTGCATATTCTGCCTTGGAGCCTGATTGTGGTAGGCGAGAGATCGTGGTGCGTCTCTAGCGTCTTGGTGCTGGTAGTGCATTTGACGTGTCTGTGAACGTCTTGCTTGTCAGTGATTGGCTTAAGCTACAGGAGGCTGAAAAGCTGCAAGCAACCCACGTCTGTGGCAGTGTTTCCCGCGCTCATAGTGTGATATTTGACTGTCATTCTTAGAGTTCTGTGTCTGCTCCAAAAAGACAATTAGAATTGCGAACCGCAAAAGCAAGGGAAGCAGGCAGCTTAAGGCAGACACTACTATATCTACGTTCTAGTCGGTATGAAGCCCCAGTGCTTCGATTTCCTGGTTGGGTATACCCCCAGCCGCTCGGTGAGGGTCGACATCTGACCGATTAGCTAGTCAGCGACATGATTGGTGAAAGCACTCCACTTCCAAGAACTTATACACTAACTACGCTTTGCTTCGGTTCGATCTCTATTGTATAAATTCTCGCTGCTTCTGATTATGGTCTTTTGTTTTCAATCGCGATGAATGATGCCAAAAATGCCTTGCCTGGATCGGTCATTCTCCAGACAGCGTGATCATTACTTTGCTGCAGCCTAACAAAGGCCGATACATGCGAGTGCGCTCGAAGCTTAGTGAACATGCACGACAAATGCTTGACACCAGACAAAGAGTTTCCTGCATTTTCGTTTGGGTTATTGGGGCAGGACCGATGATATGCTTTTTGGCATATTGCTCGCTATTGAGGACAACGAAAATCCTCCGCCTCACTTGTGTACTCGGCTGTTCCTATCGATTCAAAGGCCTACACCTGTAAAACTGGCAGCCCGTCTTACAGACCTCGACCATGATTTGGAAGGCAACTTCGCGGTACGTATTCCTTACGAGCATTGATAACACGCTAAGGAGCTGCGGGGCTCTGCATGCTTTCAGCTCCTCTCCCATCTTCTTTTACCTATACCAAATCTGATGCCAATGGCATCCTTCATGAGGGAATACCAGGAATGGGACATGAAGCAGGTGTTCGCTTTTGGTCGTCAGGATGTAATTGATAGCGATCGGCTTGGAATATTTACCACTCGTTGGAAGTCACGGCTTTGATTCTGGGGGTATAGTTTTGCTTAGTTATGCACGGCACAGCCTCGGCTGACACACTTGGCATTCGGTGGTTTGCTCGTCCTCACCGTATAGCCCAGGCTAGACCTGAAATGGAAAGTAACCTTTAAACGCTACTCTCAGCAGCTCTTGCATGCTTCCTGCAGTTCATTGATTTCCTTTCCTCGTCGCCCATCACGCTAGATGAGCGCTTCTGCCGGGCACCTCTGACGTCTACGTTCAGTCCAGCCTAGGTAACGAGGTCATGTTATGACAAAAGGTCTTGCTAGGCCAAGCCTTCCTGCGTGCTTTGATGGAAACCCTCACGATCGACCGCAATTCTTAGCGATAATTCATCGTTGTGAGATCCTATCCGACTTGTTCTATGCAGATCTTTTGTCTCGGGTCTTCTCTGTTGACTTTGAGTGTGCTCCCCCTCGATGCCAAAGCAAAGAAGGCACACAAGACGGCCTTTCGCATTGAACATGGAGTTCCAGTCACCCCCATATGACGAGACGAGATATTTTTTCAATTCTTTTCCACCGGAATATCCTTCATTCCCGTCGAGTCCTTTGGAAAACTACTTTCCATATCAGCATGCAGGCAATTTTTTATACCCTGATTTTGCTGGACAACAACGATCACACTCTGGCGTACGGCGACAAGGCGGCAGCTTCCCAGAGCAAAATTACGGGGGATGGGATGGTAGTTGGCCTTATGTTCATCCTTTGATGAACCCAGGTCTTCCTCAGGTATTGCTGGCGCTGTCAAATCCCGCAATCAAACTTCAATTGCCCATGGCTAAACTACTCTAGGCGATAAATTGCGCTGGTCAGTTTAATGGTCCGCAGCCTGGCAACAATTTTCCATCATATGGAAATCAGACTTTCGGTGCCGCAGCGCCACCGCTTATACATGATCCAATGCCCCCTACAGAATATTCTCAAGAGCATTTCCAACCCCCACATGGCTTCCCTGTTGCGCAGTCTGTCAACCAGATGCAACCATGCCCACCAGAACCAGACCTTACATTCAACCCTACGGTCACAGATACTGTGTGTAATAACATGCTTACCAATTCGGCCTTAACTAGCACTACGACTGGTTCGAACTCGCCCGAAGCTGCGCGCAAAATACCTTCTGTGAGCTCGTACGATAATATGAGCGACTTTTTTGACCCGGAAATGGAGATAGAGGAGCTTGACTTTATACGTTTATTAACTCCTGGTTCGGACCCGGACCTATGTATGGTAATGGCTGAGAATACATGTGAAGGAACAAGCACACAATGCCCGAGCGATCCTGTCACTCCACTATCGGGGGAGAAGTCAACGAATACATCACCGTTGTCCTTGACCCCCGAGCGAAAAGCTTATTTTGATCGATCCTCGCCCACGAGTGAGGACGGCTCTATAGTTTCGCGCCGTTCAAACGTCTTACAAATACCCCGGCCAGATGTGGGGAAGATTAAGAAGAAAAGAAGAAAATTAGATGAAGCAGAGCGAAAAAATGCACAGATGGTACGAAAAGTAGGAGCTTGTGTGCGGTGTCGGATGTTTAAATTGAAGGTATAATCTAAAATCCCTTGTTATGAGCAGGCTATCCGCGTTCAGTCTATGCTGACCCAAGATTAGTGTGATGGCAATAACCCATGCTCTCGCTGCACGGCAAATCGAGATACTGCACGGAATTTTTTCCACCCATGTAGTAGAGATGACCTTGGTGTTGCAAGAGTTATTCGACATGGTAAGGCACATCTTGCAAAGAAGAAATCCATGAGCTGCATGCTAAAGTGTTTCAGGAAATGCTCAGTTCGAACAAGATGATGTAAAGTATCTTCAATATCGTTGGTGCGACGTTAAGATTGATCCAAAGGTGCTTGAACTGGACTGGTTCTTGCCGGGTGCCAAGAAAAAGAGCCCTTTTCCACTCCAGCTATCAAATTGCCGCCAATACCAGCCACAAGACGACCGTGTTGACTGCATCACATGGCAAAGTCAGGGCAAAATTCATGAAGTAGAGCTCCCACCCTACGCGATTGATAACACCGAGGCACTTCAACGGCTAGTGAAATTCTACCTTGAAGGATGTGAGCCGTGGGTTGGAGACTTTGTCAGAAATGAATGGTCTAAGCGATTGGACGAGATCTCACGACGAACATATTATGAAGTATATCGGTGGCAAGAAAAGGAGAGCAATGGACTCATACGGGATGCTCTACGATTACAATACTACTCATTCATGTGTCAAGGATGGGGATCGTTATCAGATGAGGAAGATTTGGGAATCGAGCGCAAGGATTTCTCAATATGTGGGCCAAACACTTACGAAGAGTTTGAATCCCAAGGACATCGTCCCATACCACAAGGCATCGATCATCAAATTGATGTTGCTATGCTCGATCACATGCGAACCGTTGAAAAAGGTCTAATGAAGCTTTTGAAACAAAAAATTGCTAAAAACCAGAAGAAAGAATGGTACGAAGTCTTTTTATGCTGTTTTGTTCTCTTGACAAACTTGCAAAACATATTCAAAGGAGCCGATGGATACATGGAATCGCAAAAGCGTACAGTAAGTGCTCTTGTCCATTACAATTTCAAACCACAGAAACAGCTGCTTTCTCTCTCGTTTACGTCCTGTTAGATGCCACTCCCTATTCCCATGAAGGTAGAAGGGCATGTTAGTAATGATGCAAACAGAAGACCGAAAGCCAAGTAAGTCATGTGATAAAAAAGATGACTTCGGAATGGGAATATTCGAGAAATACCATACTGTACTATTTTCAAGTCATCCTCCGAGGCGATTATCCATTTGCAAACTCGAAACCCGATCGGGATAAGATGAAACGCGATCTTGGTGTAGATGAAGAAGCAATTGAGTACATGGTCGGCATTTGTCGTATTCTTCAAAAATCAGGTCAGTCTTGGCTACTAAGAGCTGCTACATTCTCTTACTACAACATGCTAAATCTCGCAGGTGCACGGCAAGGGCCACTCACCTTCAACAGTACAAATGCATGCAGTCCCTGGAAAGGAATCTGGTCACATGAGCTTTTTCAATCAGAACGAAATGGACCTTGAAATGCCTATCCCATGAAACCAGCTCATATATTGTTTCGTATATAGTGAAAGAGAGTCTTCTAGGGGTACAAACTATCCAGAATCATCATCCCGAACCAACCTAAGCCGAACCCATTAAACCCAAATCCAACCCCAAGTCTAGAACCAAAACAAAGAAGCGAAGGAGAAAAAAATTTGCAATCAATTCAATTTAAGCAACGCCGGGGGCGCCAGTTTTCAAACTCCGTTCTTTACTGTAGGGGTATTGCCATGTTCGCGCCCAACACCAGCAATGCAACGCTAAGGCCACCTCGCAAACAACAGACCGACACACACATGCATCCGCTTGTCCTAGCCATGGTGGTACACGCTCGCTGTTGTCAGGGCCCACGGGTCCACATCGCTGGCGTAGATCTGCTGGTCCTCCGGCTTTACCTGGAACAGCTCGTCAAACATCCACTCGTACTGCTCCGGCACCTTCCACGCGCGCTCCGGGTCTTTCAGTCCCAGGCGCAGCATGTGTCGGCCTTTCGAGGACGAGTTGGTGTACTTGTTGCGCGCGTGCAGGATGGCATAGTTGTTGACGAATTGGAGGTCTCCCGGCTGGCGCTCCAACTTGATGCAGAGGCGCTCAGCGGAAGCCTGGACTGCGTCGAGTGCGCTCTCTTCTGCGGCGCTGGAGAAACCATATTCCAAGAAGGGTCGGTAGATTAGTTGGACAATGACGCGGCCGTCAGCATGGAAGATGACTGGGGATTTAGGCTGGGATTCATATCTGTTATTTGGAGTTAGCATGGGATGGGATGGTGTTTTGGGTGCAAAGGGGGGTTGGGGGAGGACGCGTGTGCTTACTCTGACTTTCCCCAGGACCAATCTTTAGCAAGGATGCGGATGGTGTCGGGCGAGTTTTGGAGCAAGTCGTTGTAGATGGCTGGGAAGCTCGCCAGATACTGTTCACCTCCGATGGCGTCGTCTGATTTGACGTACATGGCGATGACATGACCATAGAAGCGATCCGCATGGAATTTCTATAGTTTGTAAGTTTTTTGTATTGTACAGTGAATGTATGACGACTTACCATTGCCTGTGGTTGCTTCGAGGCATTCAATTCAGCGTCTTTTCGGTCTTCTGGCTTTGGATCATTGCTCGCGTCCCGTAGATGACCTGAATTTAACCGTGTTAGATCACATGACAGGGCAGATGACAACTTCGGGTAGATTGTCACTTACTCATCGCAACGCCCAGCTTATTTGTGGACCTTAGACAACCGACATGGCTAGAAAGACCATTGAAGATAATGGCATTCTCGTCATCATTGTACTTCTCAGGGTCGAGACCACGGACAGTTGCAAACCCAACCCCATTGTGAACGATCTCGCTGACAAGACGGAGACGAGCTTTTAATGAATCTGGCAGAAGAAATGTTTTTGGGGAAACATGTGGTATGCTAATTCCCAAATCTGCTAGACCATGAGTAAAACTAATCACAATAATTAGGCAACACAATCCTGGCTCACCTTGAAAAGACTTGACTGCTGCCTCAATGCTCTCCACGTCATTGCTGTCGAGGTTGATGACATTATTCGAGTAGTTTACGAAATCATCTGGCGTCCAGGCACCAGCCTGCATCTTTTCGTACGATAATGTCGACAAGAGATCATGGCTCTGGTCTTTGGAAGGGACATTGGCGTTGGTGATTGGACGAGCGACTTGTCCCAGACGGGAGGATGCGTGACCTGGCCGCGCGTGGCGGCCAGTGACTGCTTGCATGAGAACTGAGGTTGTCATTCCTGTGATAATCTGTGATGGCGTGCAATTGAAGTGTGCGAGAGACTCAATGGCTGAGTGGAAGAGGGGAGATTATCTATTGGGGGAATGGTGTGCGTGTGTACGAGAAAAGAGGACTGAATCGTGTGATGGAAGTCTTTTATAATAAGTCTGGGATTGAGATATGCACTAGAACGGATGCTACCGTGGCAAGGGACGCTTTTTAAGGTCGAGATACAGGAGTACAAACTACTAATTTCAGACTCATCGTCTTCGGAAACAATCGGCCTCCAGAACGGTAGCACCATAGGCAAATGTTGCCATAGAGGCCGCAAAACTCAGGGCAAACAATGCCCCAGAGAAATGGGTTCTTCGTAGTGATTACTCCGCCACCCTGTTATTGCCTGCCCGTTCTGTTCACAGAAAGTCGGAAGGTGATAGAACTGACACAAATGTTGAAAGGCAACCGGAAAAGGGAAACAAGAAGATTGAGGCAACCATTGGATCGAGGAAACGAGCTAAAGCTAAATGATTGTGCTGGCGGCTGGAAAGGAGTGAGTCAGCAAGTCTGCTGCCCACATGTGTGCCTTGATGATAGGGATATCGGTGTCTGGGAGCCTGGGGTTTGGGGTGAGGATCATTAGTCTGGTCATTCGCAGTCCCTGGGGCCAGCGCGTTGGAGCCTAGAGCGGAGACCATTGAAAGAGCGATGACTGAAAATGGAAAACCTAAGGAAAATGACTCTATGACCGAATAACCCGCGTAGTGCGGTGCTGCGGAATGCTGAAGAGATTGAAGTGAAAATCATCTCAGGTACTGTGTGATGATGGACGTTTGCCTTACGCGCATAATTACACTGCTCGTTGTTGAGCGAGGCGTTAGTGGCTGAGTAAATGGAGCCTCAGGCTACACCTCAAGCCCCTGATGAGGCGTTTTTGAAACAGTCAAGGGCCGGACGAGCTCAGTATAAATTGTAGCTAGTCGGTGTTGGGAGGTACCCGAAAAAGCGCAAAGTGTGAAGTCTCAGGCGTGCTGTCCTTGCCCAATCCGAGTGCACCCAGCCTTGGCCGAGCTGGCGGCCTGGCCTCGCGCGCCTCTCCGCCCAACTGGACCCCCTCAGCGGAGCCACAAGAGAAAACGGCCTTCGTCTTCAATGTGATCTAGCTTGTTCGCCTTGGCTATTAGCACGTTGGCGGTGTAGAGCTGTGAGGCGGCCAGGTGAGGCAAATTGCGCGCCACAAAAATATGTCCACCTGGACACTCCGATATGTTTCTGTTGCAATTTTTCAGCGGACTGTTCAGCGGTGGGATGAGAGTTCACTTGAGATGAGAATACGACGATGTGGAGACAAAGGAACAAATGTGCGATAGGATACCCTCGGCTAGTTTAGTACGCTATTTTGTGCCACTTTGCATGGCGTTTTACCCCTCTCGTCATTCCATATCGCGAGCATGTTGTTTTTTAGAACACTAGGAGAAAGATAGCGGGGTCGGAAATGATCGTCAATGCCTACCAATCTCTATAGGTGACATTACCATACTTTCGCAGCTTTGCCGTTCGTCCTGGCGCCGAACGCCGCAGCGCACTTAACGTCATCGGCAAGCCTTTGGTAAATATGCTGCTGCTTCCGGACTGCAATTTCTTCTATCAATTACTTGGGTTGGGATCAAATCATGTCGACCTCAATTGACCTCATCAACAAAGCCCCACAGGTAAAACGGGCAGCAAAGGATTTACTCGGCGGTACTAACACTTCTGGATAGGGCACCAAAATCTGGGTACGAAGAGATTCCATGTCCAAAATGATGGATACTAAGCGAGATCTCAGCTGCTACATATTGGAAACCTTGAGGCTGAAGAAGGATGGTTTAAGCGTGGAGTACGCCTGTCGATCCTTTGATTATGCCAAAGCTGATCATTCAGGGTGGGACGTCCACGCTGTCGAACCCAAATCCGGACCGGGAGAGGAGGAAACTGATGGTCATGTCTGTGCTCATTGAGCATCCAACAGAGGGACTGATCCTCTTTGAGACCGGATCCGGCAAAAGTTAGTCTCCTCGGGCAACGTTGAGACCAAAGACTAAGCGAGATAGATTATCCTGAGGTATGGGGGGCACCTCTGAATGACGTTTTTGCTCGCGTGGACTACGATGAAAGCCAAGAGTTGGATAAACAGATTGAAAAGACTGGCCACAACATTCAAGATGTAAAAATGGTGATCATGGGACATTTACACCTCGACCATGCCGGGGGCCTGGAAAATTTCCGTGGAACAAAGGTACCAATCTACGTTCATGAGTCTGAGCTGAAGCATGCTTTCTATAGCGTAGCCACGGGATCAGACCTCGGTATGTGCGCTGAGCCTCAACATAGATGAAGGTCAAAGTTGACTTGGCAAATTTAGGCGTCTATCTTCCACATTACCTGACGTTTGACTTGAATTGGCAAACCTTTCATGGCGACTTTCTTGAAATAGCACCTGGCCTGAACCTGCGACACGCTCCAGGACACACTCCGGGACTATGTATCCTGCAAGTGAACCTCAACAACAGTGGGACCTGGATCTTTACTTCAGACATGTACCACGTCCATGAGAATTACGATGATAGTCATCCTCAAGGGTGGCTTGCACGCGACCATGATGACTGGGTTCGGAGCAACCAAATGATCCACATGCTGGCTAAGAGGACCAATGCAAAGGTAGTATTTGGGCACTGTGCTGAAACACTGGCTAAATATCAGCTCGCTCCCTACGCGTATACCTAAATTTAAGTAGATTGAAGTACCTAATGTCAATGGACAGCTTGTTCTCGATTGTATCAGTTGTATGTAGTCGCATCACACTGACTGACTGCTTTTCTATTCAGAGCGAGCTGCGAGGCATCCTTCGTAACGCGCACCGCGAGACATACATAGTGAAGCGCATTGCGAGCCATGTTCTGTGAAGCGAACTGCAAGGCGTGTCCTACAAAGCGCACCGCAAGGCATGCTGTGTATAAGGAATTGTGGGGCGCTCCGCCTTCAGGATGTAAGCTTCAAAAGCTTTGCCCTCTGAACAATGGCAAATTTGATAACAATCCGCATTTTTCAAATCTTGAGAGGGCAAGCACTGTTTCTCGGCTGAAGGTTGCAACTTTGCCTGAAATATCAGGTATCATTTGCCCGTAACCGAGCTGATCCAGGGATTACCAAATATACGTCCGGACCAGAAATAGTAAGGGGCCACCAGGGACTGTTGTAGCTCCAGGTCTCATTCACACGCGAAATCCACGTGTACATCAATATGTAAGGGTTGCTTCGCGTGGTAATTTCTTGCCTTGGAAGCGCGTGCGGACAAGGTACCAGGTTTGTAGAATGGTATTTGCCCCTGTCAATATGGTCTGCACAGTTCGCAGTCACCACGGGTCGCGTAGTTCGCACAGCACCGTTTCCGTCTTGGCATGCGTGCGATGCAGCGGCGAAAGGAACATTCGACATTGGTCGTCACATGGCCTGTGCCGCATAACGGCTATCTGGCTCTACAAAGGAGCTCAGATAATAAGGCAAGCCAGCCTCTTCCTTCAATCATCGGTGTTTGTTGGCAGTCATTGGCTGTCGAATTATAGCCAAATACGACGCTACTGTTAGACCGGCTACAGCAAGGGCCAAACCTCCAGCTCCATGAAAAGATGGCTTGAATAGTCCTTGCTCCAGCATGCGCATATTTGAAAAATAGCGCGCAGTCCCGTATACTAGGGTTGCACTGCCAGTACCAACAAGGCCGCTCACGAGAAGCTGTGTCTCAACTTTTCGCTCTTCCAGTTGGGGATCTGCGTTAGGGTTTGTTGGGGCGCTGTAGGATCGAAATGCGGAAATGTCGAGTTGACTGAAGCGCTCTACGGCTATTGCAAATGACGAGTTAGCTGTACCCGAGGCATATCAGGACGTCATGGAGTTGGATGCACTTACCGATGCCAAATGCCACGAAACCGAGTGAAGTTCTTACCCATGAAAGAAACGTCCTCTCAGCTGCGAGATGGTCTCGGGCAACCGAGCCGGTATTTTTATACACTGGAGTTCGCAAGCGAGAGAGCATGTTGTCCTTTCTAGCGTGTAAATGTATCGCAGTAAGCACAGGTAGTCTCGGTATAGGGAACTGATGTGTAAATAGAGACAAGATAGGGTTTGATGCCCAGATTCATGGTTTCTCGGCTACCCATGCCTTATACGGAAATCAGCTCCCCTCCTGACTTTACTTTTTGTTTGCATCCTTCCATCTACCGCGACAAGGCTTATCGAAAGATAGAATTCACTTCAAGTAACATCAAAACACTTGATGCGATGGCACACATCATCTCATTAGATGTCCAGAAATTTTCTGAGAGAATTGACGTGCAAAGTTCAACTCTCTACTGTAGGAGGAGTGACGTAACTTCAAAGGTATTGCAGACGTCATGATGCCAACTAGAGTTCCTGAGCAGAAGGTAATCCAATTATCGGTCTTTTAACATGCTGTACTGAATAATGATCAGGTCGTTCTCAATTTCTACCGCTCGTGTTGCATTTCCCATTTCCTCATATCTCTTCCGTCAGTCTCCAGTAAGGATGTCTTCAGGCAAGGCCAGGAACGATGAACTCACTGGATCTAAACTGTTTGATGTATCGCATATTACCGCTATTGTGACTGGCGGTGGGACTGGTGCGGCTTTATTAGTCCTTTCTTCCAAGCTAAACAGTGTGAAGACTAATGTTGCAAAGGCATTGGCTTGATGATTACCCAGGCACTCGTAGCCAATGGTGCAAAAGTCTACATCACAGGACGACGACAGGAAACGCTTGATAATGCCGTGAGACTCTACTCAGATGGTTCTGGATCTCTCCATGCTTTACCAGGCGACATCAACCAGAAGTCAGAAGCAGAGCGTCTTGCTAAGGAGATTGAAGCCAAGGAGCCAAGTGGAATTCATCTGCTTGTCAACAATGCTGGCATAGCGCGTGATGATAGTACCAAGTACGAGACGGCAGGCGAGCCAGACTTCAACGATCCAGTATCGATTTCAAATCATTTCTTGAAGTCCCCAGAAGAAGCCTGGGCGGAGACCTTCAGGACTAACGTCACAGCTGGCTTCTATATGTCCATGGCATTTCTGCCACTGTTGGCAAAGGGCCACGAAGTCATCCCTGGATACACTTCGTCCATTGTGAATGTTAGCAGCGTTTCTGGTGGGCATTAATCTGGTGACGCGGAGAAGCTGGTAATTCTTAATTGATCGTGCGATAGGGTACATGAAACGAAATTCCAGAGGTCAATTCGCATATGCGGCATCAAAAGCCGCTTTCACACATCTTACCCGAAATTTGGCCTCCACTTTCGTCGATACCAAGGTTAGAGTGAACGCTATATGTCCTGGTCTTTTCCCATCAGAGGTACGTTCACAGATCCTTCGCCATATAGCGACCTTTCTAATAGCAGTTTCGTTTCATAGATGACTGCAGGGCCTTCTGATAGCGACAACAAGTCAGATCTAAAACGAAAGCCAGCAAATCCTGCAGGTAATTGTGTCCAGTCACCTGTCCTTAGTGTTTGATACTAACGGGCATAATACAAAGGACGAGCAGGGTATGATTCGGACATGGCCGCGTCCATTCTCTTGCTGGCTGGTCCAGGAGGAGCCTTCTATAATGAGCAATTTCTGTGGCCAGATGGAGGTAAGTCACCTGACCCTATGGCAGCAAGCTGCTGACGATTTCTTTCAGGGAGCACTTTGGTAAACCCATCGGCACGGTAATTCAAGCGAATAGTAGGCTCGCCGTTAATTTCCGGTACAATGTCTGCATTGGTAAAGTTTCTGGCTCGCGTAATCTAGCATCTGGAGGTGGACAGGGGCGTGGTTGGCTGCAGACTTCTATGCTGCCTTTACGCATGCACTAAAAGCTTGCATCCGAAAGCTTAAACGTATTCATCAAATGAGATTTCCAAAGGGCCTCAGATCGCGGTCAGGCATCAATCGCTGAGAAGGCTGATCCCATGATACCGTAGACTTCCTAAGGATGTTTAAGGTCAAGTTTATCGAACATCGTCTTTCTTCCAGTATTTCTAGCCCTTCACCATGCTTGATTAGAAAGACGGAAAACTTCCGGATTGCCTTGCAGCCGGTATCATTGACACATCTGTGACTCTTAGCATCTGAGCTATATTGAGCTCATGTATTGATGGCTAACTCACCGTTCTTCCAAGGCTTTCCAGACTTGTCTGCCTCGTCCGTCGTGCATTCCCTGAATGAGCCTTTTGGAATAACGTGCGGTACTTGTCCTGCCGAACACCCGTTTATATTTCAGAAATGAGAATGTATTGGCCACGGTTCTCTTTCGACAACTTCTTAATATGAAACAAATAGTCTGCGCCTCTTGAATCCTTGCAATGGCGAGTCCAGAATAGGAGGGGTTGAGGGGTTTACTTCTTTTGTATAATGGTCGCTTTGGTGGTCTAGCGGGGCAATCCGGCCCGGGCAAACAGCCACATGCGTGGTGGGGTTTTTGTACTACGTTTCTGTGACTGGAGAAGCACAGCATTCAAGTTACACTACGTTATGCACACGTCGGAACCGTTGGAAAATAGCATTATCCAAAGCTAGACATACGTGCACATTTTTGGCTTTTGCTGATTATTTTTCCGATCATGACACATGACTGTGACGCAATGCAGCGAGTCCGAGTAATCGAAGGGCGAGCCTAGAGACGCAGGAGACTTGCAGAAGAGCCGTAGGCGTCAGGCGAACGCGCGTGAGTAAATGGTGAATATATACGGAACAAGGTAGCTGCACGTCAGATGGAGTTGTGGTCACGACAAGGTGCAATCCCTGGTGTCCAATCGTGAAGTGGGGCGGCGCTTCCAATGCCCTTGGCTCACTTTGCAAGAGGGCTACCAACTAAACCGTTCTTTATACAGCTACCTTCTTCGTAAGAACCCGGAAGGTCTCCGAGCATGTCCAATCAAAGCAGATCGAATGACTTGCCGGTACACAGGGCCAAGGTTAATATCGCGCGCCCTTAGGATGTTCACGGTGAAGGTCTGCCAAAGACTGGATGCTCTCCTATCACTGGTCCCATCGAGTGACGCCATGAGTGCAAAAATAAGAACCCGAGGAGATGGCTTGTTTGTCCACTCGTAGATGAAAATGTGCCGTCTCTGTGCTCGTTGGACGTATCAATCATTCTTGCAATCCACTAATCGTGGCGTTAGCACAGACCGAAGCCTTATTTATATTGCATTGCTGGTATTCCCTATGACGGCCATACTCTCATCCAAGCATAAAGTCGAGAATTAGACGTCAATGTACCTTTTCCCGTGTGATCCATATAAAAGTGGCAAAGGTCTCAAAGAGACAGGAAATGGTAAAGGTGAGTACCACGGACACGTTATGGTTCATTTTCACTGACAAAAGCTAACAACAACTCTGGTAAAATTGTAGAAAAATGACACAACAAAACGTTGGGTGCAGACCGACCTTTGATGATGTGCCAAGAACCACAGCTGTGACACAACAGCTGCGTTCAACCATAACTGCCGCGCGTTCACGCTGCGAATGTCCCTGTAACGTGATCGATGGTAGCACACAGCAAGATGATCTTCAGAAAGACTTGGGATACGGACGGAAAGATATAATGACGACAGACCAAGGAAAACAGCACAACCTCATACAAAATGGCACTCTTCGCAAGAGCCATTCTTTTATTGTTGATTCCCAATCCATTCGCCAAGGTTCCATGCAAGCATTAGCACCGATACGTTGCATCTATACAAGGCATGGAACGTATGCTTATGGCTCAGAAGGATTTTGGATAGAGGATAGAGACGATCAAGAAATTCATGGGTCGAGTGCCTCGCCTAATGCGTACGAATTCGAATGGGCAAGAAGCACAAGTTCGATGGAGAACGAGGGAGCGTCCAGCGGTAAAGCCAGCCTGAGCAGCTCTGGAATTTTAACTCAGCCCGTTGATAGCCCAGATCTATTAGTTGCCCACGCGGGTGGCTGGGTTGAGGATCCACAACATATTACTCGCGTGGACGAACGAGTTCCAAGATGTTATCAGCGTGGGGAGCTTTTGTTAGATAATGACTTGGAGAAGGATGAAAGGCTGACAGGAAGAGAGTGGTGCATGAATGCATAATATACGAGAAGCGGTGTGATCAGTTCTCCACTTCTACATCGTGCCGTTCTCGGGCTTGCTTAACCTTCGGGCGGAAAGCCGTCTGGAATCACACATCAGCCAACTCATGCAAAGCTACTGTGCTGCGACCGGTGATGGGGGTCTACAAGAGTCTGTAATCTTTTCTATTTCTTTGAGTACTAGAAGGTGGGTGGTGCTAAAACCTAGGTTCTCTGTCGTGTATTAAGAGGGTCTTAGTGCTCTAAATTGTCTTCGAGTATAGTAGAATTAACTCATGATTTGAAACACAGTCAAACAATTATGGACCCGAAGCAAGCTAGTTGTCATCAAGTAGGCACGAACCATGCGCTATTGGTTGTGTTCGGGTCCATAGAGTGGTAAGAAATGAAACAAGAAGAACGGCTAGGGAAATGGACCCATATGCGTAGCGTATTCAGAAATGTAGACGATCGCGTGATCTAGTGGCACTCGTATCTCCTATTCCGTTATCGCACGAATCAGAGAACCAAGCAGAAAGTCAGCAGTTATGACCTGTTGCTAGAACGCCATTGAATACAAGCTGGCCGGGTCTGGTATCGATAACAGACGAGGTATCAATGCTAAAGCTTTGTTAACACAGTTACGAAAGGAGTAAATGACGTAGAAGGGGGAGACAGATTTTTGAATGCGCTAGGTTGGGTGCAGCCTTACGGTGCGTGGGTGCCTCCTTGCGCTGCCTACGTAACACGTTGGCCATGCGGAGTCGTCGGAGCACAGAAACGAGCTTCGGAACATGGAATGCCAAGGAACCTCAAGCCCTGAACTTGATTACCCTTGTGCGATAACGAGAAGCAATGGCAATGCAGCCCTTCCTTTTGAGAGCGCCGTGCCAAAAGGAGGAGACGTACTGTTCTATTAAGGTTCTGGACGTTCTGGACCTTGCAGACGATCTCATGGCTTAATTGGCACCACAGCCCTCTCTCAACCCTCAACAATCGCGTTGCTGTACCTGTCCACTCTCCCTACCTACCACCTGTGCTCACCATCTCATTCACTACATCATCACATGTTCTTCGCTGTTACCGAAGCATCCCGTCCAACCTCTCATCTGGAATACTTGGAGAACTTGACGCCTACCCCCGCGCTTTACAATTAATCTCATCACGAGCATCCGACTCTTTCCGAAATAGTGTGCTGCCCTGGTCGGGCTTGTACCTCAACCGAGTGGTTGAGATTGGTCTTTGAATTTGGATGCATAGTGTACGAGTCCATCTATTGCTGCCAATTGGATTTCCATTGGGCCGAGGCATACTCTTCCTTAAGACTGTGTATTCTGACCTCCAATTTGGTGTAACAGAACTTTGATATTCAGGAAACATGCCAGAAACAACACCTCCGCGGCGTTTCGTCCCTCAACCTGTCGAGACCACAACCAAATCATCTCGAAAGGCTCCCTCAGAGTCGGCGGAAATTAATCATAAAAAGCCAAGAAATTTCGAGCCAGAACACTTGGAAACGATCATCTCTAGCTCTATAGACCATGCAGCCGAACATGGAGAGTTCAAAAAACCACCGCGCAAGTTTGCGCCTGAGCCTGTCGAGACTTCTTCGTCATCGCGCAAGGACAATGATAAGGGCACAAAGTCAGAGAAGACCAAAAAGAAATTCAGCCCGCAATTGGTGGAGACATCGGCTGCCAGCAATCGAAAGGATGGGACTAGTAAATCTACAGACGAGAAAGATAAAGACGAATCTAACAAGTCCCAAAGTGGAAAACCCAGAAAGTTTTCCCCACAGCTCATGGAGACATCCAAACGAAGTCGCAAATCTGGCGATGAGGGCCCAACTGTATTACAGTCTGACAGAACTGACGTTGTTGCTGGAGGCGTCAATTCAGAATCCCCCAGATCTCGTGCGCGACCACCACCCGCGCCTCCTCAGAATACAATTGCCGTAGAGTGTCCGTCATTACAGCCTCTGGACTTAGGTCAACGGGCACAAATACGATCTAGTTCACACAGCAGCACTCGACAGCATTCGTTTCGTGTCCCTGAACTCGACCCAATCGAGTCGTCGTGTTCTGAAGATGATTCCAATCCTCCATCACTATCCACTTCTCCGTCTACTGGTTCAGATCATATGCTCTCTTCTAATCCTTCCAATGAGAATTATATGGATGCGACAAGAATGCGAGAGAGTGTCGACGACCGATTTTCTGGCTATCTCTTGCAACTGGCAGCTCGAGCTGCAGAGAAGCAACTTCAAGAGCAAGCGATGGCAGCATTTCCAAATTCGGACTTTCATGAGCCAGTCAATCACTACATCGATAATGACGATGAAGAATCCGATCAGGGCTTGGATGATCGTGTGGCGACATGGGAAGCGCAAGATGAGTACATTGATCGGCGAGAAACATCTGGCAAGGTGAATTGGGAACTTATTGAGATGCAAAAACATCAAGAGAAACTCGAACTACAGCGTGCCAAGGAACGAGAAGCCGAGGACAACAATGCAGAGCGACCATCCCGTGCGCCATGGTGGAATCCTGTCGCAACGATTAAAGCATTCAACGACTTTCAGCAGAAAGACAGCGAGTTGAAGCAGATGCGCAATGCTGCAAGCCCACCAATGTTGGGTGGAGATCTTCGATTTCCCCGATGTTCCTCTCCCGAACCAGCTCGTTTTGACGTAACCCAAGGATCAGAGACTGTTCGGAACGCAATGTGCTATTTGACAGAGCAGGGCCAAACCGACGAGGATGCGCATGGACTCTGGGGTGGCCGAAAACAAAACTCAAAGCGTGCAGGCGGCTCTGCGCGCAGTAAAGACGGATCGCATTCCGCCGGTCTCTGGGGAGGCTTCTGTCATGACGATGCAGAAGAAAATGTGCAAGCAGCCAATGGCCGACTTGGACTCATGACTCCAACCTCAGATCCTGAAGGCCCGTTTGACAAAATGTCAATGACGCCCGCTTACAAAGCTCAGCCATCCCCTTCAAATATCGCTACCTCTGGAGAAGCGGTCGCAAGCATCGACGCCCGCCTCGCCTTTGAACAGAACATGGAAGAAGAGTTTCCGGACGCCTTCGTCACTCAAGTCTACAACTATCTCTCCCTCGGCTATCCGTCCCTCGCACGGCCCTTTGATTTTGAGCTATCACGCATCTCGAAGATTGCGGTGGCAGAGCTACGGCAGGATGACAAGCTCGCGAATAGCAGAGGCTACATCCTGCTTGGTGAGGACGGCGAACTCACTGGTAGGGCTCAGGGCCTAAGCGAGGAGAACTGCGCTCGCTGGCGGGCTCTACGGAGATATATCCGAGAGTGGGCGAAACAGCAGCCGAGAATGAATAAGGAGTCTCCGCTGGGACAATGGGGAGTTGGCCCAAGAAGAGGCAGTTGGGCCATCTGAGCTCATTGGCCTTCTTTCTTGTTTCTTTGGTTTTTGAAAAACATCTTATCTTCTGCCGCACTTGTCTTGCCTACAAAAGTATGCGCAATGTCTTTTGGACTCTTTCTGCTGCATAGTTTCTCACCTATTCGGATCTCTTGTCGATTGTTCATTCTTTTGACGGTGGCATCCCGTATCTAAGGAAACCGTATATTCGTTTCCTCCTTTTCCTTCGTACTGCGTTTAATGTGTGGCATGGCGTGTGGAGTTTTGACAGATGGGCATTAACGGTCATGTACGGCGATTTAAATTGCATCATCAATCCGTAAGGGAAGGCGATATTGCTTATGGTCTTGATAGTCAGTGGGCAGGCTTGGGAATGGGAACAGGAACATAGCAGGCGTGAATTGGAATGGTGAATTTGAAGGAAGTAGCATAGGGACAAGACGAATCGTTACACCTATCTATGTAGCATTCAAATACCCAAGCACATTAAAAACACCAGTCATCATCAAGTATATCTAAGTCGCGAGGTTCACAAACCATGTTCTCCTTCATTGACCCGCAGGGCCTTTTCGACCACCTCATACCCCTCCGACCTCGACGCCCGCTTAACCTCCCCTCGCGATCTAACCCTCCAAACGTACCAATGGATAACAGCCGCCAGCAGCCTCAATCCTCCTCCGCTGCACTTGTCTCTCGCTCTTCTCACGACCGCTCGAATAGCGCCCTCGCCAGACTCCCCCTCCCTTCTCGCACATCTAGCCACCCCGTCCCCCAACGCGACTCCAACCCAAATCTCCTCCGCAAACCCCACTTCCCGCACATTCACCACCACCTCAGTAACCCAAATCCGTCTAGCACAACTATTGTCTCGGACCGCGAGAAACCTAGGGATAAGGCTCTGCAAAAGCAGCAGCAGCAGCAGACACAGCAGGACGAGACCCAGGAACCGCAGCACCACCACCGTTCTCGTCGCCATCGTCACTCTACGACTCATGTTCACCGGCATAGACATCACCACCAGGGCGCGAGCAAGGGCTTGCCACAGAGTGCGAGCGCAGCGCTAAAGTCACCAAGCTGGACAGAGCTACTAAAGCAGCGGGAGGGAGAGACAGGAGGTGGTGGTGGTGATGGCGCGAGCATAGGGGACGAGATACTGGAGAGATGGAAGACAGAGAATGGGAGAGAGGGGTTGGTACGGGTGGACGATGTGGAGAGGGAAAGGAGAAAGGGGCGACGGAGGGAAGAGTGAGTTTTACCTCTTTGCTACCAAGTCTTCGATACAGTCGGGGTGGGAAAATATATTGACAAAGATATTTTGAATACAGGGAGCTACGGTCTACATTACAAACCCTCACAACCCTCTCCCACACGGCCACGCGTCGCCTCGACACAACCTACTACGCGCTCCTCGACAAGCTCTCCCTGCTGCGCTCCACCATCGCGAACCTCCAAGAGCTGTCGTCCGCCACGCTCGCCCTCCGCGACGAATTCGACGCCAACAGCCAGGCGTTGCATCGGGATATCCGCGCGAAGATTGCGGAGTTTGGACCCGCAGCCGAGACGCAGGAAGAGCAGATCAAGACGCTGGAGGAGAGGCTGGCGAAAAGTAGAGAGGCGGCGGAGGGACTGGGGAAGAGGGTGGAGGAGGCGAGGGAGAGGGTGAGGAGGTGGGAGGAGGGGGAGAGGGAATGGCAGGCAAGGACGAGTAGTACGTGCTTTTGATCTAGACCGTCTTCATTCGCAGCTGTTTTATATACTAATTTGCAATGTAGGACGGCTCAGGCTTCTCTTTGGTTGTCTAGGCGCCGTTGCAGTGCTCCTCATTGCATTGGCTGCTTTTCACGCGATTGGACCGAAACAAGGCAAGATTGCTGAATCGGTGAGGAATACAGAGGCTGAGCTGGAGTCGGACATTGCGTCGGTCTTTTCGATGCTCCCGGTCAATTTAGAGGAGGTCAAAAGCAGAGCGCAGAGTCTCGCTTCGCTAGAGGATCCGGCTGATTCTGCTTCTGCAGCGCAAACACCGGATTGGGTTGATGAGAAGATGAGAGTTGTTGACGAATTATGACATCCTTGGATAGAACTCTTAAATAAGATGCCAACATTAGAATTTAAACAGACAATTCATTACCATAGCCATGATCTATCGGCCAGATTGATCATGGACCAAGAAGATACTCGTACATTGTCTATACCCAAGCAGGCCGTGTGAAGTCCGAACTTCTATGCGAGCATCTATGCCACCGTGTTGGAAATATGCCAGATATGACCATACCTCGAAACCATCCACAACATCCACAACGCCAGTATGCAATCCCCTATTTATTATGCCAGATGAAATTCCTCAAACAATCCCAATGATCGGCGTTTTCGTATCTGCACACACACACACAAAGATTAGCAATCATCCTCTCCCACATTCCCCTCCAGCACACACGCCAAACATACATATACTTCATACTGCTCCTCAAACTCGGCTGCAGCGTATCCGGATGCCACCGAAACAAATACATCACACACGCCCAGCTCAAACTCGCAAACACCGGCCACGCCCTCCTCCCCACCATCCCCCCACCATCCTTCCCCTCCTCCCCCACCACCGCATCCCCCAGCAACCCCAACCCGCCAGCCTCCCGCGGCGCGACGCTCAGCTTCGCCAGCGCCAGCACGACGCGCGCAAACACGTAGATCACAATCTGCTGGTTCACCGAGCTCTGCATGCCGCGCCCGAACACGGCATACCCGCCCACGAGCCCCGCGAGGAAGGTATCCGCGCCCGCCTCGGTGCGCGCGGGCCGCGAGTGGCGCAGCAGGAGCAGCGTGGATTTGTAGGTGAGCGCGAAGAGCGCGAGGTTGCGTGCGTGTTGCCGCGTGGCGCGGAGGATGAGGGCGAGTTTGGAGCGGAGCGTGCCCGTGCGGAAGAGGAAGACCATGCTGCGTGCGGAGGTTGGTTAGCTGGTTGTGAGGAGCTTGGGGTGGTGGTGGTTTAGGGGGGGAGAATTGTGGGAGGTTGAGTTTGGGGGAGGGGAAACGTACACGAGGGCGTGGGGAAAGCGGACTTTGGTGCCGTAGACGGCGCCATTGCGGACGACTTTGACGAGGGCGAGGAGATCTTTGTATTTGGGGTTGAGGATGAACCTTTCGAGGGAGCGCTAGGAGAGTGGTTAGGGTTTGGTTCGTGGTGGGAGATGATGCTGTTGGGACATACTCGCATGTTATCCATGATTGTGATTTGGGGTGGAAGACCCCAATTGGTATCTTGAAATAAGAAAGATTGACTGGGCTTTCTACTGCATGGTGTAAGTGACGGTATTCTTGAGGCTGTGTTTGGAAATGAACGTGAAAGAGTGTTGGAATTGATGTCAAGTAGGGTAGATCATGGAGATCCTCGGCTGGAGAGATGGAAACACCCGGGCCCTTTTTCGCCCCACATTGGGTCACGATGCACACGATCTGAAATGACATGCATGTTTTGCATGTGATTGTGTTTTCATCTTACATCACGTAGTGTTTCCATCTTCATTCACATGTATTGGTTTCATTTACAATGTTTTCATCTCAATTGATGCGTTTTCATCTTCACATTCGGTTTTTGGGAATTATGTCATTTTTCTTTTTGCTATGTTTTGGTCTTATTCATGATGTTGTTATCTCGATTTGATGTTTTCATCCTAACTTTGTTAGGAAATTTCGTCGACATCAGACATCTTTGTTTACTTTTGTTCTGATCTCTGTCACATTGTTTCTATCGTCTTTTTGTCCTGTGTATTCCGAAGCGCCTGTTCGTTTCTCTGTCGAATAACATCTCATGAATGTCACGCCCGCGACCTCTATCGCCTGGTCTATGTTTCCGAACCGTGACGCTCACTCAACTTCTCCATAGAATGCATTGCGCACTATGCTAGCCAAAGAATCTCCGCAAAGACTCGTAAACTGTAAAGATGAGTGCAGAGCTCGGTGCAGCTCTTCCGACGGTTATCCCGCATCCTCTGTACAATCCTTTTAGCCCTTGCTCTCGCCATAGAGCCTTACCGACTTCGGCGAAGCTCCGCCTACCACCATTCAATTGGCTCGCTTCTTCCGTCTGCATGCGCGACTTGATTGTATCAGCTGGGTAGAAGATGAAGTTGTAGCTCATGCCCGCCACAGCCCCAGCCAGCATCTGTTGATATATAGGTAGTGCTCCATCTTTCGTTCTCGCTGTGCTGTTGTAGCGCTTGCGGAAAAAAAGCGAGACTCCCTCATAGCTGCCAAACCATGCTGCAGATCCCCCAGTCTCTCGAATGAATGTGCCAAGTTGTCCATGCCAAAACCCTAAGAAACCTTCTTGACGATAGATGGAGCTTATGAGGTTAAGAGGACCGGGCCGCCTGTACCGCGATGCGCCCTCCAGGGGGACCTGCATTTTGCACTTGATGAGCTCGATTGGTGTGAGGACAAGAGATGTGAATGCTCCGGATGCAGCACCGCAGGCGACGAGGGCAGGCAAGGGGAGCGGCTCGTTTGCCGGCAGCATTGTGGCTTGGACAAACTCTTGGGCTACCCGATACTAGAATTAGTTTTTAGCGAGAAACATTTTGTGATTGAAAAGCTGCGCGATCCATACGCTCAGAAAGAGGCTACTTGTTTCAATAGCAGCTCCTGCCAGCGGCGCACTTATGCCACGGTATAGACCAAGAAACCCATCCCGGCGTACAGATTGCTGAATGCAGTCCAAGGCCCCTGTATACTGTAGTGGAAGATGTTCGGGCTGAGATTGTAGCCGTACTTTGACGGTGTCCAAAGGATATTCCACGAATTTGCCCACAATTCCAGCGACAGATCCAAAGACAATATCCTTTATAGCTTGGACGGTTTGATGGGCAACAGGCGCTGATTTCGTAGGCTCGATAACTGTCCCATTTTCCATCGGCACAGGAATAGTTTCATCACGAATGTTCATGCTAAAGAATACAATGCTCGCTGGATGAAGAGCGAAGACAGGTGTTATCGTGGAAGCATGGCTGTTAATATAGGATAGTATGAGGTTCGCTTAGAGGAAAGTCGAGCGATGTCGCTGCCGGTGCATGGCTGAATTTGGGTTGGTGGGAGACGCAGACTGAGAGGCGGGCAAAAAATTTGTGAGAGAGTTTGGTGCCACAACGTCACCGCCGAGCAAACCCCTTGCTACACTAAAGCCACGACGATTTTCGACGGCCGAATTCTTCTACTAATACCAAGTTTGCTTGGCGGCAAACTTGGGAAACCATCAATCATGTCGCTTGATGTAGATTCTGGGGTGTTATCTAGTTCGATTATATCCAAACCTCTGGGCATGCGCAAGAATGGTACTAACTTTCATAAATACCATATGTCTCTGGGCCAAAAAGCTAATATCAATTTCAGGCAAGCAATGGCACGAGCCCAAGAAAGCCTTCCGCCCGACCGCTGGCCAAACCTCGTACCTCAGACGTGCCGAAGAGCGAAAATCCCAAGCAGCTGTCAAGGCCAAGGAGAGAGAAATGAAAGAAGAAAAGGAAGCTGAAAGACAGGTAATGCAAATCACTCAGCAGCGGATGAGGATGCGATACTGAAGACATCGTATAGCGAAGAATCCAAGCAATCAAAGATAAACGCGAGGCCAAGGCCGAGAAGGAGCGATTCGAGAAGTTGGCGGAGAAGATGCACAGGAAGAGGGTGGAGCGGTTGAAGAGGCGGGAGAAGAGAAATAAATTGCTCAATTCTTGAACAAGCACGGCCCCTTTCCAAGATATCACGATGCCATGGAAGTGTTCAAATGATAGCGTAGGCGTTGGTGGACATTAACAGATTTCTCGATTTGTGACAGCTTCACTCAGCAAAGGCATTACAGAGACTTTTTTACAGACAGACAGCAAATCATCTTCTTCAGCAAGATCCACCACGCAATTACGCACAAGCTCCTCAAGCAATGTCCATATCACCTCGCAATTCTCTCGACAGTAATCCATATTGCCGCCGAAAGTCAATCAGAACCGTAAAACATCGTCATACCTTCGAAGCATAAAGCTGAGCAACTTCCCTCAGATCTCCGCATCAACATCAATCGCACTCGACGTCAAGCTCAAACTTCCCTGACAGATCTTTACCATTGTTCTCCACCATTTTCGCCACTACCTCCGCCGTAGCCTTCATTGTTACCACCGTTACCCCATCCCTCACCTCCATTATTACCAGAGCCGTTCCATCCACCATCCCCGTTGTTACCAGAGTTCTCCCATCCACCACCTCCATTGTAACCACAATTGTGATCGGATTTAGGGGAGCCACCACCAGCGGGGCTTCGCTGATCAGGGCTCCCTCCTCCCCAAGCATTGCCGCCATTGTTGTCCCAGCCCTGCGGACTTCGACCCTGGCTCTGGACCCAAGCTCCAGTTCTCTTATCCTCTGCGTGCGCCTGTGGTCCCTGGGCACGTAGCAGCTCTTCGACGAGCTCGTCTTTCGACAGCGCAAGCATGCGACGCTTGTAGTCCTCTGGGTCTTCGATAATGCTCTTGCCGAGAATCTGCTCCAGTATTTCTGGTCCCGAAGATGGTACGTCAGCTGAGTGTGTTCGAATTACGAGAATTAAAAAAAAAAAAAAAAAATGGAAAGAGATAGACTGTTTACCTTTGGATCGATATTTGAAAGAAAACACAGCATATGGCGCCTCCATGCTGTCAAGATATTCTGGCCTGCCTGTTCGGTGCCAATATGCCGCGCCACGACCTACCTTGACCTGATGGTCGACCTGCTTTTCTTGCGCCGTCTTCTGTGGTATTGTGTGGAGTGGTTCTTCCGGCTCAATATACACCAGCTCTGCTCGAGATCGCCTCTTTTTGTCAGCAAAATCATCCTTTCTGGTTTTTCGCCAGCTTGTCCAGTACGGTTTGACCTCGAGCTCTGGTGGACCTTCGGAGTGGATTGGAGGCAACTTGGGAGATGCTCCGGCATTATTGTTACCCCATTGGTTATTGTTGTCGTTGCCGTTCCATTGGCCACTATTATTCCTGGCCCACTCGTCAACATTACTTTCCCATTGGCCATTATTTGAGTTTGATCGACCGCCACTTCGATGAGACCTGGAGCTTCTGCTTGTACTCTGGCTTGTCTTGTCGGTCGAAGAAGAGTCCTTGTTGTGTTTGGAGGCTTTGCGAGAAGAATGTTTCCGGCTGTCGTCCTTGCGCCGACCGTCGTTTTTGTTTCCGTGTTTCTGCTTGTCGGAGTCATCCCATTGATTGCCTTGGTTGTCTCTGCCATGCCAGTCTTGGCCGTTGTCGTTCCGTTGGTCTTCGCCATAGCCATTCGGTTCTCCTCCGTTATCATTATTGTTGGAACTGTTGTTCCAACCCTCTTGGTTGCCGCTGTCCCATTTATTTGGGCTGTTACCATTCCAGTTTCCTTGAGGTCCATTATTCCATCTATCAGGATTGTTGGCGTTCCACTCTCCTTGGTCTCCACTGACCCTTTTATCTGGGCTATTTTTATTCCAATCTCCTTGGTTTCCACTATCCCATTTCTCAGGGCTGTTCCTGTTCCCGGCTCCTTGATTCCCACTGCTCCATCTACCAGGACTATTGTTGTTCCATCCTCCCCGACTACCATTACCCCACTGACCTGAGTTGTCGTTGTTCCATCGTCCTTGGTTTTCTTCGCCCTGCCCTCCTGGAGTGTTATGATTTGACTGCTGAGGATTCTCGTTGTTCCAACCTCCCGGGCTGTTGCGATTGGACTGCTGATGATGCTCATCATTCCTCCATCCCGGGCTATTGTTATGCGGCCCATCTTGATTGCCCTTACTCCAGCCACCTTTATTTTCATTGCTCCATCTTCCTGGGCTGTTCTTGTCCCATGCTCCTTGGCTGTCGTTGTTCCATCCACGAGGACTCCGGTGGTCGGCTAAATTTTGGTTACCACTACTCCATTGTCCCATACCAGCATTATTCCATTCCGCATGGTCCTTCTCATACCGTCTCCTGCCATTATCGTTGTCCCGTCCATTCTGCTTGCCATCACCCCTTTCTCGAGCATTGTTGGAGTTCCATCCGCCTTGGTCATCTCTATCCCACGGCTTCTCCTGTCTGCCGTCCCAGGTGTGGTGGCGGCTGTGCCTTTTGTGACGTCTCGAAGGTCGATCATAATAGCTGTCAATACTATCCTTGCTCCTACCAGATCCATACCCGTCGGAGCTATCATTCAAAATGCCACTAGCACGCTCGTTCCTCTGCCAAATATATGCTTCGTGAGGGTCATATGTTCTATGTCCGCGGTCGCGTCCGTGTCTTTTGACATAGCTCTTTCGTCGAAGAGGGCTTCGGGAAAAACTTCTCGGGTCACGTTCGCGACGAGTTGATCGTCCTCTACGTGGCTCGTGACGTAGTACGCGTTCAGGCGAAGTTGGCTTGTACAGCTCGCCTCCGTAGGAAAACGTGGCACGAGCCCTCGGATATTCTTCACCCCACCTCTCCCATGCTGAAGGTTTGCCGTAGCTTGCCCCATGAAGCCAAGCTGGACCTATATTTCCAGGTTCCCCCTGGACCTCAAAGTCATGACGAGTTGGTCCAACAAACGGTTGATGTCGGTGATATGGTGGTGGATGCGATGGGAACTCGAATTCTCGGAAATCATGATCCGCTATGTTGGCACGAGTGTCGTGACCGCTACGTTCAACCCGGAGTGGGATATGATGCGTGAATGTCCCATGCAAGTGATCACTGTTGTCTCTTGGATATCGACCCTCTGCAACTTCTTGGCCGTAATATCCACGGGAACGGTGTGGAAAGTGATCATCCGTACGTCCATTTGAAGAGTATTCTGTACGTGAGTAACCATGTGCACCAGTGTATGCTTGTCTACCTCTATCGAGGTCTCTACGAGTTGAATAATATTGATCGTATTGGCACTCTGGGTTGCTTCTTGGGATATCATGCCGCTCCAGCCGACGAATTTCATCGTTCCTGGCATAAGTATCATCAGCTCTCAAATTCCAAGGTCTATTGAACCGACTGACAACGATTCCTGGACCTTGATATTGAGGTGCTGCGGATGTCTGGGGCCATTGGCCCCTTGGAGCAGGATGGAAAGGACTTAATAATTCTAACGGTCTGGGATAAGGAAAATCCACATACCATCTTCTACGATCGTTCCTTCCACTCAAATCTTCGTCAGGATAACCAATGCGACGATAGTTTTCGTCTGCTGGTCCGTCAAAAAGAGCGGCAAAGCTTCCCATCACACTATCAACTTCAGATGTCTCCTTTTGCGGAGCGGCTTTGATAGCGTCTGGTTTGGTCTTGGCTTTCGGTTGACCATTGCTGGCTGGCTGTAGTTTTTGCATAGGCTGGACCTCGGTCTGTCCGCCTGGTTCTATACAACGTAGCACCACAACTTCGATCGTTCCTATGTTACCTATCACGTCCGGATTGGTATCCGGTGCTTGATCGGCAGACACTTCATCAATCAGCAAATATGAACCGATAATCTCAACGAGGGTGCTGGTCTCGGTTACCTGTGTTTAACTTTTCGAATGTCCAGTCTCGCCCGATGAATCGTCCGTTACCCTTAGTCTCTTCTTTCTGTCGAACGCGAAGATCCACTTGGGTCATTCCAATCGGGGAGTTTTCAGAAGGGATAACGAGTCCACGGCGGTATCGATTACACTGGTAAACACCATCCATGAAGACAAACATGCCGATACCGGTAGCAATGTAGCTATTTGTTGTAAGGTGGATGCTGAATCCTGTGGGTGTGCTTGGGATAGCGACAAAGGTTTGGACAAGTCCATCGCCGTATGATGTCTGGTGTTCACGCAACGGCAAGTTGGACCCAGAAAGCTCGATTTGGCATGTGATTCCGTTGAGAGTCGGCATTGTGTGTCGTTGATATATCTGCAGAGGGCGCTAAACCCCACAGATTGGTCGGCGATTGGAAACAACAGTCGAAGTCAAGCATAGAAACACGGAGACTGTAGAGATTTGTCTGCAACGCAAGTAATGATAAGATCGCGCACGAAATATTCAGGCGTCAGCGGTGGTGAGGTGGATCGAGATTGGTAGGTCTGACAGATGCCTATGCCAATTCTAATTCTGACATTATCTCAAGATAAAACTTTGATGGTCACATACCGAATTTGACTGTAATAAGTGTCGGGATCCTTCGGCCTGTGCGATGAATAGAGCTTGACTGAGTCATCAATTGGGAAGACTTATGGATTCGGATGTCAGGCCATCTTCTTGTTCGCAGGATCTAGATTGTTGATACCTTGTCTGAAAATGCAATGGATCAAGTGCTCCTCGAATCGTTAACAAGAAAGATGCATGAAGGTGGTGAAAGGATGCAATGAAGAGTGAATGCGGCGGTGGAGATTGCTCTGTAGTAGTTCCTTCCTCGTGGTCACTGTGCTACTACCTTCCTGCCATTCACCAAGAACGACGTTTGTTGACAAACAAACAAAGTCTCCATGTAATCTCTGCTTGTCCAAAGACAGTTTCTTCGCTATCACGCTACTTGCTCCTTTTTCCTAACTCACATCGAGGACGATACTGATTGGAACGCCTCACTCTGCATGATTTCCGTTCCGGGCTCCAAACATCACTTCCCACACAGCTCACCAGTGACCTCAAGCTGTTTCCAATACTCGACTGAAACTTTCAATTCTTTACCTTGCCGACTCTATTTGAACTATTCACACAAACACCACCTGATCGCTTCGCCTCGTGACACGCTTCTATTTACTTTCAATTCCCTGCTCTTTAGCGTCTACCACTCTCTCTCCTATTCTTCTGTATTGATCTTTGGCACATTCTATCAATATGGTCTATGGGGCCAAGGAAATTCTTGCTGATTCGTTGGTAATGGTCGCGGAAGATATCGGTGTGCCTTGTGCAATTCCGATTGTTCAGATAATGGTCCAGAAAATGACCGAGAGCGACTTGACTGATCTCGTTTCTCGGCTTGGAGTATGTAACAGGGAAGAAAGTGCGTTGCCCTTTTTCAATGCTGGCAGAGACGACAATTTTCCAACCAGTCTCGATAATTTAGAAGGTACTCGGCACAAAGAGTCTAAGCGCAAGGAGCTCCAGAAGGCGATATTCCGCCCAATCGTCGAGCCTGCAATTGAGATTCATAGGCGACGCCTCATTACTCAGGAACAACGCGACATTGCCTGTCATTACTTCTCTATACTACGCGATCCCAGAGACGAGCAGCTACATGATATTCGCCTAATTAAGCATGCAGTAAGCCATCCTCCATTATCATGAGGGTAATTACTTAGCTCTTCTCAGGGCGGAACCGTGTATAAGCGAATTCCTTGGAGTAAGTGCGCGAGAAGTACACTACGACTGACGTTTCGGAAAGTTGCTAACGAAGTTCAGACCAGAGAAGCGGCCAATGGTAGGTATCACTTTTATTAGAGACTCGAACAAGGGTTCGAGATTACTCACAGTGTGCAGTTCATACTATGCTCTTTGTCCCTTATCGGTGTTGACAACTCTTGAAACCAAGCTTGGCAGCAGCCATAACCAACTTTTCCTCCTGAAGCACAACCTAGATCCAGCCCCACATGTTACTCTGGCCAGAATCGAAGATAATGGTGCTGTCTCATCCCAAATTGAGCATCCAGAAACGGGTCTATGGCACGACTATGAAAGCCGACGAGATGCACTTGCTGATGACGAACTGCAGCTCCAGAACAACACCCTTGACAAGAGGTTGAATGACATACGAGCCGAGACATATGTCACTGCTTTGGGTGGAGCTATTCCTCATGACATGTTTCCCGCAAACAATTTCTCCCATCTCGCCCCTCCAGAACGCGAAAAATTTCACAACCCAGATCTAGTTGCACAGATGACTTCCGCTGAAAAGAACACGGGCAAGGTATTCGAGCTGCCGGGTGATACATCTCCACCCGAGTCGCTCATGATTCAGCGAGAGGTGAACGACTAGAAGTCTTCCGGTCGCACCTACCATGAGAGTTTGTTGTGTTATTGTAAACATATCACAGAGGCATTCTGGGGTAGAATTGATAGCTGGTTATCTCCGAGGGGACATGGGCGAAGAGGCCACAGTCTGTCCCATTAGAGCAGCACGATTAGTACAAATCTCCAAAGGGAGAGCTTCCATGCTCAGAAGGAGTATTATAGGTGCAAGAGTTGTGCGGGCTTGGTGGAAAGCTGTCTAGTCATGAATGCTCATGCGACATAGTGTCGCTCTTGGTCTTGTATTACCCAAAGAATAGAAATGAGCAGATGCACATCTTATTTCCTGCGCGATTTTTAGAAACGACTACATTCCAAGCTTATCCGTATTCAGGGAACCACATTAAGGATAGGTCAATCGTGCCACACACTCGAGGTACCGGAATGAAAGTGGTGCTCGTCTCAATGAACCGCAGAATAGGCCAAACAGTAAGTGATTTACTATATCTAAGAGTCCTTTTCATCAACGAACTTGGTATGCGTAGTCTTCTCAGACATGGGACGTTCCTTGTCAGAAAAGTCCCAATTGTTCAAATATCCAGCGCCAGCCTGTGCAGTACGTCAGCTTCCAGTGTCTGTTGAGGTTTTTGGAATCCACATGGAAGTCTTACAGATAGATAAGTTGCAAATCCAAGCCAACCAAGATACGGTGCCAATGTCCAAGCTGCAACCTCATCTACTTGGCTCCAAACATATGTAAGATACGCAGTCACGCCTGTGAGGGCGACATTGTTTACGGTGGCTTCAATTGGACGCTTCAAGTAGAAAAAGAGCGGCATGAAGGCCAAATTCAGGCCTAGCTGAATGGTGTACAACGTAGCTCCTTGCTAGGACGCATCTGTTAGCACCCAACGACTTTGCGACAATCAAATGAGCATACCTTCGCCAACGACACTTTCTGTGGGTCAAACGAGGTTGTGCCAGTGGTCCACGCCCGATATGCTGCATAACCCATACTGGCATACAACACTGTCCATACTGGGCCAAACACCTGCCGAGGAGGATGAAGTGGAGGCTGCTTGAGAGCGAGATATGTTTCTTGAGTTCGCTTTGCTAGACAAAAGTGAGCCGGAGATATTGGAAGAGGCTATCTATTGGAAGGCCTGACGCGAAACACCCCACCCAATGGCGCTTCCAAGACCGATGGGAAGAAGGATAGAAGCTGCAGGCTGCTCCAGGATGAAGCCTGGAATGGTGATAGAGGGAATGTACGTCGTCATCTTGGCGGCAAAGCTAGAAGATGGAATGGATCAAGTCAACTGAGGCACACAAACCCCTCCAGCGTGTAGATTGACATGAAACGCCGTTTCTCCCCTCGTCCGTCACGGTTGTTTGATGACATGGGGCCGGCCCAAGCTCCTATTACAGAGTGACTAAGGCAAGTGGCCATGGGGCTAAAGTGCGGAGCCTTTAACTGGCTGGCGCCAACACTCTCTCTACCACCACTCTTCGGCCTCCCTTGCGAGCTGTACCCTCGTGTTCTCTCCCCAGTCTTCATTGTGAGTGTGCACATTGTCACCTTCTTGGTAGCATCAATTCTTGTCCCTTGCACGAATGTGCCATCTGTGATTGTTAGCTTCTTGGAAACTTCTCTCTCTCTCTGCGCGCCTCGCGCCGTTGCTGCGGTTATGACACCACCGCGCCCCCTCCCTTGGCCAGACGCATTAGCTGATGGCCACTCTCAATCTTTTTTTCACATTGTTGCTGCCCCTCTTATCTATCTCTCTTCCCCCTGCTGTCTCTTTTAGATATTGAAGAACCTCTCTAACGTGCAGCCATGCTGGCAAACAGCTCACCCAGTGCGGCTGTCTACATTCACCATTCACCTGCGATTACGTGAGCCACATCGTCCCCTCCGAGTCCCATGGTCGCTTTTATGCTCAATTAATTTCTTCGCTCCTATTCCGCAAATTCGGATCAAGGAAGCAATATTCCACCCGAACCTGGCCAATCCGTCCGCACCTTTTCAGCAAGGTTCCAACTAACCATGGAACCTTCTTCCGCATATGGCAAATCCCCTCCAACATATGGCAGAGAAGCGAACCATAGTGGACGCGAAGATACTACTCGGACTGGAAATGATAGCTATAGACGAAGATCTCCAGGTCAGTTTACCCACATTTTCCCTACCAGAATTCTTGAAAAAGCTGATTCCAACTACTATGATAGACCGTCGCGGTGGTGGAGGACGTCGTCGGTCACGCTCGCCACAAATTGACCGCTACCAACCGGATAGGTCTCGCGACGACTATTATGGACATCGGGATCGAGAGCCTCAGCATCGGCGACGAACCTCACCACAAGGCCCCATCGATCGTTACGTGCCGGGTCAAGACCCACCGGTGCCCGTTATCTTAACCAACCCTCTCCAGGATCCTATGAAGCTGGATTTTCAAGTCGGTTTCACCTTTTTCTCTGAATGGTGGCGTAAAGATCAAGCTATCAAAGAAGAAAAGGAGCGACAAAAGAATGGCGGCCGGCGCCCAGCTCCTATTCGTGGTGAACGAGAGATGAGGGAGGAGCAGCAAAAGGAGCGAGAAAAGATTCAGGCTGCGTATGATGCCTACAAAGAAAAGCTACAGATCAAAATGGCACAATCCTTTGTACAGCAGCACAAGAACGAGGATTGGTTCCGAGAGCGCTATGTTCCTGAGCATAGGGCTGCCTTCCGCCAGAAACTGGGAGAGTTTAGGCGGAATCTGTACACAGTGTGGGAACGTGATTTAGAAGCTGGCACTTTTGATGAATTCACTCTTGAAGGCATTTACAAGAGCGATAGCAATGGTGCTGGTGGCATCGTCGAAAAAGAAGAAGGCGAAACTGTAGCAGCTGCAGAAGTGCTTGGCGTTGGTGATCTTCTACCTCTGCGAGGTGGTGATATCCGTGACGAGGTCGCATCGCAGCCTACTCTGCTTGTAAAGACAATCGCACCGACAGTGAGCAGAGAAAAGATGGAGGCGTGGTGTAAAGAGCATCTTGGAGAAGAAGAGTCTGGTTTCAAGTGGCTTAGTCTCAGTGATCCTAACCCACAGAAACGGTGTCATCGAATGGGCTGGATCATCTTAAACCCAGCGTCAGAGTCTGACACAAGGGACGAAAGAGCAGAGGTGCGAGACGATGACGAAGAGATGGCCGAGGATGGTGCTGTACCCGAAGGAATGGAAAATGGCGCAAAGTCTACATGCGAGCGAGCTCTAGGCGAGATCAATGGCAAGACCATTCACGACGAAGAGCACGGAGATTTTGTTTGTCACGTAGGTATCCACAAACCTCCTGAGTCTCCCCGAAAGAAGGCATTGTGGGATCTGTTTTCTGCTCCAGAACGCATCGACCGAGATCTACAGCTTGCTGTGCGACTTGTACATAAGCTAGATGCCGAGTTGGGGTCAGATTACAATGGAGTAGAAAAGATCGAGCAACGTGTTGAAGACATCAGAAGTAAAGGATGGTTACAGCCACCCATCACCGCATCCACCGGTGGCAGAAAGAGCAAAAAGGACCTTGATGATTTGGAAGATGGCGAAGACGAGGGAATGGAAGATGGAGAAGAGGGTGAGGAAGGCGAGTACGACGACGAAACGGACGACGAAGAGCTGTTGGCGAAGAAAAAGACCCTTGATCTCTTGGTAGAATACCTGCGACGTGTCTTCAACTTTTGCTTCTTTTGCGTTTTCGAAAGCGATTCGGTGCATGAGATGATACGGAAATGTCCAGGAGGACATCTACGTCGTCCGCGAGCAAGCTTGACCAGTTCCGCGAAAGCTGCTGCTCAAGCAAGTGCAACAGGTGCACCATTCCCTCTGAAAAAGCAAGAGCATGGCTCATCGAACTTGGACGCTGAGGCGAGTTCTCCAGTCGAGGAGAAGAAGTTCTCCAAAACTGGGGGCAAGAACGCTCAACAGCTACTCCGAGCGTTCAATTGGGTCAAGACTTATGAAGACAAGCTACTCCAAATATTAGATCCAGAGAGCGTAGATCTCAAAAAGCTTGGTGGAAAGCCATCAGACGAAGGGCTTGAGGAAGAGTTGAGCAAATTCGTCAAGCAGGAAGACGAATCCAAATTCAGATGCAAAGTACCTGAGTGTACGAAACTTTTCAAAGGAGAGAATTTCTGGAGGAAGCACGTCGAAAAGAGGCATACGGAGTGGTTGGAAAAGCTTAAACAAGAGGTATGTCTTCACACAACATATTTCTGTCGTGCATTTACATTGACTAAACCCCAAATACAGATTGATTTGGTGAATGCATATGTCCTTGACCCGGCCCACATTGCTCCCTCAAAGAGTGATGCCACCAGCAACGGTCACTTCGCGGTGAATAGCAGTACTCAAACAGGCACACCTCGCGGCTTCCAGCTCACCAACATGCAATTCTTCCCAGGCGGCATACCAGCCAATCTGCCCAACCCTCAAGCCTTCACAAACATGTTTGCTGGCCAACAACCAGGCATACCCGGTAACTGGGGCGTGCCGGGAACCGAGCTCACAGATGATCGCTCCGGTGGACCCATGCGCCGTCAAAACCGGTTCAACAATAACCGGACTGGCGGGCCCTACGATCGCCAGGTTCGCGACTCGCGCAACCAGCGGTGGAATAACGGCGGTCGATTGACGCCGCCCAGAGGCGCGGGTGGCCGTGGCAATGGTGGGAATCGATTTGGAGAGGGCGGCGCGGCGACGGTGGGACCACGGGAGGCTGTCCAGGGACGGAGTCTCAAGAGCTATGAGGATTTGGATGCGGCGGAGGGCAATGCTAATGGCGAGCTGGATTATTAGATGTCTAGAGGCTTTGCGAGCGGTGTCTGGGACAGTTTCTCAATTCAGCATTTGGCAAGGAAATAATACAGTGGGTTCAGAAGGGAGAGGTTGCTAGGATACTCCGGTTCTTGTGGCAGGACTCGATATGCATTTCCCAGGCTCGCATGTGGATGATGTATCGTGTTCCGTAGCTTGACCTCTATCGATGGAAACTGTATGCTCTTGAATTTTATGTAGCATCAAAATGAGAGTTTCTTTCCGGCGCGATCTCCGGTCTTGTCGACGCGTGCTAAACTTGGCTCACTGGAGGGTCCAGATCCAGGCCCAGATCCAGGCGTCAACGTCATATTCAAGATGGCCATGAAACAACTGATCGCGCTAGGAAGTTTATGCTTTCAGATGTTCCGATTCGTTGATTCGCTTTCAAGATTGCGCAATTCTTTGTTACTGAAACCTACTTGTGAATATTCTATTCATGTTTTTCGTTTGTCAAGTTCTTGGCAAGCATGACCTAATGATATCCTGGCTAACTGCTTCCTTGTTAATACCACGTTGATGTCCAAAGCGTGACCAGAACAAACATCGTCGTTCTCATTCCTCAACTAATTCTCTATTCCCTAGAACCTGGACTCTTGCAATCTGTCCAACGTTAATATTCGTCGTCACGCTTATTCCCGGCCATGACCGAAGGAATAGCCTCCGGTCATCTGGCTGCAGGAGGCGATGCTGCAGCTACGAATCAGGTCTCGAATGGGGCCATAAGCAACAAGCCTGAGCTACTTCCCTCAGACGCGTCCATAGCCGATTCCAAAATCTCTTCTGAGGGCCCAAAAGACTCGCGCCAAAACTTACGAAGATCTGAACCGTCCACCATGTCTTCCTTGTCAAAGGCGTCTGTGCCGCCGCCAGGTTCTATACTTACGGGAAAGCAAGAACATTGTATGCCTTTCAGTCGAAGAATACCAGAAAACGTGCTGATTCACGATAGATCTCAAGCGTGAGCTCATTTCTCAACAAGTCAAATATGAAGTCTCCGAATTGGCATCCACCACCGCTCTACAGAGATTTGGCGCACCCTTTAGGTCGGATAAAGGGGAGGTTCCTCCTGAGGACTCGGAGCTTCCAATCCTTCGTTATATATTCGTTCACCATATTCGAAACTTCCCTTTCTTAGATCAAGCACGGGAAAAGGAATTTTGGCAGGACAAGCTTCAAGTTGTAAGTCAGGTCTTTACGAATCATCCCAGCGTCTTAGCTCACCCTAATCGCGAGCATTCTAGTTCCTCGAGTCGTTTGCAAGCAAGCACATTTCCTCCTCAGAAGATCGCCTCGAGGAGACAAAGCGAAGGAAGCTGGCAATGAAAGCTGAAAAACTAGTCGAGCTTATGATGGTGTCAGGAATACCTACCGCATCTGGTTACGAAGAGCGAATTAGATTTGCAGAGATGGAGGTGGTCGATCGCGGCGCAAACGAACAAGGACTCGTAGTCAATCTTCCACAGGGACATGAAATTAATGGATGGGATGTGAACGTGGCAGGAGTCCGGTCAGCTTCCGTAAAGAGGCACATGAGATATCATCAACACGCAGTGAGTGGTCGCAATCTCGCTACTTATGGCAATGGAATGCATTATGTTAATGGATACCGACTTAGGAATTTATCCTAAGAGTAAAGCGCGGCGACAAGTCCGAAATACATGTTGCTCGACGGTTTGGAGATTTTGCAAGAATGCATAAACGACTACGGTTCGAGCTACCAGGCAAAGTTCTACCCCCCTTGCCACGGAAAAATAGGTCACATTCTTTTTGGACAGCGGCAGATGACGATGCCGACTCAGTTTCATCTTTAGACACACAAGATACGAAAGATACAAGAAGTTTGGCAACAAATGAGACCACTATCTCTACCGGTCTTCGAAGCTACATACCACTACTTGGTAGCCACCGACGAACAGTTTCCACCAATTCAGCAAAGTCATCTCCCAGACCTTCCATGGATGATCGATCACACGAACCGGTAATTCTACATCGAGAAGAACAGCGAGTATCTCTTCGAGCATTCTTGAGAACATTTTTGCAAAACGAGCAAATTGCACAATCCAATGCAATGACAGAGTTCTTGACTGCTGATCCTATCACGTTAAAGGAAGATGAGCAAGAAGACATTAAGCGACGTATGGAAATGGACGAGAAGCGCATTGAGGAACAGAAGCAATTCTTTGAGATTGCAAGACAACGAGCAAAAGAATTGGATGTACACATGGAGAAGTTTAGGAGAGACGTTGTCGAGAGTAGTAAGTCCTAGCGTTCTCAGGTACGAGCTCCGGGCTAATATAAGTCACAGATGGGTTATCAAAACTGTTTGGAGAAATTCGTACCAAGAACAAGATAGAAGACCTTTCGCCAGAATATCAAAAGTTTGCGGAATGGTTACGTATAGAGTGAGTCGTAAATGCCATGCACCCTTGATTCATACTAAAATTGAGACAGGGTCGCAGCGACTTTATATCACCTATTTCTAGCCGAGGACAACTCACCAGAATTGTTCGCCCAGGCCAAGCGGATACATTCATTAATACCATACAGCGTGCTCAAAAATGTTATTCGAATAGCAAACCCTGCAGCGGTCATGAGTGGTGTTCTCGATCTTTTCCTCGCTCAACCTTTTGGTGCCCGTTCACTTATGCAACGAGTGCTTGCTATGGCTCTGGGAGACGGAATAAGAACGTTGCAAAAATCAATCGACAGTCTACTTCCCAAAATCGATGACACCACGTATTGCGAAAAGATAAAGGCTTATACTAATGCAGAAGAATCAACAAAACTATCAATACGTAAAGAAGCAACGTCAGACGGTGTTGACCTTGTCGTTGCCATCATGAGGTCCGATCAACTTGAACCGGAACTCAATCAGAAGCAGACCGAAACGATCGTCAATGCATTTGTTGCCTGGAACAATGCTGTCGAAAATGTATGTGCACATTACACTTACCAAGTTAGGCAAGAAAATTATCGCAAGACTGACAATGTAACAACAGATAGACGACCAGATGAGGCAGGGTGCAGAACTTTACGCTTATCTCAAGCAACTCCTCAAACTCCACACGCGCCAACGCGACAAAATCATGATGCAACAAATGATTGAAGAAGTACATACCTCCTTTCCCATCCCCCTTTTCTTCCCCTCAACCACCTTACTAACCCATCTCCTCCCAGCCCAACACCCTCCAACTCTTCCGCGACCTCTTCACCATCTTCTACGAACCCCTCGTCCGCGTCTACAAATCCGCCAACGTCTACTCCTCCATCACCGACTTCGCCCTCTTCGCCGACGACGCCATCGCCGTCATCGAAGCAGCCCAGCGCCAAGACGTCTCAGCAGACCCCAACCAAACGGTACAGTCCTTCATCGACCTGTGCGCGCGCCACGAGCACAACTTCTACAAGTTCGTGCACGAGGTCCACTGCCACGACAACGGCCTCTTCGACCAGCTCATGGGCTGGGTCGAGCACATCCTCGCCTTCCTCCGCCAGGGCCCCGTCGCGGGCGCCCTCGACATGAACGCCCTCGTCCGCGACGCTGTCGACGCGGCCGTCATCGACAAGGACGCGGTGGTCAGAGACACGAATGCCCTGATTCGCTGGCAGACCGCCCGCAAGAACTGGCACCATGCGAAGACGCGCCAGAAGATGGCCGCCGAGGGCACGGGCCCCGCGTCGCCGCACACGAACCTCCTTGCTAATGGTGCCGCGAGTCTGCCGGTGCATGGTTTCTCCGCGGGAGACTTTGGCATCCATCCGGCGGATCTGGCGGAGCTGGATCTCGATGGCAGTGGTGCGGAAGATGAGGATGAAGACGAGGAGGATAGTGATGTGGAGGATGGGGGTGGTGGCGGGACGGATCCGATTGCGGCGGAGAGGAAGAGGAGGTTGCGGAGGCAGGACCATCTGAGGCGGAGTGCGGGGGAGCCTGTGAAGCCACCGGTGGAGGAGGAGCTGGGCTTGTTGCATTCGCGGTTTTTGGACCGGCTGAGGAGCGTGTTGGCGGAGTAGGACTCTGCTCAAAAGTCGGGGCGCGTAATGTGATGTTGAATCGTTCTGGAGGCTCGCCTGTCCTTAAAATCGGTACGTGTAATACTGTGAGATGCTATTTTAATGACTAGTGTGGCAAGATTCGAGTTGATAATACCAGAGCCTCCCATCAAACCTCACCCCAAATAGATGTCTGAGGGCATCAAAGGCACGTGAGTACGTATAGGAAGCATGTTGTAGGAAAGGTGGCCAGGGTATTCAATAGTTTTGTGGTTACCTTCCAAGCTGGTGAACACTCATACCTAGTCTCTGAACGAAGCTATATTATCCCAACTTGAATTTGCGCCGTTTCGCGCCTGCCAGATAATACGACCAATTTTTTTCGTATTCAGGATCACTAATAGGAAGATCGACGTTTCCAACGCGTTCAAACCAGCCCGCTCTTTCTTCTACTATTAATAAAAACGGTTCCACAGAGCTTCTCTCGCGTTCTGCGTACGATAGTTCATCGACGGACGCATGTTTGGGATCCCCCAGTATCAAGACCTCCCAGTTCCGCATTCTATCCTCGTCGAGAGACTTGTAGATGTTACAATAGAGACTGCGTATTCTTACCTGGCCCGGGATCGTTGCCCACCACGTGCCCACTTTGCCGATCCTGTTGAAAGCCAGATTGCAAGATATCGACCAACAATCGATATACAGATAGCGCGGAAAGAAAGATCCATTCCGTATACGTTCACCCTCACTGCTCTGGAATTCGTCCCAACCGATGGTCTGGCCATCTTCCGCCTCGAAGCTGAAGTGCAAGTCTGACGGACATTTAAGTCCGTGTTTGTAATATTTGTCGCTATGATTCACTACGCTTTTCCACCCCGCCCAAGACCATGAAGGGAAGAGATTGTTCCGATGCACGCCTAAAACAGGACTTGGATAAAGCAGTTCCCAATAAAGGCCGGCTGCGAAGCCTTCTTTCAACGACCAATTTGGATGCGACCACAGAATAGGAACGCCCAGAACATGGGTCATGCTGAAACGAGGGTGGTGGAGGCGTCTCAGGAGACCGAGAATAGCATTCAGAGCGTCGGCCTGATAAGAGAGGTCTCTACTTGTATACTCGTGTAGGCATGGGGCCAACAACCATGGATTACTTTGGATTTTATCCAGAGCTGCAGAAGCAAAAGTGCGAAACTCGCCTCGAAGATTGGAGTTCATTGAATCCAACATATCAAGTCGGACAGAGGCATTTTGAGTTTGCAATAGGACTTCTGGTTCTTCGAGACTCTCTTGGAATGTCCCGCTATGGCATTCAAAGTATGCCTGATCTCTCAAGAAGTAGAGGCGACGGCGTGATAGAAGACCTTCTTGGTAGGTCCATGCTCGCGTACACCACTTCGACCCTCCAATGGCTATACTGGGATCTGGCATGGCGGAAGTCAATTGCCAAGACCTTAGGTTCAGATTCGGCTGCCCGTCTCTCGCTACGCTGATTCCTCTTAGCCCAGAGTTGGCATCATGCCCATCTGCTGCGATGATTGTCAATTCCGCTCCTTCGTATATAACATCCATCATATCCAGCTGATGATGCCGAAACCTAAGGTCTCCAGCTGGAATACAGTAACGATCGATCCAAAGGAATCGCATACCCAATCCTAATGTAACTTGGATGGCATCTTCTACTGTTTGAGGAAGACGTGAGGGCAATGCCAATTGATCAACACTCTGCTCGTCCAGGATGCCCCAAACATAACTAAGGGCAGCGTATCTATCCGTGCTTTTAGCATCAATGATGCGTCGTGTCCGACAATCGAATAATTGAAATCCAGGGATAGCATTAGTCTCAGGTGCACGATAACAGTCTTTATGACTCTCCACACAATGATTCAAATAACTCCGGAGGACGGAAAAATCTGCTAAGATCGGAAGCACGTTGCGCGCCAGTATTGTGTGTCGGGTGAGTCTCCCCGGTGCATCAACGAAGATTGGCCCGGCCTGAGAAAGATAACCCCTGTGGTTTCCATCAAAACGCCTTGGAGAATCCATTTCAGGCCGGCTACTCCAAAAAATTCCATCAACTACCAATGCAAGAGCAGATCGATGATACTTTCTGAGGCCCTTAGGAGTGTCGTACAGCGCATCGCTTTTCTTGACTGTGTCTGCTTGACCCTGGGACGCAGGAAGAGGTACAATTTCCTTTGCACGATAGTGGTATTTCTCAATATCCATTGTTGAGATCAATACAATATAGTCTTGACAAGTTCCATACCAAGATGCTTTTCTCCAAACTTTGGCGAAGAATTCACATAATACACAGTTTGGTGCAGGCCAATCCTTGCCGAAAATACCAAGTTTTCGGATTGGTATAAAAGTATGTTCTTCGACAGTCCTGTTGTACAACATTTCAAAGTCCATCTGAGCACACTCTTTGCAAAGATCAGCGTCCGGATCTGGATCCGGATCCGGATCGTCTAGCATAGCTTCGTTGAGATTGTTCAATTTCGCTTTTTTCCGACCTGGACGATGGTTCGGATGTTCTTTCGAGGCCTCAACGGCCTTCACGTGCTCGTCATAAAATTCACCATGAGACATACATCTCTTGCGCGAATCCCGAGCATCCACAGGGCTTCTGGTATCCTGGGATGACATTGTCGGATGGTCAAGAGCTGGGTTGGCCGGATCCAGCCTTTACATGTGGCAAGCCAAGTTCTTCAAGGATCTTCAGTTAGAGCTCAACCCAAATAGCGGAAGCTTGTGTTCAAAACAGAGGGGTGCTTTGATGGGGCGTTTGTAGATGTTATCCGTTCCAGAGAAAGAAGAAAATGTCATGGAGATGGAAGTTCAAAGTAGAGAAGGCAAGGCTGCATGAAGTACGGGGAGCAAGGCTGTACGGAATCCGGGAGGCAAGTTCATAGTACCCAAGGCAAGGCTCTACGGGCTACGGAAGGCAGATTCCAGAGATGAATCACGACATCGACAACATGATTTTGCCAAATGTCTGAGCTTTGTACTCTACGTATCTCGTGAAGGCGTATTACTTCCTCCCTGGGTCCCCTATCAGCCCTCGGATCCAACTTCCTCTCATTTGGTCCCATAGACTCCATACAAGCCGCCACACATGCCCTACCACCACCCAGCAACAAGTAAAGATAGGAGGTTAGGAATGAGATTCGTATGGTATTTATTTGACACTGTGCTAGTTCTCATCTGGGTGCTCAGAGAACCCTTGCGCACCGCGTGTCTTGGCTGAGCGATGCTTCAAGCCCAGTCGCATTTTGTTTGTGTTGTGGCCATGTAGTGCCATGGGCTTCTGTGCAGCACTCTGCTGAGTCGAAGTCCCAAGCCAGATACAGTGGTATATGACCACAGGATAAGAAATAGTTAGCCTTCGAAGGAGACTACAAAAATGAAGGATCGAGATAATCGAACTTGAGCCAACCCAAAGGGAAAGGCAGCTTCTCATTCTCTGCAACGTGCATTTAGCAGTCGTTAGATTATCTGAATTCTTTCGAGATTTCTGTTTGGGCCTTTGGTGACCATGATGATTAGCCAGGGAAGAGATCCAATAAGTCCTCATTCCCACCAAGCCTTCGCTTCTTAGCAGGACAATTGTTACAGAAAACATGGTTGCAATTCATATGCCATCCCTGGCAGCTCTTGTAAAGCTGCGAGTTGTAAGGGCCCTGGCCGCATCGACACTGTATGCAAAGTCAGCGACAGTGGACATGCATTACGTGAGATTACCTAAAACTTACACAAAATATTACCGTCTCTTGTCCACGCGTGCCACTCCACGTTTGCCCATTCATAGTAATATTGTCCGACCTTGCGCGTTTCCTCGACGCCGAATTTGCGCTGTCTCCATTGGGGAGATTCGGTGGGACAGGCGCTGCATGCATCCCCGGGACCGGCTGCTTATCCGCGTCGGGATACTCAAACACATCGCGACTTGTATCTTTGACCTGCTGACCCTTGGGCTGATTCATCTCGAGACAGATCCAGTCCTTGATGTCGAGGTTCTCCTTGTTGAAGTGGTCACCAATGTGCTTAAAGCGCTCGTCCCAGGCCTCGATGCCGCGCGACTCGAGCTTGATGACGTCCTTGCAGAAGCCACACCAGAAGCGGCCTTGGCCGTTACGACCAATGTGGCGCTCACGACATTCTTCTTTGATCTGGTCGTCCGTGCACGTGTGATCTCCTTTCAGATGGTTGCGGAAGCTTTCCTTTGACCAGAATAATCGACAGCATGCCTGGCCCGTGGTTTTCTGTAGACACCTGCACCGATACGTCTCTTGTTGGAAATGTTGTGAATTCTCGTGTCGCTTCCAATCGTTCTTGGAACCGAATTTCTTTTTGCAGCGTGGAAATGTGCAGCCGAATGGGCGTGTATGTCGCTTTAGATGTTTACTGTTGCATGTGAGCAAATGCTGTCTGGTACTCTGTGAACATTACTTACTTCAACTCGCAATTACGAGGTAAGTATTTGTAACACACGGGACATTGTTCGCCTCCATTGCTCCCATTCGACCTTTGTCGCCCAGCCATCGCTCGAGGCCTCTGCATGTCATTACCAACAAATTTTCCAAAGATGATTTCTACCCGGTTTCGGAATTCATCATTGTCTTCCCCGTTGCTGTTGGCCTGCGCATCACCTGGATCGGACTGGTCATACATGTCATCATCTAGCATAGATGTCATTGCATTAAGTGCTTCAATCATTTTTTGCTTATTGTTAGCTTTTGTCCTCTCGCTTATCATTCGAGAGAGGAACGCAAACGCCTGCCTTTGCTCTGGATCGAAGCTTTGCTGAGGGGACTGAATCACGTCGGACTCAGTCCAACTATTGCCGTTCGTCATTGGTTGCTCTCCATTAGTACCGGTTGAAGGTTGCCAATGATTCGCAGCAGCATTCGCGAGCGCATCCAGGCCATCACTGCCACCGCGCTTGGTTCCCTGATTTAGAATTGGTGTCGCGCCTGCGGGCGGTAATGAAGGCCAGTGTGAAGATCCATGAGAATTTGAAGCGGCATGATGAGTAGAATTAGAGCGTATGATAGCTGACGTCGATTGATTGCCCTGTTGAGTATTCGGAACGGCATTTTGGCTGGGAAGAGGCCATAGAGGGCTCTGAGAATATTGCTGAGTATGCGGTGCAGGTGACTGATGATAATGTATTGGCGCCAATTGCTGCACATTCTGCTCATGATTTGCAGTCAATTGAGGATTCAAGGCACCATTTGATAGTGCTTTGTGTGCGGACTCGCTCTCTGCGCGGGATTTGGCTGCGAGTTCTTCAGATCTACTGCAATTAGCATCTGCACTTGCTAATTCTGGGTGCGATTTGGAAAACTTACTTTCGGATCAGAACATCTGCGTTTTCGTCGGGATGAATCTTTATTACATGCTGTCGAAAGTTGTCTAGCCGTGGCCAAATTTTTACCTTCTTTTTACATTGGTCTGCCGCGCATTTGTAGCTACGGTCCGAGCCATGAGTTGGAGCGATATTATGCTTGCTCTTTTTATGTCGATCAAGATCATTTGCTGAAGTGAATCCCTCTCTCCGCGTACAACCGGGATAATCACATTTGTGAGGCTTTTCATGTCTAGTTATATGTTTTCTACATTTATCAGTTTTGAACGTACCCGAAAGAGGGCAAGATGCGTACTTGTAATCCGATCGGCATTTCTGAGTCTCTCCGCAATGGTGACACTGAAGCGAGTTCACAGGCGGTCCCTGATGATTTCCAAGAATTGGTTGTTGAACAGCTGGGAATTGATTGATACTCTGTCGAGCGTGACGAGGCTGACCGCTATACAGTCGCATGCTATCTAGAGGCGCCGAGAGATCATTAGTCTCTCCAGACTCGACGCTATGTACAGAGCGCGCTGTCGCAGCTTTGGTTATGTAACCAGAATCAGATCTACATGGTCTAGCGATGGAACTGCCAACTTCTGATGATGGTGCGCTGCTGTGATGATCAAAGACTGCCACGTCCGGAGCAGTCGGGCGCGGTTGCGATGTGATGGCCCTTTGTGGGGGCACTGTCATCGTCGAATATGTTGGCAAAGATTGTGGAGGTATCCATGGATCATCGCGCCCTGCGTAGAATCGTGTCAATGGGTCTTGGATTTCGGTCAGTTCTGGCTGCGGCACAGTGGATCTGGTCGCATCGCTAATATCGTCGATCCTAATATCTAGAGGGTAGGTACTTCGATTCGGTATGTGGTTGAAATTCAAAGCATCCCAGGCTGGTGGCGTCGAAGGAACATTAGGATCGTTGAAGTTGTTGAAGACTGGGGGATCTATAGGCGCAGGTCGACCAGGAGGGGGCATTGCTTCGAATGGTCTCCATGAACTGGAGCCCAAATTATTGCGATTTGCGTCTCGATTGGGGTCACCATACTATACGGTAAGGTTAACAAAAAAGGCTGATCGCGGCTGAGAATTCAGCCTTACGGTTTGGGGGCTGTGACGGTGCATGCGATTGTCCTCCGACATTTTACTCAGTCCGAACCATAGTGTGAGAAATCAGAAACGGGAGACCCGGGATAATGGGTAGGAGTCAGAAAACAACGTCGTGTCTGACTCTGATCCAGCAAAACAAGAAGTTCTCAGAACTAGAGGAGAAGACCATGTCACCGGGCGCAGCACCCGCTAATGCCTGCCCAGTCACAGGACTGGCGGGACGAGGAGATTTAGATGTGGACGAATGGAAATTGACGACCGACTGCAAAGCTCCAGCACCAAAGATACACACTATTCAGCCAGCCGCCCCCACGCTGGAGCGGACAAGGTGTGAAAAAATTCAGCGCCGGCAATGGCGTCTACACGGGAAGAGCGCATCCTAATGCGGCATTTCCAGATGAGCAGCTTATGGTCGCACACGACAACGGCGCATGTTGGCTGCCAGCACGGCCCCGAGTCAATCGTGCGTGATGCGGAGACAGTAGAGGAGCGCTCGAGCGTAGGATGGTGTGCAGGCGGGAGATGCCGACAGGCCGGGTGAGACTGGGTGCGAGTCGCATGTACTTTGCGCAATGGAGTTGATACCTCTTTAGCGCGTCGACGAGTTTCAGTGTTCTTGATACAGGACGAAGCGAAACACGCCGGGGCACGCCACGTGATTGGCCTGTGGCCGGGCCCGCAGGTACGAGCGCTCACCACGGCAGAGTTTTCAGGCCTCACAGAGCAATGATCTGAGCGAGCCTTGGACGCAACAGGCCGCCAATACAGCTCGGAATCGTCTTACGTAACATTGCATGATGTCGGCAGTGCAGCGCCAGACTTCGTGTCATTATGCATCCGCTGGGCACTTCAAGGCAGACATGTCTCTGCTGCTGCCTGGAGCTGGCTGGGGCGTTGTGGTTCGAGCCAGGCCCAATTGGCCGCCACCGTCCGCTATGGCGAATCACAGACTCTACAAGCGAACCCGTCATCGCAGTGCGCGATAGAGCGCGTGCCTCCATCTGGCCAAGAGCAGAAAACAATCTGATTCACCCTTTCTGGGGAGGGTCTATCGACAGCAAGCTAATTTGCCATGCATCCATCCTGGTATCAAGAAATCAAAAGGCGCTCCAACCCGAGTGTACACCAAAAATCAATAGCAAATCCTAGTTGAGCGCAAGTAACCTCCGTGCAGCCGTGAGCATGCACGCACACCTCAATTGCCCGGATACGTAGAAGAGTGGATGTGATGACCGGCAAATGCTCCACTTTCGAACTCGACCGATTCTACAGGCGATGATACGAACCTCTGCTGTGAGCTTCCCGCAACAGCGGGATTTGTCATGGGAAAAACACCAGAGTGCGGATTAGAAGGCTGGCCGGAAAACCTCGTCTGGAAGTGTTGTGGAGGAAACTGTTGGTTCGCAGCAGCATCTAAACTGTGATTGGAATAAACTGCACCTTGGCCCTGTAAAAAGTCCTGAGACTCGTTTGTGACGTGATTGTGAAGCTGAACGGGTGGGTAAGTATTCGCCGAAAAGGACGCTTGTGTTGCAACAGCTATTTGGGGCTTCGTATTGATGTGGAGAGGAATATTGCTGATGGAAGCAGACATGCCCTCGCCCATCCAATGTTGCGCGGGCATGTTAGTAAATGTTTGTCGGTAGTCGATTTGCTGTAGGGAATCGAAAACCTGAGCAGCCGGCGGACCAATCGTCGGCGCTTTGTTGCGACTTTGCAAAAGAAGTCCAAGGACAGGAAGGCTAATCTGTTCCAAATGCTTTGCAAGGTGAACAGTCAGCTTTTTCCAGCTGCTGCAAGTATTTCCACAAAAGCGGCAAGGCTCCTCTTCCGCATTTTTGCTCGTGTCTTGCTTGCAAGTGTCGATGAATTTCCAAATGTCTTCGTAGGTTACGCCCATAATCTCTATTGGCCCTGCAGCACTTGGTCCGGAAATGGACTTGGCAGTGCGGATCTTGGGTTCAGGCAGTCCGTGCTCACGAACCAGATGTTGCACGAAATTGTCTTTCCTGTGACATGAGTGGGCACAATCTGCGAAATTACAGTTCCAAGACTCCAACCGACGATGTCGTTCGTTCTCGTGCCTAACCCAATCAGCCTTTCGCTTAAAGGATTTTGTTTCTGTGCACGATTCGAATGTGCATGTAAACGGCGATACGTCCTCGTGAACATGTTTGGTCCAATCCGAGGGCTTGATGAACTGCTTCACTTTGAAACAGAGTGGACACTCGAATTCAGCTGGCAATCTCGAGACGGGCGGAATCGGTATGCCGGAAGGAAATTGTGCCGGCACAATCACGCCATCATTCTGGCTTGCGTTGTTTCCGTCCTCTTCGGACACGGGAGACGTCACGATTTGAAAGCCCAGCGTTGCTGTTGCAGAATTTTTATTGTTGGTTCGTAAAGGCAACAACCTTGAACTCCCACCAAGATCTGGGCAAAGGGCTCCAGACGAGCACGTGCCACCGTTGACGGCTTTCTTGTGATCCGTTTGCGCTTCAAGCAGCTTTTTGTATCGTCTTAGCTGCTCGACGGCTATTCGGTCGGCCAAGAACGGTGCAAGACGCGGGTTGAGCCCAAGGACATGCTTCTTGAATCCCTCGACTGTTGGGACGATTCTTTCGTAGCGAACTTTCATGTCCATGGCTACTGAGTTCACCTGACCAAGTTCAGCTTCTTGATTCATGTCCAGCTCCTCATCTTCTTGTTCCGACGAGACAGGAACTTGTAATGGTTCAGGGTCATTGGAGGATGAAGCAAGTTTGAGCATTGGTGGACCACCGTGCTGAGCCATGAGATCTTTGAGGCCAAATTCGCTTTTGCTCCTGTTTCGAAGAATCGCATTCTTTGCCTGAGTCACTGCGTTCCATGGAGTCAGGGAGGTCGAAGAGACGGCGCTTGAAGGCTCGCGGGGCGAGCGATTCCCTCTGAATTGTGTATCAATCCTAGGGGATCGTGGTCGGCGCATGTTCACATGGATCATCGGTGCGTGGAGCTTTGAATCATTGATCTGGTGATGGCTTCCAGGTTGCGATTGGTTTTGGCTCACGTTTGCTAAGTTTGTACCTTTTCGTTTTAGGATGTTGGTACTCGGGCGCCTCTGCATAAGATTAGTGAAGATGTTTCCAGGCTTTTCGACTTCCGCCTTCGACTTTGCTGCATGCTTGTCTCCTTTTCGCTGAGAATTCCCTAGTGTTAGAGAGACTAAGCTTTCCAAGTCCGTATCGCTACGACGTCTCGACCCCAGGGTTGCCGAACGTGAAGCAGTTTCCACATCCCTAGCTCGATGACGGAATTTCATTATAGCAGCATTTGAAGTGGGAGGCTGGTACCTTTCATTCGAATACGGTGGATCCTTCGGTCCATCATACCAAGGCTGGACATTTGGACGGCGCGAGGATCCCTGGTCAGGACGAGACGGAGGTGAAGGGCTTCTCTCCTGTAGCGACTCATCGATTCTTGCCGGGGGCGAGTCATCTCCTTCAGCATTAAAAGACGAACCGTCCCCGCCATCTTCGATGTCGCTTTGCTCTTGGATGTTCAGTCCAGGTCCTGGTACATGTGAATCATCGAACAGGTCGTGCTCCTGCCCATTGAATGGAGCACCCGTGCTCTTTGCACGGCGATGGTGCAGGTCTTGTTTGATTGGAATTGCCAGCTGTGGCCTGCCCTCTTGTGTAGGCCTTTCAGTTTCACTTTTGCTCAGCCACTCTGCTACCTCAGCATTGCGTTCATCCAACACTCTTTGCTGCTCCTGTTCCTCTAGTGTCGGAACATCAGCGCGAATCTTGTCCCGATATTCAGGAGCCAAACCCGTATGACCAGTTTCTTGGTCCGGTCTCCATGAGCCATCACCCAAGCGCTCAATAGCATGTGTACTGAATTCCTGTTCTGGCTCAGAGGTCGTGAGGGAGCGCTTGTTCTTTGTGTGATTCTGGGACATCAAGTGAACAGCCTGGTTGGATTGAGCTTCCGATACCACAGGTGCGGCGGATGCGGCGCTGGAAACTTGTCTATACATTTGGTCGGGCAACATTTCTGCGTAGTTTTGAACGGTATATGGGCTTGTCGAGTGGGCTCTCTCCCCCTCAAAATTGGTTGTTTGCTCGGCTGCCGGATCAATGCTGGGCGCAGCGTTGTAATGCTGGGTATTTCCGAATACATGCGGTGGTATTTCTGCTGGTATTGGGGACAGATTGGCAGGCCTTGTCACGAGACTGAATGGAGCGCTGGAAAGAGGATTGGATGCGGCATAAGCTGGCTCTACAATACCCGAAGCAGGGCTTGAAGTCCCCGTTAATACGGGACTTAACAATTGTGTATTTCTGTAGTTACCACCAGGTGGAGAATTCCATCGCATTTGGGACGATGGAGTGGAACGATTTTGTACGCCTGGTGCAAGCACACCATTGTCATCGTCGAGCACTAGTCTTGGACCGAGCTGCTCGTCTAATTGGTCATCTAGACAAGCAGGACTTGCCTGGTTGCTCAAATCGGGAAAGCCATGATCTGACACAAACCCAGCAGAGCTTCGGCGATCTTGCAAACTAGCAGATGACTGCATGAAATTCCCATTGGTCGAGTTAAAGGGAGATTGGAAGTCGACTCCGAGAGCAACATATTCGCTTGGTGATGAAAGCTCCTGCGCCTGCTGCCAATCGATATGGCTTTGATTCCCCGAGAAGGACGGTACCACAAACTGTCCGTGGCCGTGTTGATTCTCCACTTTGATGGAGTCGGGATAGGTGTCAGCTCCTTGTGATTGCCAGAAGAAAGGATTATTCCTTTCATCTATCCCATCAATGCGTCCCTGTGCCTCGAAAGTCATCTTCTCCGATAGTAGAATTCTACAATTTGATTCAATTCACGGGTTGGCGGGTGGAACACCCGTGCTCGATAAGGATTGGAAGACTTTTTAATGAAGAATGAAGTATTCCAAAGAAAGGCGCCTTTGTATGAAGATATTGAGCTAACGCTGTAGTAAGTCTTTGGTGGCACAGACAGCGGTGTTATGTATCTTCAATTTAGGCCAAGGACATGTTTACCATGAGGACCAAAGATCATTCGCGAATAGTAGGAAATTGTACACAAAGAAAACAGACCAAGGAAGAGATCCACCGTGAGCTGGCGCAAGCTTTGATTTCGGCAATGAAGCTGAAAGGCTCAGGTAGGTAAGGTAGGTAGGTAGGAAAACCACTAGCTGAGGGACCTCTGCTTCAATGGTCCAATGACCTCAATTGGCAAATGATCTGAATGTGTCTGATGAAACAAAAAAGTCGTCTGGATTTTGTTCAAGAGAGAGCGCGAATGCCAAATGATGCCAGGCTGCCGTTGATATGGCGCAGAAGTGCGGCTCGAGAAAAGTGCCCGCGATCCCTCAGGCTGAACTCGGGGCTGATCCAGTAAGCCACTTCAGTAGCAAGTCGAAAGGCACCGGATGCGCAAGATATCATATGACGATATGGCAGTGGCAATTGGTGTGAAGCAAAGAAGGAAATCGTAGGCATGGAGCGAGCGTGCAGATGTGCTAGCTCGAGGCAGACTCCTCCGTCGCCAGATGAGGCGGGTGAAGGAGCTGCGCCTTGGCGGCGCGCATTGAAGCCCGGCTATGTCATGTCGTTTTCCTGATCTGACGAGAACATTAACTGCTCTCTACCATCCCTTTTGACCGGCCATTGTTGATGCAGGACTGACGTGGTAAAACCAGGCAATCCAAAAAGGCGAAGAAACAGTATTCGGATCATCTTGTTGTCATGCATCCAAGATGATAGTAGCCAAGAAGGCTTGTTTGACATGTCCGTGACCGTATGTGGGTATTGCGGATGGGAATTCGAAGTGAGCGGCATGCAAAGCCCACTACACACGAATAACGCATTGTATGCGCAATAGCAATAGTCGTCTCTATCAATATGAATCGAGGTTGAATTACAATTTAATGGCCCATGAATTTTCCATGGTACCTGATCAAGGCCCGTCGGCCCAAACTTCCGCTAGAGCTAAACCTAAACTGGTAGGCCTGCTCCTGCTCTTCACGCCAGCTGTCTTGAGCACCACCACAGAAGATATCGTCCTTCCACGGCAGTCAGTCATTCGATCTCCGACCTCAACATGGCTGTCGCCGTGGGTAGCCAGTTTTTCGAGGGGAATACTGGCCGAAACACGAGAGGTTTGCTCCGTGTCCTCATCCTTTGCACCATTGCTGCTGCTGCCATCTCGAGTCGACTTTTTTCCGTCATTAGGTTCGAGAGCATCATTCACGAATGTACGCCTCCCGCATTGAACATTGGATGAAACATCAATCGGAAAAGGAAGCTAATCAAACACCACAGTCGATCCGTGGTTCAACTTTCGAGCAACAAAATACCTCGTGCAATATGGCTTTTTCAAATTTTGGGACTGGTTCGATGATCGTGAGTTTCTTGGCCTTCTTCCTATTCTCATAGCCAGTATCATCATTCTGATCCTTGATGACTTACAGGAACCTGGCATCCTCTTGGTCGTGTCACTGGGGGTACTCTGTATCCCGGCCTCATGGTCACCAGCGGCGTCATCTACCACCTCCTAAGATTTCTGACAATACCTGTCGACATTCGGAATATTTGTGTCCTTCTCGCGCCTGGCTTTTCCGGCCTTACTGCACTCGCTGCTTACCTCTTTACTTCGGAAATGTCCACGTCCCCATCCGCTGGATTGTTAGCAGCTGCGTTCATGGGAATTACCCCAGGTTATATATCACGTTCCGTGGCAGGAAGTTATGACAATGAAGCAATTGCTATCTTTCTCTTGGTCTTTACATTCTACCTGTGGATCAAGGCATTGAAGCTGGGCTCTATACTATGGGCAGGATTGACTGCATTGTTCTATGGTTACATGGTTGCTTCCTGGGGTGGATACGTTTTCATCACCAATCTGCTTCCATTACACGCACTCGTCCTGATTTGCATGGGTCGATATAGCCCTCGTCTGTACGTGAGCTATACTACCTGGTATGCGCTTGGTACTTTGGCTAGCATGCAGATCCCGTTTGTTGGCTTCTTGCCTCTCAAAACTAGCGAGCACATGTCTTCTCTTGGTATGTTGACCTGAACACTGGATTTGATTCACAAAGAATTTTACTGATAAATCTCAGGTGTTTTTGGTCTATTGCAGATTGTAGCTTTTGCTGAGTATCTTCGGACTCAACTGCCGAGCAAGCAGTTTCAGACTTTGCTTCGTAGTGCCGTCTTATTGATTTTCCTAGTTGCTCTCGGAGGTCTGGTTCTGCTGACCTTTGCTGGAGTCGTGGCTCCCTGGTCAGGTCGTTTCTACTCTCTTTGGGATACTGGATATGCCAAGATTCACATTCCAATCATTGCATCTGTATCTGAACATCAGCCAACTGCTTGGCCGGCATTTTTCTTCGACCTCAACATGCTGATCTGGCTTTTCCCAGCTGGTGTATACATGTGCTTCCGCACACTCAAGGACGAACAGGTTTTTGTCATCATTTACGCTGTACTCGCGAGTTACTTTGCCGGTGTCATGGTTCGTTTGATGCTCACACTGACTCCTATCGTTTGTGTTGCAGCTGCCATAGCCATTTCTCAGATTCTGGACCAGTTTTCTGTCATCAAGACTCCTGATCCTGATGCACACGCCAACAGAAATGCAGGTCCGAGCAAAGGACTTGCTGCCGCCGTACCCGACACGTTAAAGTCTACCCGGACTCCGGTTGTTGGCATTTTCTCCAACTTTTCGAAATTCGGTATCGTAGGCGCCATCACTGCCTACTTGCTTCTGTTTGTGGCACACTGCACTTGGGTGACGTCAAATGCATATTCGTCCCCCTCGGTGGTTTTGGCCAGTCGGCTTCCCGATGGGAGCCAACACATCATCGACGACTACCGTGAAGCCTACTATTGGTTGCGACAAAATACCCCGGAAAATGCAAAGGTCATGTCCTGGTGGGATTACGGATACCAGATTGGTGGAATGGCTGATCGTCCAACACTTGTTGATAACAATACATGGAACAATACACATATCGCAACGGTCGGAAAAGCAATGAGTTCTAGAGAAGAGGTCGGTTATCCTATCATGCGTCAGCATGAGGTGGATTATGTACTTGTCGTCTTTGGAGGCCTCTTGGGCTATTCTGGGGATGATATTAATAAGTTCCTCTGGATGGTCCGTATTGCCGAGGGCATCTGGCCGCAAGAGGTCAAGGAACGTGACTTCTTTACGGCGAGAGGGGAATACCGGGTTGACGATGAGGCAACACCGACAATGAGGAACAGCTTGATGTATGTCTATTACTCGAACCCGCATTGAAACATGACTGACTCCTCGCAGGTACAAGATGTCCTACTATAATTACAATTCTCTGTTCCCTGCAGGTCAGGCTCAGGACCGTGTTCGAGGATCAAGACTGCCGGCTCAAGGCCCTGAGTTGACTACTGTGGAGGAGGCGTTCACTAGCGAGAATTGGATTATCCGAATTTACAAGGTAAAAGACCTTGACAACTTTGGTCGGGACCATGCCAGCGCTGTAGCGTTTGACAAGGGAAACAAGAAGAAGAGATCGACAAAACGTCGAGGCCCAAGGGTCCTTCGGGTAGAATAAAGGCTTTATTCGTTCAAAAGGATCAAAGGGTTGTAGGCTTTGTACAGTAATGTAGTCGGTAAGCATCTGAGGGGCTACCAATGTAAAAGTGATAACATTTTGCTGGCATTTTGGTGTAGGTAATTTCCCTTCGCAAACGTTTTAGAGTGTGAGTCGGTTTTCCGTGACATTCACACATGCAGTGGATATCACGGTGTAAAGGCATCACTTGATCATTTCCGTCCTCTAAAGCTGTGAATGCCCCTACCTTCAACTTCGCCATGACACTCGGTTGGACATGGCATAGCCGAACGCTCTTTCGTAGCTTCTGGGGCTTGTCCAAAACGGCAAGCATCATTGACTGAATACTTCACCCAGATCACGGTTTGTACGAAGAGTCCTTACAGGCCCTGAACATCTTTTCTTCGTCACAACTGAATCTCACTAATCTCAAGAAGAAATACCTCAACCTTGATTGACGGATTGACTTTTCTGACTTTCCGTCCAACCTCGCTCGCTCCAATCACTATCGACTTGACCATCTCTCGAAGCAGACCTCTCCTACCATTATTTCTACATTATACCCAATCACAATGAACCAGCAAGCACATACCTATCATTATATTCCATCTCAAGCAAGGATCGCCTCGTCTGCAGGGTAGGTTCGCATCCTAGTCGATCGCGACGCACCTGCATTTCATTTCTACCCATCGGCCAATCAAGTCGATTAATCAAGGCGATTTGCTCACAATACGTAGTCCCCCGCCTGGTCCAGATGCTCCGCGAAGAAGGTCTAGCTTTTCCGAGACAACAGACTTTCACAGGTAAGTCCAAAACAATGAACTCGAATTCTGGCTTTTTGCCAGCGGCAATGGTTGCAGAATTTTGCTAACTAACAGCTGGAAGGGCGCAGCATGGATCTTTGTACTTCACACCATTTTACCTCGCCCAAAAATATCCGGGAAGCACTGGCAAATATGATACACTACCGCCATGGTCAGGAGATGACTTCAAGGTACTATTGTTCTCTCCACCTTCGTAGTACAAGCCTACTTTAAAATTCGGAAAGCTTACATGGCTGCTCTGATCAGCATGATGGTGCGGCATGTTCCAGAAATCCTCCGAAGCCTTTTTCGCCAGTTCTAGCCAGTTTTCCTGGAATCCCGCCTCCACCGATCACGTCGAACGGCACACCAACCCAAATCTGTTCCGTCTGTTTGAAGCCACGGTCAAAGCAGTATCATTCAGAGTATTTCACTCAGTCTGGAAAGTCAGCATCTCAAACGAGTGTTTGTCGCCGATGTCGAGTACAAGATGTTACGCCGAATGGATCCAGGGGCATCCCTGGCTCGACGATCGTGACAACTCACCCCACGATAACAAAGAATACGAAGTTACAGAAAAATGAGCATTCAAAACATCAATCCTCGGCAAGTGACAGGCCTGTCAAGGGAGATGCAGAAATGTCCGATGACGCAAGAAGCTTGACGCATTCATCTGCTGGGGCGGAAGAAATCGTGCGAGGGATTAAGGTGGTCCGAGTCCCTGCGCATCGCAGAAGGAAGGTCTTGAAAAAGAAGAATTCAAGGGATAAACCGAGCTATCCTTATAGATACTCAGATAGTAGCGCCGACGACTTACCAAACCTGAGTCGAGTCACCAAAGTACGTCCACGGACGCAATCAAGAGGACGTCCAATAGCAAGACAATCTCAACCATCAAAACGCTCTAACTCGGACAAGCTCGATACAGACACCAAGATGATGTATTACGAAGTTCTGGAGGACCTCGGTACCGCTCATGGGGTGAATGAGGAAGCCAGACGCGATTCGCGTAAATCTGGACAACTCTCTTCCGGCATGCAGGCATTTGCCGAGAAAAGGGCAGCTTCGACACGTCGTGATGCGATAAATGATAACGTGCCGGAATGTCGTTACAGCTATATTGTACGTCTTGAGTGAACGAGACTTGTGAAGATGCTGATGAGCGATACAGAAATCCCCATTGGGATTGTCAGAGCCCAGCTCCAAACTGCGTTCAAAGCGTCAGGAAGGCACAAAGCGCGATGCCTTTTCCAGGAATGAATGGACGCGCCAGTCAGATTCTGAACCGAATTCGTACGTCAATGGCTATCCTAAAACCGACGGTGGGCGGTACGACAGATCTACTGTACCGGCGTCCAGCTCAAATACATCCAACATATCACCACGCACCCGCGCTATTCCGCATGATCGATCCGAATATCGATCCGCGTATGCAGACGATGAGCTCTCAATGCACACTCCCACCAGCTACACAAGCATGGACACCAAATCTCCACCTCGGCGGTACTCGCCTTCGCGGGGCCGTACTCGGCAAGTTCGACTACGTAGTATCTTGCGAACACCGAGTCAGTCGCACAACAGGTCATCTCCAGAGCGTAGGGGTAGTAGCAGCAGGTCAACAGGACGAAGGGTAACATTTGCCCTGCAAAATCACTCATCAGACGATGAGCCTCCAAGCCGACGAAATACGATTAGCGACATCCCTTCCGCCGCAGATCGTTCGCGCATCGAAACGCGCACTCGGCAAAGGCCGAGACATTGGGACGACATTGCAGCAATGCGCGCTGGCATGTCGGAGCGTCCTAAGAGTCGTGACGACTTCAGCGACAGCTCAAAGACCCTGCATCCGAGGGCTTTCGATGGCCAGCAGTGGCGTGATCATGGCTCGAATACAATGCAGGGCAGAATGGCTGCAGCAGGAAGGCGTGACTATTCGAGTAGTGATGGCGAGATGGAACAGTGGCGATCACGGGCGCGGCAGCGGTCGCTACAGCGGGGCGAGAGATTGCAGAGAGACCGTCGAATGGAATCCAAGAAGGCAGGTTGGGCGAATCGTCCTCTGTATGATTCGTCCAGCGATGAGAAAGGTGGAAAGAGAAACCGACCTTGACTAAATTGGAGCTAAAATTTTTAGGCTACAAGCGACAGAACTATTTGGATATCATAGCACATGAATCATGTTAAACCTTTGGATTATATCCCATTTCTTCCCAGACTCCCTGCCCTCGACCATCCCGCCGTCCACAAGAAAGAAAGTGATTAAAAAGAAGGGCACCGAGCACCGCTCGTGTGTTCTTCACAAAGCCTCCACATCCTAGAAAACGAAGTTTTATCCTCCTCGCACTCACCCACCATCCAACCTCCCTCTCCGTCCATCTACTCCTTCAACCCATCCCTAATCTCCCACTCCCCACCAGCACTCCTCCCCACCATCCCCTCTCCCACCAACCACTCCTCCAACGCCTGATCCACCCTCCACTGCGCCGCCGGCGCCGGCTCCCTGCCCGCCTTCCTTTCCGCCTCAAAATGCTTGCCCACATGCTCCACCCGCTCCTCCCAGCTGCCCACGCCCTCAAACCGCTTCGGACAGAACAGACAGCCCGACAGCGTCGGCGGCTGCCTCAGCGCGCGATAGCAGCGCCGCACAATCTCCGCCTCAGCATCGCCCGCGCCCGCGGCCCCACGCGCAGAAGAAGCGCTGGCAGAGCCACCACCACCGCGGGACGGCGAGGAGGCCGGGGCGAGATCCGCGCCGTGCATGCGTCGCAGGTGCTGCGTGAACAGGTCCTTGCGGTTGAAGTCGTTGTGGCGGTCGGCGTGGTCGGTGCAGAGATCGCAGCGCCAGAACCCCAAGCGCAGGTGCTGGCTGGAGATGTGCCGCTTCCATTCGTTTTTGGAGCCGAAGGCCGACGTGCAGTTGTAGGCCGCGAGCGGGCAGGGGAACGGGCGTGAGGCGTTGTTGTTGTTGGCGGCGTTGGCGCTGCTGCTGGCGTTGGTCGTGGAAGCGCCGGCGGTGGTGGGCGTGCTGGGGGAGCCGGGGCTGGGCTCGGTTTTGATGGAGCTTTTGTTGCGGGAGCGGCTGGATTGGGAGGGCATGGTTTTGGTGATTTTGTTGCTGGTGGAGGTGGTGCTGTTGGTGCGTTTGTGGCCGCGGGTGGTGGTTGTGCGGGATTTGGGTTGGGGGATGGAGCGGCAGCGGGCATTCATGGTGGAAGAGCGCATTTTTCGGGGTTCGTAGGTGTCGTCGTTGTAGTCGTCCTGCTCGCCTTCGTCGATGTCGTCGCCATCGGCATCGAGCAAGGTTTCGTCATCGCTGGCTGATGGACTGTCTTTGCAGTCACTGTTTGGTTCCGATTCGGCGACCTCGACTTCCATAGGGTAACTAGGAAGCCACGAATTCTCGACATGTGGTCGTTGTCCAATATCTGGAACGTCCAATTCGGCTTGGTTGTGTGGTGCTTCCGGATAGTGTTGAAGGTCGTGAGGGGAAATGCAATTGACTTTATCACTAAATCCCCCATCCGAATGGGGCTGGCTATCGCTTGTCTCAAATGCGCTTGACTGGTCGTCGCACCAATTGAACATTCTGTTGCAGGGTGAAAGACAATAGCTGGCTTCCAAGCCATGATGTTCGTCGTTGTTAAAAGGGAAACTTCGGCCACTGGAGCACGACCAACTTGTACTGTCAGGAGAAGATTGCCGATCATAATCCTGAGCAAAGGGCCACGGGGGCTCAGTAACGCGGGTTGATCCAAGCTCTGGGCTATCCGGCTGAGCTCTGTATCGGAATCTGGAGTGAATATTGCGCAGCAAAGGATTTTGATCTGGGCCTTCCAGATAGCGGCTCATTGTCGAGCTTGCCATGGGAGTTTTGAACCCATGATAAGTTTGCTGTCCTAGTAAAACAGCTTCAAAAGGCGCATCTCCTCGGTATTGGCCTTGGTCCATATTTCTATATCCCATATTCGAGTACTCGGTGTCAGCCAAGCTAATTTGTGGGAGATCGTTAAACAGCATGAATGGTTCCATCTTTGATGAATTGGAAACCGATCGCCGAGCTAGCTGACTGATTTTTCTTATTCCAAGCTTTTGGAATGGTCAGAAACGTCAATTGATATTTGGGTGTCTCGATTGAAGACGAGGTGATGGCATTTACGGGAACATCACACACGCAATACGCCCAGCTGAAAAATTTGGATTGTATATACGACAACTACAAGTTGGAAGACTTGCTAAAAACGACGATTTCAGAGAAAAAAACGAAAGAGAATATGAGTGTTTGAGGCGATGCAAGACGTGCGTGGGCAGACTTGAGCAACAAGTATCTGCATCGCCCTCCCCGGCCTCTCAGACGGAAACCTACATCTCAAAGCTCCCACTACTATTGCACAATAAGCGCCCGCAGAGCCGCATAGCAACTAGGGTGGGGGAGTGCTCGAGTATAGATGCAGCAATAGATGAGCCAAGGCGCAAGGCGGCCCCTGCGGACGAACCAGTGCGCGAGCGGGACAGCGAGCCATGCAGGCCGGACATGATGGCCGGAGAGCATCAGCTCGGTCGCGTAGGGCACCGTACCGAATACCTGGTGTCAGTTCTGGTCCTTCAGGTACGTCCGAATGTGGAGGAGCGCGCGTTAGCGGGGCCAGCCAAGCGTGGAGGTGCTGAGATTGTGGAGAAAACTGGGCGCAAGCAGCGACTCTCATTGAATGCTGTCCATGGCTCTTCCCGCTAGAACTTTTGTGGAGTGCTGTCTGTCGGGCAAAACTCCGCCAGCGTTGGAGCCTTGATCGATCAAGCGCACGACGGCCTGGGGGGGTGCGGCTGAGCGAGTGCATCAAGCGAACGTGCCGGGCACGTTTGTACCCTCGTGGTCCCGTTCAGATGGCATTGTACCCGCTACAAAGATGACGAGTCGTCCATACAGCGTGAGCGCGCCACCAGGCGCTGAGGGTGGAGATGAGCAGTGGGTCCTGCGCTCATGTTGAATCCTTGGTGCCAAGGAGTGTTTTGGAACAATGGGCTGACCGCGTGTTGGTCTGTGGACTGTTAGAGAACGGTTACTGTGCAAAAAAGAGCTCGATCAGGAAGCTCGTTATACAGGAGTTTGGTTAGTGTGGCCGTGCGACGTAATCGGGGCTACGATGCAGAAGGGCAGAGGTTTGTGGGATGATTGAGTGGAACGGGGATCTGGAGGTGGGAGCCTGAGCGTGCTCGCACGGCTGCCTGGCGCACTTCAGCCTGGAGGAGAGGCCGCTCAGCCCCACCCAAAACCAGTCGAAAAATAAAAAGGCAACGAGAAGGCTAATAAGCCAACTTTGCACGGCCAATCACCTCCACCATCTCGGCGCTTCACGCATGGATTTATGTCGTGTCACATTGCTTGTCGTTTCTGCCTTGCGCTTCACGGTCCAGCTGGAAGCTTGAGCTTTACAACAAATCCCGCAGGAGAGCAGCAGTTTTTACTCGTCCAAACAAACTACCGATCTGTTGTGCGGAAATGACGTCGAAACCAGGCCTGTATGGGCCTTTCCTTGCGCTTTCCGCCGTTACCAATCATGCTGTCCTCCGCGCTCACGCGCTGTTTGCCTTTTTGCGATAATGCTGCCGTCCGAACCTCGCTGCCGTTGGGGGCCAAATATTGATACTCCACCCTCGGTTGAACCACCACTGCCGTCTTTTGATAAATGTGTCAAAAAGACGTCGATCAAGGAGGGAAAAGTTTGACTGTTTTGAACAGGGACTGCAGTCGTTCACGCCCGTATCCAATCTTGGACGGGTTTGGTTTGGAAGCTTCCACTGCATTTGTGCTCAAGTGATGCTCGCCAGAAGACGATCTTCAACACCGTCCAGGATGCAGTGATGTTCGGTGACTTCCAGGTTCTCCGCCTCATTTGCAAAAAGTTTGTCCGGATCCTGCTCAGGACCCATCACACCGGCCCCCATTTGTGCTTGAGCCATTTGCTGTGTCACTTGGTTCGCAGCTAAACTCATTGTGAGCCTCAATCGAGTTTCATGGTGCATTGACGTTTTTAAGAAGATTGGTGTGTGTCTTACCATTGTTACTTCCCAGGATGAAGTTGTAGACAGGCTGCAACCCGAAGAGTGTTAGAAAGTACCATGACAAACTTGACACCCATCGCACATCAAGATCCCGCGTGCCAACACCTGACTGCAACATTGATTTGAATTGCGGTGTTAATGGGAATGGAAGTCTCACTAAAATCATCCTCAGCAATGTTGACGCTCAAGTACTCATTGGGCTTACTAATCACGAATCCGGAGAAGAAAGCATTTATCCAGCCCATGATGAGAGTTTGAGGTACCATCATGGCAACATTGCCCTTCATCATCCCCATCATGCCTTCCATCATTGCCGGATCTGTTATCGGATTTGGCCGGGGTTTTCCTCTGTTTTCTGGTTCGGCCAGAAATGTGCCATCCTTGAAAGCGGACACCAAGTAATTTCTTCGGACTGCGAACGACGAGGGCGAAATGGCGTGGCAATTTGTTCTTAGGTTCACGCCTCGCATGAGCGATCGCGTTTGGCGCATTTGAGGCATCGTCTGCTTTTTGGGGGCGTTCTGGAGAAGAATCGATGCATAATGTCTCAATACTCCAGTAAGAATCTAGACTCGTCATCAATGACCTTCTTCAGCTATCATATCGAAAACATATTGCTATGCGCACCATAACAACCGTAATAGGAAGTAGAATCCAGTAGCTAGTGATGGTGAGCTGATTGAAGTGAACCGGGTAGGTCGTGAAACATACAATAGAGCCGGATCTCTGTGGATCGTTTGCACGACTGGTTCGGCCATGCTCAATGTCCAGCTGCGGAAATATTCACAATACCTTGAATCTATGAAAGGAGAGAAGACGAGCGAGCTGTGTTGAAGGTTAAAATGGTTCGCCTTACGCTCTGACCTTGGGCTGATGGACCCTGGCATCACGGAGCTTGGGGACAGCTAGACCTTTTGCACAACATCCATCAATCTCTCTCCTCCCCCCTTGAACGGTTCATGGAAAATCATTTGTCCACGTTATGGCTAATAAAATCACCTTGCACTCGTTGCCTGGTATTTTTGGCATTTTGAGATTACAAATCAAATAAGCTGACGCTCCCAAACAGACCTGAAGAATACCACCGACGACGCCTTACCCAACTACCTTACTTCTCTCAAATTTAAGCAGTCGCATTTTTACGCCGACGTAAAACTCGGAGTAGGGTACACTGCAGTCATTATCGCCGCCGCGACCTTTTATTTCGACTATACTCTTGGTTGGGACAAGACAAAATACTGGACTGCCTGGGCAGTACTTGCCTACTTTTCTCTCAATGGGGTCTTCACGTACTGGACATGGGCTGTAGAGAAAGGACTGATATTTACCGGGGAGAAGAGTGGAAGTCAGGTTCGCTAGAGCCCAACTACATATCTCGGTATTCACCACTAAGACTGCACGGATAATATTAGGTGACGATCAGTTCGCGAACGGAAAAGCATAATCCCACCTACTTCCTTACTGTTCGAACCAAGAAGTCTTCCTCCAGTTCATGGGAAGAAAGTCAAATACAAGCGCCCTTCACTCGTTGGTTCAGCGCCGACGGCTTCTTCGTACCGAAGCCCTTTCAGCAATGGCTTGCCTCCGAGATAGAAGTCGTAGGCGAAGCAGATCCTTCCAATGTGGTTGAAGATATTGGACGGGGATCAGGCAGTTCTCAAGAGGCATCAATGGCAAGCAAGGTCTCTTCTGCGCAAAAGACAGGAAGCACGCGGTCACGAAGAAAAGCATAATGCGAAATGCTCATCATGTCAAATAACTGGGTATCTTGTATGAAAAAGCAAAATTTCCTGATTTCAAATGTCGTGACATGACAACAAAAGGGGTATCTCATGCACAATATAAAAAGCACTGCAAACAGAACCATCCCCCAATATCTTGCATCGCCCGGACACAAACAGCCACTTACGCCCTCAAATTCATCAAGTCTCCAACCTCCCTCCCTCACCCCAGCGAGAAACCACATACAGTCCCTCTCTCTCAAACTGGCCCACGAAACTCTGGCATCGCCGACATCTGCGCCGTCAGGATCCTCGTATCGTGCTTATTCCGATGTGCCGGGTGGGCTTTTGCAGGCTTCTGAAATGTCTGCGGCGCATAAGTAGGGATGGCGATGGCGAGCTGAGCGCGACGTTCGCGTTCCAGACGTGCTTTGCGCTCGGGGGGTGTCTCCGGGGGTGGAGGCGGGTTCTTGGGGACTGTGTACTGGCGGTTGACGGGACGGGGAGGAGTAGGGTTTGGGGGGACATTGGAGGAGGTGAAGCACATTGTGGTGGTGTTGTGTGTCAGCTGATTAGTGTTTGAGTGGTTTGAAAATCGTGGGATTTGTATTGGGGTGTTTGGGTATTATTTCTATGGTATGTCTACATGCGGATATTGATTGAATATGAGGAGTATAGAATGTAAGAAATAAAGCATGTTTAGGACAATGGCAATCATGTTTTGGAAATTAATCAGCTTCCGGAAGTTCCTGGAGAAGGACAAAGACTTTCTTGTTGAACAATGAATACACAGAGGTCAGATGATCTGTTGGCGTTAATTGGAAGAATGAGAATTAGTTCATTGTGTTCAATGAAGCCTGCGTAATGAAGCGTGAGTACTATCCTAATGATATATCGACGAGCTCTGGAACGAGATTTGGTGGTCAAAGAATGGATTCCGTAGCTGAGTCGAGAATCTCATCTTTACGCAAACCTGTAAGGCATTGAACAGAGCTCGATATAAAGAACAGACAGTCTCTTCTGTAACCCTTTGGGAATCCATGGTTCTTTTTTGGTACAATTTTTTAGAGAAACATGAGCGAATGAGAACTATCAAGGAGTAAGGTCAAGTATCTTACCATATAAATCTCTCTAGCTTTCCTCGGCGTTGCATAATTATTATCCCAGAAAATAAAAATTGGTGGAAGTTGGTCATGGTGAATGAGATCGATCACCGGGCAAAAGGAGCGCCATGGCATAGCATTCCTTTCTTCCCAAAAGCTTTGATGTTAAAGTATCAATGCCCCGATTACCTCTATTACTCTCGGGGCATTGTTGTTCAGCTGAACATTTGATGAGATGATCAAATGCTATTTTTTCCATCCCCCTATCGTGTATATAAGGCCATCACAGCGCCGATTAAATTGAGTATTTTGGGACCTTCAATCCTCATCGGGCTTTATCTTGCCACCTCTCCCTAAATCCAACGCTTTATCCAAGCATCACCGGGAAAACACGATTCGGACAACCGAGATGCGTTTCACGAAGGCTATACTTCTCACCCTCGCTGCCGCTCTGTCAACCTCCGCCCAATTCACCAACCCCCCATTTCCAACAACGGAAAACCGAGTGTCGGCAACCCCGGTCGATACGTCCTTGATCAGTTACGAGTCCAACATGACTCAAACATCTTCCACACTCAGTACACACGCGACGAGTTCGCCAGTGAGCAGCACTGAATCTACTTCGCTCCTTAGCGGTCTGAGTAGTACCGCGACCGCAACTTCCACTGGTGGATCCAAGCAATCGGGTGCTGGTGTAGGAAACAGTGCGCCACTTGGTGCTATTGGTAGCCTAGTTGGTGTTGTGTTGTTTGCTGTAGGGATGGCGTGAATGTCTGTCCAGAATTGGAAAACGCATTGAGAAAGCAGAGTATGGAGAAAAGGGAATGTAGTTCAAGTGAGAGAATTGGATCGAATGGAGATCAGGCAGTGGAATCGAGACAAGAGTAGTACAAATTACAATTCTTAACCCTGACAAATTTGAGGAGGTGCTTCTTAATCCCTTAAAACCACCCTTGTATTTGTTGCTGATTATTTGCGCTGCCAAGCTCGAGTTGAGCAGCATTGCTGGTAGCCAGGGACATCCTTGAAAGAATCGTCCTTGTCGCTGTCGTGGATGGCATGGCATCATGAGGATCTCTTCCTCCAATTCCATTCCATATGTTTACATGCTGCGCATCATCGTCAAAAGAATAAACAGAAGCCTCGTCTGAATCAGTTTCCTGGGGCACCTCGTCAATATCTTGCCAGCCCATATCAGCAACGCTCTCTGCTGTGTGATAAGATGGTGGCTTGCCATCATTCTTCACCAGAGACGACCTACGCATGTTGCCTTTGTCAGAGCCTTTCAAGTAATGCTTCGCGACCGAAGCAGTGACGCAAGCGATATCTTTAGACGGATCTACATCTTCCTCGTCATCTCCGATAATGAATACATCACTGTAAACATCGTCTTCTTCATTATCTGAAGGTTTGTCAACTTTGGGGAAGACGATTTGTTGCATTTGGATAGCACTTACGGGGCCAGCAGATGCAAAGGCCTCAATGTCTTTAGCCTGTCCGGCTCTGTTTAAGCTGATTAACCTTTGAATCGTTCGGCGAAACCCACCCTGATAACAATACAGAAGGCAAATTGGAGTTGCCATGAGTAGGAGAATTGCAAAAATGGATAGGCCAACAAGTAAAAGAACCGGTAGCTTGTTGGCATTGGCCATGACGCTAGCACGATTACGAGTATGTTTGTAAGTGTTCGTTGAGACAGAATGATAAGAGACGACCGAAAGACCAGCTTTGGCGAGGCGGTGTTTTTGCTCCACACGGTTTTGGCAATGGGTGATGTTGATGTAAACTGATCTAAAACCCTATGAATTCGGCCGTACTGTATATTAAGCCATAGCTTTGTGTGCTCCCTGTAAATCACAGACTCTTGTCCCATTGACAGATTTGACCTTTCGTTGTTAATCGGCGGGATAATGAATTCTTGGCATAGACAAAGCCATATTTGCATAACTAAGTATCATTCTGAGATACACATAAACCTTTCTTTATACTTCCAGACTTTCCTTGGCCCTCGGCGATCGAATATCCAGAGATCATCACGTAATGCACTGTACATTTTGACCCCGGTGAAAAATGTTACTTCAAAATCACGCTACGGAGAAGTTCCGCTCCAACGTCAAAAACCGAATTCTCCAGTAAACGTCTCTGCGGATTAGGACACTTTTCTGAAATTAATGAATATCAAGTATGAGAAACAGGAAACAACAATGGCTGAAAAAATGGTGTCCTGATTTTGGTCGAATTCCCAGGAAGTGCAGTGTGCTTCTTTGGAATCGGTATTGAAAATAAGAATGCTAATAAATTAGAACTAACTTTATTCGTCCATATCGAAAATGACAAGGCTCTCAAGTTCGCGATGAACTATTTGGTCAAATTCATTTCTTTCAATGCCCGCTGAACGCGCTAAACGAAACAAATTCTTTAACTCTGCGCTGATATGCTGCCTAATACCCACCTCTGCTTGGGAATGATTAGCCACGCTGTGCTCTAACCTTGCGACATGATGGGAAGAAGAAGCCGAGATCGGACGTGGGTGATTGTATTCTTCATTATCCAGGTTATGAGATGTTGGGTTTTGGGTTGGTGGAAGTAAAGTTGAGCCTGAATTCGAGTTTCCAGCGCCAGCCACTCTTGAAGATTCTGCCTCGTTATTTTGCTTTGAATTCTGGGTAAGCTCATTACCGCGAAGAGTGGACTCGTTCATTCCGTTCGTCCTTTCGGAAGGATCTTCAGCATCCAAAGCTGGTTGTACCTCATTTCCATACCTCGCATAGTACTCAGCGTCTGATGTGGAGACGGGAGCAGACGAGTCCTTTGTTGGAGTGCGGCCAGGTGTCCTGTCATAAGAATCCCAATATCCATCATCCTCATCATCTTCCAGGCCATTGTCCCCTCTTCGACGAGAACCACCATTTAAGCCAGTATCTGGGCTCAAATCCCCGTCGTCCACTACATCGTAGCAGTCTGCATCATTAGAGGCTTCATCAGCTTCAGTAATGCTTTGAGCCCAAGGCCTACCCGTTTCTTGAACTCTGTCGAGCGTACGCAGTTCGGCCAAGCGCCAGCCATGTCCTCCCGCAGACTCATCACCCATACACCACAGATATATAGGTACAAGTCCATACTCTTCTAGTTCGAAACGGGAGTATAGTGTCTCTGCGTCCGAACGCCTATAGGTTGCAGGAGTAACGTCGCCAAGTTCAATTTCTCCAGAGACAGGATGTGGCTCTAGCTGGATGTGTTCAACGATATCTGGAAGTTTGGATGCATGCTCGTGGTCCCAACAGAGAAGAGGAAGCCACGAGCCAGACGAGGTGGAGCCATTTCCCGCAAATAACTGTACTCTTTGTCGAAGGATGGGAGAAAGGAGGGGGAGAAAGTCGGGCGGTGGTCGTGTTGCCACGAACGCTGAAGGAAGACAGGCCAGTAGGGGTGGCAGAAGCTCTCTTGGCTCAGGTGCAGGAATGTACTGCACCATGGTCGTGGCTCGGTTTCCTACTCTAAATTTGTGATTGCAAGTGGTACTGGTGCATCAATTAGGACAAACTCGCAGCGAGCATGTTGGTCGACAGTCGTCTGCAATGTCGACAAATATGTTGTTGGTGAAGCTTGCATGCCCTGGTACAGGTTCCATGCAACGATACAGAGGAAAAGGAGTAAATGCACGCATTCTAGGATGTCTGAGAACCCAACGTAAGTTAAGATAATAGGCACCGGTCAAGAGGAAGCTCGAAGCGGAATGGCGACGAGAAAGCCAGCCCCCACACGAGAACGCGCACTTATTTTTCCGATGACAGCGTCATATCTTCCAAAAGTCCTCTATCATTTTCAGCCAAATGCCGGAGGAAGCTAAAAAAGTTCATCAGCCGTCATGTGCACGTCAAAGCCTCCAGCTGCAACGGCGATGCGCCCTCTGAGACGGTCACAGCCCAAACTCTGTTTCAGATTGCTCCGCCCAATCACGGCACCATACACGCGCTTTTGACCCATGAGGTCTCAATAGCCAAAACCTGCGAACCAATCGACCATCTGCTACGGGGTTTCACGCTACAGAGTTCGTTGAAACAATGTTTGGTATCGAGGTACCAGCATCAGGTGCTGGCTCGTTGTGTGATTCCATAGGTCTGGACAACCTTAGAACAATGGCAGCTAAAGAGGCTTTGTTTACAACGCAGTGTATTGCAAGGCGCCTTTGAAGCTTGCGCATGCTGTGATACTCTCATTGTCAAAAGCATGCAGTTTCCTACAACCATTCACAGCTCAGTCCTTGACATTCACTTGTTCCTCCGTTGATATACTCGTGCTGGCACATTTACAGATCTGATTGCTCTTCGAAAATACTTTCTTTTACGTCTTTGCGATTCAGGAAATTCGCTCTTCTACGCCAAGCAAACAAACACAACATTCATTTTCACCTTTTGCGAGGAACATCATGTGGTCTTTGTCATTGGCTATCGTTCTGGTTACATGTGTAATATCAACAGCTTTGGCCGCTCCAAGCAGCCGCTCACTATCAAACACTACTCTTTTGCGGCCCACGTCGGCTGCCGTTTCGGATCCCACATCGAGCTCGTCTTCTCCGGCGCATCAATTCGGAGGATCAGAATACATTGTTCTCTTCAATACTTCCTCACCACAACCTCCTCAAGTTGAAGAAGTTTTATCCCGCCTGGGTCTCTCCTCGAATCACAGCGATGTGCGCTACACATTCAATAACTCCGTCTTTCGAGGGTTCTCGGCCAACATGAATGCGCATTGCATAAATGCACTGAGCAACATGTCGGACGTATCTGTCGTCGAGGAATCGACCCAGGTTGTGACCAGATCAGAAAATACTCGTGCCAACAGTCCTTGGGGTCTCCAGAGAATCTCCTCTCAAAGCGAAGTCAGTGGCGATCCAGGCACGATGAGCTTTACATATACATACGAGGATTCGAATCTTGGTTCTGGGGTTGATGTATATATCGTGGACACTGGAATTAATACCGAACACGCTGCGTTTGGCGGCCGTGCACGCATGGGCTTTTCCTTCGAAGAGGACCCGTCCGACCAAGATGGTCACGGTACTCATGTGAGCGGTACAGCTGCCGCTGCTGTTTTTGGAATTGCCTCACAAGCAAATCTCATTGGTGTAAAGGTACTCGGAGCCAATGGTACTGGATTGAGTTCGGATACAATAGCTGGTATGGACTGGGTGATTCAACAGCACGACGCGAGATTGAATGATCAAGGTTTCGTCGGCAGCGTAATGAGCATGAGTTGGGGTCTTGGAGGTGTTACTCCCTCTGTAAACCAAGCAGTCGCTGCAGCCGTCCAAGCCGGAATTCATGTCAGCGTTGCGGCCGGAAATGATGGGAAGGATGCTTGCAACTATTCCCCATCATCTGCTGGTGGCAGCGGTCCCGCGATCACAGTTGGCAGTATAGGCATGTCTGACGACGTGTCCAGCTTTTCAAACACGGGATCTTGCGTTGACATTTACGCGCCTGGAGAGGATGTGCTGAGCACCTGGATCGGTGGAAACAACGTTGTCAACCTTCTGAGTGGAACTTCCATGGCAACGCCTCATGTTACAGGCGTCATGGCTTATTTGATGGCATCAAACGCTACGCTTGCTCGAAATCCAGCGCTTCTTAAGCAATACCTCACTTCTTCATCCACTGGAGGGACGGCACAAGGCGATGATGCAGCCGGTGGTAAAGTCATCCTCAACAACGGGATCACAGTCACTACCTTGAGTAATGTTCTTGGAACGGCATCTACTCCAACGCTACCCAGGAGGTCGGCAATGCCATACTATGCCAGGTCACATATCAAGGACCATGTCTCTACGTCTCGGCGAAGCTTGAGAAATCAGGCGCGAAAAGTTTTGGCAGCATCAGAGATTCTTAGTAAATAATTTGCTGTTCTGTATATTTTCTTTGCATAGCGTTGGCGCATATGGAACTGCTTGTGATAGAATAGAGCTCTCATGAGAATGAATATAACACTTTTTCAACTCAAACAAGGTGCGCGAAACTCTGGGTGATGTTTGATGTCATCGTTGTGGTAGAGAATTCAAGACCATTTCTATCCTTTAAGGAAATCTGTTCTCATTTCGGCCATTTTCGATCCCAATCAGATAAATATAATTGCTCATAAATTGGCCTCACCTATCCACTGTGTTACGAGCAGCTGATGGAATTAGCATACCGATAAATTGATAAATTGCATATATTGACATTCATGGCGATTCATCTAGTCCGCGAGGCTTATTCAAAGTCAATTTCGGCACTATGCCCGCTGTACGTGAGACGAATTCTGAGCCGACATTGACCGAAGCCACCAGCACCAAATTAGCAGCTTTTGAAGTTACAAATCGCTTTAAGAAAATTTTCTGCAAAATTTGTAGAGCTAGTGGCTCAAAAAGATCATTTAAGCTCAGCAGCTGCTAGTGGTAGGAAAAATTGACCAATTCGAATGGGACAAAAGCGAATTGTAACTTTAAAGGCTGGTGGTGGCCCGTGCGTCAATCTCGCCTCGGAACTCGTCTCACCGTCTCACGTACAAAGCCCGGCACGCGGTCCGAAGAATAACTGATACACCCAAACTCCGAGCTCGCGTCCCACACCAGATAAATTACCCCAACATATAGTACAAATTCAAACAAAATAGACGAAGTCTTTTTTAATTCAGTAATTAATTATTGTCTTATTTTAATTTGTTGTTGTTTGTAATTTTGACCATACAGAATTAAGTTTGGTGTGGTGTAGAATGCGGATTTGCGGTTTGGGTGTATCAGTTATTCTTCGGACCGCGTGCCCGGGTACCCACCTTTCCACAGTGAAATACAGTCTCATGAACGAAAATTTCTGCACAACGCATTTCGTTGCCCTGGTAACGCTGTTGCTCTGGTAACGTCATCTCAACGGCAAATTCATTGGGTAAAATAGTCGGATAATGCGACAAATTTGCGCCGTGAACTCACATTTGATCAGATTTCGCTGATCTACTCGAGATTAGCTAGCTTTCGGTTCGATCTTGACTGATTTGTGTGCTTGTATCCAGCTCACTCCTTTGTATGTAGCTGAATTTGGCTAAAAGGGATGAGCACAGATTGTGTAAATGAGAAAGGACCTCTAAATTGGACGAGAACTTTGACTATCTCGAGATGAGACCAAACGAAGTAAGAATGAGGAAGACGAAAGGGATCGACGAGTAGTGGAGCTTTCAATTGGGAGATGAACCCGAGACCTCTCACATTGGATGCGCAGTGCACAAGGACGAAACGCCCGAAGCGAAAAATCATACCCCTAGACCATTGAACCCATAGATACGGATGATAATAGTCTCAGAGTCTTGTCCCGAGGTAGACGATTTGCCTAAGCTCATCGAGGATTGTATGGAAAGTATTAGCCACTGCTCTTCGTGACTGAAATTTGGCCTCTGCCACCCTGGTTTGATGTATTTGCACGAATCCAGCTTAGTTCGGTGCCGTTTTACGACCCTAGTCGTGCTGATTTGGTGGTAAATCACTGCAAACTGATGGTTGGATACAGTGACGCGAAACTTTTCTGGCACAACTCGCAGTCTTCTCTCTGTTCATGCGCTGCGCATACCATTCAATAAAAAGCACGAAAATAGACTGAAGCGGCTCACTACTGGAAATGATGACTTCAAGAACTCGCCCTTCACAGGATGTGGACATGGTGCCGCATCAGTCAGCTTGAGTCACCTGGTTGCCAGGATTACATATACATACCCGCAAAATTAGCACGCGGTTTCTTCTAGTCTTTCCACCTAAACCCCAAGGCTAGACGGTTGAAGCAGCTCAAGTTCAGTCTACCACTTAGCCGAACTCGGCAGAGCTAGCGTGCCTAATTATCAGGGCATAATGCAGGACATGCACTGTAAGCATGGCGCTGGAGGCCTAGGTCGACTATGACTTCCCTTGGTAAGTGAAAGAGCAAAGGCACAGGTTTTTCGAAGCTTCACAGCGCCAAGCTCCGGAGCAAATTGACGGCTGCATCGTCATCTCTAGGATTTTCAACCCACTTTCGCGCAGATCTAGTATGTCGTCGAACAGTATATATACCAACGCATATCGCCATCTATCTCGGATTTGCCAAAAGCAAGAACCAGGCTCTTTTCGAGGAAGAAGAACAACAGATAGTCCTATCTATCGTGGTCACGATATTTTTCTGAAATCAATAGCGCCGGCCGATAGCCAAATATACCATCAAGATGTCGCAGGCTTTACCCAAGACGTACAAGGCCGCTGTCATCACGGCCCAGGGCAAACCACTTGAGATCAAAGAGTTGCCTATACCCGAGCTAAAGGAAGGAGAGGTCTTGATCAAAGTCCTCGCCTGTGGGGTGTGTCATGCGGACGCTGACGTCCTTCATGGCGAGATGGGGCCACCGTAAGCTTTAATCTCAAGGCACAACGGGTGATGCGCTCCAGCTAACGTTTGTCAACCAGCCAGATTCAAAAACTGGGACACGAGTTTGTGGGCGACGTCGTCGCTGTTCCCTCGAGCGAGAAGAAATGGAAAGTAGGCGACCGCGTGGGTGGGGGGTGGCACGGCGGTCACGACCTTGTCTGTCGAGCTTGCAGCCGTGGACAATTTCAAATGTGCGACAACAAAACCGTCAACGGCGTCTTCCGAGATGGTGGTTATGGCGAGTATGCGACCATTCGTACAGAGGCAGTTGTTCGCATCCCCAAGAACATCGACCCGGCCAAAGTGGCTCCTCTCTTGTGTGCCGGTAAGCTTTGGTTAATTGCTTTGAACAAGTCGAACCATCCGCATCACGTGCGCTAACTTTCCTTCGTTTCGCAGGAGTGACCGTCTTCAACGGCATGCGGAACATGAACTGCAGAGCCGGCGACATTGTCGCCGTGCAAGGCCTAGGCGGATTGGGCCATCTGGCGATCCAGTACGCCCGAAAAATGGGCTTTCGTACTGTCGCCCTCAGTCGGGGGACCACGAAGAAAGACTTCGCCCTAAAACTTGGAGCGAACGACTACATCGACACGAAAGCTCATGACGTAGCAGCAGAGTTACAGAAACTGGGCGGCGCAGCCATGATCGCCGTCACGGCTCCAAACCCAGAAATCATCTCGCCTTTGCTCGGCGGCCTCGCGCCAGCAGGCACATTACTGCTCTGGACTGCCGTTGGGCCCGTTCCAGTAAACACAGTGCAACTGGTTCCGAACGCATTAAGCGTGCGTGGCTGGCCTTGTGGTCATGCACTCGATACCGAAGAAGCAATCGCCTTCGCGGATACGCATGGGGTGGATTGCATGATTGAAAAGTTTCCCTTGGCGCAGGCGAATGAGGCTTTGGAGCATATGCTCAGCGGGAAAGTGAGGTTCCGGGCGGTGTTGACCATGTGAAGATAAGCGATGTTGGCATATCTTCGAAGAATTGGTAGCTTGGTGCCTGCTGTTCGCAATCTTTGCGTGTCCTTATCAGCTATGTAAAACGCTCCTGTCATGGTCTGACTTCAGCCTCATGATGTTATTTAGGATGAGGCAAAAAAAGCACTCGGTTCATCCTGAATGATCTATCAACGCGTTCTTCTCTTCATCGTATTCTTGTATCAGGGATTTGTTCAGGTCATGATAATACCAAGAGTTCTGATCCAGGTGTTCAACCTTTGTTGGGCGTTGGCTCTGACGTATTGTTTGTTTAGATTACAGCGATACCCAATGTCCCAGCTCCCATGTAGGTGACATTGTCTCCAAGTCGTTCATTAGATATTCAGGGCACGGAATAATGCTCGAGTATGAATGTTGTTCGTAATACACGGGTCTTGTATATATATTATTGTTCTAAACGGTGTACCTTGTCGAACTCTATTATGTCTCCGGCCACTAAGCTTGGGTAAATTGCATATTCAATCCGATATCTAGCTATGATATAATGCAAGCAATTATTCAAGTGCTGTGCACCAGCAGAAGACAGCCAATCGCAATAACATTGAACGCTGAAGCGTAAATCTACCGCTATGCTTCAACGTGGCTTATCTACAGCTGCCGTAATTCTGTATGCATAGTCACTCTATCAACTAGTCTCGGCAATCTAATTTCGATGGTCAGCAAAGAGGTTTGCCAAGGCCTAAGACTAACAGTCACACTGTTACAGCTGTAATATTCCACTGACTGGGCCAAAGCTCTACCATTGATATCCATCGGAGTAATCCGAATGACGCGAGCTCCGACCAGCGTATTGGTGTTTGGTTGAGTCAAAATTATTTGAAGGGAATTGCAACCATCCGGGTTCTCGGCTAATATCATGACAGCAGTCCCACTTGGTTCATTATCGTGTCCGACTGCAATCGGGATTTCGTAACTGTTGACATTTTCCTTTTCAACGCATAGAGCATTTGCACGGTACTGTCGTCTAACGGCCCTGTCAAAGCATATGTGATTAGGAGCGCAAGTGCCGTTAAATGTGTAAAATTCCGTTGATCCAGGTCGCCTACACTCCAGTATCCAACGGTTTGCAAGGGTCTCACGCGCACAGTTCGACGCTTGGAAAGTCGTATATTCCGCGAATTCTTCGTCGCTTTCCCACGGACAAGTATTGATGAGACCAACAGCAGTCTGACCGACATCGATACCATTGCGAGTTGGTGAACTTCGTTTGTTGAACTCACTAGAAAAATTTGGTGTGATCTTGTGTCCTTGAGAACTCGAATTGAGAGACGCGAGATAGTCAATTGAGGTGATCGAAAAGTCGCTAAACAACGTCTGGATTAGAGTTCATTCTATCACCGTCAATAGTTTGGGTTTCGTCGTCTTACCATGAAGAATTCCCATAATCCACTTTTCGAGCGCTGGAGGGATCAGTCAAAAGAAAAAGTAGAACCACAAAGCAGCTAGTCAATGGTTTCATTTGGCCAAAAGAAATCTGAATCTCAGTACAGGTGAGTTTTGGAGTTTCAAAGATCATGGCTATGGGATTGTATACATATGTGTATAAGGGGAAACGGAAACAAGGAGAAACGGCAAGATGGTAGGGGAAGTGGCAAAAGCACCTCAGGCAGACGTAAGGTATGACGGTATGCTTGATACTGTGACGTCTACAACGCACAATGTATTGCTGGTTTCTAATCAGCCTCCGTAGACTAAAGTGGGAACCTTTTTTCGGATTTTGTCCTTTTCAACGGGAAGCTTTTTTCGGTTAAGCACGCACATCCATGTCGCCAAAACTTGTAACACATTTTCCACGTTTACAAGCCAATACGAGATCTAGAATAACCTGGATGCTTGTAGCAGACAGCAAGCATGCAGAACAAATCGGATCTCAATCGAGGATTGGATTCGAGACATAACCTTGTTATGTTGTTCTTGAACAAATTAGTCACCTTAATTGCTAGGCCGCGTCTTGTAGATCCGGGCAGTAGAAAGTTTGACAAATATTTCATGTAAAAAGACAAAATAACTTATGAAATTCCAACTGACTTACATTAGCAGCTGTTAGCTAATGTCTTAGAGCGATTCGACAAGAAAGAAGCACGGAGAAATAGAGGAGAGCTGAGCTACCTGAATTAGGTTACAGCGCATCTCGGATCGGAACAACTAAGATCCGCTATCATTTTCTCCAGCTTTCAGATCAAAATCATGGATGATTATACATTTATTATATTCTTGGAATTTATCAACCCTGGATGTAAAGACTCAATGGTCTAGGGAGAGCAATGTCGTAGCTGCGGAAATTTACGCCTTTACATACTAATGGGGTTGCACTGCGCATCTAAATGGAAGGATTTGACTAATTTGAGATTCCTCCAAAAATTCATAGCTGGCTGATAAGTCAGAAGATATCAAGATCAATCCAATCTCGCAAAATGGAGTCTTTACATATTATTACAGCTGCGCTGAAATTGGCGCTTTCGTGGCGCATGTCTACCAGGCGACTTGGATAAAGAATTGAAATACATTTCAATGTGCTACTCGAATTTTCGTACAACAGACAACATAAAGAGACTTTCATCCTTTTTGACTTTGGCCATATCAAATTAGAGAGTAGTCTGATACAGTGTTACACCGTCAGTTGATATATATCCCCGGTTAAATGTATTCAGAGGGGTCGATTCTGATGCGGACATAGTCTACACAGGGTCTGCGACATTTCGTGCTCCTCTATCATTTCACTGTCCAAGACTGTACCAAAGTTTTCAATACGTTGGTTGCAATCGTTCGTTTGCAAATCTTTTCTGAACAAAAAAAAAAAAGAAATAATACCAAAGATTAAAGGGTCCAGCCGTGGATTGAACACGGGACCTGTCATATTCAACGCTAAGCGCCTGGGCATTATGCGCCCGAAACGACAATCATACCACTAGACCACTGAACCAAAGAATGACAATGGTCAAATTTTTAGTATAATCTTATATTGTATAGAAAAGTCATCGATTTGTGCAAGTTGCGTGTGAGCCTTGCTATGAGAAATGGATCTTTTTCATTTTTGAAACTGGTAGATATTGATTGTGTACGGTGTTGCGATTTCTTCTACAATGTGGCGAATACATATGGCATTTGTTTAAATTCGACTCCGTAGAAATAAAACCTCATGGACACTAAATTAGCTTGTTGGGTGGTACCAGCTGATAAAAGTCATGATGTTTCCCTGGATTAGCAAGAATGGCTCAGCAATCTGCAGGTTTGTTCCATTTATGTTTGTTCAGACCCTCATATGCCGCAGGGGTCAAGGCTTTTGTCCTACCAAGATCGATGGAATGACGTCATGTATCAAAGCCGGAGGTTTCTATCCCAACTTTGGAATCGGTAGCCACGGCAGCTGGTCTTTGTGAACCGCCTTTTTTTTTATATACGGCTGATTCTACAGACCATAGACGTCAGGGACCCGCGCGGGGACGGTAACACCATCAAGGTGGAGACCCCTACAAACCGTACTTGGCAATATTTTCCACCCTTGCAAGGTACCTGCCTAACCATGACGGTGACAGTGAAAGAATTTCGGCAACTTCTTCTCTGCCTTGACAATTTTGTTTTCATCCCACGATGAGCAAAATATCGTGATGGTAATTTACCAGTTTCATTGAATATGTTGATCAGCCTACCAAGGTCCGAAACCCTTACTTTGTCTTCGCTAGAAACCAATGATTGCCTTTGTATCAATGCATCCCCAACCACTCAACATTAAGGCTGAGTGTTTACAAGCACATGCTGGAAGAAAGATAGAAAGGGAGAGTAAGACATATTACCGCGCGGAGGCTGGGCACGCTGACCCATAATCCAAGAGTTAACATCTCTCGCTGCTGCGAATTTGACTACCTCGGCAAATTTATTACCTCAAGCTTCGCCGAAAGCATGAACGGAGGATTGAATGTTGCATCCTTCGGCTCTTCGGGTTCCTCCAACCCAAAAGAGAATATCCTGGCCACTGGAACCAAGTACTATCAGCGAGATTCAGAACGTTTGGCTTTGATTCCTAAGAGAACCAGCATTCATCACCGTCATGAAGAGTTCAGATCGCGGAGATCGAAATACCCAATCGAAAGTACCCTGGAATTGCCAAATGATGCCGGGAATCCTCAATCAGACTTTGATGCGTTTCATCGGAGTGACCAGACTCACCACGAAATGCCTTTGGCTCGGCTTCGTAAATCAAAGGATCGAACAGGTTATACAAGTGCCTGGCAATTTGATGCTACCGATTTTGATATCTGTACACGATCGTTGAACGCCTTTGAAAGTTTATCGACGGCAACACCACACAGAACGAACAAGGGTGAACGAACCTGTCTCAGGAGAGACGTCCACTCGGTACTGGACCATGGCCTAGAAACATCTACGCCAATTTCAAGCGCAGAGTGGGATGTAACCTGGAAGTCTTTAAATCCTGATGGGATCGAACGACTGTACGAGCCATCACAACAGAACCTCCTGGAGTGGAAAGGCTTAGAAGGAACAACGAGAAATCCGCAAGTCGCGCAGCCGTTAACCAGTGGCCCCCCTGGTACATTTTCCATTAATGAGGAGACTGATGACTTTCTTGTCGAGTGGAAGCACGTTCTCAACTGCTACACAGATAAAGTCTGGGGTGATTTACTACCTGTAGCAGAGGCTGCAAGAGGCGAACTTGACACTCTGGAATTTTCTCAACAGAGCACAAGCTGGCTGAAGAGTTCAGCACTACAAAGACTTGAGATGCTTCAGAGACACATCATCCGGTCATCATTGGTTCCCGATTCAGGCCATCAGTACTCGTCAAAACAAAACTATCTGACGCACGACTTTCAGTACAGCCCGGGAGTGGACGAGAAATATTTCTATGAAACATCCGGCATGAGCGATCCAGAGATAAAGCAATCGGCTGATGAAGAAGAGGCGCCTATGCCACCATTCTTTTGTCCATGGGTTGGCTGTCATCATAGGTTCAGGAATTCATCAGAGCTTCTCATACACACCGACACCCACAATATTGTACGTTATGGATGCGCACATATTCACTGTTCCGCGTCGTTTTCCAAACGCGAAGAATGGATTCAACATATACAAGAAGCACATCATGATTTGGTCGGCATTAAACCTTTGTCTTCGGAAATTCCAAAGGAACCGTATGGTGACTACAGTAATGTCTAGAAGATAGAGCATGACGATAGCTTGTCTGAGTACTATGCAGAATAAAGTTAAAATCTCTCTGCGCCGTCTCGTAGCAATATTGTAGAATGCTCCAAGTCCTCCACATCCCGATTGCTTTGCAAAGTCATCGTCACCCTCAGTGGATAAACGCCAAACCGCTTGTAGACCTTGGCTCGGCGCGCAGCAGTCCGATAGCGAGCTTGCCACAGTGCCGCTTCTCTGGTCTCATGCGCTAATTACACATCACTTTTGCTTCGGTGAAGTGTTCTAAGCAGGCTGAGCTTGTGCTTGTGGAGCAGCAGGCCCACCAAGGTTTTTCTCCGTACTGACAGAGTACTGTCTCAGAAAGTCGGGATCATTCTCAATCTCCTCCTTAATCTGTGTCCAAGTCAGCAACGATCCATATGCAAATCATCTTTTGACCACGGCTACTAGAAGCACTCACAATATCCAACCCCCCCACGAGCTCCCCATCCACCCACAATTGTGGAAACGTCGGCCAGTCCGCAAACTCCTTCAATCCCTGCCTCACCTCATCATCCGCCAAGATGTTAAAGAACCCATACCGCACGCTCCTCTCCCTCAATATACTCACCGTCTGCCGGCTAAAACCACACTGCGGCGCACTCGGCGTCCCCTTCATAAACAGCATCACCGGCGCCGCCTTCACCAGCTCCGTCAGCCGCGCATGCAACTCCTCCTTACTGCTCTCACCCGACGAATACGCAGGCGCGGTCGCAGGGTCCCCCGCGCTCGGCGCATACTGCGCGAGATTCTTGCTCCCATTCGTTGCTGTCGCGTCTCCATTCGCATGCCCCGTCTCGACGGGCCTCGTCACCGTCTGCGCAGGCGGCAAGCCCTCACCCCCGCCAGCCTTGCCCGGACCGACATGGCGCGCCACGGCATCGCGCAGCTTCGCCGCGTCTGTCCCTGATACGGTCTCTAGCGTGCGGTTGCCCTTCTGCAGCACGACGTGTGGGACTTGGGTGACGTCGTAGGCGTCGCTGACGTCGGGCACGGCTTCGGCGTCGATGGAGAGGAAGACGGTGGTTGCTGGTGTGGTGACGGGGTAGGTGCTGGCGAGGGTGGCGAGGACGGTGGACATTTGCTTGCACGGTGCTGCCCAGGGCGCGTGAAAGTAGATGACGAGGAGGGTTTCGGGGGGGAGGCTGGTGGTGTGCTGGGTGAAGGAGGCGTCGGTGGGGATTTCGGTGACGGTGCAGGTGGGAGTGGTGCCGTTTGTGGGGGTTGATTCGGCCATTGGAGTTGGAGCTGGAGTCGGAGCTGTGTAGCTAGGGAGGATTTTGGGTTGGAAAGGTTGAGGGATAAGGAGAGCGAATGTGTTGATGTTAGCGATCAAAGATTTGTTAGCACTTCGGATTGCTCGAATAGTAATCGAAGCTTATCAGATGAAATGGCGTCAACTCGCCCCCCACTTAGCGTATTCATAATCGAAGCTTCTCATTCGTTTTTGGAAAAAGTGCCGGAGCTAATGACTGGAGGCCAGAGAAGGCGGTGGCAGAAATTCATCTATCTTTGCTCTCACCTCTCTATTCGTAGACAGTTTCGAGGAAAACCTCTCTTGCTTTAGGGAGTGTGGGGGACACAATTCGCGATGCTGAGGCAAATGTACGTATTGCTGCTACACAGTTCTATGTTTTCGTACTGATCTGGACTCTTTAACCCAGTAAACCGCGCAATGCCCGGTCTAAACGGGCTCTTGAGAAAAAGGCGCCGCATTTGACAGAAAATCCGAAGAAGACGCTCTTCCTACGGTATACAACCTGTAGCCAGATTACACAATTAGCGCTAGGAGATTTACTTTCCATGAAAAGACCACTCGTGGTCAAATTCGGCAAAAAGAATAACATTCATCCATTCGAAGATGCTTCATCGTTTGAATTCTTCTCTGAGAAGAATGATGCCTCGCTCATCGTCTATGGAAGTCATAGTAAGAAACGACCACACTGCCTCACTCTCGTCCGCTGTTTCGATCACCACATTCTCGATATGTTGGAATTATACATCGATCCGGACACTTTCCGCACGTTGAATCAATTCAAGAACCGCAAATGCGCAGTAGGGTTAAAACCTTTGATTTGCTTCTCGGGTACTCCTTTTGAAAGCCCCACGGCTACACCGTACACATTGGCTAAGAGCTTGTTTCTCGATCTCTTTCGTGGTTCTGACGTGCAAAATGTTGACGCCGCTGGCCTACAATACATCATCTCCATTTGCGTCGGTGATGAAGTAGAGGGACAGCCACCACCAAAGATACACTTCCGCGCATACCTCATCAAGACTAGGAAGAGCGGCCAGAAGGTTCCCCATGTGGAAGTAGAAGAGATGGGACCGCGTCTCGATTTTCGAGTAGGGAGGAGCAGAGAAGCTGATGATTCCATAATGAAAGAGGCTCTAAAGAGACCCAAACATCTAGAAGTAAGCGGGTCATTTCTGTATGGAGCTGTGCAGCTACTGACATTATATTGCTAGCCCAAGCAAAAGAAGAACATCGAAACGGACTTGATAGGTGACAAAGTCGGCCGAATCCATATGGGCAAGCAAGATTTAGGAGCTCTCCAGACAAGGAAGATGAAGGGCTTGAAGCGTTCTAGAGGACTTGAAGATGACGAGGTGCTTCCCGATGCCAACGATTTGCAAAACGGAGCAGCTGAGAATAAACGCTCCAAGCCGTGATTTCGGTTTTCTCAGCGTTTCTATCAGCGATTAGGGGGTTTTGACAAAGGCGTCGGTGTTACGGACTCGCTCGAAACACGATGCCAAGCTGCTATGTCGGCGTTTGGTGTCTCATCCGATTTTGAACAAGCCTCTGTGAAAATGTAAATAACTATTTCAAAATAGGGGTCAGACTCTGCTTGACGCGTACCAACAAATTACGGAGCAATACGACGATTGTAACTTTTCCAATTGCCGGCACGTAGATGGCTGCCTTTTCTTTGATGTCTGGCGTAAAGTTCTTTTCACCCGAAAAATTGACGCAACACGCGCCAGATTTCACATTTTTGGTCGGGATTTTGAAAGATTCACTCGGAACACCACTGATAACGACATCGCTTATTGAAAGGCAATCCTCGAGACTCATATTATCGGCTTCAGTGACTTCGTGTTTGCGTTTCCTGATACCCTCTCCACGAGAAAAGATTTGTATACCAGTGATGTCGACTGAGTACACCGTTGCTCCATCATTTGCCAATAGGGCTGCAAGAGGGCGTCCAACAACTTCGCTTCTGTTCACGACTGTTATTGTATGGCCAAACAAACGGTTGCCATAAGGCAAAATTGAGTTGTATATTTGCAGGTATTCGAGAATCTTGATCACAGCCAGAGGAGTGCAAGGCAGGATGCTTTTTTGTAGATTCACTTCATCCAAGAAACGAATATTCTGGTATAGATTGAAGATATACGTGTGGCTTAGCCCCTCGACGTCTTTGCTCACATCCACAATTTGCTGAAGATACTGATCTTGTCGATTGCCAAAGACTGGATAATAAGTAATGACTCCGCTAACACCATCATCTCGATTGGCATCGACCAAGTGATCTTCAAGCTCCTCACGATCGACTTCGCGTAGTTGGAACTGGAACCCACTAAGCGCGAAGTTAGTGAGGTGGTAAATGGCACCTGCATAGCGATCTTTGTGGCAATTCCATACATGTCTCACAGCCAAATTCTAGCGAAAACACATAATCACTTACTACTCTTTACATGTTTTGGCAGTCCAGTTTGCATACATGCGGGCGGCTGGGTCGCTATTTGCCAAAAAGCCGACTAAAAGAGGCGAATGACTCAGTTCTCCAAGGCCATTGGTGACCTCTCCCTGGAGTTTGTCTGCAATTGTTCCTGCAAGCACGACCTTACAGGCTGGTGCAAACTCTGAAGACATATTGCTACAGAGAACTCTTGAAGTCCCCAGGGTATTGGCTACGAAGAAGGCAAGTCGTTTTTGGACTGTGAAACGGTGGTGGATTACCAACCGTAGTGGCGCGTTAGACCTTGGTAGCTTTGTGATGATGAAATTTCCCAGATGTTTTGAGCGCATTTCAGAGACCTTTCACCTGTATATTTTTTCCGCTCGCAACAGGTCTGCTACAGTAGATACGCCGGCGTGGTCTACCAATTCGCCGCTATTGGATAGCCTGCAGAACTTTGCGCTACAGCATTGACAAACAAGCCAATAAATCCAGCCAAGAGACAGAAATGTCCGAGGTCGAGCTGTATCTTCTGGAATATGACAAGCATAAAGAGGAAGCTTTGCGAATAGCTGGTCAAGCCGCGACGCGTATGATTTCAATCGATGTCACTCTCGATCTTTACTAAAGTAGAGGCAGGTCTCGGAAGCAAGGACCTCAAACTCGTCAATTTGATAGAGATTCTAGGGGAATACCTCAACAACGACGATGCATCGATTAGAACAAAGAGTGCGTGAACAAGTCTTCCTAATAGCTTTGAAATTGACCATTTTGACAGCTACATTTTTCCTGGCTGACGTCCTTTCGGCCATTCCAACCAAGACGCTCTCTAGACAGCAAAGTAAACGGTTTTTTTGGGTCTTTCCTTCGAATCCATGTTGCTGATACCCATTATAGGAAACTTGCTGTGCGATTTTGTGCTCTCCCGGATAGCTGACGATCCAGAGACCATCGAGCCCTCGATACGTGCGTTGATCGCGCTTGAGTCTACGGGGAAATGGGAAGATGAACGCGCATCTCAAGTTTTCATAACGTGAGCAACGAGTGTCTCTAGGATAGAAAGATCTTTGCTAATTTCTTTCTCAGACTTTTGAATGCAACGAATCCTCTAAAGCAATTTCAGCTCCAAAAGCAAAGATATGTAATCTTGCAACTAATCGACACCTTGATGGCCAAATATCGATCTGGTGAGAATTGACACTTTACGTGCCTCCAATGGCATCCGTTGACTTGTATGCAGCTCTTCATGACGCCCAAAACTCGACTCCAGAGCTCAAAGAAAAACTCGTCATATACTTTGATGGCGAGAAAGATCCCCGCAACCTTATGATTATCTTCTCTGTATTACTAGTACCCATGACGGAATGGGATATTTCTACACTTGCTCAGGTGAGTCTGGCAAGTCTCTCGAAGAGATGCTTTGCGACCACACAATCCCGAATTCCCAAACTTTGAGATATCTAACGACTATTACCACTTGTGACCACGGAGATTAAGACGTGCAACCCCAAACATTCGAGTAGTGAGAAGACTAATTCAGACCAGGACTTTTTCGAAATTGTATTCAATTACTTTCCAATAACATTCAAGCCTCCACCTGATGATCCATATGGTATCACAGCCCAACAACTCAAGGATCGTCTTCGGAATTGTATATCTTCTACATCTTTTTTCGCTCCTTATGCTTTCCCGGCCCTACTTGACAAATTAGACTCTACGTCCCCCAACACAAAGGTAATCTCGATACGCAGAATTTGAACCCCACATTACTGATAGATCTAGCGAGATGCGTTGCAAGCAATATCGGCGTGCGTTGCTGGCTATTCGATACGGACCGTTTCCCTTTACGCAGTGACTTTATGGGACGCGCTCAAATTTGAGGTGCTCAATGTGCAAGAAGAACAGCTTGCCGAGCAAGCATTGGATGCGCTATCCAGCATTGCAGCAAAGTTATCCGAGCCTTCTGACCTCTCAACGTATTTGAAACCAGTTGCAAAGGAATGCAACGAACATCTTGAAGACGCTCCGACTAAACAATCGCAAGCCTCTGGTCGAATACTGGAGGCTATAGCAAAAGCCACTCCTGATTCGTCGAATTTCCTAATAAGAGCAATCATGCCTCAAATCATTTCATTGTTCAATGCGTCCGGGACCTTGAGCAAGCGGCGAGCGCTAGTTGATGTAACTGTTCAGCTCCTCCGAGCTAACATTGCAGTCTTTGGAGAATGGCGAACATCTGATCCGGAATTTCTCCAGAAGACTATGAATTTTGCCAATGCCTTCCAGGATTTTAGGGAACAAATACAAGACTTACTGATTAGTACTGTAACCAACGCCTCGACGGACGAGGCCTCATACCGCCTTCTTTGCATCAATTGTCTCGTAGAACTCGTCAAGTTGAGAAACTTGCTCAACGATCAACAAGTTTCGAGAATATTACAGAGTCTCATTACTGTGGTCCTGAGGGAGCCCTCGCACGAAAATGACGACCTGCTATCTGCAGCCGAGGCAGGTCTGTTAGAAGTCGCTCACCAAAAGCCGCAATTGGTAACACATGAGGCATTCCCTCTTTTTCTCGCAGAGCTTCCAGAAGATGCTGCAACGGAAGACTCTCCCAACCTTCGGGTTCTAGCGGCGTTTGCAAGACTGAGCAATGAGAAGAGGATTTTCGAGACCATTGTCATGCGCTTGAAGAACAGGCTTGCAATTGCTTTTCAACGACCAACTTCGGGCATTTTTGTGCATTCTTTGATTAATGCATTACTTTATGCGTTTCTTCATGGAGCATACAAAGATTTGGATCTGGACGCGCAAAAGTCTTATTACCCAAGCGTAGTAAAATGGTTATTCGAGAGGTTGCAGAATCATGATGCTCTTCTCACAGACTTTGCCGAACGGCGAGCAATCTTGGACTCGATCGGGAGAATTTGCCGGAAGATATTGCTTGAACAAGATGCATTTGTTCAAACTCAGGTTTTGTGCAAAGTTTATACCGCTCCGTTTTCAATCGAAGAAAATCCGTCGCATGATATTTTCTCCAACCATCAAGATCTACTTCTCCTATCAACGCACATTTTGGCAGCCGTCCGAACAGATGTCAAGCTACCATTTACGCCTCCTTTCGTGCTAAATCAACTGATCTCTCTTATCAAAAGAGACGAAATCGCGCCAGATATCACGACGATTGGCCTTTCTCAGATATCACTAATTGTCAATAAATCGATTGCCGAGTCCGACTTGGAAGCTATTATTAGCGAACTTGACCTCAAAAAAATAAATGAGGCAACCGTCTCAAGCATAGACATAATCGACCTTCGCATCGAATTCGCCATCTCCAAAGCCCTCCTTCTGCGCAATAGTCCCCTCGCCACCACTCGCATCACCCAACTCCTCAACGACCTCTCTGATCCTACCCACGGCTCTAGCATTGCCCGCGGCTTCTCCACTCTCCTCGCCCCGGACGAATTCCTCACCCGCGAAAACCACTGCCGCATCTCCAGACTGCACCCTCAGAAACTCTTCGCCCTCGCCTGCCCTGTCCTCACCACCGCATCTCGCACGGCGCCATTGGAAGCCAGAACAAACTACCTTCAAGCTCTTGCGGGAATCCTCGCTTACCTTCCGTACTCTGTCCTAGCTCCCGAGCTTCCGTCGCTGATCCCCCTTCTTCTTCAATCCGTCGACCCAACTTCCACCATCACCACCACTACTGCGCCGTTGTTGGATCCTGTGGCGCAAACGACGGCCATCAGTACCCTGAATTCGATACTCACCAACGACGCCGAAGCGCTTGGGAGCCACGCGCATAGCCTGGCAACACGGCTGCTGGCGGCGGCGAAGGTGGGCGTGAGTGGGGAGAACGTTAGGACAGCGGCGTTGGCGTGCTTGGCAATGGTGCCGGGACAGTTGCGACGGGAGGTGGTGGTGCCATTGCGGGGGAGGGTTGTGCGGGAGTTGAGAGCGGCGCTAGATGATGGGCGGAGGGGCGTAAGGAGGGAGGCGGTGAAATGTCGTGTTGCGTGGTTGGGGTTGGAAGATGAAGAGGAGTAAGGATCGCTCTGGATGTTGGAGATATGTAGACACGCAACGATGTGGATGGATTTGATTAGAGATTTGATCCAGGAAACAGAGAATTCTAGACTGTCGTAAACTTGCTAAATCAATGCTTTTTCTCTGTATACATAGTACATGTACTCTCTCCCATTCTACCGCACCCACCCACCCATCTATCCATCCATCCCCATTCACCCCACAAGCTCCACATAATTCGCCGGAAACAGCCCCGCCCTACCACCATACTCACCAGACCACCAATCGTCGTCTGGAAATTCCTATTCAAAGTCACGTTAGCCACCCAACGCCACACGCACGCAGAGAAAGAAAGTAAACCTCGACTTACCACCCCCGTAATCGTCGCGCCCTCAGGAAAACTCAACTCATTATCCTCCGCAGCCTCATAATCATACAACGCCGTCGCCGAATGTCCCTCTCCTCCTCCCGGCGCTGCCGCAGCCGTCACCTCCTCCGGCTCCTCCGCCGTAGCGACAGGGATATGCGACTCCTCATCGACCGCGCCCTCCGCCGGCACCAGCTCCACATAATTGCTCGGGAACAAGCCCGTCTCGCCCGCGCTGTTCCGCCCCATCCACCAGTCGGCGTCGACCATCTCAATCTCCTCGACGTACTCGCCCTCGCGCAGCTCCAGCTCGTTGTCCTCCGCCTTCTCGTAGTCGTACTGGATCAGCGCGCGCCGGCCCCCTGCTGCGCCGCCAGCCGCGGCGACAGCGGCCCCGCGGCCCAGATCCGGCTCGGCATCGGCCTCGGGGTCTTCTTCCTGGCGCGCGGCTGCGCGCTCGAGCGAGGCGGTGGGCATGGCGGGCTGGGCGAGCCGTTCTGAGGGCGGCTCGATGGCGGAAGGGGGTTGGCTGCGGGAGATGGGCATGGCGACTTGGATGGGGGAGGCGGCGCGCTCTTCTTCCTCTTCTTCTTCGGGGGTGGGGCTTCGTGGGGGTTGGGCGGGCGGAGGGGGCACGCTGACGTGTTGGGCGGCTGGGGCGGGCTCGTCTTCGGTGGCTTGAGGGCGTTGAGGGAGGCCTGGGATGGGGATACCGCGGGCGGCGTTGGCGTTGGGTTTGCTGGAGAGGTCCATTGGTGGTGGTGCCGGGGCGGTGTCTGCCGCTTCTCGCGTTGGGAAGCTTTGGGTGCCCATAGGAGGGACGTTTTGGAAGCGGTCGCGGACGGATGAGATGCCGCCGGGTGGAGAGACGAGTGGCTCGTCTTGGGGTTCTTCTTGGTCAGCACCTTGCTGGCTCGAGGCGCTCACTGCAGATTGTCCAGTCTTTGTGGTCTGTACAGGTGCCCAGGACTTTCCTGTATATCCACTCTTCCAGCCGGCGCTGCCACCACTCTGTTGGCTTACCATCGGTGAAGGAACACCCGACAAACCAGCAGATGGCGGATTGTCAGCTGCACCGCTAGTTCCTCGCTCTCGAGCTTTTCTCTCTGCCCATAGTTGAGCGGGTGTTTTGCCGCCTTGGTCGGCAAAAGTTCGGCTGGCGCTGCCAACAGGTGCTGCTCCTGGAGACGGTTTGCTTCCAACATCTCCTGGTAGAGGAGCTTTTGTACCAGCGAACGAACTTGTGTTTGAACCAAACCTATTTGCGACTTTGGGTTTGGGAAGGGTTGTGATTCTCTCGGATTGTGTAAAGGCAGATGAACGCTCTGAAACGGGCTTCGGCGCTTCTTCCTGATTATCATTCGCAGCAACACTAGGTGGCCCTTGAGCTCTACTGCGGATTGCAGCAATGTCGACTTTGCCCACAGGCTCGTACGACCCCTTCACAGGCGCTGGTCTGTCGTCTTTGACTTGGCCGCTCTCTTGAGCTTGCCGTCTAATTGCAGCAATGTCCACTTTTCCAATAGGCTGGTAGCCACCCTTGACAACATCTGATCGGCCATTCTCATCATTTTGAGGCGCACCGAAACGCGATTGCGATTGTGGTTGTGATGTCAAATCTTTCAAGTTGACCTTGGTAGGCTGATATGCTGATTGAACTTTTTCCAACTGGCTACGTGTGACTGGTGGAGCATCTTCGCCCCATCCGTCGCCATCGACATTTTGGTTGGCTGAAGCAGCGGCAGCCGTACGGGAGCCGAGCGGGTTGAAAGCAGACACGCCACCACCGACCCGTGTTGGGGTGAAGGCAGGTTTGGATGCGGCCGGAGGTGGTGGGCCTCTCGATTGAAATGCAGGAGCGCTATTGCCCACGGAGTATTTAGAGCCTGAGGCATCTGCAACTTTCTGAACGATTGATCCCGGGGTCAAATCGGCATCTGACCTGGCAGTGACTTGCACATGATAGCCCTGAGTGAGATGAGTAATTTCAAATCGATATACAAATCATGTCCTGATACTTACGTGTAGAAGCTTGGAAACAGCCGTCAGATGACTTGTAAAGTAACCTTTTGTACGCTCAGGCACGCCTTGACCACACTGATACAGACAAGCAAGGTCAGCGTTGAGGTGTAGGGAGATTCAAAAGTGAAGCTCGTACCCATGCTATAAGCACGCATTTTGAAAGTGTTGTGTTGGAATCTTTGACTTTGACAAAAGCAAATTGAATACGACCATCAGAGAATTCGTCAACAAGGTCAGCTAATTCTCCCTCTGCAGAGTTGGTGAGCAAACAAGATGGAACAGGCAATTGTGAAGATGTGCTGACCACCGGTGGTTTGGACCTTTAGAACACTTTCTTTCCCGCTATCTTGCTGAAAGGCATTTGCAAGTGGAGCAGATACAGTAAAGACGGCCCATTGCCCGTAGGTTGGAGAGCTAGCAGCGGCACCAGATGGTAGAGGCGCGTCGACAATAGCCCGATAGCTATTGGTTATAGAGGGGCCGTTGGTAGAGGTGTTTAGCGTGGCCATGACATTGAGAATGCGAGACAATTGTGGTCTGAAGACTTTTTCGAGGATAATCGGAGAGTGGTCAAGCAACTAGAAAGCAAGGCAGTCAATAATGGGAGGGTCGTCAGCGATGCAGGCTGAGGTACACGGGTACAGGGTGTCCAATCCCGCCGGAACAACGTTGTTACGAGCCGAGGCAGATGAGGCAACATGTAGCTTTCCCTTTTGGGGCGCGCTAGGTCGCCTCACTTCTCTACAGGCGCTCGTCCATCAGCACCAAGTCGCCCATATATGAGCGCGTCTGGATGCTGCCCCTCCACTTTCTTTTCTAGAACGGTCCTTCGACTCTCGTGCCCGATGCTGCCTTGAAATTCCATACGTTTGTCCACCACGCCGCCCAGAGGATTGCACACTTACTCTCTTTCCGTGTAAAGTAGAAAAGCTGGAGGACAAGATTTGCTCTGACTCGGACCTTCCCTTCAAGTTCGACCTCTGCCCTGGCCTTAGAAATCCCTGTCTTTCCCGTCTGCCCCGTCTTTCCCATGATTTCCTCACTCGGAACCTCATTAGGTCCTTCCTGGAGCCGTTCCTGGTCCTGCCTACACTCACCCAGGAGGCCATATTCCTGCCGTCATGGAAGATGCAAACGGTAGTCCAAAGTTGGATGACTTCTCGGACATCTATGGCAGCCCTTCGACAGATCCTCCCGTATCGAGCTCTGCCATGGATCGAGCGCCAAAACGCAGTCTACCGGATGAGAACTTGCAGCAACCCGAAAAGCGTCAAAAGACAGAAGCGCAGCATCTTGCTCGCTTTCCAAATCTTCCTGCTGTTGCACGTTTACCAGCAGAAATATGGCAACATATTTTCAAGCAATTGCCTCCATTGATGCTCTGCCGTCTATTGCGAGTGAATCGGACTTTCCACCGTTACCTCTCTGATTCTGAAGCCCACCGCTGGTCGCACCGTAGGAAAGGTCGCCTGCAAATCCTGGATGCCGAGACTGTGTGGTTAGACTCGAGGAAGCTTCACTTTCCGACAATGCCGAGACCGCTAATCAATTGCTCCGAGAATGACATGTGGAAGCTAATATTAGGTCAAGGCTGTATGTTTTGTGGTATCTTACCCAAAACTCGCGTCCTTCCGGAGAGATCTTTCCAAAATGGACCTGGCCCAGAAGGCGTCCGTATCATCTGGCCATTTGCAATCCGAGCCTGTGGGTCGTGTCTAGAACGTCAATCGCAAAGGGTGATGCTTTAGAAGCTTTGCACTTTGGACTCCACTGACAAATATATAGGAAGCTACCCTGCTCTTCTCGTCATCCCCCTTGCTTCTCCAAGCTCTCCCCTTCGTTGTAGTGACAGGAGATTTGCATGTCATTCCGTCCATTTCCGCTCAAGACTTTGCTGGACCATCTTCAACGTCGCACGTTGCCAAACTATTTTATAAACCGCATATCGAAGAAATAGAACGTCAGCTGGGAGAAACACGAGCCTTGGGCCCAGCGGCCGCAGAAGAGTGGAGCAAAGGTCTGGCAGCTACTGGCAAAGAGAAAATAATTGATGCTGCCCGATGGGAACGTTTTGAAGCGAGAGGAGGCCTGGACTCGATCAGGCACGATGTTTACACTCGTCCATCAATTCGGGAGACGTCCACGTTTTCTCAAGGACAGAGTAGCCCACGCAGCACGATGAGTTCGTAGCAATTTTTCGTCCAAGATTAACTGGCATAGTTACTGACTGCTCTTCCTAGCACCATCTTCTGCTTCGGTCATTATACAAAACTCGCGATCTATCAGAGATTCTAGCGTGCCGCACTCCATAGCCCAACAGAACAGAATAGGGCGAGACATACGGGACGTCAATCAATCGAAAGCCCTCAAACGAGCCGAGATTGAGCATCGTTGCGAGTTGCTGCATCCGCCGATAACTAGAAACGTGCTCCAGTACATGGAGTCATTTCGAGCAGCTCTACAGATCCCCACGGCTCTGACAGAGGATGCGTGGAACATGCTTCTCCCTCGCCTGCAAGCCCAACGGCCAGAAGCCGAGAGGCTGGCTCTCGAAGCGGCAACCAAAGGTAGGATTCCAACTGGTAAATCCGATAGACGTGGGAACCAGAATCCGGACTCCAAAGAAGCACTGGATCAAGAATGGGATGAGAACCAAGCTCCAGTACGGGACCGCCTTGGACGCTGCGCAGATTGGGTTATTGCTGAGGTTTGGCAAAACGGGAGCACTGTCACCCATGCAAATTGTCCGTCCTTTGCAGCCGAAGTCCTCTTAAAGTCCCGTGATCTGTACTTTTCGGAATTTGATCTCCTGGACGATGGCGCTAGTACCCGCCGGCGTTTAGTCCTGGATAACATGAAATGGATATTTGACAACAAGATCAAACCCTTTACTGAGAAATTCCGGCGAGACATTTTCCTTTGCCATGACTGCGTTGCCAGTAAGAAATCGTATGGATTTGAGGCCGTATTACAGCATTATGGAGCCAAACATACGAACTCTTTCACTGTAGGTAATGGCGGGCTTGCCTGGCGGGAAGCGAAATGGCCTCCCCGTCCACCCTTTCACCCACATCCGGAACACCTTTCAAATGGGGGCTGGTCTACGAACCACCGTCAGAACCGTAATTCATGGAACTCTAACAGATCTGCAGCTTACCAGCAACCAATGAGTTTCACTGGTGCAGCTCCACATGAATTCAGCCCAAGTCCACTACCATGGGCAATGTCTCAGGTGAGTCCTGGACCAAGTCGTGCTGTACCTCTTCCTTATGCTTCCCAATGGATGTCTCCGAAACCTTTGCCGGCCCATGGAAATGTTCTGGCTCAAAATAGACCGCCTGGCGGTCAGACACAGTATCCTGGCCTGTCCAACGTAGCAGCCCCTCCATCTCACAATGTTTCACAAATGTTTAATAACTCAGCAATCCAATTTGTAGACGGTCAACAGTCGGCTCGAGCAATGGGTCCAAGTCCGGTAAATTGGCCGTCGGATATAAACAATTCCTGGCAGCAGACGCTCCTTGATTCTCGTTCAGGTCTCGCCCCTGTGGTGGATAATTCCATGGCCGATAGCAAGTACCAGGAAAACCTGCATGGTTATGCCGGCGTCTCGAAAAATCTCTCTTCTGGCCATATTACAGTATCAGCTCAAACGGAATTGGGCATTCTCTCTGAAAATGCGGTTAATGTCTGGTTTTTGATGGCCGGCGTGAATGAACTACCCATAAGTCTGAGGGTGTACATTGTGATATTTCACATGGGCAAGACTAGCCAGATGCAATTCGGCAAGGAACTAGATCTCAACCTGTTCGACCGTGTGATCCATCATTGCGCGGACACTGCGCCGATTCTGAATGCATCTGGTCTTGCCTGCAGAATGTGCGCTCTTCAGGGAGATGAACTTCACCAATCATACTACTCGAAAATTGATAAGCGTGAACAGTTTAATTTGAGCTCGCTTGTCAAGCATTACCTGCAGACACATGCATCTGAACAAGCGGCGCATGCGGATTTCCATCGCTCGGCTCCTGATTGGAAAGAGCTTATGATAGAGCTTCCCGAACCCGACCTCATCAATGATCTTGAGAATGCACCTGGAATGGATGCTGAGAAGAAAAGACTTTTCTCACAGGTATTTCCTTCCGTCCGTGAGGTCAAGTATGTTCCAAGAGCAGTGAGCAAGTCGTCCAACGATCCAAACCAGAGCCATCTCTTTTCATCGAATTACACCGGCCTAAATTCCAATGGCCGCAAAGCGCTCCAAGATGCACACACAGGGTCTCACGTTTCTGTACGTCCAAGGCATTTTGAGCCTTTCACGAAAATAGCAAGTGACGAACCATCTTCATATTCGGCATACGATCCTCCAGAAGCAGAGTTAGACGAGGAACCCGCTCTCGTCTCTGGAATTCGAAGACGTCGCCAATCTGATGATCAATATCGTGAACGAGTGCAAGATACTGTGTCACGAAATAGACCGATCCTACGTGCGGAGGATGAGTATGGTCAATCTTCACATCACTTTCCTTGGGAACAACCGCCCTCAAACTATCAGAGCTGGACGACTGGGGGTTACATCTACGCGCCTAACCCTGACTCTGCCTCCCGCGGCATGCCTGTCGGTGACGAAATCGGTTTTCATCGTAATGGTAAAGACACTCGTACTTTCATACGTGAGACTGCGCAAAGGCAGGATGCTCCCCTTGTGCAGTACGTTTCTAGAAGCAAAGACTGGAACTCTGATGACGAAGAGGGTGGCAATGATCAATTGGTGTTGGAAGATTACTCGAGCGACAAACAGCCTCCTTTAACAGCGGAGCAGGTTATTTACAACGCCCAACCTCCTTCCTCGGACATTGCAGAGTCGTCTCGTCGTGTGCGATTTCCATCTGGTAGTGAAGCACGCGAATATCACTATAGTCCTGTAGCTTCTCGTGTTTCAGGCAAGAGCGTGCAGGCAGACCCTCGTCCAGGGATCCCTACAGATTCTCAATCTAGACAACCTTCGGCTTATGCGACGCCAACTCGAGCACGCGAACAGCCAACCCATGTCATGTTACGTTCTTTGAGTCGAAGGTTTGAGCGTTATGAGGCAGCACGTCGCCACTTGGATCGAACAGCATCTCATTCTCCCGTACAAAGCCAGTCTAAACCTGCGCTAGAGGCTGAGCAAGCAGATCCTAATCCTGCGGCACCAAATCACCAGCGACAATACATTCCGGAAGATCGATTTCAATTCGCCGATTCTGCAACTTATGCTCGCGGCCCAGAAACAGAAGAGAGACAGCAGTATTTTATACGCGTACCAGCTGGCTCTACCAATGAGTACGAGAGCGAACGACTTGCGCAAGGAAATTTCAAGACGCACTACGAACCCGGAGGAGACATAATATATTATGACGATCGGAGCATGCAAGGGGCCGAGTACATTCGATATCGTTTAGAGACACCACGAGACAGAATCTACGAGCAGCAGAGGATAAGATATGTTCCCGAAAACGAGACTTTGCAAATGGAGAGGATTGAACGACGTCAAGAAGACACGGGGTCTTCGGTGCCGCCTAATGCTACTGGCTGAATTTCAAGCCAGATTACACCAACATTTTCTCTTCAATTTTGTGTTCATTGCGTGCATATGCATTGCGTGGCGTATTGCATCCATTTCATCTGCATTTAGCGTTGGCGTCCTGTCGGAGGAATAAAGGCAGAACAGAACCAATACCTCGATGGAATCTAATTATCTCTTTTTTCCTTTTGGCGAACATAGCATCATCAGAAAAAGCAGAGGCTTGCAATCTGAAACTGACGACGGAACGAAAGACATGCTGCCGATTCACCTTCAGCAGCACCGGATATCAACCAACTAGGTAGTTGAAATTAATCCCCATCTCATCTTCCTCCAACGTCTTCCATCTCATTCGAACATGCCTTTTCCACCCTCACTACCAACCTTTCCTTCACACCCGCCTTACCCACCGCCTCCTCACTGCTCCTCATTCTGCGCATAAATAAAATTCGCCCCTATGAACCCACCCCCAAATCAGCGCGCGTCCCCGCCTCAACCAGAAAAAAAACTTGTCAAAAAAAAAAAAAAATAGATACTTACCAACAGGAACCAACCCCTCCTTCTCGGCCCACTCCCGTACACCGAACCCAACCTCCCCACCCCCCCAATGCCGCCGCTCCCCAGGCCTCCGCAGTCCCACCAGCGGCTCCCGCGTCCCGTTCGCGGCGGCGTACGCCACGAACACGTACCGATGCGGGCCAGTCTTTGGTGGGGGGCCCGGGGGCTTGTACGGCACCAGGTCGTCGCCGTTTCCGCTGACGGAGAGGGACACCGTGGTGGCTAGGGAGAGGTTGCTGGCGATCCAGTGGCAGATTTGTGACCATTTGGGGTCGGAGCGGGAGGGTGCGTCTGGGTCGGTGAGGGTGAGGACGAGGTTGGACGGCTGGGGGGAGGGGGAGCTGTGGTTGTGGAGGGTGATGGAGGGTGCGGATTGCAGGTCTGAGGGTGGGAGGGTGTTGCCGAGGTGGGCAGTGCCGTTGGACCAGGTGGCGTGGATGGTGATGGTGGGGTGGAAGTCGTTGAGGACTATGAGGTGGGAGGAGTGGGTTAGATTGTGGGGGGGGTTTCTGTGGGGGATTGGGGAGGGTGGCTGACCGGTGGGGATGATTTCAGCTTGTTTCAGTCTGGTATTCATTGTCAAATAGTCGATTGTTAGCTTCGACTATGTTTTTATCTTACGCTTCTCGTACATCACTCAAGTCACTTCCTACATAGTTCAAGGGCGTTTGCAAGTCGTCTCCCGACGCTGCGCGAGGCAGCTTAATTGCTACACATGTTAGAACAAGCAAACTGAGAATTGAAGCGAACATGATATGTCAATGCTTCTTCAATAGTGAAGTTCGCCATGTCAAATTTATGGTGGAGAACTGAGGGGTCACACGTGCTTGATTTCCTAATTTGGAAGAGGAGCTTCACCCCACTTGAGAGCTCCTTCAACACCTACTTTACTTTAGCCACCACTCGATCGAAGGTATCATTGGTCGTTTGCTTCGACAATGCCTTCTAGGCCATGATTTCGTTGTCATAGATCTTGCTTATGCAAGAGAATCTAACTTCTTTCTCGTGTCGTTCCTTAGCGCTTCACTTAGACGGCTCTGATAATTCAGTCCAGCATGCTAACAGGTGTATTACAGAACCTCTAATGCCGCGAAAGTCTCCGTTGGAGGGAGATCCATTGGCTAGCTGCTACAATTCTCGAGCCTTTGCTCGAACCATGGGTGCGCTGGTGGAGGACTGAATGACGGCAATCCACAACAACGGATCACCTTGTATGTGCTTTCCTGAAGATAAAGCCCCTGAAGAGCACTAATTCCCACGAATATTCTTCTATGTCAAGTTCGCTAATATTCCGAGTACTGTGTATAGGTCAAGAAACAGTCCCCACCGCATCGGCGTGGCCACTTCAACTGCATCCTTCACATAATTCAATACGCCCACAGCTATTTAACCTAGAGACGGTAGGTTGCCCCTGCCACTAACCAAACAATCTCAGGCTTTTACCTTCACCAATCCCGACGCACTAGAGGGATCTCATGGTTCTCGAAAAAAGCCATAACGACCATACAAAGCATATCTCCCTCGTCCGCTTCTTGAAAAGTAAGATACATCGCTTCGTGAGTTGTCATTTCAGTCGCTCGCCGTACATAGGCGTGATTTTGCTTCTTGAATAGAGGCTCGTGTGACCGGCGAATTGCCGGTCTGAGAACAACAGCTTTGAAGTTGTTTCTCAGTTCACCGCTTAGATCGGCCGATTTATTCAGATATGACTTCGATTCCCCAGATCTGCTCTGCAGACTGGTTCTATCCCTCCCAGGCTTGCTCTGCAAGCTGGTTCGAACTATTACAGTGTTTTCGAAATCTAGATGACCGACTAGAGTCAAGGAATTCTACCGTCTTCGGACGTAGAAGTTTCCAAACGGTCGCCAATCCGGGGATGTTCATTTTTAGATGTATCAAACTTCGTCAACAGCAAACCTACTTTCCAGGTAGCCATTCTGGTCGCCAGCAGTGTTCAAACGATTATCTCCGACCTGTTCCGCAATCCAGATGACTGTTTCACAAGCAGTCTTAATCACTCGCTGTGCTGGCGTCTGCCAATTTAGAACAATCCTCAAGCTGTCTCGAAGTTCAGCTGACTGTCTCATAAGCAGTCTCGGAAAACAACATGACAAAAGGCCCACCCACCTGGAAACCAAATGCAAAACATTATCATATGAGCGGTACAAGACCGACAACTAGAATGCGACAGATTGTACTATGCAGAAAGAGTGTTCCAATGAAAAGCTTAGTCAACGGTAAGTTTACGCTTTCTTTCACTCTCTGGCGCGTTCTGCATGCTTGTTTCTTGTTTGCCTTGCACGTGTTTAGCGTTCCTTAGATAGACCCATGGAGTGAAATTGACAAGCCTGTACATCGATTCTCTACGTCCCATGTGAATAGGGTCAACCCCCCATCGGGATAGTAATTTCCGCCCAGCCCAAGCATTGAGAGGCAGCAGCCTTCAGACAGCCCACCCAAGGAACAGAAACAGAGTCTGGATATTCTTACAAATTCAAGCCGAGTGGAAACAGCCTACTAACACACGCCCCCTCCCGCCACTAACCCCTCCCCATTGCCGAGCCCATCTACAACACCTCCCCCACAATTTTCGCCGCCTCCTTATACGTCGCTAACAACTTCTCGCACTTCTCGCGCTCCGCCTTGATCGCGTCATCCTCGTACAGCAGGTCCTGGAACAGGTTCTCCTTGTACAGCTCGCTGACCAGCCGGTTCTGCACCACGTCCTTGGAGTGGTTCACCAGCAGGTGCATCACCGCCTTCGGCACCTGGTCGGCAATCGTCTCGCGTACAATGTTGAAGTACGATGAGATCAGCCGGCGGATGAGCTCTGTTTCGAGGTTTTCGCGCTCCGTGAGCGCCGGTGCTTCGTTTTCGAGTGGCTGGGCAAGGAGATGACTGTTAGTCGTGTGTAGGGTCAGAGAAGGAATAGGATCAAAACTTACAAAGGGACTGTCATAGTCTCTGCCAGGGAGTGGTGAGTCGAGGTCCTCATGCGGGATTTCCTGAGGTCGTTCGGGCATCCGCGTGTCGCCTCGCCTTATGCTTGCTGCGAAGCTCGGTTCGATGTTTTGACTGACATGCCGGGGACTGGCGCTTAGGCCGCCTGACGTCCCAGGGACGGGCAAATTGTTTGCTGCTGCACCGGCCGGAAGGCCTCCATCCTTGCCGAAAAAGTAGTTGAGGAAGCTGTCTCGTGCGGAGCCCGGAGCCTGAGCTACTAACCGAGATGGGGAGCTTGGACGCCCGCCGTTTACGTTTCGCACTCCACCATGGGATCCGTTGACACCGTGGCCCACAGCAGGAGACATACTTCTATTTACTTTCGAGCTGTGGCCACGGATGGGAATTTGGCCCGCACGATCACCGTGCGCTTCGGTCTCTTCTTCGTCTTCTGCCGTCTCGACACCGTTGACGCCGTTGAGTTCTTTCTGACGCCGTCGATCTCGTTTTCGACGCTCTTCGGCGGCGGCAGCTTTTCGTTCGTTTTCTTGCTTGTCGTTGATGACAGAAGACATGGCGGCTGCGGCGCCGAGGAAATTGGGATGATTAGTATTAATGTAGGCGCGTTGGATGGCGATGAGAGATTCTACATAAGTAGAACAGGGTCCGAGTCGTTCGCGCAGAAGATCAGAGACGACTTCGATGAGTTTGCCTTGCAAGCGTGGATAGCGGCTGAGTTCGGTAGATCCGCAGGTATGGCAGATTTTGATCAACTCTTCGTATACGAGCTCAACGCATCGTTGGCTAGGTATTTCGAGAAGTTTGATTTGAGGTTTCACGAGAAGATCAAAGGCAAGTTCTGGGACGAAGAGACTGGGCCGTGGGCCTGTTGAGTTTCTGATTGCAGTTCGAATGTCGAGTATGGAAAGATTTGTATTGGGATCAATGGTCTCCAGGGAATTCCCAAAGACAGAATTGAAGATGTAATAGATGCGCGCACCACCACAAAGGTCCTTGGTAGAGATTTCTGATGAAGTACCATCAATGCTAGAAATGAAGGAAGAAGCGAAACGAGTCATTAATTGTAAAATGAGGGAACCTCTATGTTCTTTCCCTGTGAAAGCGACATCACCATAACTTGCCAGCTCTTGTTGCGTTTGACCCATCAAGGTATTGAGTCTGGCTTTGATATCTGGTAATCGATCTCGAATGTGACCCATTAGGGTGGTATTCAATGTTTTGGCTAGAAATTGGGTGCCGCAACGATTTGCCATATTTCTGTAAGCGGGATGGTGTCTGAAAAAATCCCGTTCGGTCTGTAAGGCGTCTGATAACGTCTTGTTGCCTTGGATGTCTTGTTGCGACCGATTGACAACTCCAATAAAGCCTAATTTTAGTGGGTAAACTCGACCGGACAGTATGTCAAGAGCGTTGGTACCGTGATCCATAAGATCAAGCTTGGTTAGAACGCCAATAGTTCGCTTTCCCAGTGGATCAACATGTCGGGCAAGTTTCAAGGCTTCGGAATTCACGATATCGACGTTGGCAGGTGATACAGCAAGGATGATACTATTCGGTTTGGCGATGTATTCGGATATGAGGTTTCTTGTCTGCTTTTCAATATCTGTTGGTTGATCACCGATCGGTACCTGGTTGTAGTCAGTATTTGAGGCCCAATGTAGCTCAAGATTATGCGAACCTTGGTTAGACCGGGCAGATCTACAAGTGTGAGACTGAGGACATGAGGCGAATAAATTTTTAGGTTAATGGGTTGTCTGTTGATGCCCTTGTTGTTTCCTGCTATCCTCGCAGTCTCGTTTTCAATCTCTCTCTTGACGTCGCCGAAATCAAGGAATTTCCTGCCTGGAATGTGGTTGAACTCGGCCCATTCACCTTGGCCAGCAACACTCGCTGGTGTGTGTGGAGCGTGAACCTCATCGTTCTCCGGCTTGTCGTCTCTATCGCTCGGCACATTTATCAACTGAAGAATGAGTGGCCTCCGAGTTACGATACCGCTGCCTCGGGGTAAAAAATCTCGGCCGACGATGTTTTCGAGGACGGAGGACTTGCCGGATGACTGGGAGCCCACGACAACCTAGAGGAATTAGCTGACATCTTTAGGAGCTTCGGCCACTAGTAGTATAGCTCACAATCTGAGGGAGGTCCAACGAGTCATTGCCGATGGTATTGAAAACGAGATCTTGAAGTTTGTTAACAGTGCCGAGAAGGTCCTCCCCAAGGGCTGCCATTGTTTTGGATGTTGGACTTGAGCTGAGGAACGCTCAGACAGCTTTTCAGGAAAGGATAGCAGTCCGCTGTTCAAGTGCTTCTTATTGGGGAAGGAAAATTGTTTGTCAGAAAGCTGCAAACATTTGAGGTAGGACCGGTTCGGAAGCAGAGGGAGTACTTTTGGGAGAAGAGCTAATGTATGAAGCGGCGCAAGTCGAGCTACCGACCGGATGTCCTCTCACAGGTACAAGAAAGCAAGTTCGAGGTCGACAAAGAAGGTTTGGCCCAAGGCAGGTGGTTATGGAGGTGTGACGATGGTCTCGTCCTCTTACTCTGGTTGCCAAGTCCGGCGGGTCACAAGAGCCACAAGAGCCACAAGAGCCACGCTCACCGCCACAGCTGTGGCTAAAGCACATCCTCGGCCAAGGCTCAGTCTTCCGCTCACACGAAAACACTAATTCATTATGACCTGCAAGCAAGTCCTTGCCATGCCTCCGCCAGTATTAGACCTGCTGTAGGCAATTACAGATCCGGCTATCCATGGTTCCTATGCAAGGAAAGATCGTAACACCTGAGCCATAGATAGTGGGCGCTGACTCGTTTTTTGACTTCAGCGGTGAGCTGTTATCTCCCTATCAACAGTCGTTTCATTGTCTGCCACAACCCTTTCTCACTTCCTATTCTTTCCGCTGAGCTGAAGCAACTCCGGTACTTTCCCTCTCGCACAAAGACTTACAGACAGCTGTTCAAATTCTACCTTGTACTCTTCGTACAACTCGATATCTCCTTTTTGTCAAATCCCCTACACTTATTGGCTGCTCTTTCATTGCCTGCCGCCCACCCATGGCCCCGGGTGTCCTCGAAACTCTTGAACATAATATAACGAAACTAGATTCGGTCGTCTCCGCCGTAAAGACGGGCGGCTCTACCGATCCAGTCCCGTTTGGCGGAGATGACCTAGACCAATGGCTGTACAATCCAGACACGAAGCAATTCGATCTCTCCCGTGGCTCCATCAAAAAGCTACAAATTGAGGCCGATGATGGTATTCGTAACCATCGCGGAGTCTTGATTGATCCCGAGAAGACTGTTCTCGTTGTAATCGACATGCAAAACTACTTTATCGTGAGTTTTCTATCTCGAATGAAGGAGATTAATATATCGCTAATTTCAATACAGCACCCAGAATGTTGTCACCATCCTGGCATGTAACGGTTATCGACAAGGTCTGCCATGTTTCCATGTGCTAATTCCGTTTAGGAGGACTGGCTGCTGTTGCACCCACCCTTAAAGTCATTGAGCGTTGCCGGCAGGAGAATATTCAGGTTGTATTCTTGAATTGGGGTATCACCGAGGAAGATCTCCGCAAGATGCCACCTGCAGTCACACGAGGATTCAATCGTAACCTCATTTCTGTCCGAGGCTATGGGTGGAACGTGAATCTCGTAGGACAATTGTCTGCCAACTTAATATGCCTTTCGCTAATGCTACCTCCTGCTTGCTTCTAGGGCTCGCAACTTCCCGGAGATCAAGGCCGATGCCTGTTCAAGGGCACCTGGAACGCGGAAATCTATGATCCACTCAAGGCTGTTGTGATCGATAACGACCTTCACTTCGACAAAGCTCGTATGAGTGGGTTGTGGAGTCCCGATTTGCCCTTTCACAAGTATTTGTGTGAAAGCGGAAAGAAGACCCTTCTTTTCACCGGTGTCAATACTGATCAGTGCCTATTAGGAACTCTGACAGATGCTTACAGCTGGGGCTGGGATTGCATTCTCATTTCAGATTGCGCAGCGACATTGACCGAGTTGAATGCACACGATGTCGCAATCTATAATATTTCAACAAATCTGGGATTTGTCTGCGAAAGCACCGCGTTTACTGGCGCGACCAGGTTCTCTTAAGAGGTGTGAGGATGAATAATTTGCAATATGATTGACTCTAATCGTGACATGTGGAAGAATATCATTTTGATTGCACAGTGATCAGAAAGCCTGAAAGTAATGTTGAACGGCCCAAAAAGGAAAGACGCTTGATGTGAAGTCGAAGGAAAAGAAATTGCTCTGTATCGAAGTCTTAGAACCTGCAAACCATATTGCTTCTGTATAATGTAATCTCGAATACGGAGCTCAATGCCGCTAAGATTTTACCAAATATGTGTACAGATTGACTTGATATTTGCTTAGCCACTGGTACTCCGTTCAAGGTAAGGCAGTCAGCCTTGCAACCCCGCCCCCACCAAGCATACTGGATTGATTCCGCAACTCCAAACATTTCCCTCATTGCAATGGCTGACGACGATACAACAGAGGACACTACAACCCAACAGAACGTTCCTCCAGCGAAGCATGTGATCTATTGCGGCGGTACGAAGTTCATTGCAATTGTACAACCCGACAAAACTAACTACATCTATCAGTGTGCACGTTACCACCGGAAGTAGGTAGGCAGTCAGAGAGATTACGGATGATTTCTATTACGAGAGGAGGAGCTGAATCTTGCACCATCAGTATTGCGAGTTTGGTGGTACGGTGCAAAAATGTGAGGAGTGGTTGAAGAAGAAGCATCCTGATCTGCATGGGAAGATCTATTCTGAAGGTATTGTGCTTCGCTGTATCCGGTGCATGCTCAAAATCTCTGGTGCGGTGGACTAATGCGTATGAAATTTTAGATGCCGTAAACGAGAAACTCTCATCGCTCTCCGTGGAAGCTCGTGCCAAGGCCGAAAAGGATTCTCAAAAGAAGGCGGCCAAAGCTGAAGCAGCCGCCAGCCGTGAAGCGGAAAAGCTTGCAAATAGCATGGTCTACATCAAACGAGTCGAGCGCAACAAACGCAAATACGTGACTGTAGTTTCTGGGCTTGAAGCTTTTGGATACGAGCTGAAGAAAGTGGCCAAGGACTTGGGCAAGAGATTTGCAACGGGTAGCAGCGTGACGAAGAATGCAGGAAACACAGGTGAGGAGATTACGGTGCAGGGCGACGTAAGCGATGACCTGTTCGATTGGATTGAGGAGAATCTCAAGAACGTGCCAGAGGATAATATGGAGTGCATCGAGGATAAGAAAAAGAAGGCTGGGTGATGAAGCTGGGGCATGGAAAGTGTGAAGCTGGGAGGGTGCTGGGATTTAGTGTCAGATACCTACATAGTTAGGAGGCTCGTCAATTAGAACACCTGATTGAAGCAGTGTGGAAGAGAACTTCAAGTGATTCGCCGAGCAGAGCAAATATCACAAAAGTTCAAAAAGCGAGTCATTTAAAAGCTTCTGATCGGCCTCAACAGCTCCGTTGCTACGTGAACCTCAAGTTCAACCACCAATTGCTATTGACACTCAATTGATAACGATCATTATCCCAATCATTGTAATCCGGCGAGCATAGATTTCTTTGGATCAATATGTCTTCAAAGCCAAACACACCTTATCGCCGGAAAGGAGAGTATCAGTCACGTAACCGCCCTCGCGGAGCTTTCATCAGCGGAGCTTGGCATTGTACGTTACTCGCTTTTCCACCAGTCTGGTAGCTAACATTTCCAAGGCGATTGCGATCCTCGACTACCAGCAGAGCATTTCAAAACCAAGAAAGTAGGGCCGAATAACGGTATGTAATCGCGCCATGATACAGATTGAAAGTTGCGCTGACTGGGTATTGTCGCAGGACGCTGGTGTACGTCTTATCCTTCGGACCGTCCGCAATCACTTACATCCGCTAATTTGACAAGTCTACACGTGTCAGGCAAAGAAATGCGGCTTCTTTCTTTGGGATGATGACGCGAAACCGCGCGAGGAAGCCGCTGTGCTGAATAACTCTAGGAATGAATCAAAGGACCAGCATGAACAAGATGACAAGTACTCTTCGTCAACTGTCCGAAATACCACATCCTCCCGCGATTCCCTTCCGTCACCACCGCCGTCAAATACCACGAGAGCATCGAAACGGAAACTTGACTATGAAGATGAGGATACATTTTATGGCTGGTCGCCAACGGGAGAGGACGATCAACGACTTGCGGCGGCTGTCGATGCTGCATCATCCCCCGTGAAAGCAGGAGAAGACCTGTTCACGACTCCGAAGCGACGTAAATTACCATGGATGGAGGGCAATAGTTCAGCAGCGTCAGCTAAACAAAAGCAAACGCTTTTAACGCCCTCGAATCAAATCATCAGCACGCCTTCGGTCCAAGCCTCTGAGCAGAGCTCCAGACAGCAAGCTCCAGATACCACACCGACACCAACTCGATTCCGCAATGCGGATCTCTCCAAGACTGGCTTGGATCAGTTGGAGGAAGAAGTTATGCAAATATTCCAAGAGCGCAAAGTCCGCATAGATCAAGCCACATGGCAGGAAATCCACCAATCCTTTACAAATTACGATCGTAAAGTTCAAGGCTTCGTGCAGGGGTAAGCAATCGGTATCTCGATTCGGAAGTGACTTTTGAGCTGATTATTGACCAAGTCGAGACATGTTGCGTCTGACCGTGAAAGCGAAAGAAGCGAAAATCACGGAACTACAGCATTGCATTGCTACGATGGAAGCTGAGAGGGAGATTGATCGGGCCATCATTCAAGCGAAGCGGCATGGCGAACATTCATAAATCAAATCGTGTCGAAAGGGGTCAATAAGAATGGATTGAGGAATGCCACTTCTTGGGGGCCACTTCCAGTAAGAGTGCCTATCTTGAGTACACCATTGGGAGGAAACCGATCTTATCTTGAGAACGTTGACTTCTTATTTTATTCGCTCACGTATCTTACGAAAACAGTCACGTACTTCACGCACAAATATTTCCGGTTGTTCCCATGCAGCAAAATGACCACCTTTCTCAACCTCTCTCCAATGGACTAAATCTGTATAGTATCGTTCGCACCATTCTCTGGGGGCGAAGGTCTGGTCTCCGGGGAACCAGGAGATTCCAACGGGAATCGAAATCGGTACCGCATTAGTGTCGAGCTTTTCCCAGTATATCCGCGCAGATGATGCACCGCGATTGAAAAGCCAGTATAGCATAATGGTGTCCAGCATCTCGTCCTTTGAAAATACAGACTCAACGTCTCCTTCGTGTTGCGACCAACCATGGAATTTCTCATAAATCCACGCCGCCTGCCCTGCTGGAGAATCGGCTAGTGCGTAACCTAATGTCTGAGGTCGCGTCATTTGGATCTTGGCATAACCGGCTTCATCTTGGTCAAATTTTTCTTGGAGATTTAGCGCCTTTAATTCTTCCTTGGAAGGCGTTCCTTGGATTTCTTTTTTGACATCAAAAAACAACGAATTCATATGGATGCCAGCGAGCCCTTTCGGAGCTAATCTACCCAGCTCCGCAGTAACGTCCGCACCCCAATCACCTAATAGCAAGGATCAGACATAACTGCAGGCACAAAGAGATCATCGTCACTGTTACCTCCTTGCGCAAACCATTTCTCATACCCAAGACGGTGCATCAGCTCAGCCCAAGTCCTTGCAATCCGTGGTGGTTTCCATCCCGCATCCAAAGGTGCTTCGGACAGCCCAAACCCAGGCAGCGCAGGAATCACGAGGTGAAAAGCATCTTCTGCGGATGTCCCGTATTTTATTGGATCCGTCAGAGGTCTAATCACGTGGCGAAACTCCAAAATTGAGCCTGGCCAGCCATGTGTAAGGAGAATGGGAATTGATCCGTCGTGTGGTGACTGGATGTGGAGAAAATAGATCGTTGTTCCTTCAATCGTTGTATGAAACTGTGGCCAGCAATTGAGGAGGTTCTCGAGGCGTTTCCAGTCGTATTTTTCGCTCCAGTATTTGCATAAACCTTGGATAGGTGCTAATGGTGCGCCTTGAGACCAGTCAGATACAGTCTCCCGAGGAGGCCATCGCGTTCCTTGGAGGCGATGTTTCAGGTCATCCAGTGTGTTCTGTGGGATAGAAATCTTGTGAGGAACCACTACAGTTCCCATAATGCATCAGAGACACGACTTGAGTTTGAGCTTTAAATGAGAACGAGTGTTACTCTCGGCAATTACCGTATTTGCGCTATATGGTCTAGATTTTGACCAGTGCTTTGCTCTACCAATTGACCTTGCGTATGAGTAAGCAATGTAGTTGCCTGTGGAATTCCTATTATACGACACATCCCAAAATGTCCAGCGATTAAGTTTATACCGGCAATTTTCAGGAGCCACATACACAGCTATCGTCATTCATTACGCAATTCAAATCGAAACCTGTGCTAGCTTTCCCAGTGTTGAGTTATAACTAACAACAAAGGTCCAGCTTCTCAACGGGTAGAGGTGCACACAAATTGTGTTTAATTTGCAGCAGACTGCACAGCTAAGCCTACGGATCAGAATCGTGAGACTCCTGCTGGAAATAGGGTCTTCAGCGCAATGTTGTCACAGACAGTCACGAGTATAGGCAAGACATAATTGTCCTAGCCCCTGGGCCAGCCCTGGTCTTAAAAAGGAACCAAGAAAACAGCTCAACAGCTGTTTCTTTGGCTAGCTTATATAGTTTTCACAAAAAAGAAGTTGCATCTATTTACTTACCACGACAACAACCGTTGCGTGGGCAATTGATGGTTTGCATGACGATCTCCAAAAAGCAATATGTAGCCTATCCCTATTCTGTCAGCGAATCCTTCAGCTCCGTGTTCTGCTAAACTCCAGCATTTTCTCCAAACCTTTTTGGGCGCAGCTTGTTTATGCTTGTGCCGATTTCAGGCTCAGCCTTGTCCCGAAAACCTCACCAATCAATTCACTTCGTGTCATTTGCCAAGGCAGCTCCACCTTATGATTACCACCCTGCAGAGCAACCGACTCGGACACAACATAGTATGGCTATTCAGCTGATGCCGTACAATTACATGCAAGCATCTTGTTCCGATACAATTAAATCGAAACTCACGAGTTTTTGCGCTATCTTTCAGGACCAGACTTGGACTATGGAATCATCATACACATCACAACTAGCATTACAAAAGTTTCAAAATGGTGCCACTGAACTCGAAATTTCTTGCTTGCAAGTAGCTGGGCGAAAAAATTGCCAGCGTACTCCGTACAAAACTTTAAAGCAGACAGCCCCCACCCGCATAGCGCCAAGACGGAGTCGTCTCAATTGGGCGCCTACACAGGGTCGTTAAAATATTGGACGGGAGTGGACTGTGGATTAATGCTAGCCTTCGTCCAGCTGAGTCTCCTCCCTAGTCCCCACCCTCACCAGCTGCAAACTGTAAACTATGCTTATGGAAAAATTTTGTTGCATTTATTGGCAATGCTCTCGTAGCCTTCCTTGCTGAGAATGGGTTGTTTCAACCATACTTCGAGGCTCCCTTTTAACACACGATGCTGAAGTAAGAGTGCTTTTTCTCCACAAGAAATTTGGTCTTCTATCTCGTCTTGTTTCATCTCATTTTAGACGCACATGTCGGGAACATCCGTGGCACTTTTGTGAAGCGACGCGATGTTGCTTCCCATTATCTGCGCCTCGGCATTGCTCTTCTCTGCGATTCAAGCATCAAAGTGTTAGTTCAGTCGCGCTTCGAGTCTTTGCCTTTACTTCGGGTACTGATCAAGGCTTGCGACAGATCCTCTGAACACGACATCCCGCGCGGCTATTGCATCTTCGTGAGTGCATCCAGGCTAGTTGCGGGCATCGGTCATTTCTCTAATCAGCGAAACGACACAGTTCCCGCAATAATGATCTGGGATCGTACATACTGCACGGGCTTGGCTCGACAGACCTACCTCCACAAAGCTCATTTCTTGCTTCAGAAGAAACTTCTTCTGCATCTGCGAACAAGACTGCTGTCAATCAACCGGCTTCTTCGAATAACACTGGTCTGAGCAATAATCACAAGAATACTTTGAATGTCACTTGTGGAACCTGCCACGGCACGGCTTACGCATCGTCCTGCAATGCAGCATCATTGAGCTGGTCTAGCAGAGAACAATCTTTGACAACTGTCAACTCAACATACGTACAATTAGTGAGCAGCATTATAACGTTGCCTCCAACAGGTTCCATATATACGCTGTGCGATGGACATCCCCGAGCGCATGGCCTTCCCAATGTTGAGTCCAGTCAATCGAATTCTACTGACATTTACCCCGTGACGCTCACGACAATCTCGCCGAGTCCCGATACGCCCCCACCAGGATGTCACGTCACGAACCCCAGTGACTGCTCTTGGCTCTGGGATGATTACTCGAGCTCTTCCTGGTCGTGGGAAGAAGACAACACATTTCCGCTTCCGCCGCGCCCCAGCACGCCCGTAGTTTGCCCGAGTCCTGCGCCCACGTCCGAATCATCCTCTACCTATTCGAATTGCAATTTTGGCGAATATACCTGCGTCATTAGTGGTGGGCCGGTTCAACTTGCTTATTGGCCCGTCACAACCACAAACGGCAATCTTTGTGCAGGCAATGGTTCGACTGTCACTCCAACCAGGACAGGAATGTACACAATGGAGCTTTGGGGGACCAACATGACCTCTCCTACGGTTTATTTGTCGTTCTCCACGTTGTATGCGAGCCAATATTGTGGAACTGTGATTGGTAGCGCGTTAAGCGATTACATTATGCCACTTAACCCTACTGATATCTCAACGCAGTGTGCTCACGATTACCATGCTGGATTTCAATCAGGTATGCCAATAAATTACGCGGACTTGAACTCACCAGTCCCATGGAGCGTATATCAGTGTATGTCAGAATGCGGAACTCCCATGGGCGGTAACGGTTTCTTCGGCTCCTGTCCAACATTATACGATGATTACATACCAATCTTGGCCTTTCCTACTGCTGTATCTCTTCTGCAGCCGGGATGGAGCAATTGTGCTCCCAATTATGATGGGAATATTCTTACAGATCCTCCATACGCTCTTAAACCGTACGCAGCAGCAGCTACGCCAACTCCGTCGTTTAAATCTTCTCCAACAACAGCAGCGCCGGTACCTCCACCGATAACAAACCCTCCCGCCCCAACGCAACAGCCATCAAGTTTAACTAGACCCGTTTCGGACAAACTTCCACCGCCTTCAAACTCAAGAGACCCTTCGCCCTCGACCTTGCCAGCGGACCCCAAACCTTCAGAAACTTCCCAAAACGACCCACAACCTTCTGCTGGATCGCCTTCGGATCCCGATTTTAATGGAGGCGGATCAAAAAGCGAAAGCAATCCGCAAGATCCTGGATTGCCTAATGTTGCATCCCTAGGCTTAGCGAGCAATAAAGGCTCCTCCCAACATGCGTCTGGCCAGCCAAATCCAGTTGCTCAACCTCCATCAAATGCAGGAGCGGACCCTCAGCCAACACGTCAGGGACAAGACCCTCGACCTACGAATGAAGGGGGAGACTCGCGCTCTGCTGCTCAAGAAGCAGAATCCGATCCAGGAATCTCACCAAGCCAGCCCCATTCTCAACAACCACAACCTGCTGCGGCAATTGTGGCCGCTCTCGGGTTGGAAACATCCACAGCCGGAAAAGAAAACAATGCAGACAAGGTTGCGGCGATCTTTACAGCAAAGGGAACGACCTACACTGCGTTCCGAGCATCTGGGCCGAGCGAAGGCGAGGGAGCCATCGTCGTGGATGGCAGCACCTTCGCTGCCGGAGTTACTGGTAGATTGGATAATGGCGTGGCGATCAGCAATGCCGGTTCCGGAGTAGTCATTGACGGCTCGTCTACTGTCGCTTATGACAATCTTCCTAGCGCGCTCGGATCCGGAGAGGCTGCCGTTTTCACAATTGGAGCGCAAGCTCTTACCGCTACGAGGAACTCAGACGATGCGCATGTGGTGGACGTAGATGGGACGCGGATATCTGTCGGGATGCCCGCGATAACAATCGGCGGACACCTTGTTAGCGCTGGATCCAACGGTCTTGTGGTTGACGCGAGCTCGATACCCTTCCACGATGCTGGATATCCCGATGAATTGGCTAGTGGCGCGGTCTTCAGTGGTAGTGATGGAGCTTTAATGACAGCCTTTGCTGTTCCAGGTCAGAAGGGTGTAGTTCTAGTAGATGGAAAGACTTTGACCGTGGGTGGTGCACCTACCAAAATCGATGGGCAGGTTCTTAGCATGGCGGCTGGTGGTCTGGTAGTCGGAAGCCAAACTATTCCCCTGACCAACTTGCCGCAGGCAACAATGGAGGTTCCACTCACTGCCGCGGATGGTGTCGTGTACACTGCATTCGAAATCTTAGGTTCGAACGGTCGTGTCGTTTCGGTCGACGGTCATGTTCTTAGTGTTGGTGGGCCTGCAATCACTTTGAATGGCCAAGTCATCAGCGATGCGGCTGCAGGATTGGTTCTCGGCAGTGAGACTTTGCCTTTGTCGAATATGCCTGAGCCTACTTTGGTAGCCAAGTTAACGGGTCCTGATGGAATCGTGTACACTGCGTTTGAAGTGTCCGGTGCGGGTGGTGAGATGGTTTCTATCGATGGCCATACACTCAGCGTAGGCGGGCCTGCAATCACACTGCACGGTCAAATTATTAGCGACGGTCCCGGAGGCTTAGTTGTGGAAGGAAGTACAACTGTCGCGTTAGAACCGTCGACGCCCACGACAATCGTAGAAGCTACGTTCGAGATTGGGTCTAGTACGATTACAGCTGTCGCGGAAGGCAGCAACGTAGCCGTCATCGACGGGACGACGCTTTCTGTCGGAGGTCCTGCTGTGACCATCGATGGAGTAGTAGTAAGTGAGGGACCGAATGGCATCGTGGACGGTGACCCTACCACTGTGCCGTTCTTCACGACTGGAACAGAAATTACTGCCACCGGGGGCGCAAATATATCATCCTCGCAGGTTGGTACTAGTGATGCGGAATCTATACATTTTCGGGAAAAGTCTTGGAGCTTTTGGGTTTCTTTATGGATTGCATGGATAGCCGGGTTCCTGTTCTTTTGAGAGTTTTTCCTCCTCTCAATATTGTATCAAGGAATTGGCGTCTCGGCCAGGTATATATTGGTGCTTGTGCTAGGCTTGAAGATTTGCGTTTTGGTCATTCGATATTCATGAATGGTCGATCTTGTATATATCAAGAATCCGGTCGATTGGTTTTGAAAAGTTCGCGAAGAACGTAATAAGAATCTGCTGTAATCAGATGAAATCTGTCAAACAACTTGATTCCATGGCATTTCCACAGTGGAAATTCGTGATAAAACATACAACGATGAGAGCGGTGTGGTATCGCGAGGTAAATTAACGTAAAAACTCCAACTCGAGAATGCTCGTTACGTGAAGACACCTTCAACGGCCCTACGGTGCATGTAAAAGTCCACGTTATGCTGAACAATGCAATGAAATATTACGCGTGCTCGCGTGCTGAACAAATATCCAACACAAGTTTGAGTCAAACCGGTGAGCCGGCGCCTTCAACTCCTTAAAGTGCATCTTGCAGACAGCGCACCTACGTTTATCAATAGACTACTTTCGTCAAAAACAAAGTAATTTTTCGTCCAAATTTTACTTGGCAGGTTCCAGTCTGGTATTGAAACCATTGCGCGGAGTACTAAATTTGAGTCAATCCTCAATTAGTTGAGGGATCTGGCATGCAAGGTTGAAGCAGTTGTTGGGAGGACTGCGATGATTATTGTTACGCCTAGGTTCGCGACGAAAGTTATCATGCCTGAAGCGGCCATTGTGTATGACGTTTTCAGTCTGCTCATGAGTTTTTAAGGACTGGATTTTGGCACATAGGGTCTTTGCGGACCTTGCTGAAGGGGATCGTTGGTGCTCCGTATTTAGGAAGAGACATTCTCCAAGTTTTCAGTTTTTTCTTGTCTAGTGTATCTTGAGCCGTTCCATCTTCAAGTTCAGCGCTGCTGCTTTTGCCAATGCTACAGGTATCAATCCACACCCGGTCAATATTGTCTTTTGTGCTCGCCTGCAACAATTCAAGGCCTTCTCAGAACCATCTTTCGTTGATAGCTCCTCGAATGTCTCACTCTCGAATTGTATCTTTTGAACTTGAGCCTCGAGCTCTTCTCGTATGTGCACGAGCCGAGGAAGTGCCTTCTTCACATCGTCAAACAGGATTTCATTGGTGCTCCGGGTGTGAGACAGGATGGTTTAGAATGGTGTCTTGGATCCATGGAATTCTTCTAACCACAAGGTTTTCGCATTGAGGAGGCGCGTTGATTGATATTCAGGGCTTCAGAAGGCCGTGAGGCATTGATATTCTTTGAGAAGCTTCATTTTAGACCAGAAATATTAAGGAGCGAGATTCTCGGTAAGGCTGAACCAGCGTGGTAGAGAGGCCCCGCGCAACTCATTCCATTGGTTTGCGTACAGGAAAGTCGCTGCCAATTGTATTTTCGTGTCGATCTTTGAACGAAAGCCCGGTGGCTATGACGCAGCCAACTATATGGTGGCGTACGCCAGAGCATTTGACTTCGTGAAACGGAGTAGATGAAAGCATTCGTGCGCATTTGCGTCATGAAGCACGTATTAGTGCGTCTTCCGACCCTTTTTGTCATCATTTTTGTCAACATGAATGTTTATCTAGGTTGGCTTAGACGACAGCAAGAAAGACACCGTTTTGGTCAGAGGTGTTGTAATGGACGAGGAAATGATCAAAGAGGGCTAGATCTCCGTTAAACGATTTCAATAGCGTTTGAGTGAATAAACAAGCCAATCACTTCATATAATTTATCGTCTTAGTTTACTTTCTGTCCAAAATTTTAGAACCTTATGTTTAGGCACCTGCTGCTCGAACAGCTATTCAAGGAGCTACTCAAATAGCTGTCCAGATGGCTGCTCAGACATCTCTTCAGACAGCTGCTCGATTAGCTGCTGTTTAGAGAGACTAACTCCAGCGGTAACCACGAGCCCAATTACCCTACCCCTCTGCGTCTCCGAAGCAGCTTTCTTAGACTGTTTTTTCGAGCACGTGTGATTCGCATGGCCATCATCCTATTAATAATTCTTTGCACAAAGTATGTGAAAAACAATGTAACCAAAAATTTGTGCCCACCAGGCCAGCATTCAGTTCCTTTGAAAAGTAGACAGTATAACGAGAGGGTCAACAGTACGAGGAAAGAAGCGTAACTTGTCTGGCCTGAGACATCTTGCGGCCAGGGGACCAAGAATCAAGGGAATCTAAACAGGTTGATATCTTTCGAGATAGAGCGCGTCCTCGTGAATCTTGTCTCTACTTTCGTCCCCGTAATCCCTTCTTGCGATATGGACATCGACCGTTCTCATGATATCTTTTGTTCCAGGTAAGATGCTTCTCTCGCTTTCACTGTCTCGCCGTTTGGATTTCAAGGTGAAAGGATACACTCTCATGCTTCTTTGGCTGCTTTCAATTCGAGATTCGCTTGGCTGGACGTATGAGCGGACGTCGACGTTCGAGACCTCCCGTCCAAGAACTTTTTTGTAAAGAGGTTTGAGCGTAGGGACGCTGCCGAGAAAAATGAGAAACCACGTTTCTGAGTGGGCCCAGAGCAAATAAGGTAACTGATCATCTGCACTTTTGTTTAGATTGAGGCGGATGGCACAGAAAGTGTATTGATTTTTACTTACAAGTCCCATCAGTTTGGTTTGTCTGTAGTTTGAGATTGGCCGTTTTGGCCGCACCCAACCCAGCAATCCTATGATGCAATTTAGCTTCTCCAAAATGAAGCGGAACTTAGCGATTAAAGACTCACACTACTCCACCCGCCATTAGAGCGCATAGTCCAGCCTTTGTTCTGCGAGAAATGTTCACGTTCCAGAATACAGCTATAGGATACAGTGCCAGAACCAGATTGCTAAAAGAGCACCAACCTAAATACTATTAGTTCGGTTCTTAGTATCTGATGCCAAATCGGAGAAGGCTTACTGCTCTGGAAATACCCAACATTACTCGTGCGCACAAGATGAGCGCAGTGGCCTGGAAGATCTGAGTTCCATAGTTTCTGATATGGTGTACATCCAAGCAGCAGGAGCACTACTTGATTGATGTTCAAAACAACATTACTAACGGCAATGAAATAAAGGATGGAAGTCAAGAGAGTCTTTCGTGTACTTTGAATTCCCTCCTGGATTCGTACAAGGAACGCGATTACTGCAATCTTCCCGAATCCGAGCACTTGAATCACAACCATTTGTGAGATGGAGCTCCATTTTAAAGCATTCGAAATCTGTTCAGGGGTCAATTTGTCGGCATGCTGACCCATCCCCCAGGAGCATGATGCCGTGGTCAGTGATGTTGCACTCAACATCGTCAGCTGTTGAAGGCTACGTTAGATCGAACTCTCGTCCGATTTACGCCACGGAGTCCTCATACCAATGCGAGAAGAGCCCAGAAATAGTCCCATTTGAATGAGTGGATAATGAAACCATTAGTGTATGTTCGTAGGGCCATGATCAAAATTGTAAGGGCCGCTTCCGTCCAAGTCACCGCCATAATGGTGATCCCTTGTCCTCCATATGGATGTTTCATTGGATGTGCTGGTGATGTATCCATATCAATCGAAGGTTTAGTAGTGATAGAATCAAGAGGGGCGAACTGTTAATTAAGTTGTATGTTCAATATTTGATCAGCGACACAACATGAAGAAGACAATTTGCATCTGAGTTAAAAGTATACAATGTCTGAATTGTTACTCAGAAGAGCTGGGTCGTACCAACTACACATTAATAGGAGATGGTGGCTAAACATTGTTTGTTTTCCAGCACAGTTCCATGATTATGATACGTATAACGACGTCATGCTATAGAGACACTGAGCTCCACATGCACGGTAGCTGCATGTTATCCCATAAACTTACGAGCGAATACATTTTTGGGTACAACATAGTCGCAAATGGTCCATGTTCCGTGCCGTTTTCCTCGATGGCAACAAGGAGAAGCGATTCCCTCAGTGTTGGTTATCCATTATGGCAAAGCCCTAAAAACCCCTGTTCATTGCTCTGGCAAAAGAAACCTAATATCCAACCTCTCGGCGCCAATGGATACATGCTGGCCGGTCTATGGAAAAGCCATCCCAACGAGACTTCGCTGAGGTATAGCTTCGAAGGCTCAATAACCGGACTGAGCCCCGTTGTCGAACATACTATTTTGAGGCCCGAAGATTAGCAAGACTCTCGTCCTCATGACTGGTCCGGGCTGATACTATAGCTGAAAATGCAGTTGTGTAGCAAGTATTGAAAACTGTAGGTGCGGGGCAGCACCCACCCTCAGTCGATTTTCGAGCTGTCCAAGACTAAGCCAGCAGATCGGATTATTCAGTGTATCGCTTCGAAAAGCACCGGGTGGTGTTGTGTCTCACGTAGACTTGCAGATTTTTGTCTGCAGCATCGGCTCGCTTCGCTCGGTCTCCACGTCTCCACCCGTAACAACAAAAAGGTAGCAACGATAGGCCAGAGGCATCTCGCAACTTTGCTGATCTGATCGCAGCAAAGCAAAGACCAGATATTTGGTGAACGTCCGAGTAGTCTGGAAGAAACGCGAAACTCCACGGATTATGTCACAATCGAGTTCGAGCGTCAGGGGGTGGACAGAATTGACGGGTCAACCTCCGAACTCCGATTCGTCTCAATCATAACAAAATAACAAAATAGCTTCATTTTTGATTTCAATTATGGCGCCTTCCACATGTCGTATGAATAGACCAAGTATACCAAATTGTTCGCCGAGACGTAAAGAATTTGATATTATTGCCCGTATTCGATTTTTAATTCCTACGATGAGAAATCGCGTCATGAATCCGATAGGCACTTTTTCACGCATTATGGCATTTTATAAAATACAGGTCAAAGATGGTTCCGCGAACGACGTGATATGTTTCAAAAAATATATCAAAGGATTCGTCCTATTTCAGAAAAATTTGGCCGTATATCAAAATTAGTTCACGATGATTTTGATATACTGTCTTCGTCCTCAAAGAACCCCATTCGTCGCGCTCCTTTTGACGTCCAAATCGACCATCATAATAAATTTTATAACATTCGTATATTCAAATACCATATTAATGAAATAAATGATATTAATCTTTATCGTATATAATATATTAAAATTATCAAATTAATAAATAAATTAAAGAGAATCAAATATATTGAAAAATATTTTAATGATTTTTTTGAAAATTTCTGGATTTTTATGATATAGACGGACGAGGCATATTATGATTCTGAAAAGCAGATTCGGCCAATAATATTATGTAAAAAAGGAACGTGATATGAATCTGAGAACGTTCTTAAAAGGCCTCCATGAGAGGGTAATAAATTCCATTTCGTAATATGGATTTCATGATGAAAAAAAGGGCCTCTCATTTTTTATAATTATGAGAATGAATATATAAAATATCCATATATTCGATCAAAATTTTATTCAAATAAGAATAAATCGGATTTTTAATTAAAATGGAAAATTATTCAATAAAAAATTGAATAATCTAAAAATCGTAAAATGAAATCATTAAATAATAAATTCATTATTAAATAATATTATGATAATATTTTATCTGAATATATTCATATTTATTATCAATAATATATAGAATCAGTTTTATATTTTCATCATTTTTATTTTCAAAAGGATAATGATTCGTCGTATGGAACGAAAGAAAATAGACTGATAATACAGATGAAAAGAATTCATGATATTCTCAGTCTTGATCATCCAACTGAAAGTCCAAATATGAATCCAATTGAATCTATTTGGAACATTCTAAAGTAAAGAATACGGCGTCATTATTGGATAGAGGATTTGGACGCGAAAATATTATTACAACAGAAATGGGACAAAATTATTATGGCAGAAATTCGTGCGCGTATCGCAGACATATCACAGAAATGCAAAATACTAGCGAAAAATGGTGGGCAGCGCATATTTACGCATGTGTGGTAATTAATTCAATAAATTAATGCATTTTCGGCGGTCGGAGGTTGACCCGTCAATTCTGTCCACCCCCTGACGGAGGTACGCTTGCTTAGTAATGCTAGGTTCACCCCCTATTGCCCCCACCATTCTAGTTTAAGATTTGGTGGGGGTCAGAATCCTCACTGCGTTTTGCAGCGCAACCCGGAGCATGATTCAGCTCTCTCGGTCATCGATCTGAATGCATCGTTGCTGCCTTTCTAGGTAAAGTTGCCTGTGCCGTCGTCGGCAGCAAGCCGTTCATCTGATGCGTCTCGTTAGTGTGTCGTTGGCCCTTTCACATAAAAATTCCTCTCTCTCATCGCCTCTGATGCCCCCTAGTTGAATGCGTTACAAATAAATGCATCCAATTCGGAATCTGCAAGCCATTGACATGGTGAGATCGAGCATTACCGCGGGTAAACGACAAAGATCCTTTGGGTGACGTTACCGGGTCGACGCTGCAAAGCATGTCAACGCCAACTGTAACATGATCTGTCCCGCAATACGTCATACTTCGTACGTGTAGCAGCTCATTGGTGCCTAGGTAGGTACGTTCGAGCATTGATTCGAGAAAAATATAGTGCTTTTTGCTTAAGGAGCTTCTTTCAGCTTGACCGTGCTTGCCACTGCCATCCGCACAAATTTGTGCATCTTAGCGCAGTTCTCATCATTTTCCTCAAATCTCAGGAGTGAAGGCTTGTCATAACAGCCGATGGTCCTGCGATCCTTACTTTATACCTATCCTGGGATATGTCAAAGCAGTTCTTTCGGACGACTGTGTTCATTCATATATATCTCCAAGGTACGTAAGTTTCAACATCGCTTGGACGCCAAATTGACCATGAAACCAGAAGCACTTAAAAATCTCCCGATTTTTCAGATTTTCCAGCTACCTTAACCTCGGAAAGCGAATAACGAAGTTGGAACGCAGCAGCTACATCATCTAATTGCTAACAAATAAGCTTGAAGACCATTAGATCCTCATTTGAGTCGTCTGGTCGTACATATTTGCAAGTGTCCCCATGAAATGGCATAAAAAGACGCTGGTGGCATTGGACGATCTGATCTGAACTTCCAAATGCTATACATGTATTGAAGTTGATCAGATATGTCCCGGTTATCAACAACGTTACAGGCGCTTTGTCTTACAAACGCTATCCATCCAGCCTCTCAACTCGCTCCACTCCTGCTTCACTTGCGCTTCTGCACAAATGGATGAGATCTGGATGAAGTGAAGGCGTTGTTATTAAGATATGGGGTGGCTGAAACCGCGCGACTTACAAGGCTGGTTTCTAGCTGCAATACTTAGACGAGGTGTATATTTTGAAGGTAAAAGATGGGTAAAGATTCTTCTTCTTCGATCCATTCATAAATTCCTTTCCAACACCACGTCAACCCCCCATCGTTGGATCCAATGACTGCTATGAGAGGACCGTTCGCGCTACCTCTATAATCGAATGCGATGTCCCCTTGCATCAGGGTTGTCGGCCGCAACAAAGCCCCTACCTGGTGCCCTCGCAGATACGTATCTGCAATTTTTTTAATCTGCCCGACCGTGCCACGTTTTCTGAGACGCGATGTGACATGATCCCAGAATCCGTCTGTGATCTTGCTGGTCGTATTGGGACGTAGTTTACTACGATATCGGCCGTTTCGAATCCGATCGGGCCCGGCAAGATTGTGATGGTACGCTCGACCATCGAATCGAAAACCAGGAAGTCGAATAAAATGGACTAGCCATTGTGCGTAGAGCCCGTCAGTGTCGATGACACCGCGCTCCGAACCCTGTCCATCAAAGGCAGAGAAGCCAGAGAAGCCAGAGGATGACGACAAAGATTTCCCCTCAAAATGTCTCAATGCCTCCCGAAGATCAGGCCGCACCGGAGTCCACGACAAGCCCGGACATTCCTTCATGCGCGGTACACTCGACATGAGAAAGCCAGTGCTGATGGACTTTTTTGAATTCACTTGACCGCGCCAGAACTCCTCCGCTGAATGACAAGCTTTCTCATTGCACAGCAGGCTCCAAATGACCACTTCATCGTCTTTTCGTGTAGCATAGCGGTGACTGAGTAGGTAAGCAGCTCTTTCGACAGCGATATTCTCGAATGTTGTTTCATTATGGAGGACCGGCCGGCGCGGGAGGAGGTGCGGTGCTTCTGAAAACAAGATGGCTATATCCATACTCCCTTCGTTATAGACAGTTTTCAAGATTTGGGTAAATGAAAGGATCTTCTCGTCTTTGAAAAGAAGGTAGAGTTTACCCGTACCTCGCATAGCTTCCAAGAGTGTCCAGGCTCTAACATTCCAATCGCAGACAAGGAAGGCGGTGAGGATGGACTCCTGAAGTTCCAGCGTCAGGTTGCTGACATCAATTTCCATAAGATCTCTATCGCAAATAAGGGTGATTCTGCTCGTAGAAAAGACTTCGTTAATCTTATCGATTGCTTCTCTTCTTAACGCGATATTCTTATGAAGTCCAGGAATGCAGGGCGTGTCCATCCAATATGAATCACATCCTGTGGATCGAGCCAGTGAGCAGTACCGATTGTGCAGGCAGGCATTGAAACCTGTAGTTCCTTCTTCAGGTCTACGTCCCTGGCCGTGGCTCCAGACGTGGGAGATTGCCATGGTGCGATTTGATGCTAAAACATACCTCAGATGACCGTCACTTACTTCTTCGTTGATTGAAACTGCCCGTGCGCCATTGACGTTTTTGAAGGAAGATTCATCCCAGTACAATCGCGGGCAAGATTTCGCGCAAGATGGAGTGTGCGTCGATTGATCTTCTATCACCATGCCTATAAACCTTCCACAATTTTCAGCGGCTTTACCATTGCAAGGAGTAGAGAGACCCGCATTGTTGGCACAGCAGCGCGGTAGCCGATGAGCGTACAGCGACCTGTACCGCTCATGAAAGCGTCTCAAATCTGCTCCAACAGCGGACGGGTCGGTCCGAAGAAGTTCGTATGCCCACCTGCACAAGTAGCCAGGCATTTCCACGCCGAGTTTGGGAGAAAGAGGAGGAGGTCGCAACGAGTGCTCATATGCAAAGCCCAACCGATATCCATCGCGCATCTGTATACGAAGTGCGCAAGACAAATAGAGAATTATGGATCGCTGCCAAGCAGACCACAGAAAAGCTTTGACAAGAAACTGCTGCTGCAGATCTTTATCGTGTTCCGAAACTTCACAGAGGCTTTGCAGAAGTTCAGAGATCGTGCTTACGTATACATGAAGTCCCGATGCTGCATTGGTGTCGAGCACAATTATCAAAGCCACGCAGACTACGTTTGTGCTAACAAAAGGAACGACCTGAAGATTGCTCCATATTTGGTGACCTGCATGTTTTATTTGGCTTATGAAATGGCGCTCATCTAAGGAATCTAGAATTCCTTGAGGCAGTTCGTCGAACTCGGGGGGTAGCTCTGGAAGCCTAGAAAGTAAATGACAAGCACGGCGGACCTTCACATCCTCATCCTCGGGTTTCTTCAACGTGAAAAAACACTTTAAAAGCTTTGAAAACTCGCTATCGAGGCGCAAAAGGGGGTTTCCTGGATCTGCGACTTGTAAACGGTAATTGCGTACCCATTCCGCTGCTCTCAACTTTCTGGCTTGTAGATTATAATTTATGGTAGGACCACCAGGACTATGATCAATAGCTGTCTTGGTACATTCGAATATCGCTTTCTCATGTCGCCGGTCGTCATATAGGTTGTCTCGCAATATTTGCCGAACACGATCGGGAGTGAAAGTGTAAGGACCGGTATTCAAAGATCGCATTTTTGGAAATCCAGGCAATGTTCGATTCGTATCGCAGCGATCGACTAGTTGACTTGATGCCGCAGAGATTGCGTAAATCCATGGCTACTGGGGACTTGGGACAAGTCAAATGGAGAGAAACCGGTTAGAGAGCTTACGGAATTTTCTGTTACGCGTGCGGCTCGCATCAGGCTCACACAACAGCGCGGTCAGGCTGCGGGATAGCAAGTTGGGCGCGGCGGTCGCGACGCTCAAGGGCCACGGCCGCCCAATCAATCATGTTCTTCCCCGTGGTAAGGCCGTGAAAACCTTTCTTTCTTTCTTTTTCTTTTCCCCCATCAGATTTTAATATTCGATCCCTTTATTTGATACACAACCACGATTCAGATATGTTATTGAAGTCTAGATAAACAGGAACGGAATTTAATGAAATGGACTACCACACATGAGTGTGGTGGAACATATGAAAATATGTGTATTCTCAGGTGAGGCTAGTAGTCCTAACAAGGTATTTCGTTGACAAATAAGTAACGAATACGGGCGGACCAGAAGGAACACCTCTTCACGCAACACTAATCTAGATCATTCCGAATTCAATTTGGCCTGTTGAGACGTTCTAAGCGCTATGGACGCAATCAAAGCGATTTCAATGAAGGATTTTATTTCTTGGGCTGGCGTCGGCATGGACCTCAACAACTTGCGGGGATTCCGAAGATACGATCACTCAGAGCATGGTCGCAAGTGTAGCCTTGTGTATTTTCCGTACCTACGGACACAACTTGTTGGCCTTGGAAGCTTTGACGTGATTGAAGTAGGTTCGAATGACTAAGCTCACCAAAGTTTACTTGATGGGGCGTGAAGACGGGAGGTGATAATAGATGCCATTAGCCAAGTTCACTGTTAGTATCGTGGTCCATGGCAGGGGCTTGTCGAGCCGCTCCCACTTGCCATGGCTTTTAAATTCCATCATATCATCCATTCGTTCTCAATAATAGGGGTTGTGATGAAAAGGAAGAACATCCAAGCTTCAGCCGCCACCCCACATATTTGCTTTTGGCGCTCGACTAGGAACTAATTTCGCCCCTTGTGCTCTAGCACTGACGAACTGTGGGTGGAGCAAACCTCGCTTCCTTCATCCGCCTTCTACATATGGAGTAATTTCGCGTCTATCTCTCGCCTAGCTGTTGATCATTTATCTCGACGTTGATCATAGTGAAGCACGCACACTTTCTTATCGATGGGTCAGCGAATGGAAGACCGTCTTGCTCAACCCGTTACATCGAAACCCATCGATATTGGGCCAACATTTCAGACTACTACTCATAGCTAAAAAGAGCAGTGCAGCAATAGTGAGTGTCTGTTACGGAGATGATTCCTAACATGTTTACAGCGATCTACTCCAGCAGGCCACGATGCTACCTCAGACATAGGAGAACGCGTCTATAAGAAGTCCTCCAATGCATCTCGTATCCCTTGTACAGTCTGCCATCAACAATCTTGCACGCCGCGATCTCTTTGGTATATTTGCAATACTGAGATTCAATACAAGATGAAACTCTCCATTACGTTCTGTACCGCTGTCGCCTCGCTCTCTGTAGCTCTTGCACTCCCGTCAAAAGACTTAAGCAAGCGTAGCTCGGTCCAAGGCTTCGATGTATCCGACTACCAACCTAATGTCGACTTCGAATCAGCATACAGCGGAGGCCTACGTTTCGTGTTGATCAAAGCCACTCAATCAACAGACTACGTCTCTCCAAGTGTAAGTCGTGTCTTTGTTCAGAGAAGTCACAAACGTGCCATAGTTGCCGTGACACCACTGCCCCGAAACTCTCTGAGGATAGCTAAAGTATGTCAACTTACCATTTGTTAGTTTTCCGACCAGTATACCGACGCTACAAATGCTGGCTTTATTCGCGGAGGCTACCACTACGCCCAACCAGGATCGAGCTCCGGCTCCGCCCAGGCCAACTATTTCCTCGACAATGGCGGAGGTTGGTCAGATGATGGAATAACTCTCCCCGGCATGCTCGATCTTGAAGTCAGCGACTGCGATGGTCTATCCACCTCTGAGATGGTGGACTGGATCCAGGATTTCGTTGATACCTATTACGATGCCACAGGGCGATATCCAATCTTGTATTTTAATCCCAGCTGGTGGTCTGAGTGTACTAGAGACAGTACCGCGTTTTCTCAGACTTGTCCGTTGGATCTGGCAAGTTGGAACAGTGAGATTGGGACCATTCCTGGAGGATGGCCCTACCAGACTATCTGGCAGTACGCTGATAGCAATACCAACGGAGGAGATTCAGACTCGTTCAATGGAGACGAAACTGACCTGACGAATCTTGCAACCGGTTAGATAGCTCCATGTGTTTGCGGGGCAAATCAGGGCTATTACGGCCGTTGGTCGTTAGCGTGAACAGCATGTAGGTAGTGACAATACCAGTTTTTCTACCGAAAAATTAGACACTGTTGACAATATGTCAATGTTGATGATAAGATCACTGCTCTGGTCTGATCCTATCATAGCGATCTAGGGCTTCTTGGGATTCGACTGCTTATCTTTTCCAATTTGGGCTTATCTCATGTCAGTTGCAGAATAAAACTACTTAAAATTTTAATTCCTTTCATCTCTTCTTGAAGACTTGCACTCACCGTGATGGATTGTGAGCATCTATCAATTCACTTCTCTTAGTCTTGAACAGCCATGATAGAGTGGACGTCTTTGTTACACGGCTGGAATTATTGAAAAATGTTATGCAAAGACTTATACTGGCTTGCGTTCGGATTACCGTACTTTCTCTTCGACATATTCTAGACGCATCTGTAACCTTACAAGCCTTTTCTTCTAAACCAATACAAATCAATGAGGGGAAACTAATTCTTTCTGGATCGAGTCCAGGCTGTCTACAGTATACGCGGCAAGCCAAATTCGTCTTCGATGGACGACCGGCCAATGCCTGGTCTTTACTTGTTTGGGAACCCTCATGGTATCCCAGGAATCGAGAACGCTGGATCAACCCTGATTTACAAAAAATCTTCTCAAAGTTATCATTCTAACAAGACGTCTCTTCAAAGTTTTTTTAAGGTTACGCCGGCATTGTGGTACGTATTCTGCACCCCAGAATACTCCTTGTCCGTTCATGGACCGCGCGTACAATGCATATCGACTATAACGAATTTTTGAGCAGTATGCATCGTGCGGCACAATCCGTATTTTAGCTGCATTACAGTCTCTCCGTCCGTACCGCCGAGTGATGTCCAGCAGTGGGTTCTGTGAAGGCTATACCGACTTGGTTGGATGACAACGAGCGATGAGTAGTAAGTGTACACAGTTCGTGGATGCTACGAGGAGTTCGAGGAAAGACTATTGGTTTAGATCTAACTTATCGTCTCGAGTGGCCTCAGAGTGTGTAATTCTATACCAGGACGCGGTACTGTATTACAAACCACTCGATTCCAGCGTAGCTACGTTCTACTTTGAGTGTTCATGTCCTCGATTAATTGCCATGCAATGTTCATATCATTAATGACTACGACCGATCATATATACAACGAATCCAAACCCTTTTTCGCCCATATCATTAACAGTCTGTTCGACTCAACATCGGCCATCTCCAGCGTGATCTAGTTGAGAGTGATCTTCTGCGATTTTGCTCCTCCATCATCCGCCAGCCCAAGTAGATCATTGTTGTCAAGTGTAACCAATCCGGGCCAATGACTAATGGCTGGACTAAAAGTGAACTTGTTACCCCAGATATTACCTCCGTCGCCACTAGTGATGATCTTTGCAGCGACATTGCCTGGGTCATCTTCATCAGTCTGTACGCTTGTCACCAACGTACCACCAACGTTGACCACCTGTGGCGCATTCGCATTGGCGTTACCCACGGAGGGCACGAAGATGGTCTGGCTATTAACCCAGGTGTTGCCGTCGTCTGGGCTAGTGACCGACCCGATCGTGAACTGCCCGCCACTCGTCTCTTGCTCAAATACACCAACTAGGTTCGGCCCATTTGCAGTTGCGACGCCGAACATGCCGTCGCGTGTCGTTGCTAGATTCTCACCAACAATATCGTTCGCTGTCGACCAAGTATTGCCACCGTCAGTGGAGGTGCGCATGAGGATATCCTGATCGTTTGCATTGTTCTCGCGCGAGTAATAAAGCTGCAGTGAACCATCTTCTGCGTTGCGCAGGAAAGGTTCCCAATTACCATTGACAGGTCCCGGGTCCGAGGCAGGCGTGCTGAGGAAGGTCCAGGTGGCACCATTATCGTCCGAGTAGCAAATGGTGATGCGGAAGAAGGTATAAACGCCATTATCAAGGTCGTGGTTGCGAAACGCCGTTAGCACTCGGCCAGATGGAAGCTGCAGGATATATGGATTGTCGATATCGTGGGAGGCTGATGCGCCACTGGTGACTTGTCCAATTTGGTCCCACGTGTTACCTCCGTCAGTAGAATGGACAACCTCAAGGCAATTGTTGCCGTCCTGAATTAGGGTGTAAACGCCAATCAAGGACCCGTCTGACAACATATTGGATCTTGGATAAGTTCCTTGAAATCGTTAGGCAAATCATCTTTACCTATCCTCTCCGTGAGACAACGATACATACCTGCTCCCATGACAACAGGTCCACCTGAAAGACTAGGTACAAGGCCACGTCGCTGGAGAGGCAGTGCGCTAAGCATCTGCCCCAGCAGGAGAAAGACAAAAGCTGACAGCAGTCTCATGATGTTGGTAGTTGTCATGGCGAGATTTGGCACAAAAAATGAAATAGAAACGATTGAAATTTCAGCTAACCAATGCTGGATGGTAGATGAATGGTGAGGAAAGTCTTGGCAACCTCATTATTTATGCTTCATCGTTTGAAGGTCAGGAGTTTTGGTCAAACAACCTCCCTGCAGCTTCTACCCCAGTTAAGCATCTTTCAGTACTCATGCACGATGCCACCTACCGGGTGCGGCGTCTCCGCAGCGGCTGATGGCTGCATCAAGTAGTCCGAGAACAGGTGTCTTGAACGACTATTCTTCTCTTGAGAAGCTCAGCCTGCTGCGCGGCTCCAAAGCGTGCAGGATGCATGTCGCCGCATACATAGCCCCTCAAAGCCCCGAACGGACAAGCCTCCGAGCCTCGAGCAAGTTGACCACTCACGTCTCAACAAGTAGTGCTGCAAAAAGAAATATAGTTTCCAGATACGGTAGACATGTGATTTGCTTCCCTTTTCACCATCCTTTTCTGTAGATATCTACCGATGAAGTGCTCCGCTTTGCATAGGCGGCGTCTGTCAAAGCGAGACGAATCTAGCAAAACCTGGAAAGGCATGCAATGTTAATGCAGATGGCTTTGACAACAATTTGGACATTTAGATTAATTGATCGGGAGGAAAAAAGAAAGTAAGCGATTCGAAGGATGATTTGAGCGCGTAAGTAACAGAATGAGGTTATGGAAAATAAAGTGGTATTATTCGCCTTGAGCGTTTACCATCCTGAGAGAAAATAATAAAGACTATGAACTCATCAGACGGTGCTGATCCTTTAGCATACAAGTGCAATTCTAGACCTCCCTGAGGCTAGATCTTTTGTAAACATGCATACTTGATTCTGTCACGCGCATACCTGCCCACAGTGGTCATGTCGATTCGGCGAGCTTGACGGCAACAGCTAGCAGCGCGAAGGTGGCAACAGGGAATAATTGATACAACACATCGTCCATGCTAAACAGGCCGACTGTTTTCGGCCGAGGAATACTGAATGAGAAGTTGCTCCTTGGGTGCGTTTAATGTTCGATATTCGTGGTTGCCTCTCTTCCTTCAAGCGGACACGGAAATCGCTCCGAGTCCGTCGGACTTGCGTCCAAATCCACTTCCGTTTCTCACAGATTGAATGCAAAAACACGACCAAATCTACAAAGGCGAATTCACATAGGTGCTAATGGGCTCGAAAAGAAAACACTCAAGTCAATTCTGACTTTATTTATATTACTCTTTTACAATTAAGAAGCTATAGTGAATGTCGTGATCAAGTTATCATTATCCGACCGATCATGGTGGCCATTTTTCCTCATCAAACCAAAAGAAAAGAAAAATATAACAATTCCGGACTCGGATCAGAAGAAGAAAAAAATAAATTCCCCGAGTCGAATGAACATCACACCCATCATTCCTTGGCGAACGGCCCACCGGTATACCGTGCAGCAGAATCCTGCGAAGGCGACGGCGTGCCGGTAGCCGTGTTGATCGACGTGAACTGCGGACCCTCGACGGTCGCGTCCAAATGATCCATGCTGGCCATCGAGAAGCCGGACGCGGTGGCCTGCTCGATATACGTCGAGTAAGCCGCCTGGGCCGCGCCGCTCTCGCTGAGGGCGCTGGTCGAGTTGGACGGGAAGGTGGAGTTCAAGCTGGTGCCCGTCAGGCTGTTCTCGCCGGACTTGAGGGCGGAGAGCAAGCTGAAGTGGCCACCGACGACGGGGCGCGCGATGAAGGTGATGACGCTGGGGCTGACGGGGTAGCTGCCGCTGTCGATGGTCTCGTAGAGATCGGTGAAGGGGAGGTTGGTGCTGGTGTAGTTGAGCCAGTAGGCGATGGCGTTGACGAACAGGCGGCGTGTCGTGGGCGAGCAGTATGCCGCTGTCCACAGTTGCCAGTCGCTCTTGGTGTAGGAGTGGCGGTTGTCGAGGGGAACGCCGAAGACTTGGGAGACTTGTGGATACCACTCGGATTGCATTTCGTAGACGCGCTCGGAAATGAGGCCTAAAGTGATCTCGTCAGCATGGATCTTGACCTTCTCAGGGATTGGACTTCTTACCAAGGTTCAAGAGCTTGTCTGGAAAAACGTTGTAGAGCAGCCCCCAGCTCGAGCGCCATTCGTAAGAAAGCAATGTGTGGTTCATGCTTGGACTAGATGGTATTAATAACGGATTGAAAATCTGTCAATACTCGCTCGAAACTTACTCGATGCCGAAGTACTCCCATTGATCGTAGTAACTGATGGCAATCCCAGCATAGGTAGCGGCATCAGTTTCTTCACCGATGACCCGAGCGATTTCAGAAATGCACTGGATGCCGACTATGCCCTTGATGGCAAGGTTTGTTTGATTGATGAGCTCACCCGCGAAATCGTCTAGTCCACTATGATTAGCTACGACATTGGATAGAAATTAATTGATATACCTGTGCTCAATTGAAGACCTGGAATTAATGCAAACGTCTCCAAGTACGATGCCCATTGAGTAAGAATCCGATAATGCTGCTGTAAAAAGGCCGAATTTCCAGAAAACTTGTAGTATGCATATGTCATGATTAGCATGTTGCCAGATTCTTCCAATGGCTGGTACTCGTCGTTGCCCTCAACGTGACCAGTCGCATTGGGGAAATCTGATCCGAGATCGTGCATCTGGTGATTGTCAGGAACAGCTACTGCAAAAATATTTACAAATATGACATACAGAATATCCGTTGGGGTAGAATCCGGACTCCTGGTTCTGGTAGAGCGGTTCCAGGTTGAATCGAAGAAGCTCAGGGTTGGCGTATAAAAAGAATGGCATGGCGGGAAACCTGCAAACATAACGTCAGCTAATAGATACTCTAAGCGGGACCACATTCCTTACATGACATCTACGGTGTTGACGTTACCGTCTGAGGAGATCTTCACGTTCAATCATTAGTTGTCCTTATCACATAAGCTTCAATCAAGACTAACCTCTTTCTGGAACATCAATGGCTCGGATTGATTGACAGTGGAATTGCCACACGTGTTCGGAGCTGGTACAGTAAGTACATATGCTCCCATCAACTGTCGTGCGGACAATGCAACGATGGAATAATACGATTCAGGTTCGGAGACGTCGGGGATAGCAAGACCACTAAAGTTGTACGGGTTCAAGAAACCATAGGCAGTATTCGGATCAAAGATGTATGGGTTACCGAACTGATCAACCCCAGAAGCGAATCCTTCACTTCCATTAGAGTAGACGGGAGCTGGCTCTGGTGTGCTATTGCTGTAGACCATAGCACCCTCTGCACTGTAGTACGAGTCGACGTCTTTCTTGAGTTGAGCTTCCCATGCCTGTCCCATGAGCGAGCTGGTCGCAAAATCATTGTAGTGGAAATCGATCACGTCGAAAAGCCCGCCGTAACACTTCGTCCACCAAGGCTCCAGTGGTTGAATACCAGCAGCGGTGAGGTAGCTGATAATGGGTGTTTGAACCGAGCCAAGGGTGTAAAGCGTACTTCCAGAGCTGACGGAACCAAAGTCGTGCGTAAAGGCGAAAACGGGGTTCTGGGTTCCCCACGGCCGATAGTTAGGATCGATGGTGTCTGCAAGCGAATGATTGTTGACGAATTCGTATAATAGGTCTACAGAGTAACCGCTCTGGTAACCAAACGTTTTGGCAGTTCCCGGGCTAGTATTGTATGTGAAATTGCCCCATTCCGGAAAGTCCGAATCCTCTCCAAACTCCTGCTGTGATTCCAACTGGAATACCCTTTTGTAATGTCAGCGAAGAAACACTCTGAGTACGACTCTCTACCAGAACATACCAGCTGTAAATTGATGACGAGTTAGTGGTATTTGAAGAGCCATTGAATGGCGTAGAGCCTTGATAAAGCATCCATTCAATGGTTGCAGTAGAGTCGAAACTGATCCAAGCGCCGTTGACATCCGAATACAATTGCACACTATGTGTGGCGTTGTCTGTAGAAACAAAAGAAGTTTCGAGATAGCTAAGAGGAATGCTTGTTCGGCAGTAATCTAGTGGAATTACGGGAGACAAGAAGCTTGCTGTCACAATAAGGGGACCGGCGGCAAAGGTGAAATTAGAGTATTGCGAGTCATAGCTCACATGCATGGGAGTGGCCGATTTGAGATTAGGAAGGGTTGGAAGAGTCTGTGATTCAGTTCCAAGATACTCGTAGGAAATGCCATCTACAGTGATTACACCCTCCCAACCAAGGGCAGCACCGCTCCAGAAAATGACGCCATTCGAGTTCAATGTACCATTATTCGAGGTCGAAGTCCACGCGTGGGTGTAAGGCGAACGAACAGCAAGGGGAACCGCGGGAGGGCGAGCTGGAGAATAACTCAGACCTGATTCAGCAGCAACGTTGAAAGGGTTTTGAGCCGTGGCCAAGCCAGCCAGGCAAAGGGCAACGAAAGAAGACAACATGGTCAGGGCTGTTGTGGGCGGAAACGAGAGGCTACAACAACAACTCACCACCTGAGGAAAGAAGGAAAAGAGAAGAGCCTTCAACGGCGCGAAAGCTCGATTTTAATAGCTTGAACTGAAGGTAACTCTATTCAGGGGCTTCCAAGCAAGAAAAGAATATAATTTCGGCCTAAGGGCCCCCAGAGCGAGTGGGCACGGGATGAGCATCGTCACCGCTAGCCAGGAAATTTAATCAGCATGCAGGATGCTCATGGCGGCTACTCGTCCCTCGACACGACCCTGGAGCGCGGAACCACGGGGCACCCAAATGGTCATGTAGCTGTAATCGAACGTCAACCAGAGCACTGAGAGTGTGGTGTAGACGCGTCGACCATGCGGGAGGTGTTTACGGCCCGTTAATTTTTTGTGGAGCGTTGCGGGGAAGGCCAGGGGGGTTAGCTCTGCCTTAGCTTGGCGCCGCCCTCAAAGCCGGCATCAGTGCAATCTCCGTTGCAGAATCAGTAGTGCACTCTCGCTTGTTTAACATAGCCAGTGAGCGTCCTGTGCCTGTCGAAGCGCCCAGGGCCCCTTGGTCGGCTGCTAACGTCGTGGAAAGAGGGCGTGGCCGTTGATTGGTCGATCAGAGGTCACCCATCCCTTGAGGTCATCGTTCGTTCAGATGACAATGAGATCGCATTTCCTCGTGATGAACCACCATGCTGCACATGGCCGTTGAGATGGGTCCAAAAGGAAGAGCTGCAGGTCTCAGATTGCTTTTTATTTCTCCGCAGTACCCGAAGAACAAAACAAGAACACATCTTGGATGTTGTGGGGGTCACTTCTGTAGAGAACGTGATTCTTCCTTGCACCCTGTCTATAGAGACGGGCTGAGTGCAATGCAGTGGCGAATAACCGCGTTAGGAAGCTGGCTGACCAGGATAGTCGTCCTATACGAAATTATCTGGGGAAGCAAGTGGCTTATATTGCTTTTCAGAACCGGTTTCGGCTCAGACACACGGCGCTTGGCCCTCGGAAAGGCCAAAAGCCCCCTCGGATACACCCGTATAGCAGTAGGACCAAGGAGCTTCCCCTTTACACAATTAGAAATTTCTATGGCTTGAAGCTCCTGAGACTATTCGCTATCGCTAGAGCGATTAAACTTAGTAAATTGTGGCTGCCTCAGCCGACCTTGGAAGGAAGCGCAAGCTACGGAAGTGGTTGCTAAAAATCCCTGCTAAGCTTTTTAGAGCGCGCTTTAGAGTAGCCTCATCGCCGAACATCTCCTCCCAAAACCCCTTTTATATTTTACAGCAATCATCTTCTCAATTAAACTTAATAAGAAGGATGTCAAAGTATTTCTCATCTGGACAGTGCGATGTCGTCGATACGCAGTATTGACTTTAAGGTCTCGGCCGCAAGTTCAATGGCGCTTGTGCTCACTAAAAGCGGTTGTAGCACGTTTTCCTCCGCAATGTTGTTTTTCACACCCCCTGTCTTGATGCTTACACCGGCATTCTTTTCTCCTAACGCATGACGATGTCTCAAATCCGTGACTACTTTGATAGAGTTTAGGCCCGCATTCTCCGCAAGGGTTGTGGGAATGACCTCCATGGCATCGGCGAACGCCTTCCAGCAGATTGCCTCAGTACCTGTTAATGACCTTGCTTGGTGTGAGAGAGACTGCGCTATCTCGATCTCTGGTGCACCACCACCGGCGAGCATCGCCCTGAAACATTAAATTAGCAGCAGACCACGTTGACTGTACATGAACTACCCTACCTTTTCTTTACTAAACATCGAATCACGCAATGGGCATCGTGCAGACTGCGCTCTGCTTCATCAAGGATCAGAGGGTTAGCGCCGCGACAAACAATCGAGACCGTCTGCGCAGCGGCCTTTACTCCAGTGACCTTGACGATTCTCGCTCCTGAAGTCTGGACTTCTTCGACGAGGTCAGCAGAACCGAGTTTGTCTTCGGTAAACGAATCGATATCAGCTATGGGCTTGCAACCGGTACTCTGCCAGCAGATTAGCTTGATTTGTTGTTTCGGTGTAAATTCACATACCCTGCAAATGAACTCGACCTCATCACGCTCTATGTCCTTTACCGCAAGAATGTTGAGCTTTGCAAGGTAGTGGAGCGATAGATCGTTTACTGCGTCTCTCAAGATTGACTTCTGAATTAGCAGGACGTTGCATTTTGATTTTTTGATTTTCTTTGCCATGTTTAGCAGATATGCTCTTTCTTCCTTCAGAATCTTGTCCATTTGTCTGTAATCGTTTACCACTATTTGGTTTTCCATCTAGACAATACAGTTAGTGGTACGCATATACCCCATGTGTAATCAAATTGACCTACATCGGGCTTCGGCGGACTAAGTTGGAACTGTATTAGACCAATCTTGGCTTTTTCCATACGCGCCGGACCCCCGCCACTCTTAATCGCCTGCTGCTGCAGGACGAGACCATCCACCATTTCACTATCGTCGATTGTACCCCCGACTTTCTTGAGTATTCTGATGTTCTTTAGGTCTACATTGTCCGCGGTTTTAAGGTCTATTATTTTAAGTACAGAATCCACAGCCATTGGCGCAAGTTTTGGTTCTTGAGATACAATCTTCGATGATAAGGATGTAGATGCGGCCTTGAGTAATGTTGCACGATCGGTCAATGAAATAGGTATCGACATGTCGTGGAGAATCTGAACGGCAGCGCTGGCTGCGCGCTGAAAGGACTCGGATATGACAGTTGGATGAATTCCTAAATCAATTCAAGTCAGGTTCTGATTTACTTATCTTGCCGATGCACTATACCTTTGGACAATAGACGCTCAGCGGCACCTAGCAAGCTGCCTGCAATGACAACGACAGAGGTAGTTCCATCCCCAGCCTCAATGTCCTGAGCGTTGGCTAGGTCCACCAGCATCTTCGCAGCTGGATGCATCACACTCATATCTCTCAACATTGTGTTTCCATCGTTGGTCTAGGTAATAATTAGACCAACGTTGAGGGCTGGGTAATTCATCAGGCTTACTATTATTGTCTCGCCTTTGCCGGTTTGTATCTTAACAATGTGAGCAGACGTTGGCATCCCAAATAGTAGAAAATCTTACCATCTTGTCCATGCCTCTAGGACCCAAAGACTATAATGAATTTATTAGCTCCAAGTCCCACAAATTCAAGCTCCAAGGACCGAACCGTTCTGATGGCATCCGCGACAGCTATTCGAATCAGCTATTGATCTCGGATCCAACACCCAAGAATTATTACTCACCTCGCGCTGCAACTATATTCGCTGTCCGAACAGCTTGTGGCTTCTCTTTATCCTGATTGTATCTTAGTTTGCATAGTCTTTTCTAAACCACCGTTTTCATCATACTTTAAATGCATTGTTTCCTGCGCTTGGTGCAGTCTGGGCAACTGCCATAACTTTTGGATATCTTTCAGAAGCAAGGGATAAATTGAATCTTGGAGGTTTCCGTAATTCAAGGCGTTATCAAATGAGCAGCCAGGTGTAGAGCAAATTGTCTGCGAGCTCAGAATTTCACGACGCGGCGCGTGCTGCCTGTTTTCCAAGCTTGGGCCATCCGCGGTGATTGGAAATGACATCCGCAGTGACAGCAGCCCTACCTGGCTCTATCTTCACCATCTTCAATCATCCAAACGACAACTGCACCCGTTTAATCCACTTGACTCGATCATCACCAGAGGCAGCGCCTAGAAAAGACTACTCAGCTACCTCAAAAACGTCTACTTTAACCGATCGGCACCTCTGTCAGCCATGCCCAGTGCCACTGGACAAAACTGGGAGAAGTACCAGAAGACCTTCGCAGATGATGAAGAACCAGAGAAGAAGATAACTCCTCTTTCGGACGAGTATGAGCATGCCATTAGTCTCTCTTGGCTTGAGTGGTAGCTGAACTGTCTCTAGGGATATCCAAGTTTTAAAGACTTATGGCGCCGCACCATATGCGGCCGCGCTGAAGCGGCTTGAGAAGGAAATCAAAGATAAACAAACCAGTGTAAACGAGAAGATAGGTGAGTATTTCTACAGCTACTCAAAACAACCTAAGACTAATTGAAGTATAGGTGTGAAGGTACTACAAAGTTCCCATCCCGGTGCCAGACATTGCTCACTCGAATACACGTAGGAATCAGATACAGGTCTGGCGCCACCACACCTATGGGATGTAGCTGCAGACAGACAACGAATGCAGGAAGAGCAACCTTTGCAGGTGGCAAGATGCACAAAGATCATCCAAGATGACAAAGATTCGGAGAAGAGCAAATACGTGATTAACGTAAAGCAAATCGCCAAGTTTGTTGTCAAGCTGGGGGAAAGAGTGAGTCCGACAGATATTGAGGAAGGCATGCGAGTTGGGTAGGTTCTAAAAAAAGGCACGCCTTCCTCTATTGGACTAACAGTTGTATCAGCGTCGACCGGAACAAATATCAAATACTATTACCGCTACCGCCAAAAATCGACCCAAGCGTCACAATGATGACGGTCGAGGACAAGCCTGACGTCACTTATGGAGACGTTGGTGGGTGCAAGGAACAGATTGAGAAGCTACGAGAAGTCGTCGAAATGCCACTGCTCTCCCCGGAACGGTTCGTTAATCTCGGTATTGATCCTCCCAAAGGTGCTCTACTTTACGGACCTCCTGGAACGGGTAAGACACTCTGTGCAAGGGCAGTAGCGAACAGGACAGACGCAACTTTCATTCGAGTTATTGGCAGTGAGCTTGTTCAAAAATATGTGGGAGAAGGAGCAAGGATGGTGCGCGAGTTATTTGAGATGGCACGAACTAAGAAGGCGTGTATCATCTTCTTTGATGAGATTGACGCTGTCGGCGGTGCCCGTTTTGACGATGGTGCAGGAGGAGATAATGAGGTTCAGCGAACTATGCTTGAACTGATCACTCAACTTGACGGCTTCGATTCAAGAGGAAACATCAAGGTCATGTTCGCAACCAACCGGCCGTCAACATTGGATCCTGCTCTTATGCGTCCTGGACGAATCGACCGCAAGATCGAATTTTCGCTACCGGACATGGAAGGACGAGCAAATATCCTCCGCATACACGCAAAGAGCATGTCAGTCGAGCGCGATATTCGTTGGGAATTAATATCTAGGTTATGCCCTAATGCAACTGGCGCCGAATTGAGGAGTGTTGCTACTGAAGCGGGGATGTTTGCCATCAGGGCACGAAGAAAGGTTGCCAGCGAGAAAGACTTTTTATCTGCTGTGGACAAAGTCATCAAGGGAAATCTCAAGTTCAACTCAACAGCGACATATATGCAGTACAATTAAGGCAACGCATTATCCGCCTATCCAAAAGGATGTCACGGAGCGGATGGAGGGATTTGCCACTCTTGTATTATACGAAAGATCAGCATATAGATTTTCCAAGACCATTGCCACATTAATTTATCTATATCACCTATACAACACTCAAATATTCATGAGTAAATTGAGCCGCATCGGCGAAATCGATCGGTTACGGAGTTGACTTGAGGCGAAAATCGGCCACGACTTTTGTCCTGAGCCGGATGACCTCGGCCAGGCCCCTCTAACAGTCAATTACCTCAGCATATCCATCTTAGTCTGTGTTAGCATCTTTACTCTACTTCCAGTACACATTGAACCCACTGCAATTGCACAGCACTCCGTGCCTTGCATGGTCCCCCTTTCGCTGTTTCCGTTCTTTAGATTTTCCGCTTCTTCATGACAGCAATGTCTTCGCTTGGCCTGCGGCAGTTCATCTCTGCCTCCAAGGTACGTCCAAAACAGCTCGGCACTTGTTTACCCTGGTCTGGAGAGGCGCGGAAGTAGGTTTGATTCTAGGATATAATACTGAAAAAGATCACAACAGTTATCGAAAACCTTACGACCTCACTATCGACATTTCTCCTCTTCAAGACCTGTCTCCCGCATCATTGCAAACCAACCACTCCGAGCAAAAGAAGCTTCTCCCCACGTTAGTAACAAATACCCTGTCGTCGACCATGAGTATGATGCCATTGTCGTTGGTGCCGGAGGGAGTGGCTTGCGTGCAGCTTTTGGACTGGCAGAAGCTGGTTTCAATACCGCTTGCATATCAAAGCTATTCCCCACAAGATCGCATACGGTAGCTGCGCAAGGTGGTATTAATGCAGCGCTTGGAAAGTGAGTGTCTAGAGCGTACGTATTGGGGAATATTTGATCTAAACAACTCAATAGTATGCACGAGGATGACTGGAGGTGGCACATGTACGATACCGTCAAAGGCTCTGACTGGTTAGGAGATCAAGATGCAATTCACTACATGACAAGAGAGGCTCCGCAGAGTGTAATCGAGCTTGAGAACTACGGTTGTCCCTTTTCCAGAACTGAAGATGGACGAATGTGAGATTGTGAGTCAAATATTTTGCGTACAACATGCTGATTGACCTCCCAGCTATCAACGAGCATTCGGTGGACAGTCTCAAAAATACGGCAAAGGTGGCCAGGCATACAGATGTTGTGCTGCTGCTGACAGGACGGGACATGCTTTACTACACACGCTTTATGGTCAATCTCTACGACACAATACGAATTACTTTATCGAATTTTTCGCCACTGATCTGATCATGGAAGACGGCCAATGCAAGGGTGTTGTCGCATACAACCAAGAAGATGGTACATTACATCGATTCCGTGCACACAATACCGTCCTTGCGACGGGTGGATATGGACGTGCTTATTTCAGCTGCACGTCCGCACACACATGCACTGGTGACGGAATGGCCATGGTTGCACGTGCTGGCCTACCTAATCAGGATCTCGAGTTTGTTCAATTCCACCCTACAGGTATCTACGGTGCCGGCTGCTTGATCACAGAGGGATCCAGAGGTGAGGGAGGATATCTGCTCAACTCTGAGGGTGAACGGTTCATGGAGAGATATGCACCTACAGCCAAGGATCTTGCTAGCCGAGATGTTGTTTCCAGATCAATGACAATGGAAATCCGAGAAGGACGCGGTGTTGGGCCAGACAAGGACCATATCTACCTCCAGTTAAGCCATCTTCCTCCTGAAGTCCTTCATGATCGTCTGCCTGGTATCTCCGAAACTGCCTCCATCTTCGCAGGTGTTGACGTTCGTAAACAACCTATCCCAGTATTACCCACAGTCCACTACAACATGGGTGGCATCCCAACCAAATACACCGGCGAAGTTCTGACTGTTGACGAAAAGGGAGAAGACAAAGTCGTTCCTGGCCTTCTCGCCTGCGGTGAAGCAGCCTGTGTCTCGGTCCACGGTGCCAATAGATTGGGAGCGAACTCGCTGCTAGACTTGGTTGTCTTTGGACGTGCAGTCTCCCACACCATCCGTGACAACTTCTCTCCCGGCCAAACACACAAGGAAATCGCGGCGGACGCAGGCGCTGACGCCATTTCGTTCATCGATCATGCACGGACAGCAGATGGGCCCAAGTCAACAAGCGAAATCCGAGCTGCTATGCAAAAAGTCATGCAAACGGATGTGAGCGTATTCCGAACACAGGAGAGCTTGGACGAGGGTGTGCGGAAGATGAAGGATGTCGATCAGATGTTCAGCCAAGTCGGAACTCAGGATCGCAGCATGATTTGGAACTCGGACCTCGTGGAGACAATGGAGCTACGGAATCTTCTGACATGCGCGTAAGTTCTCTCAGTTACCAAGATTTCCGAACATGCTCAGAGACTGATTGATTGAAAGTATTCAAACTGCCGAAGCCGCTGCAAACCGAAAGGAATCCCGCGGCGCTCATGCCCGTGAAGACTATCCTGAACGAGATGATGAGCATTGGATGAAGCACACCCTCACCTGGCAAAAGGAGCCCCACTCCAACGTAGATATTGGCTACCGAGGTGTTGTAGCACATACCCTGGACGAAAATGAGTGCAAGGCTATCCCACCATTCAAGCGAACATACTAGAGATTTGCTTGAAGGTTGCTGCAATCGCTAAGCTTTGTTTGTTCGATTTTAGTTGTACAGTCTATAGCAATTGAGAGAGTTCACGTTGATTTGATTCAATGTACATATGACCGATCCTCCCCATCATTCTCAAATCCAAGCATTGCCAACTCGTGTATGTCAAGCATCTTTTGACTTGCAACGCCAATAACCCCATCCCATCTATATACCCATCAAAATCCATCTCAGTAACGTTTCGGCTCCACCGATTTCCCTTCTCTTTTCCGCTTCCTCTCCTCCCTCTGCCGAATCCCCACCGTCGTCTCCCACCCATACAACGCACCCGACCCAAACACCAACACCGCACCGGCCAGCATCTTCAAGCTCAACGGGTTCCCAAACAACCAGATACTCAGCATGAAGCTCACCAACTTCCGAATATTCAGCACGATCGTCACCGTCACCGCGCTCGACTTGGCGCTCAGCAGATTCACCCCGCTAATACACGCCAGCTGCGTCACGGCGTTCACGAGCAACATCGCGAGCCCGCCCGGGGCCGAGCGCAGCAAGCCGCCCCGTAGCTCCTGCTCCTCTACCGGCCCAAGCTGCGCCATGTACCGTGACGTCGACGGCATCTCGGCGAGCGGCGGCGTGCGCGCCAATCGCACGTACTGCCGGCTGAGCGTCCACGCCAGGGGAAGGAACAATGGGAGGCCGAGGAAGTGAGAGTAGAAGAGGTTCTCGGTCCAGTGCGCGGTGTGGTAGGCGTAGACGTCTTGGACGTATGTGCCCATGAAGGCGGATAGGAATTGCGCGATTAACAGGACCAGCAGGCCCATGGCGAAGGTCGTGGTGCCGTCGGCAGTGGCGACTTTCATGGATTTGCCCTGAGAGGGATGTTAGTACAGTCGCCATTATCTTTTTTTGCGCTCGGGGGAGAGGGCATTGTTTTCGCCTCTGGTGCTAGTGGGATGTTTTCATTCTTGATGAGCCACAGGCTGCTTTCATCGTTGATAGATACATGACGAAAATCACCAGTTCATGATTGGAAAAGATGAGGAAAAATCTACCTTCGACTCTGAATCCGCCCATGCACTCTGAATCACCCCCAGCGTCAACATCACCACGCTCAACAGCTGGATCCGCGAGTACCGGCGGCCGCGCAGCCAGCCTGCGCCCATGGTCGTGACGCTGCCGAAGCTACGCAGGATGATGTGCACCGGTACCGAGATGTTGAAGGCGAAGGCCCAGTTGTTGAGCATGTTGACACAGAAGAACATGGCCGCGACAACGCCCCATTTGTACACGGGCACCGGTGGCTTTTCGCCGGGCGTGCTGGGGATGGAAGGGCGGGATTGGAAGGGGTAGGCGGCTACACTGGCAAAGACGAATTGCATGAATGTGATTAGGAGGCCTACGGTTTTTTCAGATTCATATTTAGATAGCGATTTTTGTGATTAGGATGAGAGAATGCAGCCAACGGAAACCTCGGTACCTACCACTATCGGGTTCTACTCTGTACATCTGGAATTAGAATTACCCATTCGTTTAAAAGTCGCGAATCGACTTACTTGACGATGGCTTCAAGAGCAAAGACCTGGTGGTTTGTAAGTAGTCTCCTTGATGCAGGGATACACGGGTCATACATTTGAGCAGCAGCCGCCGAATATGAGCGCGGCTGTGCTTATAGGGCCCAAAGACTGCAACATAATGCAGTTCTTGTAGCTCTTCCGTGCTGAATGAAGTAGATGATGTTATCACACCGGCCTGAGTCTTGAGAGAAGATGAAATCGAGTCGAAAAAGAAAGAAGGTTCAGCCCCCGGATCCTTTGGTTGCCAGCGAATGACTGGAGAGGTACTACAACTTCAAACTGAGCAAATGAGAGTGACCGCTCTTCAAGCATTCCATCTTACTCAGGGGATAAAAAGAGAACGTGATGATAAATGGAAATACGATGAGGACGAATTCAAGGTTCGATATTGGAACCAACGGAACGACTAACGGCATGCCCGTTTGGGAGCCGCGCGCCAAAGATGGAGGACATGCAATGGCCGCGTTTCGATCGGGTAGGGCTGACAAGGGCACTCTGAGCAGCACGGGATATCAATTTTGCTTTAAATAGACTTCATTCTGATTATGGCATTACAACTAGCAGAACCGACTTTGATGCATCATGTTCGCTTGGACAGTGCGCATTCCCACGGTCTGAGGTGGCCGGATTGGTGGCTCCCGACCAGCGCTCTTAACCCACGTCCTCCAGCAAGAGCTGCTTCTCGCCAAACTTCCTTCACTTTGATGCCAAATCGTCGAAAGCGTTCCATTCCGAATTCCCTCCATTGCCCACCATCTCGACTGGTATCCTTCCTTACCTACCTACCTGCCTGCCTGCATACTACCAGCCAGTCTAAGACCGTCCCACGCGAGATGAAGAAAGTCGATGCATGCGAAGCTGCCACCAACCCAGAACTGCATTTAATGAAAGGCAATCGAGCATGACTCTTACAAAGCCGAGAAAACGAAAAGCTGTTGCCTGTCAGTTGCCAGCACTGATGAAGCCTTGGAACCGAGACTTACATTGTTCGTCGCCGCTATTGCAATGCTATCTTCTGATGGATGCCAACTCATGTGTAAAATCTTCTTGTTGAAATCAATCTGGTCCGCATCTGTCTCTTTCCTCATCCTACCACCCTGTCCACCTGCACCTGCTGCCGGGCTGTTTGCTCTTGAATTTCCTTTCTTGCTATTCGTTGAACCTGTCGGACTCGTTGCTGAGTTCATTGGCGTTGGTACGCCGACCTTCTTTGCCTTGAATGCTGATTTGTCTGCTTGAAGTACGATCTCTGTATCCTTTTCGGGAGCTGAAGGATAGATCATGAAGTTGTTGTTATAGCTGCCTGTCATCACGTTCTTTGCATCTCCGGAGAAGACAACCTCGAACTTGTCGAAGATGCTGTCGTTCTCATACGTGTCGCATAATCGAGGCCGAAGATGTTCATGAATCGGTATTGTCTTTACTGGCTGACGTTCCATATTCACATCCCATATCTTGACGGTGAGATAATCTCTGGATAATATGTAGCGGCCGTCATAGGAGAATCGGACATCGGATATGGATGAAATAATTTCGGAAAAGAAGGATCGGGAGGCTGGGTCTTCTTCTTGCTCAAATTCTAATTACGGTGTCAGCTCTCATGCAAATTGGTCAAGGTCGAATGCACATACGCTTGGCATGCTGGTCGCATAATGCACTTTCCCGCATATCCGCTAGTTTGATTGTCCCCTTGGAGCTTGCATACATGAACCAGTTGCAGCTTTGCGGATGGAATTCAGCAGCGGTAATGACTTCTGTAAGTTCTTCCATATTCGCAGGCTTGATATCGACTATGTTGAAGCTCTCATTTTGTATGTTGAGGTTCCAGAGGTTGATTCTGAGATCGTCACTGCTAATGAAAGTCTCGCCATCACTATTTACCGATATACTATTGATGTGATAGGCATGGGCATTCGCGTAAGTTTTCCGGGGTACGGCTGCAACAACAGTATCATGATGTGTAAGACGAGGAAGCTTTAGGTCGGATGCGTTACGGAAATGTACGTTGGGATTGCGGATAGGTGCGCCTCCACCAACGGCGCCTCCAGGTGTCGGATCATGAGTCAAATTATTCTCTGCTACGACCTTCAATGACTTTTCAAAGACTTTCCATAGCTTTATCGTCTTATCGTTCGTGGAGAGAAGGTAATGTGATGCATTCTGGCGTCGACACCATTTGATCTTGTTAATCTTTTCCTCTATTTCGAGAGATTTGAGGTAGTCGAATTCAGGTTCGTGTGATTGGAACTCGGTATGGAACTTGTACTCGCACGTTTTTTTCTGACAGGATTAGCATGCAGCTGAAGCTAGGTAGTTGGGCTTACATACCGTCTCATTCCTCTCGAACAACACGACTCGCCCGCCTTTGTCTCCTGTTGCAAGATAGTTTCCGGTCTGGTCGAATTCGACAGTCGAAATGATATCAGCTGTTAAAGACACACATGTCAGCTCGGTTTTGGATGTCATTAGCACCGTAAAGGCGAGTAATCTGGTGTGCAGCACGTAAGAATATTTGTTTTGATTCACTTGCCTTCTGTGATGTCTTCCACGTCGCCTTTGTCGCCGAAACACCTAGCGAAGAAACTGTCAGATACTAGCTCATAGACAATCGGCTATAAGCCATAGAGACAGGCAAATCACTCACTGCGTGAACTTCCATGTTGGAGGCTGTTCTCCTTCTACCATCGTATACCCTGCCGCGAGAAACCACCACCGAGTATGCTAAGGTCGAATTCACAATAAGATGAGCCTTATCAAGGACTGATCACGCCCTGCGAAAAAGCTTTATGTTCCTTGAGTGATTTTGCAAATATGCCCGGGATAAACGATTGATGGATGTTCGAGGCGGCAAGCGGTGGAGGATGACGCTATAGTGAGGTCGCGGGAATAGCTTGGAGGGACGACTTTGGTATGCTTCAACTTTAGGTAAGCAAGAACGAGGTCAATGTATAGAGACACAGGCTTACATGCGATGGAGTATTAGAGGTGGAGTGACAAGCGGATCCGGATGCTCATGCAAGGGCTTGAAAGGTCGATGTTGCCAGCTGCAAAGGTTCGCCAGGCACCTCAGAATTGCGAGGCGGGGCCGACAATACTCCCCCGTTCCCAGCCTGCCAACCTCTTTACAACACACACGCTGCTTCACTCTTTTTTTCCTTTTGAACAACTCACAGTGTGTGTTGGCATCAAGTTCACATCGTGATTGCCAATTGTCCAACTTGCTGCAGCATCGTTGGGGAGATGATGGGCCTGATTTGCTGCCTACGACTGCTTATCGCATACCTGATCCTCAACATGTAAAAATTAATTGGCTTGGTAATGATACGCAAGCGTGACGTCTATATCAGAACATTTATTGCTTCATGAGCTGGTAGCGATTCATGGTACCGGGAATAGCGTGTGGATACATCAATATAAACGGTAAGGATATTGAGCTTAAACTTACCACAACCCAATGTGTTAATACGTGACAACAATAAAATCTCCGAACAGTTCAAGTATTATCGACTTTTTTCCACAAATACAGTCTGTAGGGTTACTATGCACCAACGTCTCAATCAATCTCTATAAGGATGTGGCTCAAAATTGGGCGGCTTCTTTAAGCATACCCCAACGCTGAAGCATTGTACACTGGAAAGGAGTTTCGATCGGCCGTCTCTCGTACTTCCCACAATCTGTGAGTCAACTAGACTAATTTTATTCCGAGAATATACTCAGGGCAGAACCTCCAACATTCTCCCACGCATCCAACGTCTCCGTGGATAGTCAATGCCACCTTGTTACCAAGGAAAGGATCAAAATTGAGCATCCGTATGAGAGGAAGCCTAACTGCCAAGTTCTTTTTTTTTACTAGTACATCGATGACTGGATTTCGATGATGGCAGCTATCTCCTGTAAGGCCTCCACAAAATTTCGTCCCGTGCTTATGATGGCCCACATATCGCTCTTATTCCCGAAAGCATGAACAGACATTTACTAGATCACCTTTACAACTACGCGATGACAAAAACAATCCCTACATGCGATCCCAACAAAGACGCAGTACTAGGACAAGAATCTTGTTTTGAGCGATACTCGCAAGATAGAGGCACCCGACGAGAACGTTGAGGAAACCGGAGCCAATCTTCCTTCAACACACCCAGGACTTCGGTGAAAACAACAATTCCCACAGACCCTCTAGCCTAGCTACTCAAAGATGGTCGGGCTCAACTGTTAAATTCTTTGGCATTTAGTGCCATCGTGACCCACGCCTAATCAGCCAGGAAATAATCGATTCACCATTCTAGACGAATATCGTCCGGATTGATCATGTATTTGCCAAGTGCTCTTTTATCTCATTTTGTAGTATGGTATTTTTGGTATCGAAAAACGGGGTGCATAGAAAACAAACTGTAAACAGAAAACACGGACTTAGGAGTGCCTGACGACTGGATCGATGAGTATAAAAATGATCAGAGCGCTATTAAAGCGAGCCATCGTTGTCCCTGGACAAAGTCTTGTAATGAGATGTTACCGATGTTAATAGAAGCGTTCGGGGACTTGACAGATAAACAGAGACACGAAAGCCGAGGGATATGCGAATCATATATTAGAAAACCAGCCAGCTATGATTGAACTTCCACATTTATCTTGCACCGTCTCCAGTGCTCCGTGATCAGAAGAAAACGAGGGATAAATCAGTGATGAATGTGAAAGACGGGGGCAGGTTAGCCATATGCTAGCCTCGCAGTGACCAGGCCGAGCTCACTATTTCCAGGGACTGCAAGGCTTCCCAAGCACTAAACTTACGCAAGGAGATTCTCCTCTGCCGCACTGGGGCCTCAGCTCCTCACTCAGAAAACCACTTGGCCTTTTTTTTTTCCTTTCTATTGCTGCGTGATTCGCTTGTGCTGCGAATCTTTCCATTTTGTTTACTACCTCCCATCACGAGATGTCGTCCCCGTCGTCGCAATCCGTGCGACAACGCGGCGGCCACAACAAAAAGCGTGGAGGACATACTGAGAATGAAGCAGCCGCCAATGGAGCCGCTGACCATTCTACCTCTCCCTCCATTCAAATCAAAAACTCCGTTGTCGAAGCGGCAACTTCGGATTGGGAGTACAAGGTTGCTCTCGCTGTCATCACAATTCTTGCTTTGGCTACAAGGTTCTACGGTATCACGCATCCCAATCAAGTCGTCTTCGACGAAGTTCATTTTGGAAAGGTAAGTAGCAATAGCAAACATGGCAGAATCACAGTCTTTTCGAGGAATGCAACAATCTGACTTCCTTGATTTATAGTTTGCATCCCTATACCTACAACGCAGTTACTTTTTCGACGTGCATCCACCTTTTGGCAAACTTCTCTTCGCGTTGGCTGGCTGGCTTGTTGGATATAATGGAGAATTCCTTTTCGAGAACATTGGCGATTCCTACATTACCAATCGGGTGCCATATGTCGCATACAGGAGTATGCCTGCATTGATGGGTTCATTCACAGTTTCTACGGTTTTCTTGATCATGTGGGAATCGGGCTACTCGCTACCGGCATGCATTGTAGCCGCCGGGTTGGTATTATTCGACAACGCCCATATTGGCCAAACACGTCTGATACTCTTGGATGCGAGTCTGGTTTTCGCTGTGGCTCTAAGTCTTCTCTGCTACGTCAGGTTCTACAAGTTGCGCCATCTTCCTTTTAGTAGGAAATGGTGGAAATGGCTTCTGCTCACCGGGATTAGCTTGAGCTGTGTGATTTCCACCAAATACGTTGGCGTATTTACCTTCTTCTCCATTGGTGTCCCCGTTCTGATTGATCTGTGGGATCTTCTGGACGTCAATCGTCGACAAGGTCCTCTTACACTCAACGAGTTTGGCAAACATTTTAGTGCTCGTGTTCTCGGTCTTATTGTGGTGCCTTTCATGTTCTATCTCTTCTGGTTCTCTGTACATTTTAGCATACTAAGCCGGTCTGGTCCTGGGGATGAATTTATGACTCCAGAGTTTCAGGAGACATTGAGCGATAATTTGATGGCCCAAAAAGCCGTTGGCATAGACTATTTCGACATGATAACCATGCGACACAAGGAGACAAAAGTGTATCTTCATAGCCACCTCGATAGGTATCCTCTGCGCTATGAAGATGGCCGAATTTCAAGCCAAGGCCAGCAAGTCACTGGGTATCCTCACAATGACACAAACAATCAATGGCAGATCATCCCAACTCGACAAAGTGCTGAAGGGCCTGGACATCGCGTAAAGAATGGAGATATTGTAAGATTCCGTCACGTCGTAACCAACGGAATCCTTCTCACCCACGACGTTGCGTCGCCGTACTACCCAACGAATCAAGAGTTCACCGTCGTCCCTCCAGAGGACGGCAATGGCGACCGTTTCAACGATACACTCTTTGAGCTTCGAATCGAGAATGGAAAGCCTGGCCAAGAGTTCAAAACGATATCTTCGCATTTCAAACTGGTGCATTATCCTACCAAAGTTGCCATGTGGACACATACAACTCCATTGCCGGACTGGGGACACAAGCAAGCCGAGATCAACGGTAACAAGAACATACAACAGTCAAGCAATGTCTGGCTTGCTGAGGATATACCATCAATACCTCCCGATAGCGATCGATTGAAAAGGGAAACAAAGAAAACAAAGTCACTGGGATTTTTCAGAAAATATCTTGAACTACAGCGTGCCATGTTCTATCACAACAACGCATTGACTAGCAGTCACCCTTATGCCAGTGTGCCGATTCAATGGCCTTTCTTGCTTCGAGGCGTTAGCTTTTGGACGGAAAATGATACGAAGAGGCAAATTTATTTTCTCGGTAATCCGCTCGGTTGGTGGCTGGCAAGTAGTCTCATCGCAGTCTTTGCTGGTATCATCGGTGCGGATCAAGTCTCGGTACGCCGAGGAATAGACGCTCTGGATGAACGTAAGTCATATTTCCATATCAAAAACTTATCCTTCTGGCGCATTCTCTAAGCATTCCTGCTAGGCACACGATCGCGACTGTACAATTCGACAGGATTTTTCTTCCTTACCTGGGCCGCCCATTATGCACCCTTCTTCATTATGGGCCGTCAATTATTTCTGCACCATTACCTCCCAGCACACCTGTGTTCAGCCTTGGTGACTGGTGCGCTTCTTGAATTCATCTTCAATATTGAACCTCCTACAACAGATGAATCTGGGCAAGCCAGTGTGTCAAGCGGCAAGAAGAAGAAAGAGGACGAGAAACCACAAAGGCGACGTCCCGTCCGAGAGAGAATTGCAAGCAACAACCTGTTCATGACTTGGGCTGCTGCTGGAGTTGTCATGAGTCTTGTGATCTGGAGTTTCATCTTTTTCGCACCACTAACTTACGGACAACCCGGTTTGACGGTCGAGCAAGTGCTTGCACGCAAATGGCTGAACTACGATCTCCACTTTGCCAAATAAGATATTAAACTCATTAAATGTGGTAACATAAGTTGATTATTAGCGTTTTTGATTCAATGCCAGGTTTAGCAATAGGTTGCGGGCAGGGAATCCTAAAATTTTCATTCAGGCTTTAAGTTCATCTGCTGGGAGGTCAGAGTTTTTGTATTACTATAGCGAATGTTGAAAGACTATAGATTCCAACATTGCAATAACATCTTTGAATTACTCCTGGTTCTGCAATTCTAAGACAGGGCAGCTGTGCTACTCTTTGTAGTAGCAATTGTATGCTAACTTTGATGGCTTGTTTTCTACGATGGAAACGATGCCGCGCCTTGATCCCTGTTTACATGCATCAGGACGCAGGGACTTTCTTTCAGATCGATTGCTCTATGCAGATCTACGTTGAATGCAACATGCCCTTACCAGGTAACTTTTACGAAGCGCATCCATAAATCATACCTCATACTTCGACCAATGGCTACGACAGCACAACATCCAGTAGGTGTCAACCAATGCGCCGCTTACGCGTGTAACTATTATTTACAACGTCCAATACAGAAGGTGCACTGACTGACAACCATTCAACACACTATCTATATATACGCTCGTAACTTGCCCTTGTTCAATGGAAGACTCGATCGTTGATTAATTCCTGACATCCTCTCACTATTCCTACGAAATGTCGCACGCAGCACACCACGATTCCGATGACGAAGGATTGGACGGTTGGCACTCCCGACATCCAGACATGCAAGAGAAGGCAAATATGGATAGCGAGGATGAATTGGAAACTCCAGATGAAACTGATGACAGGTCGAGACGGAGTACACTCCGTGGATTGGAGGGTTCGACGCAAGATACAGACAATGGACTACTGCCGCGAGACAAGGAACGAAAGACGGCATTTTTTGATCATGCAGCTGAGAGACAAATGAGCCATTCTGAGGCCAAACAAATTTATCAAAGGCATCAATTAGCTCAGCAAACAATCAATGAATTAAGCCAATCACTGGAAAGTTCTCTTACTCTCGACCAAGCAGTGATGAATTCTCCGATCCATGGCCCGGCTTCAAGCACTTTTAGTCATGGCATGGAATATAAATCTCCAGCAGCAGATGGTACGATGGAGGACGATCACGCACACAATCAGTCCATCTCACCTCTAAACGTGGCGACTTCTGGTCCTAGAGAAAGCGTCAAGATGCCATCAAGTGGGCTTCCATATCAACCACTCACCAATTCTCCCAATTCCCAGCGAATCGATCAGACTCTTCCAGATCCTGTGAAAGCCCAAGGTCCAGCTCATGAATACCAAGCTTCATTGCTGGGTACTGGGGCTATGCATGGCCCGGGCGCCGGCATCGGAATAGCTACAACCGGTGGGTTCGTGGGCAGCGATGCACATGTCACAGCCGAGCTCAGGGCTATTTACACAAAAGTCCAGCAGATTAGGGACAGAAGGCACAAATATATCAGGTTATCACTCCAAGATTCGTCCGATAACCCAAAAAATGACCCAGGTTGGCATATTTATCCTCGTCATCCTGAACCAACTTGGGACCATACCGGGGAACGAGTGGACGGGGACAACCCAACGAATACCGGCGATGCAGGTCATGGACAGGGGGATATCAAAAAGCCCAAGCGAACCAGAAAGATGGGACGTGACATTGGTGAGGATTTTGTATTCTCCGATCTGCTTCCACTGCCAGGCCCGAGCGAGATGATTTTTCGAATGGATGACAGTGGCGTCTATCAAGTTTATGAACATGAGAAATCAGTGGAATTGAAGCAACCAATAGTACATGTACCGACAATTAGGGAATTCTACATGGACTTGGATACTATTCTCACAATCTCATCAGATGGTCCTAGCAAAAGTTTCGCTTTCCGACGCCTTCAATACCTGGAAGGTCAATTTAATCTATACGCTCTTCTCCACGACTACAAAGAGATACTGGACACAAAGGCGGTACCACATCGAGACTTTTACAATGTCAGGAAGGTAGACACCCATGTTCATCACTCTGCTTGTATGAATCAAAAGCATCTACTCCGTTTTATCAAGAGTAAGATGAAGAAGTGTCCTGACGAGGTAGTCCTATTCAGAGATGGCAGACACTTGACATTAAGAGAAGTTTTCGAGAGTATCAATCTAACTGCGTATGACCTTAGCATTGATACGTTGGATATGCATGTAGGTTTCAAAGGAGCTACTGAAAATCAACGACGATTAATCACTTTACATAGGCTCACACCGACTCTTTCCATCGCTTCGACAAGTTCAATTTAAAGTACAATCCGATTGGAGAATCCCGGCTTCGAACAATTTTTTTGAAGACGGATAACTTCATACACGGGCGCTACCTCGCTGAGGTCACAAGAGAAGTAATAGAAGACCTCGAGGCCAGCAAATATCAAATGGTCGAATGGCGTATATCCATATATGGCCGCAGTATGGAGGAATGGGATAAGCTTGCGGCCTGGGTTGTCGATAATAAACTCTTCTCACCAAATGTCCGCTGGCTCATACAGATACCGCGCTTGTATGACGTCTACAAATCTGACGGTTCGATGAAGAATTTCGAACAGATTGTGCGCAATCTTTTCCAGCCTTTGTTCGAGGTGACCAAAGATCCAAGCCATCATCCAAAGCTCCATGTTTTCTTACAACGTGTCATTGGCTTTGATAGTGTCGATGACGAGAGCAAGACTGAACGTAGAATCTACCGCAAGTTTCCTTTACCACGAGACTGGGATACGTTGCAAAATCCTCCTTACAGCTACTGGATATACTACATCTTTGCCAACATGACTTCACTGAATGTGTGGCGGAAGCAGCGCGGGTTTAACACTTTCGTCTTTAGACCTCATGCCGGAGAAGCAGGTGATACCGACCATCTAGCAGCTGCATTGCTTTGTTGTCACAGTATCAGTCACGGTCTCCTCCTTCGCAAAGTACCAATGTTACAGTACATATTCTATCTGGAACAGATCGGCATCGCAATGTCTCCACTTAGTAACAACGCCTTGTTCTTAGCGTATGAGAGGAATCCCTTTCTTCAGTACTTCCGTCGTGGACTAAATGTCTCATTATCGACGGATGATCCTCTACAATTCGCTTTTACCAAAGAACCTCTGATTGAAGAATATTCTGTAGCGGCGCAAATCTACAAACTTAGTGCTGTTGACATGTGTGAGCTAGCAAAACATTCTGTCGAGCAAAGCGGTTTTGAGCACACCGTCAAACAGAGATGGCTTGGGAACAACTATCTTCTCCCTGGTGTGGGTGGGAACGACGTGTCGAAGGTTAACGTCCCAGATGTCCGCGAAGCTTTTCGATACGACATGTTGATGCAAGAACATGCCATGATTGAGCGCTACACGGCTGACAGACCAGCATCGACCCTGTCAGCATCAAACTTGCCCCCAGGTTCTTCCACCTTAGCACACCGAGAGTCTGCCTATCCAAATGCTTCAAGTCTCGCAGTACCTCCGTCTCCAACCGATTCTATGCGCGTGATGCCTACAGCCGCGTACACGGATGGTAGTCCCAGAGCTCGGAAGCAGCAAGGCGACATCCCGCCACCGATTGAACTTGACAGACGGCCAGCGAGATCAGGCTCAATCGCGATATCGCATTCTAGCGCGACGAGTGCACAGCCTTCCGCATTTGTGGGACAGGCGCAGCCGCGTTTGCCGGGCTCTGCGGCATCGTCTCAAATCGACGGGGCGGAGCCGAAAATATTTCCAGGGATCGTTAACAAGCACAGAAGCAGCAGTGTTCAACAGAGACCGACTGGACTATTCGGTAACGAGAAAGACTTTGTTCCTTTAGCAAGCCCGCTGTTGGGTAAGATTACGTCTCCTGGAGAAGCCAGTCAACTGAAAGAGCCACCAGCTTCGGATCTGACTTGAAGAGGTGCAAAGGAATTTCGCATAGGGTATGAGAGGGTTAGTCATATCGTAGCATCAACACAGTTGTGTATTTGGAGGGCAGTGCTTGACAGTCTTTCGGCGTAGAATATTATACATGTGGCCACAAGGCAGTGCAACCATAGACGGGGGTTTGGTATGGCTGAAGCTAATGTTTTCCGTAATAATGCAAATTGGTATCAATTGACTTTTGAAGATAAATTTACATACTGTATATAATACTAGTAGGACAATGCTCCAATTTCTCTCTTAGACGTGAATAGATGCAGGAGATGGCTGGTGATCGCTAAATGATACGCTTCGAACGCTGATTCCTGGGTGTGTCTCGTGAACTCGTTATTCGTGAAATGGCTTCTCTTCTTGAATACGTTTCATGCGCTCAATGGTTTGGAACTGTACAATGCTAGACATCTGTTCAATGCTTCTCTCGGATCCCAATCCGGGATCTTGAGAACTTTTTCCCCATTTTCATCAATCCGATCTACACCTTTAGTATCCAATTCAGCAGTAAGAACCGCTGCCTCTGCCTCAGATAGCCAATGAGTCCAAGCCTCTGTCCGTGGTGCGCTCTTGCCTAGACGCACCCAATCTATGCTTTTCGTTAGCACAATGGCTTTCCAGAGCGCTTGCGTAAAGTTTTTGTTTTTTTCGTTTTCCGATCCACCTTCTAGACGCAGGTTCTCAACCTGGTAAGATGAAAGTTCCCAATGATAAATCGGAGGCAGAGCAGCAACAATCCAATAGGCCGCATTGAGTAAGATGTATGCCGCTGCCCATGCGATTTGGAGTGGTACAGTAGCATTGCTCAGAGCAATGACACCAAACATAAGAAGAACCGTACCGACAAGAGAAATCAGACGATAGTATGCCGGTTGCTTGATCTGATATTCTATTTCTTCAGGGGCAAAGTAAAGTTCCCGCGCGACATCTTCATCGCACTTGACAACGTGAAAACTTCCCTTGGGATACCTTATGACAACGTCTCCGCGAGGCGCATCAGCGTCAGAAGTTCGCGTAACGAGCTGTAGTGTCGACTTATTTCCAAAACCGATGACAGTAGAGAGAAATGACAGCAAAACGGTGGCGATAGTAGACATCCCATCAGTCTTTACGATAGACAGTGCGAGCAGCGCAGCAGAAAAGCTACAGCCCAAGAGGAGCACAATGGTCAAAGGTCCTCGTGTTTTTGCTTTGACCGGCAGGCCTTTTTCAACCTTTCTGATCTCTACACACCGCACCTCATACGCCTCCATCGAATCCCCATCCCTGTCCTTGTCAGCCTGGGAAGACGTACATTTCTCGAATTGCAGACTTACAGTAAGACGTGAGCCAAGTGGTTCACATGGCGCTTATGATTTCCAGAATAGACGCCGGCCACGTCTGCGTCAGATGGACTCAATTTAGAGGGCCTTGAAGGCCTTAGAAAGGCATGCGGCGCGGGCATTAGCCTTGGAAGATAGATTAATTTGGATAAGGTAGCAACTTGAGCATTTGCAGTGACGGAACCCTCGCCAAGGATTGCGAGAAAACCAACAATGTCGAGTTGGAAGTTATCCAATTGAAAATTCGTGGCAGGACCTCCACCACCTCCATTACCACCGTTATTCACCCAGTGCCACATGGTAAGTAGTCCCCTTGAGCAGCTATGTTTTGCAATGTACGATTTTGGACAAAAGGAAAACAGTATGTGGCATTTTAGTCATACAACACCGGATGTACACGCCGTAAAGCTGGGAGATATAGTTTTACCTCACGTCATTAAGGCTGAGAACTGGGGGAATTGTTTTTTCCAAGCATGGGCTGTGTAAATCAGACAAGAAAAGGACGTGCTACATTGCGCGCCTTAGGCAGCACAGGAGCTTTTCATGCTAACGAAACGCAAACGGATGAAACTGCTGTGATACAGAACGAGAGCGAAAATATTTTGCAGGAGTAAAATACTTCAGAGGCGGAAGATGGACGGGTAGAGGCATGCTGCCTTGGCCCCATAGCGCATTAGTTAATGGGGGCGGTGACGGTGCTTGTGGGATGGAAAAGGTTAGATTGGCGCTGCAGGCTTCCTTTTGCACTGCCACTCTGGAATCAACCTTCTGTCCACAAGCCTTGCAGCACAAGGCTGATGCTGCGCCATTTAAGTCATTGAGATCACCATCACCGACATCTCAGGCGCACCTACCATTTTGCGCAGATTCTCCTTGCGCTGCCTCAGGGCCACGCGACAATACCGCATTGCCCCCTCCTCTGTCATGCACTGGACTGGAGTTCAGGATCTCGTGTCAAATCTAACTGGCGGGCAGTCTGTATCAAAAAGAGTGTGATACCGACTCTGTTTACACGCGCGCGAGACTCTTGTCACGAGGCTGAATTCAGGCTTGCTATCAACTGTAATCGTATCTCCACTGTCATCAAGTCCGGCACACTACTCCACAAGACTGTGTACCGAGTAGCAACCCTGATCGGAGGAATTGGGATAGCCTCTAGGTATACTTAAACGAAGCTTTAGCTAGTGCACTTGTTATCGGTCCTACTCCGGATGGGTTTCTGGAGCCTAGAAGGAAATTGCCTTTATAAAGTCTTGTGTAACGTCCACAAGCGCAATTTCATATCCGGATATTACTGATTGAATCAAATTTTCTGCTTAAACATATTCGTTCATCCTACCGGAGTCAAGAAGAATATTTGGACAAAGTCAGACCTATTCTTTTCAATTCCAAACCTCTAGTGAATAGCTACACAGCCAATTTATTCACACTCGGGATTTTCTGTTGTGATATTCCCCTGATTACAATGCTCTGCAGTCAACAGCGTGATAGAAAGTCTTCTTCCGTCGGACATTGGCAAAACATTAAAGTAATCATCAACGTCGCCAAGCAATGGTCAGCAGAATCACCTTAACCTGACCTTGTAGATGACGGCGTACCACTTGAATTAGCATTGGAGCTGATGCAAAACTTTCGACGTTAGGGCTAGTTTGCGAGCCTTCAAAGGCATCGAGAAACGAGAACGCTTGCTGAACTCGAGCACTGGTACCTGCTCTCATATGATGGCAAATTCCCAGAGCAAAGAGATGCCAAAGTCCCGGCCAGAAAATTCCGAACCTGGACAGGTCAATGGTATAAAGATTGTCTCTTCCCCTAGTAGACGTACCGAAGATTATGTAGCGCAGTTTCATCATTTTCTAGGAGACGAGGACGGCCAGAAGGAGTATTCGAAAGAAAGAAAACGACTAGTAGAAGCAGAACAAGCCCGTTCTTGGGACGCAAGAGCCAAGTTGAGTGCCTCGACGAATGAATTAGAAGCAGCAAGGATCGTACAAACCTTGAGAGAAAAGGAAAGATATGATCCAAACCTATTCGGAAATCAACCAGGAGAGGCTGTACCAGAGAGCAAAACCAGGGACATGGGTGGACGATTTCTCACAAACAAAAAACGCATCGAGAAAAGCAACCTGTACCGCGTTGCTCGAGAAATGCCCAAAGGCTGCCATCTCCACATCCACTTCAATGCTGAACTGCATCCGCGGATTCTTCTCCGGCGAGCTGAGGAGATGGACACAATGTTCATCCGGAGTCTGAGACCTCTAATTAACAAGAGCGATCTTGACGAGACAGAAATCGTTTTCAACGTCCTGGAAGCTGGGACAGAGACTTCGAATATTTTTGACGCGAATTACAACCCTGAGCATAAAGCACCGAATAGTCGTCCTTGGATGAGATTCAAGGATTTCTGTGCTGGATTCAAGGACTTCTACAGCACAATTGCTCCAGAATTTGAGGCGGATCCATTGGAATGGATACGGAGCAAGGCGGCACTGGAGGAGAACGACGTGTACAGGGACGATCAGACACTGAATGGGTAAGCTATAGCTGTTCTTGACTAGATTGCGATATTATCTTACTCACCGGCTTTAGAATCTGGGCTCGTTTCAATCAGGGGACTCGCTGTTTTAAGGGACTCCTCAACTACGAGTCAATCTACAGGTGGTATATCAGCGCCGCTATTGACAGTATGATCGATGATAAAATCATGTACGCCGAACTACGTCCAATGTTAATGGACAAGACGATTCCGAGTGATGATGGACTTCGGCAATTATCCCATTTCGATCAAATGAATATCATTGTCGAAGAAGTCTCGAAAAAGAAGCAAGAACTCAAAGCAAAAGGTCAACTTGAGCTGTTTCCGTTTGGTCTCAAGATCATCTATTGCGCGCCACGATCCATTCCCAAGCCACGGATGAACGTAGAGATGCTGGACTGCATCAAGCTAAAAATTGCATATCCAGACTTGATTTGCGGTAAGCTAGATGCATTATAAGAAATATTGCTCGAAAAAATGCTAATAAATGGTAGGATTTGATCTCGTCGGAGCGGAAGACCGTCCCAATTCTATTAGCTATTACCGTGACGAGTTAGTTGCATTCGCACAAACCTGCAAGGCACTGAATCTTGACATCCCATTCTTATTCCATGCCGGTGAGACGTTACTGGACACGGGTGGCTCCAAAGATCCCGAGAATTCCAATCTATTCGACGTGGTAATGCTTAATGCCAAACGCATTGGACATGGATATTCCATTCTCAAACACCCGGAACTAATAGAAGCATTCAAGAAGCAGCACATTTGCATTGAGCTTTGTCCTGTGTCGAATGAATTATTACACCTTTGTCGAAATATAAAGGAACACCCATATCCAGCCATGCTTCAGCAAGGCCTTGAGTGTACAGTTAACAGCGATAATCCGGCTCTTTTCAAGTAAAGTCCTCTTTTCATTTGTTGGTGCGACTTTTGGACTTACGTTACTAATGCCAGGTCCTTGTCGTACAACAGTTCTACACTTTCCTACGAATTCTATCAAGTAATGGTTGGCTCCACGTCAATGAATGTCCATGGATGGCGTCAACTTGTCGAGTGGTCCATTACCCACAGCTGCTTGAGCGAGCCGGAGAAGATGGACGCATTCAAGCACTGGAAGCCGAGATGGGAGGCCTTTTGCGATTGGGTGGTGCGGGAATACGGCCCCGTCGTCGAAGAAACCTAGGCCTAGATTTATTGATACCCTGTTCTGATCAAATACGAAACTGCATGACTAGCCGGATGCCAAACACGATTGCCGAGATAGTCCCGCTGCTCGAAAAGAAATGTTGTGAGAATGGGAGGGCGCGTGTTGTATTGCACACACGTCGTCACTTTGCACCTTACATGAACCACGACACAACAACAAACAGAACGAGCCCTATTCAAGTACCCCATACGCATATTGCAATTCACTTTCGGAGGATCGTATGGCCCTTAAGCGAAAAGTGAAATACTTGGATCCAGTCTCCCATTATTTAAATTGCGGCGTTCTGCAGCCTTCCGTAGCATCTCTCATTAGCAAACCCCATTGCTGGAGCGAAACACCGTACCACCTTGGCTTACTCTTTCTATACCGAGACCATATTGATTCTCCAATCGCCTATTATCCTCTCTGTCCCATTAAAAATGACAGACATGTTGTTTCTCCTCCTAGCCTTCACTGTTGGAGCTTTATCCGAGGGCCCCCCGAACATTGCAGGTTTGTAGTAAGTACATCTAATTAATACAAGCCTTCATCGTATTTTTGCCCGAATTGCAATACGAAAAGGATACTGATCATTGAATCAGCACTGAATCATCATCCGGGGCAACTCCCACTAATATTCCAAAAGCAAGTGGATCCGATCGCGCCAAATGGCGAATCGTTGTCTTTGCCCTAACGGGCTACGTCCTCCTAGGGGCCCTCGTCTGCGTAAGCCAGCTCCAAAAGCCCTATCCCAATCATTCGGACCAAATGCTGACCAGCTAACCCCCCACAGCTCTTCATCCTCGGCCTCAGCATCTGGCTCCGTAGACGGGGCGCCCCTCAAGGGGAGGAGGCGCCAATCGAGCTCGAGCCCTGGGACGGGCACCACGGTAAGAAGAACAGCCTGACATCTACAAATCCGTACGAATACGCTCTAACCGATCTCCAGGAGACCCCCAATACGCCTCCACCGCCCATCTCACCGCCCCGGCCTCCACCCACCCTAACCCTCTCGCGTCGCACCCGGTGAGGGGGTTGCGGGGTGGTGAAGGGAAAGATTGAGGGCTGGGGGGTGCTCGGGGGGCGGATTGGGGGAATCTCGGGCCCGAGGGGCGTTGGTGGTGTTTTTGTCTGTGTGTTTTTTAATTTGTTTTTTTTAAGACATGGGATAGGAGATGTGTTGTACGAGTAGTTTGCAATGAAAATTTTCTTTTTTTCCCAAGTCGAGTGATTGGGAGATCCCCAGTTGAAATGCGGATCGTGAGTGACGCTACGTTTTCTAGCTGGAAATGTTCCAATCTTTGCGGATACCCGGATTTGATCGGGGCTTTCCCCAACCAAACCAGCCTTGTTTATTAATAAGCGGATAAGTAGGAGTGTAACTTCTTGAGACAGGTAAAAGGTAGGTCAGGCGTCTGAACTATGCTACTGACTCCCAGCTAGTGGATCTAGGTTTTTACAGTTGGGGGGATCCCCAGCCAAATTGAGCGTCCCAACTTAATCTCATGTCGTTTCTGCTGGGATAACTCCATCCTTGCCATTGCTTGGAATTGACTGGGAGTGTCCCAATTGATTGAACTCACAAATCAAATAATTGACGTTTTGAAGCGTTATTTTGAAGGGCTACAATTTCTACTGTGTAAAAGCGTCGAAGATTTATCACTAACTCTCAGGAATTAGTATTTAGCCATTTGCGGTTGGGGAGAACCCCGAGCATAATGAGCATATCGAGCCCATCTTTCTTAATTTCGACACATATCCAGTGTTCAATTACTTGGAATCAGTAGGGCGTCTCCTCGATCACTTATCTTCAGACATATAGAAATAGCAAAATTCGCGCCGACATGCCGCTCATACGATGTGAGCCATCATCCTCATACCATCGCGTCCAATGGGTATACAAGCCTGGAACAGAAAACGTGACCTCAGTCTGATCTTGTCTGTCCAAGGAAGATGCAACACTGGTACGAGCAGAGTGTCTTCCGGGCCATGACGGAAATCCGGTGAGGATATTCGTGATTGAGTAGGAGACGTTGAACGAGATGGCGTGAGCAATGAGGCATGAAGTGACCAACATCGAAACTATCATTTCTCCTTCGAGAACGGACCCACTGTCGTAGCCTTCCTCGGAGGTTGTAGTTCGGAAAGACCCTTGGCCGAATAAAGATCTGCAACAGACCCTGTTCATTTTCATGAAAGAGGCTCATTACTTCTAAGTGCTTGGATTGAGGTGATGATCTCTTGATTGGAATTATTGTAATAGTATCCTAATTACATCCGACTCCAACTACAAGCAACTGTGTTCATCGCTCAAGTAATTACATGCATAATTTTAGCAAAAGGGTATCCATCGCTATGCCATCGAAAGTAGCATCAAAAAGAGCAACACATAGCCACCAATATGATCCATCCCTTTTCCAACATGTTTTTCATCCCATCATAACCGTTATGTTGCAAATCCCGGCTTCTGCCCATAAACTGTATACATAGTAAAATAGCTGTGAATCGCAGAATTCCTCAAATCCTTCCTAACGCCAGCGAGCAACACCTCGACCTCCTCTTTCGTCCACTTCAGTCCACGACACAGCGGGCCCAAGCTGATCCCCTCTAACCCATCCATGATCACCGCCTGCAAATACAACCCCACCTTCTTGAGCAGCGGATTCCGCGCCCACTTCCCAATGGGCAATTTGATCACCTTGGCCTCCACATTCACAAACCCCGCATCCTTGGTCCGCTGCTCCAGCTTCGGCGCCCCCGCCAGCTCCACGCCCAACGTCTCAAAGCCAGCCTGTACCAACGTCAACCACTTCATCACCTGGTAGTCCTCAGACATGGTCCCATCATCACAGCGCGGCATGTACACCAGATCCTGCACCTCCACCCACCCACCCGGCCGGATATGCATATACGCGTTCGCAAACAGCCGCGGCCAGTCCTTGATGGCCGTGTTGCAATGGCGCGCGTGCACGAGGTCGAAGTGGTCGCGCGGGTACAGCCACTCGCTTTCGGCGTCGTCGACCATGAAGCGCACGTTGGGCGGCACCCACGTCGGCTGGATGGGCGACAGGTCGATGCCCAGCACCGACGCGGACGGGTACGTGTCGCCCATCTCGACGGCCCAGATGCCGGTGCCCGTGCCGAGGTCGATGACGTGCTGAGGGTCCTCGCCGAGCGGCGCGAAGTGCAGCCGGTCGCCACAGGCCGCGAGCGCCATGGCGTGCTTCATGTCCTCGCGGTGCTGCTCCTGGTCGTCGTTGGGCAGGTTGTAGTAGCCCTGGCGGAACTTGTGGTAGCGCCGCCCGTTCTCGAAGGCGTAGTCGCGCACCGACGAGCTGAGCGAGGTCGATGTCGAGCCCGACTCGTCGGAGCCGTAGCCGGCGTCGCTGCTGCTGTCTTCTTCGCTGCCGGCTTCGATAACGGTGACGGCCTGGGCCGCAGCGTCTTGGATCTGGGCTGGGTCGTTGTGGGAGACTTCGGTATGTTCTGGGGGGGGAGGATCTGTTTGGACGGCTTCGGCTGCTTTGAATGGATCCGCCTGGGCCAATTGATCCAGAGCCGGGTCTCTCTGGAGGACTGATGCTTGGGCCGAGACTGGATAAGTGAGCCGTTCTTGCGCAGAGAGAGTCTCGAGCGGACCTGGGCCTTGGGAACTAGCCTCGGCCTTTGGGGGATCTGAATTGCTCTGTTCGGGTGCGGACATGATGACGAGGGGATTGGATGGGGGCAGGAGAGGTGTTGGAAGGGAGAATGGGTCGACAGTGGTGGATGCGGCGAAGAATATCTGACAAGACGGGTGGAGTCGGTGGAGAGATTCTGATGCGCTCGCGAAAATTCGTGGGAGCGAGTCTTAGGGCAATCGAGGTACGAGACCGAATTGCGGCCCGTCGGAAAACTCCTTCCCCGCAGCTGCCCACGAGGCCTAAACGCGAAACCCGGATCAGCCGTCATCTTCGTATCATCTCGTGCAAAAGCCAGGCCGTATTCCCACTCGCCTTGCCATTGTGCTGTGCGAGGCTGTCGACCGACTTCACTCTTGGAAGGTTGCATCTCCGGCCTCTATCCTGGTCCAGGGTTTCCCTGCCGGAAACACCTTCATCTTCTTTTTCATTAATTTACCTTCTCCAAATCCCCGCCTTGGCAATGGCTCTGGCATTCTCACGCTGCGTCTGAGACCGGACAACCTTCAGCAGCTCCTGGATCGTCTCAGGATAGACTTTGAGAGGGAAACGGAGAGGTATTGTCGTGATTTCAGCCTACACTCGTCATCGGTAACATGCACGTTCGGGAAGAGAGATAGGCGATCGAACAGCACCGAGCTGTACGGAATGCATGCCATCCACCTATTGTCGGTCGAAAGGGTCCTTGGCTTGGCCGATCCCGAATACTGCGCTGCTCAGCTCTGTCTTGTGAGACGCGCTGGACGGTAAGGAAATAGCTCTAGAGGAAGTAGGTTTGTACGGCGTTCCTCTCGGTTGGTATAACCGATGATTGGCGAGATGCAAGATGCATGCAACAATTAGAAAAAGCATGCGTCACTTTGCCATGTTGGAACATCGACAAAACATTCCTGGCCTGCTCTCCCTCCATCCGGCTGACGCTCTTGCCCTGAAATAGGACGCGCATGCTAGCGAGCCGTTCTGATTAGAAGATGTCCAATGTCACCGTGAGTCAGGCAGACGTTGGGCACCATCCACGCCCAATATCGTTCACATGCTCAAATGCTATTTTTCGTCGTGCAGCGACGTTGGAGATCTCCGAAGATGAACCTTGTAAAAACGGTGATCTAAGGACCCAGCACTCTGGTCAACATTCAATTCAAGATGCTTACTTGCTTCAACGTTTTGTTATCAACCTTCTGTTATCAACGTTCTAGAATCCGAGAGAACCAATAAGGCCAATTATCAATCAATCATCATTCACGACTACTCAAATCTTTGGGATCCGCCAGCTAGATCGTGACGTGGTCCAAGTACGCTCAGTGTAATGTATCCTTGTCTCCACTTGCCCTGCCCTGCGCATCTCTTGAGGTATAAGCCGCAGAGATCCACTCAGATGTCCTCCAGTTGAATATGTCCAATACAAAACCCTACCGGGCATCTATTCAAGGTTAGCACCAGCTATATCAAATCATCAAAACTTGTTTGCTCTAAATTCCCAAAAGTCGATCACTCCCTTGTATTAACCCTAAGATCCCCCAGTCAGACAAATGTCCATTTCCCTAGCCTTCGTCTTTCCCTCTGCCTTAGCTTGCTCCCGCTTCTCCCGCTTCTCCTCCATCTTCGCTGCCTCCAGCACCAAACTGTGGACCTTTGTCTACGTAATCACCCCATCAAGAGCCACAGCCTAAGCTCGATGTCTACTCAAATCAAGGGTGGCGTAGCGTTCGAGATATTGGCTATGCCGACCGTCTCCATGATGTACTTGGCCGCGCAAAAGGAGAAGATGGTTTAGCCAGAACGGCACCAGGGGTTTGCTGGTCTTGCGGGCATGGTAGGTCTGGCTGTAGTGGTGCTGGCTGTGATAATAGTAGTAAGATTTCCCAACCAGCTGTCTTCGCCTTTGCCGTCCAGGCTATACTTTCCAAGAAAAACTACATCATGAGCCACATGTGCGGTTGCGATTGTACGTGTGCTTGAATACAACAGCATGTGCATTTACCCCCTTCCATTGGAAATAGTTGCTGGTGACGACTCAGTTCCCATCAAGTCGTTGAAAGCTTAAGGCATTGAGCCCGCGCAGAAACAGGCAGACTTGATCCGCAACTGGCGTGCGAAGACTTAGAGCCACGAAATTAAAACATATCATGCCATAGTAAACAAAGAGAGGAGAGCTCACTCCACGAGAAGCCCTGGTACGCAGAAAGAAGCGACGGAACGATCCAGCGGGAAGGCCGTGGAGTCTGGTTTTGATGCCGGTACTGCCGCCGGTGTTGTTCTAGAGGCCGCTCCGGCAGGAACGAAGGCAGTCAAGGTAACAGTGGTGGCGTATCCAGAAAGTACCTGACATTATAATTGTTAGCCTACTTCTGTTATGAACTGAATTGTGAATATTATGCGTCCTTATGCATATATCCAATGTCTTCCCTCTTCACTGGGAGACTCAAGGCAGGCATTTTCAACATACTCACCATGAAATGCACTACTGTGAGATGCGTGAAACATGTCTAACCTGATTAAGCTGTGGATGCAGTTCGTCTTCGTTTAACACGTGCTGTGATCACAAAAGCACGAGGAAAATGGGCAAGAGCAGCAAATGAAGTAGAAAAGATTGAAGAATTGTTTACGCTATCTACATGAGATGAGAAAGGAGGCTCTGGAAATCGCAATGGTTTCCGCTGGTTGATAGAATAAGATTCGTCCGAAAAAATAAGACCTCGATAATTAGTTACGGTCCAGCTTCCTTCTCAAAGTACGAGTTCTCTTCATAAGCTTTTTGTACTTGTGCTTCTTCATCTTCAGCTTTCGCTGTCGCTTTACACTTATTAAAAGCATCTTCCCATTTACTCCCCTTTTATGTTCTTCCCGAAACTCATTGAGCTTCCGCTGCCGTATCTTCATTCGTTGCAGGAACGGTTGTTGAATTTTATCTTGCTGCTTTTGCGTTGGTTCCACTACTTCCGTCGAGGTCGGACTGGGTACCTCTTCCAGTGGCGATGTGGAGGCAGTGTAAGTTTTCTGCCCATCAGCGTGAACGGATTCCGTTACCAGGATTGTGGTCTTGTATGAGGTCTGGCGAGGCGTGTATTCTGCTGCCTTCACTTCAGTTTTCCTCCTTTTCGGTGATTGGCTGCGTTTCCCTCCCGTCTCAGAAGTTGATAGTGGCTCGGGTGGAGGTGGAGGAATGTAAGGTCTGAACCGAGCCACGTATTCTTCCAAAGTCACTGGTTGATGCTCCTGTTGTACAGCAACGCGGTCCGACCGTCGTTGCTGATCAACTCCAGATTCTCTGATCTCGAAACGGACACCGTTCGATTCAACAACCTTTACTTGATCATCATAAGATTGTGCGGCATGGGATAGAGTATCAATGACTTCAATTGTTTTGGCCATTGGCCTTTTCTCAAACATCTTATTGAAAGCGCTGGCAGAAGACTGAGGAGGGGTTGTCATTGTTAAAGAGATGGGTCGATGTTGGGAGTAAAAGGACGAAAGTCCAACGTCTGGCAAGGCAAAGTCAGCAAGAGCATACTGAAAGTGGGATATAGATAACTGACCACGCTGATTCAGATGGTTTGTAGGTGGTACGATGGGGAGCCCCGCCAGGTCATGTTTGTCCTTGACTGCTACCGTCGAGCTTTTAGACCTGCGGCGGGTAACGCGGTTTGATGACGACTTTCCCGGAGCCTCGTCAGTGGCTCCATGTTCAGGGCTTGCCGTCGGAGTCTCGGTTGGAGAAACAGAGGTTTTCGACGAAGATTGCCGTCGTTGATATGGCTGACGTTGTATTGACGTAGGCAGGGCTGCCAGTAGGTTCCGGGAGACAGTGCAGCTCGTCGAAGGCGATGAACTTGAGCAAAAGGTCCGTACCACGAGACTGGCACGAGATATTCTCAAGGGCATGATCAACCACGGAGGTTTGGACTCGTGGGTGCGGAGCCTGTGGAGTGAAATGTGAGAAGCAAGATTGCAGTTGAGTCGGGATTGCCCGATGTTCAAGATCACGTGTAGTGAACGTTTTGACAGCGGGCTAGCTTCCCGTCTCTAAGCGCGACAGGCAAACTAAGCTAAGCCTCTTTCAACGTCAATGCACATGTGTGATTACCTATCTCATTGCTATGCCTCCCTATCTCGAAGTGTAGAAATCGCATGACAGTAAGCAGACAAGGCCAGCTCCAGATGCACCTTCAACACACACTGTATAAATGTCCTCTTCGCATATAATCATTCCATGATCCTCCGACTTCTGCGCAAGGTGAGCACCACCCATCTTCTCGGAACAACCCATCCGTTGTATCATCGTGATTAGAAATCCTCCAGTCCCAAGCTTTGAATGCTGAGCAATTACCTTGCAGACTGTTTCTGCGACACTCCCAAACTCCTCGCGACGTTGAATGCCATCACAAAGTCCTTTGGTCATCATAAAATGAGAGCATTAAGATTACGTTGCACAATCATGTCTTGTACGGATGCCATCGTCTTCTTGAGAAGGTCTGTGTCTGTGGCATTGGTGTAATGCACATACACGTCCTTGCCAGGCGATCTGAGGAGGTTGCGAAATTTATTGGCAAAGAATTCCTGCGCCATTTTGGTGTCAACGTCGTCGCCGGTATAGTCGGGGAAGTGTGCCTTGACGCTGCTTTGACCAGTAGTGAGCTTTTCTTTGAACAAATCGATCTTGTTCAAGAACAAGATCAGGGCAGACCGTTCGAAGTATTTGGAATTCGCAATTGATTCGAAGAGCATGAGCGCTTCCTGCATTTGATTCTGATTCGAGATTAACTTTGGCTTGCCAAGCTTCAAAGCGATAGACCTACGCCGTTTCTGTCTTCCATCAACACATGATCGAAGCCGCTGATAGCCACCAGGAATAGGACGACTTGGACGTTGTCAAAGACGTGTATCCATTTCTTTCGCTCTGATCGTTGACCACCCACGTCGAACATCTTGTATGTCAAGTTGCCAGTCTCAAAGATGGTTTCGGTGATACCTGTCGTTTTCAACCTTGCCCTTAATATGTCTTGGTCAGTGGGGAGGTAGTCCTTGGCGAAGAGCCGGTTGATGTCCGCAAAGTAGCTATTCCTCAGCTTAGTCAAAGTAAAAAAGTGCCAAGAACGTTCGACTGACTAGTTTAAGTTATCATCCAACGCATATTCATTACCCTTCTTGATCGCTAATTGTATTCCAGCGTCGCTCCAAAGAGATGTGAATGCGCTGAGACATTGCGTAGGCATTGGGTCATCAATGTTGATTTCCGGGTCTGCGGAAACGACTTCTGAGAATTTCTATGCGACATTAGATGTCGTGCAAAGTGAGTGGTAGAGATGAAGCGCTCAAACTCACGATGTTGTCTGGATTTTCATACTCGATTTCATGCTCCGCCATGGCATTGAATAGAACCTGGAAAGCATGTACGATATTGCTGAAGATTATCACTCTCCACTGCTTCCTCTCAGTTTTGGGGAAGGCGCCATGGTTGATTAAGCGCATCTGCTTCAGCACCGTTGACTTTCCGCTTTCACCGGCCCCTAGTCTTGGTCAGCCTTCCTCGTAGCCATCTTTCTTCTACGCAGAAGTTGTACTAACCCAGCAGCAGAAGCTTGACCTCTTTTTGAGCCTTCTTCTTGTCCAGCTTGAGCTGGCGCTCAATCTCTTCATTCTTCTTCGCGTCAGGATCTTCGGCTTTCTTACCGAAACACATCTTTACTCCGGGTGCCATAAACAGGGTGAGGTTTGTTATTTGTAGGTAGTTTGTGATTGAGGGCGCACACGGAACGGGGCGTCAAGTGCTCTAGCCGGTAGTGATCAGCGTGTGCGTAGAATTAATTATTGACCGCGCCGGGAAGGTGGTGGGGGAAAAGGTCATGAGCTGTCTTACAATAAGAAAAAACTTCAGCTGATCAAGCGCTGCAAGGGTATCGCGAATAGTCACTAATCGATGCACTTCCACCCAAAGCGAACAACAAGTGAAGCAAGAAAATGGCGGGCGACAATAGGCTTCAGTGCGGCGTTCGAAAGACAATAGGAGCACATAATAATACTATTGGATGCCCCAACTGTTACTTAGATGCTGTGCATGACCGACCGAGTCAGTGTGTTGGATGATGTCAAAGGCTGGAAAGCGAGATAGGCTAAGGGGTCCCTTTTGCTGGGGTCAGAGCGCGCGGTAAGCGATCACTCTGCGCAAGAGAGACCGGTGCCCGTAATAATGAAGGCAGGGCTGGAATAAGAGAGCGGAGAGATGCGTTTCAGACGCACTCGCCCAGGCTCTCACGCGGAGGGTGCAGACGCATTTTAATTAGAGTTGAAGCTGGAAAAGCAATGTCCGCGGTTTGGCCACTCGGACCGTTGCGCAGACACCAAGACCAGGGATGACAGCACCAACGGGTAATCTCGCCAACCCTTTCGAAACGGACGGGCTCGGCCCTGATATGCTGAATTCGTGCAGAGGGGCGGTCCCCACTGGAGGCAAGCACTACACTCCTACTCTCTATTCGTCGCTGCACTCGTCCAAATGTATGCTACCCATCTGCCGTTGGGGGTCCACAAGGATCCCGAGCCGAAGCTCCTTGCCGACGCAAGTCACTGACCAGTTGAAAATCCACAATGGACTCGACATATGACTGGATCGTGAGACAATGGCCCCCCGATAGCGTGGCTGGCAGCGCTGCCTCGACATGCAACCATGATGCAAGATCTCAACTGCAGACGCACTTAAATCACCAGCCCCATCCAGAACGATTCGCACGTCGAAGGATAGGATTTAAAGCTGCTACACGGACCGAGAAGCTTCCTCCACGTGTCGCTCCCCAGAATCTGGTAGGGGACTTGCTCAAGGACAGCGAGCTTGCGTCTTGGCCCTGAAACGCGATGGAACACCCTTGAACGCGTCTCCGACAGTCTGGAGAGTTGGCGAAATATATGTAATCTCAAGGTCCTTCTCCAGCTTCTTACCTGGCAATCTCCTTGCATTTTACCCGCGCCGCAACTGGAGACCGTGGGGACGGTATAAGGGGACAAGTGAACCACGTCTTTGGGATTTCGCCACGGACTCATTGTGTCTCTAATATCCCTGCGCATATGAGTTTGTACGCGACTCACGCAAAACTCGTTTCCCAAGCCCAAATTTCGATTCTGCGAGCTGCCGATCATATTGGGGTTGAGACCGTCTTCTCGGCATGCACGCGCAATCCTTTGATCATTTCTAGTATGCGGGAATTTAGGCGACATGCAATGTTCCAGCTCTCATAGACACGGGCATCCCGCATGTTCATGGATATTTGTGCAAATCTTAAATTGCTTGAGGAGTTGTGGCGGGAGGCTGCAACCCTTAATTGAAGGGGGCTGGTTTGCTTTGCCCCACGACGCCTGTACATCTGTCTGCAAAGTTCCCCCGTGGCGTTCTCCATGTGGAAATCTTCCATACGGAAGTCTTCCATACCCGGTGGAGACATTTGATTCTCCCGCTTATCTCACTGTCTTTTCGATACTGAAATGCCGTTTCTGCAGATCAATGGTACCGAAATGCTGTCAGCCGTTGATCTCAACTTTAGACTTTGGTATTCGGTCCGGCTTCGTAGTGCTTCAAGTCCGGCAGATATGTCTTGGTAGGATCATCTACTGCAAGATATCACGTAGACTCGTGAGCGGATCAAGAGCTCACCAGAGACATTGCCAAGCGTATTGGAAATATTGGAAATATTGGAAATGGAATCATGTTTGAAAGCGATGCTCGGTCTACCATTCACTTTTGAAGAAAATGTCCAAAACTAAAGGAAAACGTCTAAATTTCAGAAAATCTTCGTCTAGTAGAATGTCAACAAGAGTAAAAAATTGTTGAATAGATCTTCAGGTGAACAGTCTTTGGACTAGGGCACCTTTGGGAGATACTCGTAAACTCTGGTAATTATTTCATGAGAGCTGCGGTGAAGTTGTGGATAGCTTGCTTACGCCAAGAATGTGTTCCCATTGGGTGATCCTGCCGCGCTGAGACCAGCTATCGAAAATCTACTACATACTCAACACCAACCTCAACAATGCTCAAACAATTATAGTCAGCCTGCTTCAACCTTTGCTTTATGTCATTTATGCATATTTGGTTGCTTTTATTTGCATCCTGGGCCTTCTCTGTTTCTGGTTACGATATATATGACGATCCCCGTGATTTGACCTGGGCTGTCCAGCCAGACCTGACACACGACGAACTTCTTGCAAATGGTTTCGGAATCCCAGAAACCGCTAGTCCGGTGACCGAAATTAAGCATGGTGTTAGCTATATTGCTAAGCTCGAATGTCTCAAGTGTCCCTTTGACGTCCGGAGCCCATTTACTTGGGATGAATACGAGCAGCCAGGCAGGCCAAATTCTCTTGTAAGACAATCAAATCCGAACCCTTTGATCAAGAAAAAGAAAAACTCTTTGATGCCACAACAATTTGCAAAGTAAAAGCAGTACCATGTCTTGACTGCGTGCTGACAAATAACTGTAGCTTCTCAACTTTACATTGACCCCTAACCGGCAGTCACTGTTACTCAATGGGCAACAAGTTTACCCGTCAGGACGGCAGAATTCCAGGATACGAGCTTACCAAATCCAGACTAATGCTTCCCAGCAGCTCCTTGGAAAGATTGGCGAATTCCGAATGTTGGACGATTCATGGCAACTATCGACACGATTTGGAACGTACGGTCTCTCATTCGATGAGATAATTCAATCTGCTCGTGGATCTAGACGCACATATCTCTCTTTTGACGTCATCGGCATCAGCTACTTTCGCAATGCTTCGCGTCGTAACTTCTTTTTAGATGCTCTGGATCAGCAGATAATCCGGCTTGTCCTTGAACGGGAGCACTTTCGACGCTGTTTGCAAATTAAGGACATCCAGTTACTTGATCGCTGCGAGGCTCGTCCCAAGGATAAGAGCCAAACATGTCACGATACGAAAAGCTCGTTGCACTCTCATGGTAGCCGTCACCATGTTCCATTTAGGGACTGGGACTGGGACCGCTATGGTAAAAAGGGGACTTTTATGCATAGTTGGAACTCTTTTTCGTGGAATGCAGATCGTCATCCTTTCTTGTACATGATTTTAATGGTTTGCGTTGTTATTATGGTCCGCAAGTTATCAACCCAAGCGTACCGACGAGGATTTAGATATCTGCGGCGTTCGAATGGTACTTTTGAGGAGACTGAAACAGATGGGGCGGAATCTAAAAATTTGTACCTAGATCGGGAGCGTATATAGAGGACTGGCACCACTACTGTCTCTCACGACGTGGGGTGAACACAGTTACGCAAGGTCGACATCTTTTCAAGTGTCAATTCATCTTTTAATTTGCGGACGAAGCAATCTTTTTCTCCTACGAATATGAAGCAACGCAATTTTAGAAGATAGAACCGAAGCTCTGGTCACTTTCTAGCCGTAAAGAGCACGGGCCAGTGGAAATCTGTTCAGCTTTTCAGCAACACCGAGGCATCTTGGGGCCAAGGCCCCACGTCACCATGTACAGAGGCGTCCTGTCCATGAGTAAGGGGCGCTGCCTTGTGAAACCGCGGCTAGCTCGGTTCGATTTTCATACTAGAGCGCGCAAATCCTTTGATCCTGTAGAACGTCAAACTTTTGCACTTCATCAAGGCTCGAGAATTGAGATTAGGAGCATCTAGCAATAAGCCGTAGCTGTATTGCGCGTGCCATGGAAAAGATTCCAGAATTTCAACATACTGCCATTGACAGTATTCCGACTATTGTCAGTGGGATCCGCAACTCATTCCACACGCACAAGACAAGATCAGTCGAATATCGACTTACGCAATTGCGCAAGCTCTATTGGGGGTAAGCTTTTCCCACAGCTCCTAATCCAGCCAAAGTGCACCTTGACATTTGTTTTCTTAGTCTCAAAGACAATGAGGCTGCGGTGCTCGAGGCATGCAAACGTGATCTGGGCAAGTCCCAATTCGAAACTTATCTCACTGAACTCGGTTGGTGCGAAAATGACATTCTTTTCATGTGCAAGAATCTTTCCAAATGGGTCAAAGATGAGAGCGCGCCAGACATTTCACTAATGAACAAACCGATGTCCCCGAAGATCAAGAAAGATCCCGTAGGTGCTGTTCTGATCATTGGGTATGTGATATAATTCCTATTTGTTGCGATGATTTTTCGTCATTATCCAGCTCACATAGCCATGCCCTCCAGTGCTTATAATTTCCCTATCCAACTCTCTCTCGGCCCCTTCATTGGTGCCATTGCTGCCGGTTGCACTGCTGTCCTAAAACCCAGTGAAAACTCTCCCGCAGCTGCAGCGGTCATGGAAAGAATCATCAAAGACTATCTTGATCCTTCCGCATACACCGTCGTTCAAGGCGGAGTACCCGAGTCCACGGCTTTACTGGACCAAAAATGGGACAAGATTTTCTACACTGGCAGTGCTGGCGTGGGCACCATCATTGCCAAGAAGGCTGCCGAGACACTTACCCCTGTCGTTCTCGAACTTGGAGGTCGAAATCCAGCGATCATCACGAAACATGCGGATCCAAGACTTGCAGCCCGACGACTGCTGTGGGCCAAGCTACTTAACGCAGGACAAGTGTGTGTATCGCAAAATTACATACTCATAGATCGGGAAATCCTTCCGGCGTTCCTGGAAGAGCTCAAGAAGGCAAATAAGGAATTCTTTCCAGAGGGCGCCAAGAACTCTCCGGATTATGGACGAATTGTGAACGAGCGACAGTGGCAGCGTCTGAAGAAGATGCTGGATCAAAGCAGTGGCAAGATTTTGCTTGGAGGTACCATGGATGAAAAGGAAAAGTTTTTGGAGCCTACTGTTGTGCAGGTTGACGATCCAACGGATTCGCTCATGGTGGATGAGAGCTTTGGACCTTTAATTCCAATCTACCCCGTCAACAACCTGGACGAAGCTATCAGATTGGCAAATGAAGTACACGATACACCGCTGGGCATCTACCCTTTTGGAAACAAGCAGGAGACGATGAAAGTTCTCAATGAGACCCGCTCGGGTGGCGCATCCATCAATGAGTATGAATTGAAATGCAGTCTCCGGCCAATGTGTATATTAGATGCTAATCTATTCTGTAGCGGTTTTTACCATGCCGCAATCCCGACCCTCGCGTTCGGTGGCATTGGGTCTTCAGGCTCTGGTGCCTATCGTGGTAGAGCGTCCTTCGACTGCTTTACGCACCGTCGCTCTTACACCACCACCCCAGGCTGGATGGAAGGCCTGCTCAACATCCGTTATCCACCATACGCTGGCAAGATTAAGCAGTTTCAATTCATGAACGATATGAAGCCGAATTTTGACCGTCAAGGTCGCGTCAGGATCCCGCTATTGAGCTGGTTGCTGACTTTAGGAAGCGGAAGCACAAATGGTGCGGTCAGAAGGTATATCCTTGTTGCCATTTGTGAGTTGAGACATTTAGTTTTTGGGGAGGTTGATTGGAACGAGAAGCTGACTTACTGATTTTATAGTGGCACTCGGGCTTAGGCAGTATTTGCTACGACAATCAAGGCTGTAAGCGCCGGCATGGGCATCCTCTACTTTTGTTGATCTTAGTTTATGGGATGGTCGGCTGCTTTTGAAGACCACGACAATTATTTATGATACCAATACGAAAAAACGTCTTTTTAGTGGAATCCTGTGGCGAATGATATTGTCGGCCTATCTGGACATTTGGTTGATTAGCAAGTCAAGGGGCTTACATACCTGTACAGTACCAATTAAATCGGAAGTTGGAGCGAAATGAAATTCTAGTATTAACTCTGAATACCATTAAATCAGAATTAGCGCAAACGGGTAAATCATCCAAAACCAAGAAAAGACCCCATGTCCTGCATACGGTCTCCACCATTACCTGCCTGTTACTCACCTCAACAATCCATCTTCACCCACCAAACCACGCTCTCACTACACCCATCCGCGGGAATAAACAACCTCCCCGACACACACCCCCCCATCGCCACATCCACCTCCCCACTCGCCACATCCAACACCTCCATCGCAAACTCACACCGACTGCACGCAGGCCGCCACCCCGCCAACCACGCGGCGCACCAATCCTGCTCACGTAGATTCTGCAACGTCGGCGGCCCCCCCCACTGCGCGACGGGGTTCAAGCACGTAGCCTCGCCGTGCCCGCGCTTGCCGCACTGCGCGCAGCGTAGCGCGGAGACGAGATGCGCGGCCTGCGCGGCCTCGTCGCCGCACGCCTCGCTCGCGTGCGCCGTCGTGTTGCAGTAGACGCAGTAGCGCGGCGCGCATGGCCCGGCGTGCTCCGGCCGCTTCTGCCACAGCGTCACGGTGGGCTTGAGGAACGGCTGGGCTGCGGCGATGTCGGCGCAGTGGGCGCGCGTGTGGAAGGGCGAGTGGCATGCGGTGCAGGGGGAGAGGGAGAAGCATTCGGTGGTGCGGTGGGTGGGGGAGTGGCAGGTTTCGCAGGTTAGCCGGTGGTGGGTGTGTTGGGTGGGGTTTGCAGCGTAGACGCGGGGGCCCCAGGCTTGGTTGGTCATGGAGGCGAGGGGGTTGGTGGGTTGGTAGGTGGAATGCTCGGCGGGTGCGGGTGGTGGCGCGGCGATGGATTGGATGACTTCGGGTGATTGTCTGCTGGAGATGTTGCTCATGGGGTGGTCTTGGTGGGCATCGCGGGCTGAGCGCTCTTCGATCTGACGGTCGAGGCATTGCTTGCCGGCGTGCCAAGGCGCATGGCACCAGTTACAGTTCCCATTGGAGTCCCGCTCAATAGGAAGGTATGGGTTTTTATCGCGACATTCATCTTTCTCGTGACCCTTTTTGAGACAGTTCCAGCAGATCGTGGGAGGGAAACGGCAATTCTCGGTGGAATGGTTGTCTTTTTTACACCAGGAACACCATGGGCTCTGCGAGTTTCGACCGTTTTGTCCCTGGCTTTTGTTGTTGTTGAATTGCGGCTTGCCGACTCTGCTATTGCGGCGATTGTTGTTGTTCTTGTTGTTCTTGCTTGGGCAATTGACTGCTTTGTGACCAGTTTGTCCGCAAATATGGCATTTCCTATCAGACCCGTTTCCACCTGGACCACCTTGATTGTTACGGTTAGTATTACGATCATTGTTGTTCTGGTTCTGGCTGTGGTCGGGGTAAGAACGGCGGTGGTTGTTGACATTGCTGTTGCCACTGTTTTGGCCGTTATGATTATTACGATTATTGCGGTTTTGGTGCCTGAAGACCTTCCCCATCTTGATGGATCTTAATGAGGTATTGGGCTATGCTGAACGAGACTGGAACGTGCTTGCTGAACGTAATGGACTGGGTGAATGATCAAAAAAAGATGGCGAATGCGAATCTGATGTGGAGAGATGATTTGCCAGCAAACCACAGAAAAGGCGAACAAGATTTTTGTGCTGTCTGGTAGAAGCGAAAATGATGAGAAAAAGGTAATTTAAAAATCTTTTGCTTTCCTAGATATACATTATTCAATGACTCTTTATTACATTGTTTCCGGTATGTTCAATCAAGTATTCCTCAGCTCGCTTTGTTATCCTTTCAATCAGCCACCAGCCACGGACAGGGCACAATGATACTTTCTAAATTAAGGACGTGCGTTTCTTTGTCGAATGGGTTTCTGATACGTCATTAACATGAACTAAAAAGACTAAGGACAGTCATTCTAGGCATGGAGATGCCAAGAACTTAAATTAGAAGTATAGGCCATTTCCAAAGAACGTCATTGTAGCCCAAAAAAACCATGTTCGCGATCGAGATTGAGTTCGCGATCGATATTAAGTTCGCGAAGGTAGGGGGTTGATTTTGGAGGATTAAACTGTTTTAACATGTCCTTGCTTGTTTAAGATTCTGGGTGCTTAAAAGCTCGATGTTTGCTGATTAGGTAAGCCAATGAGCTACCTTACCCTACCCAACCATCACCATCTTCAATAAAGTCCAATCTCCAAAACTCCTCTTCGTACCGAAAGCGGCTCCTACGGCCGGAATTTGCCATTGAGTCCTCTAAATTCTCGTCATAATGGCTATCAAACCAATTACTGGCGTAAGGGTTACGCCCTGTTTCCTCCGTCACCGCAATTGCATTGTTGATTGAGTCGTTCCAGATGCTCCGACGAGGTGTTGTCCTTGATCTCAGTGTCGCTATGGGTATGTCTTATGTCTTACGCCTCTTACTTTACAATTGCGTATGGCTCTGTTGTCTGTGCTCTTGCTAATTACTGCCATAGGTCTTGGTGTCTCCTCCGCCTATCTATGGTGGTACGGTACGTAAAGCGCTCAAAACCCAGATTTCTTGCAACTCGAGCGGCCTCTCAACATTCACACTATTCGAATTTGTAAAACACGGAATCATCTTCTTATTGAATTCATAGGATTTCACATCCCAGAGGTCCGCAAACGCGATAAATTTTACGCGAAGCTTGAAGAGCAGAGGTCGAAAGCTTTGGGGCAGGCATAATCAGCCACTATTGACGGGAAGACATTGCTATAACTGGATAGACCTGAAATTGACAAAAGACTGACATATTGGAGGTTTTACTTTGTATCATAAAGACGATATAAAAGGATGCATACCAACTTCGAAAGATGTCTCAACAATTTCAGTTGCAGACGTGTTAACATAATACGTGTATCAGGGGAGTCTCGAAGCAAGTGAACTGAAAGCTGCAGAGCTTCCAGGCTTTATTCCAACCATTGCATGTTTGTAGCTCAATACTGTCAAGGAAGATTCATTTCAAAAGGGTATCTCATTCCTAGCATCGAACCTCTACACCATGTTTGCTCGCAGTCAAGTACTTGACGCCCTTATACGGCGTCACGCCTGCTCCTAGACCACGACTCGCCTTTGTGTTGATGACTAGGCTATCTACTTTAATCCCACTAGCTAACCAGCCCTTTACCTTGAAGCTCAAATTCGCGGATGAAGGCATAAGAGTCGCATTCTGTCTTACTTTTCTCATGTCTCGATCGTCTTGCACATCCTGCATTTTGCTGGGTTGCTCTCGGCGTTTGCTGCTCGTATCCGTTGCGGCTTGGTATGAGCTTGCCCCAACGCCATCTTCATTCTCATCATAATCATACGTGTCGGTCCGCATTTCCATTCCATTGATTGCACCATCATCTTCTTCGCCCGCAAGACCGACAAGTGTGCACCGTAACACTGCTGTACTCAAACTCGCCATGTCTTTGCTAAGGAGCGTCCATTCTATGGCTCCGTCACCAGGCGCATAATGTGCCTCACCGCGTGAAGGTCTCAATTCGCTCAGATTGCGTACTGTACTGGGTAAAGGTATGCTGACGACTAGATCTTGAACCGTGGGGTTTGCGCTGGTGTTTGTAGAGTTGCTACGGAAGCCGCCGGTGGAACCAGGCCGTGATGACTGAAGGGTAGAGGTGGATGATGTCGTTGAGCTGGTGCTGGTGCTCGAAGAGAATCGATTCGATAGCGTGAGGTGGACTTCAAAATCTGAACCAGTTGGTCCAAGCGAGGTATGTACTTCGATAGAAGCGGGTAGCTGGAGACTTGCTGATGTATTTCCACCATTGGTGAAGGCCTGAGAAGGGAGAAGGTTGACTTCGTAACCAGCAAGAACGAATCGTCCATCTGGAGGAATGAAGCTGAGCTCGCCCGGTCGCTCTCGCCATCTTACCAGACGCACACAAGGGTGGAACACAGGCAACTCAAAGGCTTTCTCAATGCCCATTTTACCACCCGGAGAGGTAAGGATCAGAAGCAAATCCGGCACGCCAGAGACCTTGCACGTGAATGCTATTGAGCCATTTGCTATGGCTGAGAGATAACGTCCTGATGGGGCTACTATGACGGACAAAGTCTCCACAATATCCACGTACATTTCATTAGACGTGTGGCGAACATTGGCACGACGCCAGGGAATCGCTGACCCTGAATTCGGAAGTGTCTGGCGGAGCGGAGGTTTCTGAAGGGAGAAACTCGAGGATGAAGGCGTAAGTGCTGGGGATGCTGCCGGCAGTCCCAAGCCTCCGACCAAACTCTTCATCCAGCTTGGTGCTTCCACTGCGTCTCGCAGAGCGTCAGGCTCTGTATTGCACACTATACCCGCATCGCAAATTTCTGTGAGCAGTTGAGCGACGACATCGTATGAATTCTCAATCTTAGATGCCAGGAGTGGCGAGCCCAGGAACTCTTCGATCGCATCAGCAACGCGATGGAGGAATTCCAGCACGACGAGAGGTTCGGTATCTTCAGAGCAGGGCGATAGAAACAGTAGGCGATCTTGAATGAGTGAATGCAGAATTGTAGGAGGATTGGTATTTGCGAGATAGATTACAGAGGGTCGCGGGTCTGGGTGAGCAAGCCATAATGGTACCAGAATTTTGGCCGAAGGAGGACGACCAGTATAGATGTGTTCTAATATGGGATTACTTTTGAAATTTGTTAGTCAGGTATGGAGTAGCCGGTACTTGGGAATCTCACTTGTGCTCGTCAATAATATAAAGCGCTTCTATGGCGCTCATGATCAGGAGACATTAATGGATAACAGACCCCTCAGTGTTATGTTTTGAGGTCGTTCGGCTTACCTGCCTGGTCTGTGACCACAGCTGTCAAGCTTTGGTACTGATGGAAGATTTCTATTGACTAATGATGTTGTCTACATGAAATTATATACCCTGCTCAGCATCTCAAGCTCACGGTATGCACAGCGGATATGGCAAAGGGTTCTGAAGCAGTGCCTGCTCGTCCTGTCGAGGCCGACACGCTGCGTAACGCATTGCAGGAAGACCGCGAGAACTATGATTGCCTTTCCTGCAGAGTCATGGGTAAGTTCTCAGTTGCGAGAATCTCATTCGTCTTACAAAGAGAGTACCGCTAATTATCGTTTTAGGAGCTGGCGCTTTCATGGGTCTCGGGGCCTACACTTATTTTTCTGGCATGAACCAACTGCGGCAACGAGAAGCGGAAATCCTAAAGAATAGCAGGTTACTGGGGATGAAGTCCAGAAGATTCGGTATACAGGGATTGGCAGTGACTCTTGGTCTATTGGGCTTCTACAGGCTTGTGAACTGAAATTGCACTGGATCAAAGGAAGTCACGAGTCTTTGATGGCTGTGACATTGGCAAAGCAGATGAAAACAGTCGAGCGTGATATTAATTAATGTCTGCTTCCATCGGCCTATTCATGTGAAGAGGGAAAATGACAGGATACTCTGGTGAAGGCATCTTGGAATATTAGTGTTCTCACTGGCCACATCCAGTGACGAGTGCGTGAATGTGATAGGAAAGGAGGAATTGGAACTGTCTTGTTCACAGATTTGAACGACAGATCTTGGAAGACTTGTATGCTTCGACCCGGCCACAAAAACGGTGTGGCAGGACTTGTATTATGCTATACGTTAAAGATATTAAAAATCGCAGACCACTGTATCGTCTCAACTCCTTGCCATGCCACATGTCAACCGTCCGCCAACCCCTGGGTAATGTAACCGGATATGCACCTCGCTCGCGTCGCTAGAAGAAACGTTGAAACAGGAAAAGGTTGCGTCTTTCATGCATATCGTCCTCGCTTGGCACCGCCATTAGAGGTGTCTTTGTCGTTGAAAAATCCGCCTATGTCAAAGAAGTCTTGAAAGGGTACTTTTCGCTTTTGTCCAGCTCCAGATCCGAGAGAAGTAACCGAACTGGGGTTTCGATGGTTTGTTCTGGAATTTTGACGATGACGTGGAGAGTTGCGTGGGTTTCTCGGTAAGACTTCGAGACGTAGTGCCGGGGTTGAACTTGTAGTGTTGTTCGTAGCGTCCATATCAACGTCCGTCGTTTGAGGGTAAGGATGCGATGAGCGGAAAGTAAAGGCCTCGGTTCTCACGGGACTGCCTCTCCTCTGCTGTCCATTTGAATTTGTTTGTGGCGCTCCTGAAGTCGGCGGAGCAGATCCGGTACGTGCTGAAGAATCTGAGCTGAGCACCTGGCTTTGCCCCAACTCGTCCCGACTGTCCTTTCGATTTACTGTTGGAGAGCTACTCCGCGCTCGCTTCTGCTCTTCGCTTTCTTCGTCCGTATCACTGACGTTCTGTCCGGGCACTCTATTGTACAAGCGCTCTGTGGCCCATTGCCGGACCCTCCATCCTTCACCGTCGTCCAGTCCGAGATTCTCCTTGTCAAGAAAGGATAACAAATCATCCAGAGCATCTTGGTATCCAGCAGCACGAGCCTGAGATTGTTCGGCTGCAGCGGTCTTGTAAAGATTGGTCACGGAAAGTGCCGCGGATTTGAAGGCTTGCAGTAACTGCTCAGGCGGCTGCGAAGCTTGTCGTTGTGATGATGACGTAGGAGGAAGAGATGTATTCAGTGCCCGCATAGAATCCATGATCGAAAACGAAATGGGGGCCCTTCAGATCCTGGTTATGGTCAGATGCTGCATTTAAATAAGAGAGTCAGATGGATGTTTGCCTTACCTGAATCGATCTAAGATAAACCGGAGATACGGAGCTCGAAAGGCCTTTGAATCTTTTATCTGCTCGAACAAGAAAACTTTTCGTCAAAGACTGTGAGAAAGAACGTGAGACTAGGTAGTTATGCAGAGCAAATTTTGTGTTGGATGTTTATTTGGGTCGGGCATAGAGTGGGTCTAGAGGTAGTGCCAACAATGAAGCCGTCTTGTTTAGCATAATACGGCGAAAGATGCCGATGTTGGCCCGTTGATAAGATAACCATCGCGTACCTTTTGTTACGCGCAGAAGAACGCATCCACCTATGCCTCGTTCGACCATCTTGCCCTTCTCTGTACGTCCCATCTAATACGCAGTCCATTCATTGTACCGACTTCGACTTACTGTCTTATCAGCTCTCAATATATGGAAAAGACTAATCCTGTCGCTTGTTGCAAAGACTCGATAGGTGACCTTTAATCCCAATTTAACAGTGATTCCCACACCCCAAATACAAAACACTTGGTCATCGGGCGCGTAGGCCTCGATGGCCCCATCCAAAGTTGATCTCGTTCCGTCGGGTAGTACATCAGCCGCAGATACCCCAATGCCTGACGCGAATCCGAGAATTAATGACGCGGCGACGAAGAACGAGGACGAAGTTATGATGGTACGATACCAATCCATTTTATCCAACACTAAGAGCTCGATCGCGTGCAACACGTATAGTCATATAGTGTCCTGCTACAGCAACTGATACAGTATACAGGATACTCCCGATTATACCGACTCTGACACAAACCCTAATACAACTGCAAGTAGCGTGGTGGGGGATGTAGCTCACATGGATGGTAGAAAGCGGCGCTCAGAGGCCACCCAGCTTCGCAAAAGCGTGTTTGGAAAAAAACACAGCCAGCTTCATGAGTCAAAGGAGGATGACTCGATTCGCCGCTTTCGCTATCTACTCGGTTTGACCGATCTTTTCCGCCATTTCATAGACGCCAACCCAAATCCACGCATCAAGGAAATCATGCAAGAGATTGACCGCCAAGATGCAGAATCGGACACGAAGGCCAAAAAGGCTCAGTCGAGAAAAGGCGGAGCAGGCGAAAATAGGCGGAAAAAGACAGAACAAGAAGAGGATGCTGAATTACTCCGAGAGGGAAAACACGGGGGCAGTGCTGAGACTGTTTTTCGGGAATCGCCAGCATACATCAAAGGCGGAGAGATGCGTGACTACCAAGTCGCAGGTCTCAACTGGTTGATTTCATTACACGAGAACGGTATCTCCGGAATATTGGCCGATGAAATGGGCTTGGGAAAGACTTTACAAACTATTTCGTTCCTCGGTTACCTTCGCTTCCTATGCGACATCTCGGGACCGCATCTCATTGTCGTTCCCAAAACCACACTTAATAACTGGAAACGAGAGTTCCAAACCTGGATTCCCGAAATCGATGTGCTGATTCTACAAGGTAATAAAGACGATCGGCACGAACTGATCGATGAGCGACTCATTGATGAGAAGTTTGATGTTTGCATAACAAGTTATGAGCTCGTACTCCGAGAAAAATCACACCTCAAGAAGTTCGCTTGGGAATATATCATTATTGATGAAGCACATCGCATCAAGAACGAGCAATCGTCACTGGCTCAAATCGTCCGAATGTTCAACTCGCGAAACCGACTTTTAATCACGGGAACGCCGTTGCAAAACAATCTTCATGAGCTCTGGTCGTTGCTAAACTTTTTGTTACCTGACGTATTTGGAGACGCCGACGCCTTCGATCAATGGTTCTCTGGTCAAAGTCAGGACGAAGATCAGGTAGTGCAGCAGCTTCACAAAGTTCTCCGACCCTTTCTTCTACGACGCATCAAGAGCGATGTCGAAAAGAGCCTTTTGCCGAAAAAGGAGACCAATTTGTATATTGGCATGTCCGAAATGCAAGTCAAATGGTATCAGAAGATCCTTGAAAAGGATATTGATGCTGTCAATGGTGCCGCTGGAAAGAAGGAATCGAAAACGCGGCTTTTAAATATTGTCATGCAATTACGCAAATGTTGCAACCATCCTTACCTTTTCGAAGGTGCAGAGCCCGGGCCTCCGTATACCAATGACATACATCTCGTCGAGAACTCTGCCAAGATGGTCATGTTGGACAAGCTTTTGACGCGCATGCAGGCACAGGGTAGCCGTGTCCTCATCTTCTCTCAGATGAGTAGATTACTCGATATTCTCGAGGATTATTGCGTCTTTCGTGAGTTCAAGTATTGCCGTATTGACGGTTCGACGGCCCACGAAGATCGAATTGCTGCTATCGATGACTACAACAAACCGGACTCTGAGAAGTTTGTTTTCTTGCTCACAACACGTGCTGGCGGTCTCGGAATCAATCTAACCAGCGCAGACGTTGTTGTCCTCTATGACAGCGATTGGAATCCGCAAGCAGACCTTCAGGCTATGGATCGTGCCCATCGCATCGGTCAGACTAAGCAGGTTCGCGTGTTTCGGCTTGTCACGGAAAACGCCATTGAAGAAAAGGTCTTGGAACGTGCTGCTCAAAAGCTCCGTCTAGATCAAGTTGTCATTCAACAAGGACGTGCTCAACAGCAAACCAAGAATGCCGCTTCCAAGGATGAGTTGCTAAACATGATCCAACATGGCGCGGAGAAAGTCTTTGATAATCCTGACTCCACTTTCAAACCCGGCAAGACCGATCTTACTGATGGCGACTTTGATGATATTCTTCGACAAGGTGAGGAGCGTACCAAGGAGCTAAACGCCAAATACGAGAAATTGGGTATCGATGACTTGCAAAAATTCACCTCCGACTCGGCGTACGAATGGAATGGCGAAAATTTTGTAAACCGCAAAAAGGAGATTGGCCTCAACTGGATCAATCCTTCCAAGCGCGAGCGCAAAGAGCAATCCTATTCTATGGACAAATATTACCGTCAAGCCCTAATGACTGGTGGTCGAACGGCAGACCCTAAGCCAAAGGTTCCTCGTGCACCAAAACAAGTCCCTATGCATGACTATCAATTCTTTCCACCTCGTCTCGGTGAGCTACAGGAAAAGGAGACTGCGTGGTATCGGCGCGAGAATGGCATTACTGCACCCCTTGCAGAAGGGACAGAGTCAGATGCCGAAGATCGCAAAGCAGACCAAGAGCTTGCGCAAAAGGAAATCGACGAAGCCCAACCACTCACAGAAGCAGAAAAGGAAGAAAAGGACAAGCTCATCCAGCAAGGTTTCGGTGACTGGAACAAGCGCGACTTTCAACAGTTCATCAACGGCTCCGCCAAATACGGGCGCGACAACTATGAGGAAATCGCCGAGGAAGTCGATTCCAAGGACCCCGACGAGATCAAAAAATACGCCGTGCACTTCTGGAAAAAGTACAAGGAAATCGAAAACTACCAAAAACACATCGACCACATCCTGGAAGGCGAAGCGCGGCGCGACAAGTCGGAGCACCAGAAGCAGATGCTCAAGAAGAAGATCCGCTCGTACCGCGTGCCGCTGCAGCAGCTCAAACTCAACTACACCGTCGCCACGACCAACAAGAAAGTGTACACGGAGGAGGAGGACCGCTTTCTGCTGGTCATGCTCGACCGGCACGGCGTCGACGCGCCGGACACGTTCGAGCGCATCCGCGAGGAGATCCGCGACTCGCCGCTGTTCCGCTTCGACTGGTTCATGCTGAGCCGTACGCCTGTCGAGATCTCGCGCCGCTGCACCACGCTGCTGACCACGGTCGCGCGCGAGTTCGAGGGCACTGCTGCGTCTGCTGCTGCTGGGGCGGGTGGGAAGGCGGTGAATGGGACGGCGGCGGGCAAGGGGAAGAGGGTGGTCGAGGTGGAGGAGGATGAGGATGAGGATGAGGCGCCTGCGAAGAAGAAGGCGAAGGGGAGTATCAAGGTGAGTCGAATGTGTTTGGGAGTGTGCGTCTTCTGACCGTGCTGATAGAATTACTTTGTCCAGAATAAGAACCTGAATGGCGTCAAGGGAAGTAATAAAGCGGCGTCCGCAAGTTCGTCACGGGATACGAGTGTAGCGTCGAATGGGGTGGCTAAGAAGGGAAAGGGTGGTAAGAAGCGATGAATGATATCCGATAAAACAATCATTGTGGAGTCATATTGCAATGGGATGCGAGTATGGGCGTAGAGGCGTAATTGGCTTGCGGTTATTACTCTTGCGGTCTCACTGCTGTTGGTGAAGAAATGAGACGCAATGCTGCTTCTGATGTCCTTGATTTTAGCAAGCTGCTCATAGAATTCAGATGGTCGGAAGTAGCAAGTCAAGTGCACCTCTTATTAACTAAGGATATTATCTTGACGATCCGTCAGCCTAGCCCTTATTGCTAGTTGCTTCTCAAGAACAATTAATTACATTCTGAAGGCTCTCCAATATCTACAATCCTCTCAAATCCAATCCTTCATCCATCACAATCTCCCCTCTCTCCCCTCAAAACAACATTGTTTCATTCGCCACCACCCCATTTCCAAAATTCCCCGTCTGCGTCGTAAAATCGCTCCTCTCCGTCAAACTGTCTATCCGGCCCAGCAAAAACTCCAACTGCCGATACGCCGCACTCGGCTGATACTGCGGAATCATATGCCCCGACAACGCTGTCGTCACAAACGTCAGCCCACGCTCCGTATGCGTCGTGCCCATGACACCGCTCGCAGCCAGCGTGCCGAGATTCTCCTCGCTATGGTAGGGCACGAAAAACTCGTCGGTCGGCTGCGTCTGGAAGCCCAGCGCGCCGTTCCACGTCATGTTCTGGATCATCAGCAGCGTGCCGTTGGCGATCAGGATGTAGTCGAGCAGGCCGTGCGCGATGACGACGTTGTTCGTGCGCTCGATGACGCGCGGCAGCACCGAGATGCCGGTCGGCGGCGACGTGTCGGTGTCGAGCACGCCGTTGGCGCATTCCTCCCACTGCTGGATCGGCGCGTTGATGGCCTTTTGCACGTCGGTCCGGTTGAAGTACACGCTTGCGCCTGCGGGCTCGTAGTCGAAGGAGCCGGGGAAGCCGAGCACGTCCCAGAGCAGCGGGCATGTGGTGGCGACTTGGTAGATGTCGAAGCAGGGGTTGACGATGGAGGCGGCGTTGTAGATGTCGTCCCAGAGATCGCATCGGCCGGTGTCGCTGCCGGGGAGGTCCTGTTGTTGGGGCTGTTGGCCTGCCGGGGGGAAGACGAGGTATTTGGAGAGATAGTCGGTGTAGCCGCAGGAGTCGGCGCGGGAATGGAGGTTAGAGAGATAGGTAGAGTTGAGGTTGATGAGGGGCCCCCAGTAATCGACGAAAGGTACGGCCGGTACTGGAATAGTCAGTATGAACTTGAGAAAAACAGCCCAAAATTCAGGCAGCTTACTCTCTTCTTGAATGATATCGAATGAAGTGCTGGGATCGTTGATCTGAATACCCTTCACGTTGAAATAGGTCGTATCATTCGTGTTTAGCATACCATCCGCAATGTAAGGGACGTAGAAACCAGCATAGCTTTCACCCGTGATATAAACCTTCCTGTTCTGGAGGCCAAAGGTATCGACAAAATTCTTCCAGAAGCCCATGAATTGCTGGGCAACTTCTTCTTCATTTGTCGCGGTAGGTGTACCTTGTGTGAAACCAGTGCCGACAGGTTGCTCCACCCAAACCATGTTTGTCAAGTTATTCCATTTCCATTGGTTTGGTACGGGTGCAAAGGTGCCGTACTGCCAAAGAAAAGGACCATTCTCCTGTAAAAGCCCTTCCAACGAACTGCATCCCGGGCCACCGTTCAACCAAATTGTAATTTCGTCGCTTGCGTTGACATTGCTCGAGGGAAAGAACCAAAAGTACAATTCGCTCGAATTTGCGCCAGAAGAGATGGGAAGCAAGCCGGCATAGGACTCTCCAATATCAAAATTGACATCAGGAATGGCGGTTCCGTCAACGGCAAATTCTAGCAGTCCTTGCTTAGCCGTTGTATACTCAGACTACGTGGACAAACTTACTGGTTGTGTTTGCGTTTTGGGGAATAATGGTGCCGTTTGAAGATTGTCTCTTTTCCACATTGGGTCTAACTGAGGGCACACTCTTGATGGACTGTGCATTCTTTGGCAATGCCTTTTTCACATGCTGAGGGCTTCTTGCTGCTGCAGAGGTGAGCAATGCACATGCCGAGAAGAATGTAAAGAAATGCATGTTGGAGGAATTTAGAGGCAATGCCAAGAAAGACAGGCTCTCGAAGGCTTCGAAGAGCTGCAGGGCAGGCACCAGTTTTATCATTGGAATGCAGGTCCATCTCTGACCCTGGCAATCACCTACCTAATGTGTGCCCATGTGGATTGATAGTGGCGTGTGTACAGCGTGTGTGGGGAAATGTTCGAGTCCAGGACCTAGTCTACTCCTCGCACTCAATTTGGAGTCGGGCTCTCGTGTAGCAGTAGGACAGAATGTGTGGTGATTGGACATTATGGGAGCATTGATCTGCTTGGTGCGGAAGCGTATCTTTTCATGCCCTGCTCGGCCGGTGCAAAGACCGTTATTTTGGAGTGATGCCATTCTCCTTCCTTTTTAGGTAAGTCTTCATCGTCAAGATGATGGTCTATCACGTGACTCTGGTCCAGTGGGTCAGAATCCAATTGGTAAGTGCCTCAACCAATCAATCGCTCTTGTCTAGTTTCGTTTTCGCCGTTGGAATTGGGATGAGACAAAAGGAAACGGCACACGTGAAGGCTGCTCAGACCAAGTAGCCTCGACCACGTTGTTTGTGGTACAGGTATTCCGTTGGTAAACGTGCAAGGCCTTTACTGATTGGTCAGATTAATTTATAGTGTTTCTATGGTAGTTCAAGGCTGTAGACATCCGTTTCTTGGCAAAAGTCGTTCGCATAACGACGGCGTGATACTGTAAGACTGCTAAGCAAGGCGTGCCTCTCAGCTAATGAAGTGACTTCTGCTCACTCGATATGCTCTAAGAATTGTTGGGGGCCACAAATGTGAGATGATAACCTGACCCGTCCATCCATTCAGTGTGCTTTTTCCGAAAGTCCAGCTTGCTTCAAGGGTACACGGAATATTATTTCTAGTGTTCCGAAGAGAGCTTTGCCAGCTGGACAAACAGATTGCTAACCATGGGTATCCTTTTCAATGACAGCAGCAGCTTCTAACCAGACGAGAACAGCACCTTTGGTCCGAAGACTGTACGATAAACTATAGAGAACCGGTCCGTCTTTAACGCGGAGTGTGTTTCATGTTTAACGCCAAGAATACTTTGGTACAAGTCACAATCGCCCGACTGGCCTGCGAAACCCTGCAGGGGCTGCCAAGGCTCCCGTTTTGGACCGTTTATGGTGAGCGGCTCTGCAAGCCATTCCGATCTGCAAGGAGTTGCACATGTGTGCTAGAAAAGCACCGCCAATCATCATTTCTCGCCCAAGCCTTTGCGCCCCCAAACTTGCATTTCTCCAGCTCACTTGGCCAACATAGGCGCACCGTCAACTTGTGTTCCTGACGATCCTCTGTCGAATCCATGTTACCCCATAGCCACATCATCGACCATGTCTAACCATTCATGTAAACGCTTGTCCATTGCTGTCCCATATGTAAACGGGGATAGTTCAGCTTTTATATGCAGCTTCTGACTGGCGCCTTCCTCAAGTCACTTCAAGGAGCCGATTTCGTTGTCACCAGTTTTCCATTAATATCTCGTTTCTGTCGTTTTGATCTCTCAAACTACCCCACTAATATCTTGTTCGTAACTGTGATTGATCTAATCTTCATTCCTGGCCATGTATCTCAAAACCATCTTCCCAGCTACAATCGCCTTACTTGCCGCTATTGTTGCCAGTGTCCCGGTCGAAGAAGGCTTCATTGCCAGCACAACCAGCGCGCCTCCTCCTCCCGCAGGCTTCAATCTCTCACACGTCGAGACGCATCAGCCGAGCAATGTAAACGGCGATACCAATTATACAGTCTCCTTTCATATTCTGGACTCGGTCGCCCAAACGTTCTGTAGCATCACATGGCCAGCAAGCGCACCGGCAGACGCAGACAAATATGTACGTGTTTCCAGTTGACAAGAGACTTGCGACTAGTAATAAGGCTAACATTATTGGCGTCTAGAATGAATGTTACAACCTCACCTTCAGTGCTTCAATCACCACCTTTTCCAATATCTCTTCCTTTGCTCTGGACCTTGACCACTACTATGCAAACGAACAGTGAGTTAGCCAAATTCGCATATTCCACCTATTCTTACAAATGGTACAGAACAAACATTGCACACGGCTCCGTGACTCCGAACGAGTTAGACTGTGATGGGACGGTTGGAGATGTCGAGGTGGCAGCGCAGTGTTGTTCACCCAAGAAAACAACAATCGTCCTTCCCGGAGGAACAGGTGTCTCTGGTTGAAGGGAAACAGGCTTATACCCATATGTGGAAACGTCTAAAAGACCAATTTAATGTCTACATCACTCCTTAACACAAGCAGGCCATATCACAAGTCAGGTAGCAATCGAGCAAGTACTCGATTGATATTAATGTAAGCTTTCTTTCGAAAGCACTTTTGCACGGCGACATTCTGAAGTATTCTGTGGTATTCGCGCCGTTCGTGAGATTTGGGAAGTTGCTCATCCTCTTGCTATCCCTTTGCTCCAAGCTATCCCATATGCATGGCCATTGTCGGATCAACCGAGGCATTCGATTGAAGGTTCTTACTTTATCACCACGTCCTACCAAAGCGGTATCAGAATTTGACAAGCGTATGGTTAGCTGTCAATGATGTCGAGTAATCATGGATGTTCTCTTTCACAATTGATGTTTGCATTGGTTCCCAAATGGTTATCTAGAATGCATGAATATGTGGGTAACCAATGCCTTTAAAATTTCCTCGTTCAGGAATCAGTCATTGCCACCTGCTCCAAGTTTCTATTCTTTCTCTTCAGATTTCTCATAAATCGCTATCACCAATTATAGTCCCATTTAATTCTTTCATATCACTTAACTTGGACAAGCTGGGTGGGGAAACATCTGGCATGGCCCACCCAAAGTCATCCCATAGGCGTTTCGCCTCCCTTCATTAATCACCTAAAAGCAGCTCCTCGAAGACATTTTATTTACACATCATCAAACTTACGTACCGAAAAGCCTAAGGAAAAACCGTGCACCTTCTCATTCACGAAATCCGCAATCAAAACCGTCTCCTCCTCCTCGTCGACGCTCCACTCTTTGTCGACGCTCCACTCTTTGTCGACGCTCCACTCTTTGTCGACGCTCCACTCTTTGTCGACGCCCCACTCCACGCCAACGCACTCTCCAACAAGACTCCAAAGTTCGGCGTCCCCAGCCCCGTCACCGCATCCCATCCAACAGTCGCATTCCACCCCGCCCCTGGTACATTTGGCGCTGGCTCTCCAGACACCGCGTCCGGATTATCACACCCGTACGACCTCCCCGTCGTGATATCATTCAGCCCCCTCGCCGTCCCCGCATCATACAGCCACGGATTCAAGAACCCCATCGGCGACTGCCCCCTCGCCACGCGCGCCGCATTGATGCGCGCAATCAGCCCCGCAAACGTAGGCGCCGACGCCGAAGTCCCCGCGACAAGATCCTCACTCTGCTGATTGATCACACGAAAGTTCTGGCCCTGCGCAGCGACATCCGGGATCGCGCGTCCCCGCGGATTATACAGGCCCGAGAAGTTCCCCCCCAGCTTGGCCAAGTATGCGTCGACCGCCGGGGCGGTGTAGTTGTGGCGGGCGAAGCGCTCGCTGAAGCCTCCCGATGAGAACTCCGCGGCGACCTCGGGCACGACGGAGCGCGTACCGCCCACGGCGGTCACCCACGGACAGCCCGCGGGGAAGGTGGGCTGGAAGCGGGTGCGGTTGGTGCCGTCGTTGGTCTCGCAGCCGTTGCCGGGCCCGGAGTCGCCGGATGAGAAGAGCAGCGAGACGCCGCGGAGGCCGAGGTCGCGGAACTCGGAGCAGACGCGCGCGGTGTAGTTGGCGGGGAGGGATTGCTCGTCTTCGCCGTACGAGTTGGAGAGGGTTTGTGGGAGGTCGGCGGAGTTGAGGTTCTTGAGGTATGTCACGTATTCGAGCCACGGTTCGTTTTGGTCGTTGTTGGGATCCGGCTCGTCGAGGTCTGGGACGAGGGGCCCGCGGCCGCCGACGCTGTAGAAGATGCCGGTGGCGTTGGGAGCCATGGCGAGACCGTATTGGATGTCGAGGTTGGCTTCGGTGCTGTCGTTTTGAGAGGTTTGGTCATTTTGGCCACCGTTGATGAGAACGTAAGAGAAGTTCTTCCCCTGTAGGTATGGGGCGTACTCCTTGGCAAATTGATTAAAGTCATTGTATCGAGCGTACTGTTCCTCGAAGCCACCAAATCCAAGCTTGGTACTGCCCTGGAGGTTATTTTGGGAAGAGGCGTTGTATAGTTCCATGAGACAGGTTGGCGTGATATTGTCATCACAACTTGCGTTAACAGCTTGACTAGCGCCTCTGATAATATCTTGGACCCTGAGAGTGCTTCTTTGTGGTTTGGGCTGGCCAAAACGGGTTGTCGGCTGAATCATATCTATGTATTGGTGGAGATGCTCAGGAACCGAGTATTGCAGCGTCCTGACTTTGGTCACCTGGGTATCGTCGTTGCGGTAGATGTTGAATTTGGTCTTCATCATATTCTCGGCAGTGAAGACGTTTGTACGGAAATTGATCCACTCACCATCGTCAAAAATGTTATTTTCATGAACACCAGAAGACACGAGCCAATCCACGATCTGCTTGGTAGCAGTGGGAACTGGACGCAAAATAGCCTTGAGTTCGTCCCGTGTCATGTGTTGACCGTAAAGTGTATGGCCTGGAGTCGATATATCAAGCAACCTCTGGTCCAACAAAGCATTGTTCGGGCTGGTCACAGCAATTCTGAATTGAAGTCTTTTCAAGGGCTGAAGGTCGCTCCGGCCGTCTTGTACCTTTGTCCATCCTTGCGGTATGCTCGGGAGGACTTCCATCAAGTCGACATCTGAAGATGAAGTTGGGAAGCCATTTGCAATGGATGCGGCGAGGGCAAGAAGCCCTATAAGTTTCGTGAATGAATGCATGAATTTCTGCTCTCTGGTGCTCAAGTGCTCTCAAAAATGAGTGTCTCTTTTTTTTGTAATCAATTCTCAGGGATTTTTTGAATAAACATTAATTTCAGGATTGAACAAACAAAATAAAGACTGACGATAATACCACAAATACTTGAAGCTTCTATTCATTCACAACAGATTTCACCCTGAATGAATGATAGCACCAAGATAGGGGCTTACCTTCATTCCGGGAGTCGCTGCGCCTAAATAATTCCTGCATGATTATGCCAAGACGTCTGACAACAAGGACAAGAGGCAAAAAGATTGATATGGCGAGTAGGAAATTGCTAGGGTGGAGACAGTCTTGCACAGATTCGCTGTGCCCCAGCACACGACCCATTAAACGCACCGATATCCGGCCTGGCACGGCTAGGCACCTGGGTCAAGCTGAGACGGCGGTTCCTACAGTGCAGTGGCTCTGATGATCTATGTGGCGCCATTGGCCTTGGATTAGACGCGTTTGACTGTTTCGAAACGCAGATCGGCGGGTGTGCTCCTTGCTCAGGAGTCCGCATTTTCGTGTGGCGGTCAGGCCAACGAGCACCGGCCACGGTATCAGACGGATACTTTGGTATGACATGCCATAAGCCTTTGAAGGCTTTCAATTAAACCATCTTTGAATCCTAATTTCAAGGCTGTGGGCGTTGATGCGTCTGTCATCGTCTCTGGTTGTACAGAGATTCTCCATGCCCAACGTTTTACCGTTTTATCCCGCATGGCAGTGTAGCACTACATCTGCGGTGTCGCCGAATGCGCCGTGTGCGGCGTAGCAGTAGGTGGTAAAAAAATTAAGGAAGCCCCATGATCTTCCTCTAGAATCCTGCGATCCAAAGGATCGACAACCCGAGCGAAGAATATTCCCAGCAATTTCCATGGGAGAGATCTGAGTCGCCAAGGATGGTAAGGATAGATTCAAGAACACGGATAAGCCCAAGGGTCTCTTTGTTTGTTAGAATGGATAGAGAGACACGGAGCGTAAAAAGTCGCACATAGCATCAGCTGTTGTTGACCGGTTCCTTTGTGAACGTTCTCGATGCCCCACGTTGTCGAACATTGAATGTAGGAGGCGGGAGAATCTTTAGGCAACAGAGCTAAGAAATCCTGCGTTGTGAAACGGTCTTCTTTCATCTTTTCATTTGGATGTGCATACCTTTCGTCGTAAATACCATGCTTTGAGTAAATAAACATGTTGCTCTCACTTCCTCGCGAGCTTCGCGAACAGATTTACCGCGAGATCCTTTGTCCTCCTGGTGGCTTCTACCTCCAATACAACCTGCTAATCAAAAATCTATGCCAATTCGAGAGCGATTGCAGCCCCCAAGTCGACCTGTCCATTCTACGCACCAGCAAACTCGTCTACTCGGAAACCCTCCCCATCCTCTACGGTTCCAACACCCTCATCCTCCACGCCTACCCACAATCCATTCTTTCCTTCTTCTCCTCGCTCCCCTCTTCCCACCTCCTCCTCCTCCGCTCTCTCACCTTCTACGACCCCCTCCCGCTCCCCTCTTTCGTCAACAGCTTCATCCAATGGCGTCCCCTCTCCACCTTCCTCACCACCGCTCTGACCCTCCGTACCATTACCATCCGCCCTCCGATCGAAACCCTGCTCTTCACCCCACCCACCTTCCATCCTGCGCCAACATCCCTCCACGCGCCACGCGACTGCTGGTGGCCTCCCGTGCGAGAGTTCGTATCGTGTCTCATGGATCCAGACACAGCGCTTGAGGAGCTACGACTACAGTACTTCGCATACCGTAATCAACGGACAGGAACGGTGGCGGCGTTCCGAGAGGATGAAGACATGGACGTCGAGCGGTTTTTGGCGGTGAGGATGCTGAGGGTGGTGAGGGAGAAGGAGGATGAGCGGGAGGAGGAGGCCTGGCTGCAGGCGCTAAAGAGGACCGGGAGTGTGGGGATTAGGGTGAGGGGGTATAATGAGGAGGTGTTGAGAAGGGGAGAGAGGAAGGCGAAGCATGGGTTTACGGTTACGAGGAGGGAGGGGGAGGAGTGGGACGGGAGAAGGAGTATACTGTTGGTGCTGCGCAGATCGTCTGCCTAATGAGCTGGCGCTTGTCGTCTGCTCGGCTACTCAAGGGGCTTGTGAAGGATATGGACAATACAAAGATTAGTTTGTGTAGAGATCAAGTCTCCAAGCGAATCATCTTGGAACCTGTCTTGAATTCAGGCAAGGATCTTTGGGGGTTGCTCTTAAGAGAGCACCCCGATTGTGTTTGTTATTGCTTGATGGATAAGAGGATACCTCATCAGAAGCATAGCAACCCTCCAGGCTGTTAAAAAACCAAACCAGAATATACGATTTCTCAAGAGCAACATCGAGGTACTTGCTCGGGTTCAAGACGGCATTCATACAATGATCCAGTCACTTGAGACTAAACAAGAGGAGCGGTTTGATCTCAATATGAAATTGATTTGTGAAATAGTAAGATCGAAATGCCGGAAGTTCTTAAATACGCCCTACTCTACCGATCCACTTCCTAGCCTAGTAATGCAGGGAGATTATGAGGCTTCCGAACTGCTCATTTAAAACATGAATACCATATACATTAAAAACTAAAAAGTCGGAATATTCATTGCGATACCAGTACACATTTCTAGATTTCTAATGCAATTTAAATTTTTTTGTAAAAGAGTGCTCGCTGTGTCCCAAAAAAACAATAATCTTTTTCAGACGCTTTCTCCGAATTACAATCCACGATGGAGGGAGTTTGCCAACTGGAAGGTTGGAGACACATGGTGAATCACATCAGATATTAGCTCTACTCCAGTAACAAATTCTGGAACAAAGCTTGCAAACCTTACAGTGGCATGTCGCATAAGCATAGATTTGGACTATCCGCTCACCAGGCTCATGGTGGTGCAGAGCAAGGGAGGAAGGCTCACAAAGAAATGTATTTGATCAATTGGTAAGACTATGTTTCAAAACATTACTTCATGTACAGGTGAATGGTAATGAGATCTAGGTCTGGGTACAAAACTGCCTCCCATTCCGCTCATGGAAGAGACAAGAAGAGCTTCAATAGCTTGGGATAGTTGGGCGTACCTAAGCCCGTGACAGGATCCCATCCAGGTGCAGTTGCGAATCCAGAAGTCGCGCAACCAGGATTGTCTCCCTCAGTAATGTCATTCAAGACGTCAGGGTTCGCATACAGAGTCGGGTTCAAGAATCCAACAGAAGATTTTCCAGCGTCATACCGCTTACCGTTAATGAGCGTAATCACAGATCCAAAGGTCGGCGATGAAGCACTTGTGCCGTACACAAGGCCAAATTCCCCGTCAATAGCAATGACGTAGTTTGCGCCATTGGCAGAAACGTCAGGAATGGCTCGGGACGTGCCAGAGTTGTTGAACTTGTCAGCACCGTAAGGTGGAGGGAAGTTGGTCAAGTAGGAATTGACAGCATCCGCCTGGTAGGAAGGCAGGGCAAAAACGTTACTGAAGCCACCTCCGCTAAAGATGACGGTTTCGCAAGCCTGTTCAGGCTGGACACCAGTTGCTAGATCCGTTACAATATTGGTGTTGTTCTTGACCTGAGTGGCTCCGACAGATGTCACATAGGGACATACTCCAGGAAACGAGGGGTTGAAACGGCCACCAAGGTTGCCGTCAATGTAAGAGCCGTTGGCAGCAATGCACTCACCGCCGTTTCCAGCGACGCCTGAACCCAGAATTAGTAAGTGAACGAACTGGAAACTATAGTATTTTTGTTGCAAACGTACCGTAGTCACCCGATGAATACAAAATGGTGGTTCCCTGCAGACCAAGCTTCATGTATTCACTGCACTGTCGTTCCTCATAGAACGGCGTCAGATCGTGTTCGTTGTAGCCGTAAGAAGTTGAGATGACCTTGGTAGCAGCAAAGCCACCGCAATTTTCAGGGCCTTTGTAACCACCTGGTAGAGGATCTGGATAAACCGCATCCTGAGTTGGGTCATCTCCACCTTCGAAAGTACAGTATGAGCCATCGATGGCATCCAAGAAGTTGTTGAAGGAAGCACCCTCGACGAGGTCACCAGCTTGGTACAGGGTAACAGGTTGGGGATCTACCAAGGTCAAAGCGTATTCCAGATCAAGATCTGATTCACCGTTGAAGTCGAAACTCATGTTTGTCTGCTGGACGACGGCGCCATCAATCAAGTCAGTAATTGGCCTATCTCCAACTTGACTAGGAGAAAAGTTCCTGAAGAACATGTCCAGATCTGAGGGAACGTAGGCCTCTGGCGTGTACTCCACAATGCCGTAACTGTTTGCTGAGTTTGGTGTATTGTTGGCGGGAAACCTATAAAGCGCTCGTAAACAGTTTGGTACAATCTGCTCATCACACTCCTCAAGCTGCTTGATAATGCTGTTGGCGTTAGGAAGCATGCGACCAAGTTTGGGTAGCCATCCACTCCGTGGACCAGGCTTGACAACATTTCCCGGCTTGTTCGCTCCATTATCAATTTGTCTCTTCCTGAGAGCTCGCTTGTCGACGCCACGCTTCTTGTCCTTCGGCTGAGGCTCTGGCTTGGCGTCAAAGTGAACTGTGGGTACGATAAAGTCTACGTGAGGTTGGACATGGGCAGGCAAGCTGTAGCTTTCACAAGCGACGTGTGGTTGACCGGTAGCATCATGATGATAGATGTTGTACCTTGTCCTTAACAAGTCCTCGGCCTCAGAAACCGTGGCGTTGAATTCCAGCCAATTTAGGCCTTGTGAAAGCTTGACACGAGTATCGTCGAATCCTGACTCCGCAAGCCATAGTTTAACAGCATCCACTGTCTCTTCACTAGTAGAAGCTTAGCATCCCAAATAGCAAGTCGCGTGATACAACTAATGGTCATTTACCTTGGGGCAAAGGTCTCTGCAACTTGTTTTGCGCTCCAGTGCTTTCCAAAATTCGGAGAGGCAGGGTGAGATACGTCATTAAGATATTCGTATCCTCGTTCCAGGTTGCTCTGCTTCAAGCCAACCTTCATGGGCAGAATTGCATTTCGCTGAAGGTGTGACCGCTTGATCCATCCATGGGGGGTACCACTACGTTTTTCATGAACAACATGAGGAACAAAAGGAGAAGCAGCAACGCCAGCCGCCAACGCAGCAGTGAAAAAGAGTGAATAGTACATATTAAGTAACTAAGAGGCTGAAAGATGCCCTACAGACAAAACCTTACTTACTCGGTGGAGCTGCCGTTCTTTTGTAGGCAACTTTACGAAAGCTTGCTCGGGAAATTTCTAGCAGGGGAGCTTATCTGCAACTTGGGGTATCGCTGCGGAGCCAATACAAGGCGTTCACGACTGCAACTAATTCAAGCATGTCCATTGTTCATCCAAGATGGTGGCCAGGTACGAGGCACGGTGGGGAATGCATGTCGGAGCTGCTCGCACCCGCATAAAGGATGCTGCGCTTGACTGACTCTTGATAGCTTGCCGCTATCCCCAGAAGGCAGCTCTACATTCGACAAGACGAGCCTAACCATTTCCAGTAAAATTGAAATAGAGAGACACGCATCGGTGTCGACGAGCTATCCTGATCATCGGGGCCAAACCACCAAAGACTATGGAGGGGGCTTACGTATTTGGGCCTTGCTTATGACAAGGAGTTCGAAACCGTGCGCGCATAGGGTAAAGGGCCGACCCTAGCACGATATGTTGGAATCTTGTTTCCCCAGCTCCGAATGGTACCCTAGGAAAAAGAAGCAGTGACTGTACATTTACTGTCGTGCTGGGTCCTTCCTGATCGGTGTGAATGGTCATCTACCGAGGGAAAACTTGCGAATGCAGATGATGGATCTAATTTGGGGCGCTGCGGCTATCCCAAGCCTAATGAGATCGCTAATGTCGTCAACACAATGAACAAGCAATATTAAAATGTGGCCGGAATGTGCCCGCAATGTGCGTCATTAACGCGACTATCTCGACTCAGGTAAGTGGATAGCACCATGCGATAAGGGATCTAACTTTAGCCTCCCAAGTCATGCAATATCATGCTAAGACCAGCTCATGCGGGTCTTATCACGCGTCGGTGCGGCAAAACCAAGCTGAGTTACCAGGAACCTGCTTATTTGCGATATCTCTCCCTTTATCTCAAGCTTTGATTGAATGTAGGAGCGAGATTTTGGGTTTGTGGATTTTCAGGTACGGGTCCCCACATTGGACAGCGGCTTTTGCACGGCCGTGGCAAGGTTTAAGCCCCTTTGTCTCGAGGCACTGTCATGCCCGAGCCTCGCGAAATTCTTATCTCTAATAGGGTTTTCTGTACGCGTATTGTGTGCTAGGTAAATACCCCTTTCATAAAATCCAAGACATTGCCATTTTGTTGACAGAAAGCCCGAGGCCTGTGCAGACGGTGCAGAGTGATTGTAATGATTTTAAGTAATATTCACAAAAAGTGAGAGGGTAACTCACCGACGGGTGCCGGCAAGGCTTCCGATTCCTCTTTGATGGACGTCCAATCGAACGACTGTTTCGAGTCTTTCTAGAATCCCCGTGGTGCGTCTGTAAGTGCCGGTGGCGTCTGACATTGAGCTACAAAGACATCTGTGGGGTCCCCAATAGGTTTTCTCCAGTCAACCGTCGATGCAGTGTCGGGCTTGTGACTTTTTCAGCAGACCGTCGCAAATTTCAAAGAGTGTCACTGGGTCTCGGTTAACGAAAATTATTGGAAAAGGCTGCTGTATCGCTAGTCAGTCTAGGAATCCTCGTTGGACTTTGTTTTTTCGGGGCTCGTTCCTGCTTGAAGCTTCGAAAAAGGCTAGGAAATCTACCCAATGTAGGACTGCTCGATGTACTCCACGTACGCTGTGTAAGCTCAGGCCTGTTGTCCAACGGTGAGGGTTTTGATGATGCACTCCTTCGAGAAAAATCTGATGCCTGGGATGGAATCCTTCGAACTGGCCTTGCCGAAGACTCTTTAGACACTTGCTCCGGTGACCTCGGAGCTGACGATGTAAAAGTTTGGAAATCTTGTACAGTATGCGTCTGATCAAGGATCTCATCAAGCCAACCCAGCGGACCTGGCATGTTGTGCGTCGGTGCAGGGAGAGGAGCTTCTTCCCGCCGATCGCCCATACTAATAGGGATAAATCCAGAAGTTGCTGAGGGAGTCCGAGAAATACCCTGCTCGGACTGGGGCGACCCACAAGATCGATCCTCCACAGTGGACCTTTCAAAGACTTCCTTTGGTGGGGGCCTTGGAATGAAGGGTAATTTATTAGCGGCTTCGTCGCCGTCTGGTCGGTGCTGTGACCATCCCTTGAGTACGAGACCTTTCGGAGAATATGAACTAGTTTGGTGAAGTCGTCCGCTGTCGTCACGATGATGTGCTGCAAAATGTTACCTAAATAACCTTGAAATTTACGATTGGAGAACTTACTGTCGTACGCGAAATAGGGTTTCGGCGCCTCCATTTCCATCCTTGCTGGCTGCGATTTCACGGTTGACTTACCCAAAGGAGATAGGGATGTTAAAGTATTCCTTCGACGTCTCCTCTTTTTATGAAGGAGGAAAAAAAAGAATACGCCGAGGAACGCAAAAACTGATACTCCTCCGACCACGCCTCCAGCGATGCCGCCAGGAGAAGATTTTGCTGACACTGTTGTTGGAGTAGGGGAAGAGGTAAGGCTTGTAGCGTGTGGTGACGAAGTAGCGGTAGAAACGGGAGACGGCGAGATGAATTGTGACGAAGGAAGGGCAGTAGATTGCGTTGGTAAAAACACTGTAGGATGAGAAGACGAGACCGGAGACCCAAAGGAACTTGATAACGACTTGGTTAAAGTTTCTGTGGGCTTCGACGATACGGAGGTTCTCTGCAAACTTGTGGCCACTATGGACATACGATCTGAAGTAGTGGATCGTATGGTACTGCCTAAGGCCTTTGATGCAGTCGACGTATGAGACTCGCTGCCACTCTTCTCGATTGTTGTCGTCCGTACACCTTGGGATTTTGGTTCGTCATCCGGACATCCTGAAGGACTGCATAGATCTACAGAGCAGCAGCCTTTGAATTGCGGTTCAGAGGAGCATGTGTAGTACGATGTTCCACTCGCACATTGTTGCCTTGCAGAAAGTAGGTGCATTTCTACCAAGAGTTAAACTGATAAGGATTGCAAAAATAAAAAATATAAAAATAAGGCTCAAGATGGGTGATTAGCATGGTGACGGTTTGGACGAACGCCTACGGCAACCAAATCGACCAAGAAGTGGCAAGGCTTTGCACCGATGCAGGCAAATGAAAGAATCTAGTGGACAATACATTAAAATTACAAATCTTTAGTGGTGCATTCAAGATGTACGCCACTATTATAAGAAAGTCTTTGTATGGAAGAGCTGCCATATGTCTTTGTTGCAGAATTGCTCTACTTATCTCAATGAAACCATGTTCCACAATAAGACCAGACAAGAGAGAATCTAGACTTGAATCGCATTTGGAACTATCTTGCATGCGCGATCATTCATTGAATGGACGAACAAGGCTGACCTTACCTGAGTCGAATGTGCTCTCGGCAGGAAAACCGTGAGAGTACACAATAGCAATTGTATGGCAAGAGTCACAAGATTGGAGGATACTGCGTCAACGTCTTGCCGTACTGTATTATGACGCTGTCACCGTTGTAATACTTCTTGGTTTGAGCTGGACAATTTGGTCTGACACGTATCAATGGAATCACCGATTCAGGCACCGGTTGATCTCTATGAGGACTTTGAGTTGTCGCTAGCGAATTGAGCAGTATGCGACGACAGGTATTGGCATTTGATGTCTACTGTTTTTTAATGTGAGAGAGACAAGATGGGCGACTAGGTAACGATGCGTTAAACAAAGAGTGAACAGGCTCATTAGGACAATGGGATTCGAGAAAATGCGAAAGGAAAACCAAAGAGGAAGCCTGTCGTAATTTTCAACGATGATAAAGACGTCGTAGATGCGACTACTAACACGATAATATCAGAGCTGCTAAGCTGTGGTACGCACTACCTGGCTTTGAGATATGTATATTCGACCACGGATTCGTAAAACAAAACCCGTAATTCTATCACCAATCTGTCCGTATATTGCCTTTAGTATTCTTGAAATCTTGTGGATAGCTGTGCTGAGTGTGCGTAACCTCTTCAATCTATCAAAGAGTTTCTTAGGCCTCATACGCTGCGGAGGGAACAAAGGGATTAATTGGCATAGAGTCGACCACGGTGAAATGGGACAGATCACGAAATGGGACACCGGGTCAAAATTGCTGAAAAGATTTTTTATCTTATCAGATTTGACAAAACTTTGGTATAGGAAAATCAAAATCTTTGAAATTTTGAATTCAAATAATTTTGTCAATATTTGTTCAATTTAAAAAAAAATAGATTATTAAATAGCTCTCAATCTTAATTTTTTAATGATATAAAATGCATCTAAAAACATTTGCTTTTGACAAAGTTATTAAGATTTGAAAATTTCCGAATTTTGACCCGGTGTCCCATTTCGTGATCTGTCCCATTTCACCGTGGTCGACTCTATCGAAAAACCCTGGTACGATACTGTGGCGCGCGGGTTGAAAGCCTTTGGCGCAGGAGGCGCACCACTAAGCCGAGCTCTCCGGGGTTGAAAAACACGACATACGTCATTACCAAGCGCAAAGACGCGTCGTACGGAGTGGGTAAGGTAGGTGAGTACTTAGCTCTTTCAATTCTCTGTAGATACTTGGAGATGCATTTGGAATTTTCATCCATTAATGACAAGAATTACTCTGTTTAACTTTCTGTCACTATTCATATGATGAAACGGACCATAGATGGCTTCTTTAAGCCAAATCAACGCAGCCAGAAGGATCCGCAAGTCATTGATCCATCAAATGAGAAACCCTCGGAGCACGGCACATATCCTTTCTCTGTACCGCAGTTATCAGCCTCCATATCAGACGTTCTGGGTTTTGCGCCAGCGGCAGAGGGACGTGTTATCAATGATCGGCCGGACCTTGACGTAGTATATTATCAGCCATACATCCCAAAAGAGATTGAGAAAGAACTATTCCAATTTTTACGGCGAGAACTATTCTTTTACCGCGTTCAATACAAGATCAAGCGTGGTCCGTTAGAGACACAAATCAACACTCCGCGCTTCACGACAGTTTTTGGTGTTGACGAGAGCTCCTTTTTCTCAACCGAAGGCAATCTCTTAGATGCTGTCACCAAAAAGCCAATACCGAGGGATAGGTACAAGTGTAAGCCTCGACCGATCCCTGGATGCCTCGATCAGTTGAGGAAAATTACCGAGCGTTCTACGGACCACAAGTTCAATTTCTGTTTGGTGAACTACTATTCCAATGGCAACGACTCGATTTCCTACCACAGTGACGATGAGCGCTTTCTTGGTCCAAATCCTGCCATAGCATCGTTCTCTCTTGGCGCCAAGCGGGACTTTCTGATGAAGCACAAGCCGCGTAGCTCGGGTCAAGGAGAAGGAATAGAATTTGAAAAGCCCATCAAACTTCCTTTGGGATCGGGTGATATGCTTGTCATGCGAGGGACCACCCAATCCAATTGGCTTCACGGTATTCCAAAGCGCAAGGGGAAAGACAGCACCCAAGGTCGGATCAATATCACGTTTCGGCGGGCAATGGTAAGAGGTGGGACGGAAAATTACTACACCTACAATGTTGGGTCAGGAGGCGCCTTCCAATGGAGTAAGGAGCAGCAAGAAATGGTCGCTTGGGTTCAGCCAAAATGAATGCGCAGCAGTGACCGCTCCTTCCGTCAACGCCTGGTTGCGCGATTTGTATATATCTGCCAGTACTCAATAGCAGCTACCGTTGGAGTTGATGCTTTCTTCGGAGTAGGTTCCTGGTAAGGTTTCTATATCAACGATACCTCCTTGCAATTTCGATGATTACAAGGTCACTCGGAATTATTTCTTCCTTCATTTTTTCCTTAGAAAATCCATTTACTTCCGTGAATTAATTAAGTTCGTTGATCGCCATCCGGCACAAATTCTTCAAGTAAAGTCCAGCCAATCCAGTCTTGCATATCCTTTGGAAATGCATACCGATCTACAAGAAATCTTTGAGCTGTGCCACATAGGATCCATGCTTGTTCAGCTTTACTTTCGCTCCGGAGTTATCAATGGTGGGAGAAAGAATCGGATGCTTTTGTAGCTGACCATGGGATGGGCATGTTAGCATGAGGATAACTTCATGTCAATATTCTTACTTCACCGCTTTGTGAGACTGGACTCGGCCATAATCACACTTCACTTGCCCAATCTGTCTTGCACCTGAGCGAATTTCCTTGTGTCTTCCTGCTCCATCTTGTCATCTGTCTGGGAGAGAAAGAAAATATGTCAAGTGTCTTTGATTAAATCCAAAGACAAGACACGGAGATAACGCCCTTAACGCCGAAAACCCCATAGCTCCAGAGCACCCCTTGAAGAATTTGGGTAGGCTGTGCAATACAGAGCTCAAACTTTCCCTGCCGCTTCAGGACCGTGAGTCATCCTGTAGAAAGCCTAGCAGCAGGCCTGTTATACCGTGCGAGGTCTTCTTACTGGTTAATCATTCCCCTTGGCTTCCGCTTTTCGTGAGCCCCTCTAATGACGTGTGACTGCTAGCCTTGGATACCTTACATAACTCTTCTGCTGATGTGCGTTTTCCACAGCTACAAAGAGCTCTTCATTCTTCAAATTCTCTTTGCGCTCCCTCGGAATTATAATCGACGTTTGTAATACCCTGCACGATCGCATCCTGGAACAGCGACAGCGATCCTTGGATGAAAGTGGGGAAATTCCACGCTCCAGATCCAGAAACAGGATAGCCGCTCAGCACTTACGGACTGGAAGACGTGGAGTAGAGCATTGTTACGATTGAAAGCTTGGCTGGATATTGTGGCGCTTTTGTACTCTTATCTCTGGAACCCTTCCACCTCTGCCTGGTCGGATTGTACTGAGCGCGTCACGATCCATCTCTTAAGTGGCTCATCTTCTTTTTTTTTTTCAAAACGACAACAGCTCACCGCCTCACGAGTCTTGGTGGGTCGCAGTCGCCTATTTGCTTCAAGTCCGCTTGACCTGGAGTGGCCTCCGATTGACGGAGCACCGAGACCTTTGACGGCTGAAAGGAGTAAGGAGACGGAACCGCAACTGTTTCTGTTAAATTTAATCAGGGACCGCACAAGCTAGAGTTTCTTGGTCGCAATCAGAAAACGTCTAGCTAAAGTCCCTCGTCCAAGCACAATCACAAAGGCCGGCGTCGGAAATATCACTAGGGTACGATGCCACCCACTCCACCATCCACAACTTCTTCCAGCGGAGCATCTCCAGAAGGCCATTACCGGGTAGTTCGCAAGCGCAACAGGGTTCCACTCTCCTGCGGTCCCTGCAGGCATAGAAAGTATGAGTACACCATCATTCTCGTTACTGGTGCTGATGAGAGAACTTTTGAAGCTAAAGGACTGATAGATTAAAATGTAATCGCGGCCATCCATGCGACAATTGCACAAAACGCGGCGACACCCCATCTTGCACATATGCAGCTCCCAACAATCGCAAAAAGGGACAGTCGAACAATGGCGCAGGACAAACACCAGACGATATGCAAAATAGGATTGATCGTTTGGAAGGTTTGGTCCTCTCATTGATGACAAACGGTGGCCAGGCTGCTGGTCCAGCAGCGGCTGCAGCGGCCATCTCGGGGAGCGGAAGTACTGAATCGCCAGATGCGCCAATCGACATGAACGAGGACGATATGATCAGAGAAGAGCAGGATGGTGAGGATAGCGAAGTGGAGCAAGTCGCACAATCTATGGGCATCATGAAAGTTGATAATGGGAGAGCCATTTTTGTCTCTGATGCTCATTGGTATGCGATTTTAAGTGATGTACGTTGTAATTACGGTTACCTGCATCATTAGGTCTTCTGCTAACGCATATTTCGATCAGATTGCTGAGGTGAAAACCTATTTTCATGAGCATCACAAGCAGTATCAAGAGCATTACCACAAAGTCAGAGCAAAAGGGTCTGGAGATCGTCGAGCTGGCATGGCATTCCTACTGGGTGCAGGAAGACCGGCGAACCGCCAAGAAATCTCAGCTTCTTTCCCTTCAAAGTCAGATGCCGATAGGCTTGTTGCACGGTACTTCAATACCTTTGATCCTGGAACTCACATCATACATGGCCCAACATTCCAGAAACAATACGACCAGCATTGGCTCACTCCTAACGAGACCCCGGTGATATGGCTAGGCATGGTTTTTGCGATGATGACTCTCGCATTACAGTCCTACAGCCGGGCGGGAGATGAGCCCCCAGAATACCGGGGCAAGACATGGGATATGTCAGAAGAGCTTAGGCGATTGACAGCTCAATGCCTGCTTTTCGCAGATTTCACACAGCCTCTTATGCATGTCCTTGAAACAATGATACTCCAAGTTCAAGCAGAATACGCGCGCACAAAGGATGCCGAGACCGGAGTACTGATTTTAGTTACGCTTGTAGTGCGCATGGCAATGAGAATGGGATATCATCGTGATCCAGCGCCTTTCCCATCCATTACTCCCTTCCAGGGAGAAATGCGTAGGCGCGTATGGGTCTTTGTGCGCCAAGCAGATATCTTATTCTCGTTCCAAATGGGTGTGCCCCTAATGATACGATCTTGCGACTACGACACCGACATTCCTAGAAATCTTTACGATGACGAGCTGTACGAAGACATGAAAACCATGCCACCTCCACGACCATTACACGAGGCAACACCAGTAAGCTACATGGCATCAAAAGCTCGGTTGTCAGATGTGTTTGGGAAAATCGTGGAGGGAGTTCAGACGTTGTGCCCTCCGCCGTACGATGACATTTTGAAACTTGATGAAGAATTGCGTCGCGTTCGGGCGGAAACTCCCCCCCATCTCGCGTTTCGCGAGATTTCTGAGTCGGCACGAGATCCTGCCAATCTCATCATGCAACGATACAACTTAGAATTGACGTACCAAAAGGCACTATGCGTACTACATCGCAAATTTCTCGGTCGTGGGAGGGACTCTTCCCGGTACGTGTACTCAAGGAGAACATGTATCGATGCGGCAATGGAATTGTTACAGCAACAAGCAACAATACAAAGAGAAACCGGGCCAGGTGGAAGATTGCGATCAGTCAAATGGTTCGTATCTTCCCTGCAAGCCCACGACTTCCTCCTGGCTGCTATGATTGTGTGCCTGGATCTGTATATCACTGCCGAGATGATCAAGTCAGGTCGAGCAACAGTGGACATGGACATTTACTCACAGGAACGTCGAGAAGCCATGTTCTCGGCGCTTGAGCAATCTTTGGCGATTTGGGAGAATATGAAAGATAATTCCATTGAAGCGTTTAAGGCGTCATTAATGTTGCGCGTGTGTCTGGACAAGCTTGAGTCCAGCAAGCAGTTACGACCCTTGGCTCAAGGCTATCCATCAGGATTTCCTATGAACACAGACATTAACGATCCGAACGTCGGCCCGGAACATTCTGCCGCGATGACTCTCGGCATGCTCAGCAGTGGAGGCGTGGCGCCAACTACTTCTAGTGTATTTGGTGCGTTAGGTCAGGGGTGAGTTGTACTATATACCTGGTCATTATCTTGGCTCTATACTAATCGTTGTATAGTAGTACTGGGGCTGGCAATTCTGCCACTGGCACAGCAAACTTTGTGCTGAACACAGGTGAGAGGACAGGTTTGACTCCACAATACTCTGGACCTGATCTTAACATGGGCATACAAGGCATGAGCGGTGCTTCAAGTCCGTTCTCACAGCTGTTTGGTGCAGGTAGCACAGCTTTCCAGGGTCTCGACGTGCCTAGTGGAAACATTGATTGGGTAAGCTTCTGGCTTGGTCTTCGCCAAACTCATTCGTCTAACAACATTTCCAGGATGCTTGGGATTCTTACATACAGGGCTCAACACTCGATCCCAATAATCAAATGTGGCCAATGAACTTCGACGCCCCAGATGGTCAGACAGAGGGGATGACCCAGCCACAGCAACAAACGTCACAATCACAACAATCACAAAGCCCCAATAATTTTGGCTCTGGAAATGTGTTCATGGGCGTCAACACTCCTCCTGGAAACAATGCAATTTGAGGACCGTCCCCTTTATGATCGAATTGAAGAGCGTAGTTCCTACTTTTTCGATATATGGCAAACATATACGAAAGTGGAGATCTTTCCTGCTGTCAAGAGTAACAATACGAATAAAGGGCAAGCTTAAATGCTTCTACAGTGCCTGTGTCAAAAGTCGCTTAGAATTGGCAAGCGTGGTCTGTCAAGTGTACTCACTGGAGTTACATCACGACAGATGCTGATCTTGATAGAAACTATTGGGTCCTGAGCACGATGCGGATGCATTGTATCCCAAAATGGGATCAGAAACGGGTCGAGACGACCTCGTCAATGATGGAATACAGATGCATCGGAAGTGTCAATGGGCGATGACTGGCTATATTCGCTATAGATAGTATACGTGAAGCTGAGGATATGAAGGTATGGATTACATTCCCAAATGGAGACAACATTTGGACGCCTTGCAAGGCAAATAAAAGTGTTTTTTTCTGTACTCAAATTTGTAGTCAATATCTACACTCAATCTCTACCACTGTAGAAATTCTTTCCAGAAGCCAGATGTGGGAAATGGGCTGAGCCACACATCAAATGTCAATTCAATCGTGAGCGGAAGCCATTTTTGAATCAAGTTACTACCTTGCGATATGAATTGGTGTAGCATCAGTGTTCGAAATGAAACGTCCAAAGCAAAGCAAAGATCAAGGATTAATAACGCCAACGCTATGCAATGCCTCTTCCGCCGACTTTAGGGGTATATTGAATCAAACCTCCACAGCATCATTCCGGTCCATGTCCACATCCATAGGAGTGTCCTTCTCGCTTAAAGGGCTCAACGGACTGCTACCTGCCAACTCTCTTTCCGGACTCCTCGTCTTCGACCGCTCTCGCACCTCTCGATTCCAATCCTGTAGTGTCTCCGCCGGCCCGCCCTCAATCTTAATCGGCCTGTCCTCCGCTGCCTTCCCCAGCACCGTCCCCTGATATCTCGACTCCTCTCCCGTTTTGCTATGCTTCTTCTTAAGAACTATTCATCCACACACATTAGCCATCTGCCCAGCCCCCACCCCCGCCAACAGAGTTCCAAGAAAAGCCTTACCTGTCAAATAATCCTCCTTCCTCTCCACCACCTGCCCCTCCAAGCCCACCGGCCCCCCATCCGCAACCTGCAACCCCGCCACCCGCATAATCTCCGCATTCGCGGGGCCCCTCACCCAGTCCAGCAACGCACGCACGTCCGCCGTGTCCTCGGCATCCCTGCGCGCGCGCTCCTTGGCGCGCACCCCGTTGCGCTCGGGGAAGCAGTCCAGCGGCTTGCGCAGCGCCTCCTTCCACGCCTCCTCCGCGGGCGTCAGCGACGGCACGAGCACGCCGCAGTCCTGCAGCGCGAGCCGCACGTCCGTGAGCGTCGGCCGGTCGAGCGCGTCGTGCGACGCGGCCTGGGCCGCGGTGGACTCGGCGAGGAGCGCGATGTAGCGGCCCGTGATGTCGGCGAGCGTGTCGAGGACGGAGGGCCGGAGGGAGTGGAAGCCTGCCGCGCGGAGGATGTGCAGGATGGCGGGGCGGAGGAGCGAGTTGTGCAGGGTTGTGGGTGAGGACATGGCGATAGCAGTCTGAGAAGATTGAGAGAACTTTATGAAGCTTGGATGGGCATTTCAAGGACTTGAAAGGTTTGCGCCATTTTGTTGACAGACAGCAGAGGTGTTGCAGTGATTGGTAGAAGCGCAACTAAGTGAAGTATAGCCTGGGCTCCGCTCCGTGTTCCGCTCCGCCTCCATCTCGCACATGCTGCACTCCTGTGACTGACTTCAATGAGCGCTATTTTCACGCCACCATTTCACGAATCGATGTCATATGATAAAGCGATGATTGTCCGCAACAAGTATATCTTCCATGACAGTGCAGCCACACTTGAGCTCGACACGAGAGTCAGATGCATTGAGCTTAGAGGATCTGGATCTAACGGGAAATCTCAGCAATATCGGTAAGTTCGAAAAATACGTTGATATCTTGCATGTCATAGAAGCGTTTCAAAGCTTCATTGTATCAACCTCAAATTAATGTAGCATGTATCCATTCGCTCTGGCATTGGTGCCAAAGCGACCAGCACGGTCTTTTACTCTCCCATCAGCATTGAACAGTTGTCTCACTACTCCTCTATCGCAACCCTCCTCAGATCCAAGCCCAGAAACTACCAGCTATTACCGCGATGCACGACATGGCCGAAATTGCTGATCCCCATCATACTCTTGCATGCGAATAAGATGCTGACGTTCAATTTGCGAATTTTATGCTGTCAATTTTAATTTGAAGCAACTTTTCAACAAACCTTCCGCGGATCGAGTGGAGGTGCAATACGCCACTCAAAAGCTACTCAAATATCGCCCTTCAGCATTGTCGAATCTGCTTGGCTCATGAGCTGCCGGGACCAGTCGTAACAGTCACTTTGTCGTCGTTGACAAGCCCTGAATGTCTCGTCAGCTTTGAATCATCACCCATCCATGTGCGCGATGATTACCTCTCAAGCTTCCCTTCCGCCTTAGCTGCTCTCTACTCGGTTTCCTCGGCATGAAGACCACATTCCGCACAGGGTCCATAAGCCCTACCGGTTGATGGCTTTGTGTCCACAGCATGCAAGGCACCATTCTCTTCCACAAGCTCGGCATTGAAATAACATCTATCGCGCCAGCATTGGAACTTTATTCTTCCCCAAGCATTGGTAGCTTGCCAGGTATGGTTCTGGTAACGCCGTAGCTCGCCTTGATACTTGTTCCCAAACTCGTGCTGGATCTGTTCCTAATCTTCTCGTCCGAAAGTCCCCTTCTCTGGGTATTTTGTTAAGATATCGTCAAGAAGAAGCTGCGCGTTTTTAAATTCTGCTTGAGCAGTCTTGTGGGATACTCGCTTGTCTCTAGCTTGTGTAATGAAGCCTGGCCAGCTATGCTTGCCTGCAAATTTTCTATTCGACCACGTAGGCTTGGATATGCCGAGCCTCTTACGGGTTTCATCAAAACAAAAGGTCTTGGGTACCAAAGGGGGAGGAGGTGGAGAACCTTCCTCGCTGGATTCTTTCAACGATTCCCATCCGTCATCTCGAAGAGATTTCAGGAATGCTCGTAGGAAAACGGAATCGGGAGTTTGGCCCTTCTCGTGTTGTGTCTCATAATGAACCCGAAGGATAAGCAATACGATTTCTTGAGGGACACGGCAAATCCATTTCCCTTTCGTTGCTCTAAAAACTTCGCGGTCGCAGGCTATAATTATCAAGAAATCAATGCCAGGTCACATTTGCCAGTATCATTGTCTTCTTACATTCTAACTTGATGTCCTTGCCGAAGTTCATGGAACCAAGGTCCTTTTTCAATTCTAACGCCGTCTTCCGAATATCGTCAAATAATTCGTTTTCGAGATCTGTCAGTTCGCCATTTATCTTCCCCTGTTTGTATATCCAGGAGGCAAAGCTCAGGAGCGGACCGATATGCCGGATGATTAGACGAGACAAAAGACGCCAGAGTAGGAATGCCGGGTAAGGTTCGGCGTTGGCGTGAATGACTTGGTTGATGGCTTTTTTTGCATCGTTCAAATTGTGACGGAAGTGCCACAAGCACTCCTGCACTTCTCTCAGCACCTTGCATACAGAGAGGTACCGATTCTTTTTGCTTCGTCCGAGCCAAACGTCATGGTCCTTGTCGGAATCCGGCATGTCAACAGCATGTAACGTTGGACGTTCCCATTCCAGAAACTCTAACCAAAAAGGCATTTCACCGATTGCCATTTTAGTGATATAGAAGATGATAGCACGCTTCAACTATCCTGATACTCTGTCTATTTATCCATCTTATCATACACCAAGCAAACAAGTTGTCGCAATCTTAGTTTGTTTCGGATGCATGTTCGGTTGCCTAACAACTTCTTTGTCTTGATCAACAATCCATCGCAGTCTTGGTTTGTTTCGGATGCATGTTTGGTTGCCTAACAACTTCTTTGTCTTGATCAACAATCCTTCGCAGTTTTGGCTCGTTTCACACATATTTTTGATTGCCCGGCAATCTCACGATTTCAGTCAACAAGCCAAATTCTATTGCTAATCACGTAGTGACTCGCAACTGCGTCTGTAAGATCAAACTCTTTCCTTTGTTCGTCTTCTTTGATACGTGCATATGACATTGGGTCTGGAAACCCTTCGAGCACGGCGATACGCTCATTGCGCATTTGAGCCATCTCCTCGTCAGACATGGGCTTGTCATTCGCATCCTCAGATGGTGGTGTTGTCGGCGACTCACATGGATCCGAAAGAGGAGGTGAAGCAACGATCCACAGCCCAGTGCGATCTGGTGGACCCAACGCCTTCACAACAACAAAGCGTGATGCCCTCGTTTTAGCTCCTTCACGCGGTCTGACCATCAGTCTGCCTACTTCAAAAAAACGTGAGAGAGTCCTCACGCAATTCCCCAAGGCCTTGCTTTGTCCAACTGATTGGCCAGCGGGAAGATGCGACTGAGTCGCGTCATTCTCTTCGTAGACAGAGCTCCTTGATGGGGAACCAGAAGCTGGAGTTGCAACGTTTTGACCGTGGGTTAAAGATTGCTCCAATGTGGGACGTTGATCTGTATCTGTGCCAAGGGCTAACAAGTGGGAAGACTTTGGTCCAGTTCCAGCCGCCACGGGGTGAAACGATGGAGTTTCGAGGAAACGGTGAAGAGAATTCATGATTGGCTTACTTGCTTGCTTTACATCGCCTCGTTCTAGGTCGACTGGAATCAGTTTTTCGTGGTCATCATCGTACGTAATATCCCAAAAATCCCGCCGGCCGTGATTTTGTATTCCGTACTCAACTCCGTTTCGCCATCCGAGAGAAAACCAATGTTCGTTCATTGATAAGTACCTCCATTGCACCACGGCAATTTCGCTATCCGTTGACGTGTTATCGATGGCAGCCAAAGCCTGCGCGATCTCTGATGGGGAATATTCGCCGGTTCTGACATGTTCAGACATGATCTCGAGGTAATGGAATGCGAATGAAATGACGAAGCAGATCTCAATTTCACCAGGTTCAAGCAAAAGACTCTCAAAGCTGACGTGGGTTGTGGACGGGTATCAAACAGTAGTACAGCGCGCGTTTCAGTATTGTGACGCGTCAGGCAAGAGTTCCAATTCTGATTAGAGTCAAAGTGGACTGGATCGAACGCTTGGAGACCGAAGCAGAGGCGGCACCAAGCGGGCGATGAGTTTGGGAAGACTGCGACCTTGTTTAGCAGAAGCAGGGGGCTTGGTATACCCACAGTGAACACAAAGCTATCCTTTATTTTGAAATCTTCATCTATCATCTGAATTTGTTGAAGGTAAGGGTCGTACATTCCCAAAATGTCGCATACGGCATCTCTTCCGCATGCGGCATCCACGGTAAACCGCAAACGGCATCTGCTTCCGCATGCGGTAGTACATTTTTTGGGTACTTTGGATAAGCATACCTAGTTGAAAACGATCAGATCAAAAGATTCCAGTAGGTGGACAAAGCCATTGAATCCCGATTGTGTGAGCCCTTGACTTATTTGCATGATTTGGCTCGCTATACCGCAGAAAATGTTGCATTCTGATAGCTCATGTCATTTCGGTAACTGCGGGCTGAGAAAGCTGGAGTCAATGATTAATGCCATTAAAATCCGCTGGCTGGTGGATCTTTCCCTATTTTAGACTCTGAAAAGCCTTCATTTGCTAATGAAACATGTATTCCTTCATTAAGCGCACGAGGACATATATTCTCACGAATCCAGCTAATCCTTCGACTGTCAAAATTCTCGCGAATCAAAGCGCCCACATTCGCCTATTAAATGTAGTCCTGCTCAGAGATGGGCAGATCATGGAAATGGTAGTGTTCAGGGTCGGCTACGATGTGAAAGCGTGAGGGCTATGGAGAAGTCAGGGTTTTTGGAAGTGGTAATCTTTCATTGTGACTAGTTTCGGTCAAGCAGTGTTGGATATACATGTTTTGTGCTTGGTTCAGAGTCTTCTTGTCCCTCATATCGTATCTGAAGCTTGACAATAGCTTGAAGGCGTTTAGTGCTCACCTATATGTATGTTTCATAGTCAACCTACATCGGTACTTTCCTCCTGGAGCAAAATCTGTGGCATTGATAAGCTTGCGATTGTCTACTCCTACTACACTCTCAGGAGAGTCCGGGAGCTCTTCAATGATCATGTTTTCAGTAGCAGACTGAAGAGAGACCTTCTGGAGGTTCCAAGTCCCGGCCAAGGGACCTGGATCTGAGCTGGTATGTGTATCCATCGTGGAAAGAGACGTCAGGAAGGTAGTAAATTGACTGTTAGAACAGGGTAGATGAAATGCACTGAGATTAGGGATGCAGCGGGAAAGTTTGTTTTCTGGTTATGAGAAACCCTTCGAGAGCAGACATGAAGGCCGTTTAAATACTTGAAAGGCCCACATCTCTTAACAGTGGGGATTGTCCCTCAGCACACCAAGGCCGGTGCGTAGTTCATTTGGCATCGCCTGACTACAAGATCGGAACTTGAAGCATGTCGAAAAAAGGATCGTCGCCATGAAATCATCAAATCGGTCCGTAATTGAACCATGAGCAAGCCATGTATCCACAATAAGCTAATGCGATGACCCAGTTTACTCCTTCCGATCCAACCAAAATTACGCGGGAAATCAGACATGTGAATCTGATGCATTAACTACCGAGTGCCCGACAACGTCGTTGACGACTAACACGAATTCGTAGAAACTTTCGGGATTGGAATAGAAGCCCTTGTAAATCTTATCGATGTATGGATGATGAACTTGGTCTATCGGTAAACATTCTTCATCCGCACGATCTAAACTGCACGATCTGAACTGCACAGTCGTAATATTGGTGTACTAGCTCCACAGGGAGTACGTGATCATGTCTACCCGAAGATGGTGGAACTGCCCAGGCCGGCAGCCAGGGGTCGGAAGGATCATTGGATCGCATAGCATAGCATAATAGCTGGATAGCATAGGATCTGGATAATTATCCTA